>CM040129.1:12902632-14102632 GCA_022559845.1 Amorphophallus konjac
TAAGTGCTATTATTGTGATAAAATTGTCTATGATTAAGCACTTATGATCATGTCATATTCTGAATTGATGGAAAAAGGCTAATAAGTTTAAAAGTGCAGAAGTTTGCAGGATTCGAGGCGTTTGGATCACTCATAGGAGCAATATCTTGCCACCGTGTATCTGTTTCTTGTAAGCATTGTTACTATATGATATATACGCTATTATATTATGTCAAGGACCTTGTGGTTCTGATGAACCTGAAATTTGAGTTCCCCTTCATCAAAAACGATGACGATTTCAGGAGAATCATGATCACACGGATAGGTCGTTGAGTTGTTAAAGCTTTGGGACGATGGTTCCACTTTCTGAGTTGATGCGCGGACAAACGGGCTTCGGCTTAGTGTTAGCTCAGAAATATGGATTCTTGACCAGACTTAAACAGCTTAGCAATATTATCCTTGATTATTTTCTATTTAGTTTGTTTTAACCTTTTCTTTTAGCCCAGCATGCATCATATAGGACTTTGAGTTTCATGCTGAAAATCTTCATATTATGGCAATAATGAAGTTCACTCGCTCTCGATTGAATTGACATGAGATATTCCACTTTAAATCAAGTACTTCGTTCTGTTTGAAGCCATTCAGGCTGATTCCTTGAAAGTGTTCCTTTTGTTGGATCTCTATCCCAATTCTTTTTACTTTTCTGTAAAATTTACCTTGGTTGCAGCACGTCCACATTTGCTGGTAATCGCTCTCCAATGGTCTTTCCCTGCCGTGCCCACGCGCACACCCTTTATTATTTAGTTTAACCTCCTTTTATCCAACAAATCGATTGTTTCCTTGGAACCACTCAGAGTTGTTTCATTTAGAATCTTGGAAAGATTTCCAATGCTTAGTGTCTGAGGCGTGTCACATCACACCTTGGCGTCTCCTTATCAGTTCGTTCCATTTCGTTCCTTTCATTACACTTCGCTCCATTTCTGTCTCACTCCCTTGCAAAGCAGACGCCAAGGCGGGGCAGCTGTAGACACGCCAAAATTGACGTTTTGTTGATCAAATCTCATGTTATTATATAAATGCCCCAAGTAGACTTCAATATTCCTATAACATGAAGTTTTTCTATTTTTGTGAGTTTTTCTGCATTTTTCCTGTATTTTTTGTGATTCACGACTGGATTAAGGGCGTTAATTTTAAAAGTAACGACCTGTGGTAGGGCGTTTTCAAAGAAAGGACGACCGTACGTGAGGGCGTGAATTCCTGGTGTTATCCCTTAATTTCTGGGATTATCTATTTTCAAAATAAAAGGCCTTTTATGAGTAACGCCTTCTCTCAGGGCGTGATTTTAATTAACGCCGTTATCTCGGGCGTGTTATTTGAGCTTTCAAACAAAGAAGGTTTCGTTTCCAAAATTAAATCCAGGAAGAAACGCCCTTTCCTAGGTCGTGTTTCAAGAAGACGTCTTTGTGAAGGTCGTCAATTCATAAAAGACGCCCTGTATTAAGGCGTGTTTTAGTCCAGAGTCCTTCCTTTTTCAATCTTTCCCTCACAGTTCCCTGCTGTCTTTGGACTCTTGCTCGATCTTGATCCTTCCATGGATGCCTCATTGCCTGTTCTTATCCTTCCTTGGTTTGATCACATCCGTTTGAGGCATTATAAATTAAAAATTTGACCGATCGTGCAGAAGGTTAAGCACCTTCAGTATTCGGCGGATTGAGCGCTCAGAAGTTTTTCTTTCATCACGGGCAGAAGCTTTCTTCATCCCTTGCTGCCTCCCCTCTCTGCATCCCTTTTGAGCTACATCCGGTGCTTCATCCATCACTATTCGGTTTCTTCCCTTTACTGTCGCCAGGGACAGCAGGGTTCTCATCTTTTCTTCTATTTTGTTTTTTATTTTATTCATACCATCATCCCTCTGTCCTTTACATCTCTATTCCTTGTTCACGTTTTGTTGCATTTTTTATCATCAAACTCCCCTTCCCTTAAGTCTTCTTAAGGGGTTTTAAAAGAAAACAAAAAAGAAGGTGCGCATGTTGAGGTCTTTTCATTATTTTTATGTTAGTTTTAGACTGATACTACTGCACTTTGGCTGATCCCTTTTCTTTTACTTATCTTTATTGTCTTTTTTTTACAAGGTAATCAATCAAGAAAACCCACTTCGTCGGCCGGCCGATTGGAGTTGGAGGAAGAGATCCACATTTATCCCGCATCACATCTTTCACCAGGTACATGCGATCTTATTTTTTTTATTGAGGTAAACCCTCTGGCGATCACAAACTCCTCCTTTTAGCACCTCGTGCTATTTTATTGCTTTCACCATATCTATTACTTTTTTTTTATATATTTAAAAGTGGATTTTAAATAGATCTACAGCACCGATTTTGATCTCTTTTTTTTGTTTTTTTTTTTGATAAAGAATTTCTAATTTTTATTTGCTTTTGGTTTTTTCTATTTTTTTTTGGATTTTGAAGATATATATTTTTTTTGTTAATTTTTGAATCAAGGATATTATTTCTTAAGGTACAAACCATTCCAAGGGTGAGTTAACTCTTCTCCTTCAGCATTAACCAGTTTATAAGCATTGCCAGGATAAACGTCTTTTATGATAAACGGTCCTTCCCAATTGGGTTGGAGTTTTGAGCGGGGGCCACCCGGCTTTACGAAAATTCTCTTGATTACCATTTCACCGATCTTAAATTTTCTCTCAATTACTTTCTTTTGGTAAAAACGTGAGAGCTTGTTTTGATAAACGCGCGCATGCTCAGCGGCGACCAGACGCTTCTCATCTAGGAGTTCCAGTTGGGCAAGGAGTGAATCACGACGTTCATCAATAGAGAGCTCCTTATCCAATTGTACTCGCAGAGAGGGAATAAGAATCTCATAAGGGACTACTGCCTCCATTCCATAAGTGAGGGCGAAAGGGGTTTGCCCAGTGGGTGTGCGAATGGAAGTGCGATAGGCCCAAAGAGCTTCAACTAGCTTGTCTGGCCAATCCGAAAATTTATTAGCCTCACACGCCTTTTTGACAATTTTGATTAAAGTTTTATTAGTTGCCTCTGCTTGGCCATTGCCCTGCGGATAATAGGGAGAAGAATGATGCAATGCAATGTTATACCTGTTGCAGAGATCCTTGAGCTCTTGAGAGATAAATTGAGGTCCATTGTCGGTGACGATGGTACGTGGGATGCCGAACCTTGTGATGATATTCTTCATGATAAATTTGCAGACGGTTGACGCTTTAATCTCCACGTAAGCTTCCGCTTCTGCCCACTTGGTGAAATATTCCGTTGCCGTGAGGATGAACGACTTTTGCTTGGTCAGGAGATTGGAATCACCAAGAGGTCCAATGATATCAAAAGCCCACATGAAAAAAGGCCATGGGGAGGACGTAGGATGGAGTGAAGAAGCAGGAGAATGAATCTTGTCGGCATGCAGTTGGCACTTAACACACCTTCGAACATAGATAGAACAATCCTCTTCTAGAGTTGGCCAATAGAACCCTAGCCTAAGGATTTTCTTAGCTAACATCTGGCTATTCACGTGACCGCCACACACTCCAAAATGCGCCTCTTCTACAACTTTCCAAGATTCATTATCATCGAGGTATCTTAACAGAACACCGGTGAGCCCTCTTCTATAGAGCACACCTCCAACCAAAACATATCGTTGAGCCACTCTTCTAACTACTTTCTTCTCTTCTGCAGTAGCTTCTTCGGGATAGGACTGATCATTGCAGTATCTAGCAATCTCATAATACCAAGGCTTCTCTTCGTCAGCCAAATCTTCTTGCCAATCCAAAAGCATGACTTCCTTACCTTTGAGAGCTTCCTTCTACTTAACCTTCTCAAGCACTTGATCCCTAATGTCAAGGAATGCGCGATCCTCGATAGCTGGAGTATCACGCTGATGAATCAGGGGAACATGAAAATCACGCTCAGGAGGGAAAACTAAAGCAGAGGCCAAAGAGGCGAGAGCGTCAGCCAAAATGTTCTGGCTGCGAGGAACATGGACGAAGATCAATTTGGTGAAGAGTTTGGCATAAGCTGAAGCGAGCTCCTGGTAGGGTTTGAGCTTGGGATTGATAGTGCGGCACTTGACCAACACCTGGCGCAGTATGAGCTGACTATCACCTACGATCCTCAAATGGGTGACACCATATCGATGAGCGGTTTGAAGACCGGCCAAAAGAGCTTCATACTCGGCTATGTTGTTAGTGACAGGGAAAGTGAGCCGAGCAGCAAATGGAATGGTGACCCCTTCTGGTGTTAAAAGAACCATGCCGATCCCTCTTCCTTGGGAATTAAGAGCTCCATCAAAATGTAATGTCCACATAGGACCATGGGGTTGATTAATGGTCATTAATTCTTCGTCTGGGAACTCTGAATTGACAGGATCAAAACGGGGGAGAGGGTGGTGAGCAAGGTGTTCGGCAATGGCATAGCCTTTGATAGCTTTCTGCTGGATGTAAGTGATATCAAACTGAGAGAGGAAGCTTTGCCAGCGTGCTAATCGATCAGTGATGACAGATTTTTTAAGGAGGAATTTAATCGGATTCATGCGAGCAATGAGGTGAACCTCATGAGCTAGGAAATAATGTTTTAACTTCTGAACTACCCAAACCAAAGCTGCACAAGTCTTTTCTATGGCTGAGTACCTCTGCTCACAGGGGTTAAGAAGCTTAGACAAGTAGTATGCTGCCCTCTCCTTACTTTCTTCATCCACTTGGGCTAAGACAGTACCTACGGAGTCATCCATGACTGAAACATAGAGAATAAGTGGCTTACCTGGAATTGGCGGTCTCAGGACAGGAGGATTGGCCAAATAATCTTCAATCCGTCAAAGGCTGCCTGACACTTGTCATCCCAATTAAACTTGACTCCCGACTTAGTAAGCTCGTAAAACGGCCTACATCTTTGTGAATGCTGAGAGACGAAGCGGCGAATAAATTGCAACCTCCCGATTAATCCTCAAACTTCCTTCAAATTCTTGGGAGGAGGCATATCTCTGATGGCTCTCGCCTTGTTGGGATCAACTTCAATTCCCCTCTTGCTGACAATAAAACCAAGCAATTTCCCTGAAGAAACGCCAAATACGCACTTCTTGGGGTTCATTTTCAATTGATATTCTCGTGATCTCTGCAAGACCTTAGCTAGAACCCTAGGATGTTCAATCCTTGTCCTTGATTTTACAACTAGGTCATCCTCATACACCTCAATATAAATATGAATCATGTCATGAAAAATTGCCATCATAGCCCTCTGGTAGGTGGCTCCAGCATTCTTAAGTCCAAAGGGCATGACCACGTAGCAATATGTACCCCATGGTGTAGTGAATGATGTTTTCTCTTGATCCTCTTCAGACAGACGAATCTGATTGTACCCTGAAAAGCCATCCAGAAATGAAAGAGTCTCAAATCCTGCCGTGTTATCAATTAGAACATTAATATGAGGGAGGGGGAAGTCATCTTTAGGACACGCCCGGTTGAGGTCCCGGAAGTCTATACAAATCCGAACTTTCCCATCTTTCTTCATAACCGGGACAATGTTAGCCACCCAATTGGGGTAGAGGACAACTCTAACAAATCTAGCCTTATGGAGCTTGTCGACCTCTTCTTTCATGTTCAAAGCCATATTAGGGTGGAAACGCCTCAACCGTTGTTTGACCGGGACAGACCCTAGCTTAAGTGTAAGACGATGTTCAACGAGCGCAGGGTCTAATCCCGGCATATCCTCATAACTCCAAGCAAACGTGTCCTTGTATTCTTGAAGAACTAAAATGAGCACCTCCTTCTCGGCAGGCGGCAAATTCTAGCTAATGAGGACAATCCTAGGGTCTTCCTCGGTACCCAGATTAATTTCTTTGGTAGGTTCTTCTACGGAGGCTGATGGTTCGTCGAATCTTCTCATGCCACTAGCAAAAGCATCAGCCTCGTCCTCATATTCTTCATAACTTTCATCCCCCTCTTCAATAGGGTCTTCATCATTCATAATTTCGTAAACGCCCAAACCCTCATAGGAAGCAACAGCATCTTCATATTCTAACTCTGGTAGGATAATCGGACTTTCCACGAACTCAGGGATTGCTAAACAAGCTTGGCATCTGATAGCCAATTCTAATAAAAATCTACGAGGAATCTCCTTACCCTTGGATTTCTTATGTGAATCTACCTCATGAATTTTATTAGAAGAAGAAGAAGAAGAGGAGGAGGAGCAACTAGCCTGATTAGAAAGAAAAGAAGGGGGTGAAAAAGTGGATACAAAAGGTGATACAGAAGAAGACCCCTCGCTGGAGGGGGAAAAGAGATCTATCAAGGAATCTTGAAAGAGCGGCCCCTGGGTTGGGATGCACTCGGGAGAGAAATATGAGGTCTCCTCAACAGAGATGGAGGATGGGAAAGTTGAAAAATCAGCATTTTTTTTTCATTTTTAACTTTTACTTCATTTTTATTTTCTTTTTCAAGGAGAAAGCAGTGTGATGGGGGAATAGTAGGAGGAGTGGAAATCGCAAGATTAGAGAAAGATTTAATCAATGATGGCCCATGGGGGGGCGAGATGGAGATTTTAGCAAATTGCTCGAGGAGCGAAGGGGGAATCGGGAGAGAAACTTGGATTGAATTTGGAGCAAAACTGATTGTAATTGGAGGTGGTCTTGGCACATGACCAAACCAATGAGAATGTAGAGAAGCAAGCATAGATGGATGTAGCGAAGTGAGAGAAAAGAGGCCGGCCCACAACCTATCCACAGTAAAACCTTCTTCAAATGGGACATCTGGCTCCCCAGTATCCGTGTAGTCACTCAGCAGCTGCCTCTTGTCTGTGATCACTGCTGGCATTTCAATCAATTCCTGTATGAGCGGCGGCCATTCCGGATCTGTCGGCATGAAGAGGCGGCTCAAAGAAATAGTAATGTCATTCATGTCGAACCACCTGTACCAGTCACATTCTGGATCACCCATTTTCCTTCTCTTGTCCGGCCTTAAAGACTCCAGGGCTTTGTAGGTAACCAGTGGGGCAATGTGACGAGCAAACTGTCTGGCGTGAACATCTTGATAGTCAAGCAATGAAGTAATTATGGTAGTCTGCTCATTATTCTGAACGCCACCAGTAACAAAATGTGTCTTCAGTGTCCAGGAGAGTGGCTGGCGATCAGTCTTCAAAGTAGAAGTCATAAATGCCCATGGCTCTTCTTTATTTTTGCTTGGCCCTTTATAGCCTAAATCACCTCGTACGAGCAATTTTTACGGCTTAATGGGCCTAATCCTGCCCTGACAGTTGGCACCCAGGCCTCTGCCATCTTGATACCCCATTTTTAACAGAATGTTCCAGCCAGGGGTGTTAATCATGTTCTTCTTCTTCTTCCCCTTAGAAGGCAGGGGTGTCATAGCAACCGTTGTGACAGTTTCAGACGGCATCGGCTGCGGATGAGGGATGTCCAGCACAGATAAAAGCGGTTTGTTGGCTGGCCAAATAGAAGGAACTGATGAAGCCGCATGAATATCTTCCTCTGGCAGAATCGGCATGCTGGTCACCTTGATAATACGGCCCTTGTGTGGGAATTTGAGACACTGGTGATTTGTAGAGGGCACCGCATCAAGCTGCTGGATGTACGGGCGGCCAAGAATGCCATTAAATGTTGGATCCATGTCCAAGATGTGAAAATCTGCTGTGATGGTGGCAGGACCCAAGCTAACTTTCAATGTGATCATGCCTAGAGGAGGCTTCTTTGTGTTGTCATATGCAGTGACCGTTATGGTGGATGGCCGAATCTGGCTTTCTGGTATGCCACATAACTTCAAGGTGCTCGGTGGCAAAACATTGATGGATGCCCCAGTATCCACCAGACATTGCTTGACAGCCACCTTATTGATGCCGACTGTGATGCATAAGGCATACTTCCGTGCTGAGATTGGTGCCAGTTCGTGCTCATGAAAAGTAATTGCCGGCTGACTGCTAGCAGGTGTTAACACTGTGACTATCTGCTCAACTGGAATGTCTTCATTAACCATTACCTTCTACAGATATTCCTTTAGAGCCAGCTGATGAGTGGTGGACCGTTTGATCAATTCTAGGATCGAAATTCTTGCCGGAGTCCGGTCCAAATGTTTTAACAAATCGTATTCAGTGCCCGGTACAGACCCTTGTTCTTGTTCTTGCTCTTGAGGCCCCTGCACGGGCTCTAGTTCCCTTTGTGGAAAAATACGGTTGAACATCCGTCCACTACGGAGCGGCGCCACGCCTTGACGTGCCTCTGTCGGGGCCAGTGTGGGAGGAAGATTAGAAGAAGAAGAAGGTGTGTTGGTGTTAAGGAATGGTGGAGGGGTGTTTGAAGAAGGGACCCCCACGGGGGGTGTAAATGAAGAATTCAATGGAGATGCCCCCGTGGGAGGCGTGGGAGTAGAAAGGGATACCCGAATGTGGGGGGAATTGGTGGGAGGTGGAATAAGAAGAGGTCTGGGCACAAAAGGTGGCGGAACTACTGGCGGAGGGTCCTTGCCGGTGTAGGAGTGGTAGAGGGTGTAGCGGGTGCTAGCGGTGAGCGAAGTAGGAGTGGCTTGGACGGCGGAGGTATAGAGTTGGTGGTAGAAGGTGGGGTTTGTCGTGCGGTAGGTTGTGGAGGTGGCAAATGGGTAAGGAGAGAGCGGGCCGGCAAGGCCGTAGAACTGGTGGAGGTAGTTGGGTTGACGGGGCGTAGAAGGGGACGTCCCGATAGGGGAGTAGAAGAAGAAGGAAGGGTGCGCAAAAGGCGCGGAGGTTGATTTTGGTTCGGATTGTGATGAAATGCCCCGACAGAGGCATTTTCTTCGTGCCATCCCTGTCCTCTCTGCACTTCGTAGAGGGACGTGACAGGGTTCACATGCTGATCAGGGGCGTGCTCTGGCAATGGATTACGGACAATCCCCATATCCTGCTGATGTGCTGGAGCTTGCTGTGGTTGAACTTGTTGTGGAGCGGATTGCTGAGGTTGTTTATTTTGCTGTTGCCGAGAAGCCCTTCTTTCTTTCATAGCGGCTATGAATTGCCTCATCTCATCCCAATTGATGTCACCCTGGTCATTCAGTTCATAAATGTAATCTCTAAAGTGGAAGCAACGATCAAGGTTGTGACCAGGGCCGCGATGAAAAGCACAATAACGGGATGTGTCAACATTAGCGGGCCAAATGGTTCTTTCCCTTGGCAAGGTGAGCAAGTTGGCGGCCATCAGGGCATTAAAAATATCGGGGAGACTTTCGGGAAGTGGAGGATAGTGGTCCCTTTTGGGGCCCAGTGGTGGTCTCCGTTGTTGTTGGCCGTAGTTGGCAGGTGGGGGCACTTGATGGTATTGTGGTGGAGCTGGAGGGTCTATGCGGGGGGCTTGGTTTTGCGGTGGAGCGAAGGAGCGTTGAGGTGCGAATTGGGGTCGTGGAGTAGGATTAAAATGAGAGTTCTGTTGTGGAGGCGGTGGACGTGGGTTAGCTTGATGGTGAGGGTTGCCAACTGCGCCGACTTGCTCATTTGTGACGGTGCCCTCAGTTGTGGGCCCGCTGTTAACATTGGTGGTTTTCTTAAACAGCCGAGGCTTCGGCTCAAACATGCCCATAATGGGCGAATCCTTCATCTGTGTCTGGATGTAACGAGCCCTCTCATAGAGCTCTTCCATAGTAGTCAGCCGGTTCATGGCCAAAATATGGCGGAATTGAGGAGTTGCATTAGAAATGACCATCTTTACTTGCTCCTATTTCGACAATGTGTCTTTCAGCTTCTCCGCCATCGACCGCCATCTGTCAGCAAATACGATGAAGTCCTCCTCAGCCTTCATTTTCTCCGCAACTAAATCTGTAACGGACAGGGAGGGTCCAACACGGTCTCTATACTTTTGCAAGAATTTCCTTTGGACAACATCGAAGTCACTGGCATCAGCTGACTCCAAGGAATAAAACCATTCGAGGGCTGGCCCCTCCAGAGATCTCCTGAATAAATAGGCCAGAGAAGCCTTGTTGCCTTGCCAGAAGGAGGTCTCGTACATAAAATCCTTCAAATGAATGACCGGATTGCCAGTTCCATTGTACCGCCGAAAGTTCGGCATCTCAGACGGAGGAAGGTGGAAAATTGGCAGAGTGGGGAGCGAGATTTCTGGTACATTCTGGGCCGCAGTGACTTTCTTAAGCCGTTCTTCCATGTGGGCCATCTTCTGAAGTAGCAAAGCATTAGAGTCGGACTCAACTGGGGCCTGAGCAAAAGAAGGTGGTATAGGCGACCGTAGGATCTGAGGAGGTTGGGGGAATTGGTGCCTAACCACAGAATAACTCGCCTGCTGGGCCGGCATGGCCGTGACAGGTGTTGGTGGACGAGAGGGGGGTTTATGCAAGACCGCCTGGTCATTGATAATCTGGTGGCCACTCGCGGCCGGAAGGGGGGGAGAAGAAAAAGAGGGAACTGACTTCCCCTTCAAAGCGGCCTGAATGGCTTGCCGCTGGGAGTCATCCAATTGAGAGAGAGCCTGGATTAAATCTGTAACATTGATGGATGGGGAAGAGTTCCCCGAAGTATTGGAAGGTAGAGCCTGAGAGGGAGTCTCAACCTCTTGAGAGGTGGTATCAACCACATGAACTTGTGAATAATGAGGGTGAGGAGGGAGATAGTTTCCCTCATAATAGGTGGCGTCTTGGTGATAGTCCTCATGAGATTGACCAAAAACATTTTCATCCACATCATTGTAAGTATATCCATAGTTTGCCATGTTGATGATCGTACCTGAACGGAGTTTCATGCTTAAGAGAGAGAGAGCTTAATGAAGGAATTATCACACAAATCACTTAATCCAAACAACACAATTAAATCGACCCAACTAAGTTTATGCAAACAATGTTGGAGAGCAACGCAGAATTTTAATGTTTGATGTTTGAGATTAGAGTGGATTATTTGTGAACAGTTCACTCCTTTTGCCAAGTGAGACCTAGTTTGATCCAAGTGTGACCTCCGGGTCAACTAGGTTTTTCTCTCTCTCTTCACCAACGAATAGGTCCTCTAGAACTCCGGTACTTCGAGGGTACAACCAGCCCGGCGTCCGTGAGGGAATCCACGGGTGCGGGGACTTATGGAGGTCTTGGAAAAGGGATTCCCGGTCCAAAGAGACGGAATGCTCAATGGAGGGTCGTCCCGATTCCAAGAAGGGTGTGTGGAATCCTAGTATAGAGAGAGGAGGTCTCTCAACCAAAAGCCACCAAGTGCAAAGCAATATGATCAAATCAGAGCAATATAGGCAAGCAATATGACAATCAAGCCAACTATCACAGACAGCAGCAGCAGTAAGCAAGGTTCTGTAAAATGCAGGAAAGAGACGACCTGGGGCAGTTCGCTATCAACCAAAGCAACGACAGGGTCACTGTCGTGAATCACTGCGAGAGGCTATGAGCCAGCAGAGAGAAACAGAAACGCGCCTCTGGTAGAGGCGCTAAATCTGAAAGGGACGTCTCTATGTGAGGGCGTCAAATATGAGGACGCGCCTTGAGCTGAGGTGTTGTATAATAACAACACGCCCTGGGGCAGGGCGTGAATTCGCAGGCAGAGTGATTAAAGCAGTAAGATGATGGGAAGACGTCTTGACAGCAGACGTAACGCAACAATAGGATGCCCTGGATAACGGCGTTAAAATCAATAACACGCCCTGGAAGGGGGCGTTAATTCTCAGACAGTATAATGAGCAAAACCAAAGCAGCAGATATGATAAAAGACGCCCTGGAAAGAGGCATTAATAAACTAAAACACGCCCTCTTGAAGGGCGTTAAAACAAAAGGCGCCCTCGTGGAAGGCATTAATTCAGGGAAATATGCAAATGCAAGCTGGCTGATCCGGGAGTGTGCAGTGTGCACAGTGGAGGGTGCCCGAGGGGCACAAAGGGAAGGGTACCGAGGGTACCAAGGGGGAGAGGGCACGCGTGGGTGCCAAAGGGGAAAGGGCACACGAGGGTGCCAAAGGGGAAAGGGCACGCGAGGGTGCCAATGGAGATGGTAATCAAAAATAAAACAGTGGAAGTCCCACCGTGATCGCCAATTTGTGGATGGACATAAATCCCCTCACAATCACACACAAGAGAGAGAATAATTAGGGTGGAGATAAAAACAACAACAACACGGAGGATAATGATTAATGCATAAATAAGGGGAGTAAAAGCGTGGTGCAAAAAAAAACGGAGATGTGATCGCCAGAGGGGTTACCTCAATAATAGTAAAAAGAGATCGCGAATACCTGGTGAAGATTGGAATGCGGGATGATGTGAAGTTCCTTCCTCCTTCTTCAATCGGCCGGCCGATGAGAAGGGTTCTCCTTTTGATTACCTTGCAAAAAAGACCATGAAACAACAGCAAAAGATGGGATCAGCCAACATGCAGTAGTATCAATCCAAATAAGATATATAATGATGATGAAGAGAAATCAACATGCGCTGGTTTTAAAACCCCTAAAGAGGGACTAGGGAAAGAAGGAATATGTGATGAATCTGATGCAAACAGTGAAAAAGGAAAAGAAGAAAAAGACTGACGATGGAGTTGACACGAACGTAAAGAAAGAAAAAAAAAGAACAACAGTGATGATCGGTTGATGAAGACTAAACCAAATAAACGAAATAGAAAAGAGCCCTGCTGTCCCTGTTGACAGTAGAGGGAACCAAAGATGAAGAGGGGGAAGCAGCAGAGCTTGAGCGTGATAATCTCGGCTTCGGTACCTTAGCCGTCGTCGTAACCCCTCAAAGGGTCGATCAGGACTCCCTTAAATAAGGTTCAGATCAAAAGATAAACATGGACAGGAGGAGAGTAATGGCAATGTTTATCAAAAGCAAGAGCCCTAATCGGTCAAGAACGTCAAACAAGGCAGGATTCTGTGAGGGAAAGATGGAAAAAGGTAGGACACTGGAGGTGAAACACGCCTTCCAACAGGGCGTCAATTCTTGATTTGACGACCTACCATACGGCGTTTCATGAAACACGACCTAAGACAGGGCGTTTCTTCCTGAATTTAATTTTGGCAATAAAACTTACTTTATTTGAAAATCATGAGAACACGCCTAAGATGGAGGCGTTAACTTAAAACACGCCCTGAGAAAGGACGTTAATTAATAATTAAATTGATTTTTGAATTTTCCTTAAAACCGGATAATACCAGGAATTGACGCCCTGAAGTCTAGTCGTCCTTTCTTTATAAAACGCCCTAGATAAGGTCGCGAATCACAAAAAATGCAACAAAACGGAAAATCCACAGAAAAGAAAAACTTTATATTATGGGAATATTGACGTTCACTTTGGGGCGTCAACATAGTGACATGAGATTTGATCAACGTAGCGTCATTTTTGGTGTGTCTACAAGTAGCTTTGGGTCAACCTTCGTCCTGTGACTTTTTACAACCTTGCGGGCCTCCAGATATGCCTTCACTTCCGTATGGGTCCAAGATTTCAACTTCTTCAAATAAGAAGACTCAATGTCAAGGACTGGCTCTGGCTGGGAATCCAGGAATCGGTGCTCTGCCACGGCCCAGCACTCTCGCCTGGAGCTCCTGTAAAATCCCGTCCGCGCGTTCCACCACTTGATATATTCAGGCGTGACACAAGAAAAACGGGCGGGGGTTGGCACCCTGAAAGAAACATCTTCCCGGTGGTGGAAGTTCATTCGAAACCTGCCCGGCCTTGTGCCTGTTAGGCAACGCAAATTGTGAAGAAGAATGTGGAATGTGCTAGTCGTAGCCGAAGTTTCGGCTGAAGCGGAATGGATAGTACGGCTCCAACCATAGAATGCCGCTCTTGCGGAATACAAGGACACTCGGCCTGATAGCCAGCGTCCAGTCAACCAACTCCGGCTCAAGAATGGGTCTTGTACATTTGGCCTCGGAAAGCGGATGAATATCCTCCTCAGTCTCAAAAAACTTACACTGCCTCGTCCTGTTCACCAGCAGGCTGGAGTGGGCAGCTAAGCTCCAAAAGTGAAGAACCCTAGGCGAATCTGTGGGAATACGGGACAATTTGCCCCGAATGGCGTAGAGTTGCTCCGCCAATAAGGATGGCTCGGCACTAGCGAATTCTATCATCCGCAGAACAAGAGGAACAGACTGTAATGCCCGAGGAGTCGCCTATGGGAACAGGGTACAGACCTAAGCATTGAAAAAGTGTAACGGACCGACCGTCCGAAGACTTCTGGGGAGACGCGTCTTGTGCAGGTCTCCCAACATCTTGTAAATAAGGCATAAAACCACCGGACAAAGAGATAGCTTGGTACCCCAAGTCATAAGATAGGCCGGATAAAGGGCCTCTGCCCTAATCACGTTCTCGTCACCTTGCTGAAGAGCGAAAGAACAAAGCCAGTAAACAAGATACGCAGCACAGTGGGTGATTGCGTCAACACCGGTAGGGTTTGGGTTCTCCCCCTGCCCTCCTCTCGAAGAAGATGATGAAGCGGCCTGGCGTCGCACCCTCTTCTTCCGCTTCTGAGCCACTGGCGCTATCGGGGGACAATCATCATACTTATTCTTCCCATTGAAGAAATATTGAAGCCAGGTGCCCATCCGCACCCTCCGCTTCTCGCCCGGCTTCCGAGCTTCCCTCGTGTCGTGCGATGAATGAAAGAGGGTGCGGTACGCCTTCATCAGATATCGATAAGCATAACCCGCCAGATACCGACCCTCACCATCGGTCTGATCCTTCAGCCAGTCAGGCCAGCATACCTCCTCATACGGCTCTCCATCGATGGGTAGGCCGCTGAGCTGCGAAAGGCTCCATAGATCCAGAGAGGTCTCTCCCTCCGAGGTATAGAAAGTGTTATACTCGGGGCAAAACACCTCGATCATGCCGCAGCACAAACCCCGGGAGATGGGGTAGCGGTACCTTGAAGCATACACGCTGTGGTATATCCCGGCCTTGGTCAGGATTGGAGCATAATGTTGCAGCACGTAGTCTGTGAACTCCACTGCTTCGGGCCTGAATGCGTGGGCGTCGGTGGCCCTCAGCTCAGCAAACCACCCCACAAATATCTGGTGCTTGAAGCGGATCGCCAGGCAGTCCAGCAAAAATGATTCTTCCCTGTACCCCCACTTCAACGGGGCAAGGAACAAGCCAAAGATCAGCTTCTCCCGATCCACTCTACCCGCGGAGTCATTCCACCGAGCGGGTACAAATTCAGGGGCCCTGGTCAACAGCCCATCTTCTGGAGCCAGATCTTGCAGTCCCAGCAGGACGCTCCATTTCCTGACCTCTCCGGGGAGATAAATGGGTCTTCCCCGCACCACACAATCTGTCAGACTGTCCCTCTCCACCAGCAGGGCCTGCTCGGCTTTTCGGACAAGGAACAAGTCCCTCTTCCCTTGGAGGTTGAAGCGTTGGAGAAGGGACATCAGGTGTTTGTCTTTGGGGTAGTCCCTCCTGGTGACACCTTCCCTGTCATAATGAAAGGAGTCACCCCCAAGAATGAGGAGATGGCTGGTATCCACAGTATCTGTCTCCGAATCTGAGGATTCGACAACCACGGCCACTTGACCGTGCCCCCGATCAAGGGAATTGACGTTCTCCCACGTCACCACGACACTTGAAGAAGAACCGGATGCCATGATAGCTGCAAAGAAGCACATCAAACAATAAATGAAGTCAGAAAATAGTTGATCAGAGGCAGATTTCTGACAAATTTTTGGCAGAGTCTCCCCAGCACGAGAGATTGCCAAAGAAAAGCGGGAACGCGTCCACTAAGGGAACGGCCCCTAAAAGTAGCCAACGATATTACACCGAGGCCAAAAGGAACACCCGGGGGAAATAGCTCCGAGGGCAAGCCCTGCTAGAAGCCTCCCGGGGCCCAAAGAATGGGTTTGAAACCCAAAGGGACAGCATCTCGCTCACCCCGAAGGAAAAAACCACCGCCGCTCTCGCCCTCAGCTCACTCGGCACAGCAGGGAGAGAAGAAAGGGAGGAGAGAGAAAGTCCGTTTGCAAATGAAGGATGAAGAAGAGAAAACAAAAGGTGAAAGCCTTATATAGGGGATGGCTCCGGATTAGCTCCCTCCTAGCAACCTCCGCGCCGGATTAACGGGCAAACACCCAGGGCCACGACGTAGTAAAAACCCAAAGGGCTAAGAGCGCGCCGAAGCAACCTCGCACCATATTAAAATGCAAACGGCGCCGGGTTAACGTCCATGCCGAATTAAGGGCCTTCCCAAGCTCCTGTCAACTGAAGGGGTGATCATTCCGGGTGAAATTCATCAGTCGGCCTTGCTGCACTCGTGCCTTGCTCGCAACACCCACGTCTGGGGGGCATTTGTTGGCACCCAAAATATGATCGTCGGCGACCAAGCCACAAAGACAAAGGACCCGGCCCGCTGAAGCACGGAAGCCAATAAATATCAACATTTTGAAGACTTCTCAAGCTGCCAGAGCCTCGAGTCACCCCGTATGGACACGGGGACTTCACCTCAGGAGAGCCGAGATGAATTCACAACCAACCGGCAGTGCGACCAAGCCTGCCCAATGAACCGGCATCGACTCCGTCGTGCCGCATACACTACACCCGTTGTCCGATCAAGGACGGCGGTCTACCCAGTGGCTAGCCACCTCATGAAAGGCTCTCCTGAAGATGAAAGAGTCCCCTGGCTCTCCGGGGCGGAGGACCGAAAGCTCTGTCAGCAGAAGATCCCGATCACCCGGCACGGGTACGGCTTCCAGCCAAGATGGGCCTGTTAGTGGCCGAATGATCGCTCAGCTCCGGTGAAACTATCCCTGGTGTTATCTCACCCTCTAAGGAGCTTTGAGCACAAGCCATCCCGAGCCGACAGCACGAATCATAGAGCCGAAGGCCGTGTCAGCGGGAAACCCGCATGATCAAACCTAAGTTGTCGGAAGTTTCGAGAATGGTCGTACATCGACCTGGTTCTTCGACAAGACATCTTGTCGAGGTTTCAAGGAGCATTGGCAAGATAAATGTTCACGGTGACCCCCGGAATCATCCCCGGACTCATCGACTGGCTCGAAGCGCGCGAGGAGCATTAGCACGGCGGGCCCTAAACCGGCACGCCCCCCACCTGATGCCCCTAATCCCGGTGTGCAAAGAACCCCACCCGGGGCCTGGCTATTTCGACGCGCAAAAGGCAATGAAGCCTTTCCCGGCACGTAGGTCTTCACGCCGGATGAGGCTTGGGGTTCGATTATATATATACATATGGCTGTTCGAAAAAGAAGAGACAGAGAAGAAGAATAAAAAGGAGGAGGGTCGGAGAGCGAACCACATTACGAGGGAGAGAGAGCTCTTGGGGAAAAGGGGTCTCGTCTGAGCATCCTCCGCCGGCCATCTTCCTCTGCTTTCGCTGAAGATACGATACTCTGTTCTGAGAACAGGTGGGCGTCGGTGCCTATCTTCCTCTGCTTTCGTGGATTCTTTTCTTTTGGGGTTTCCATCTATCAGATGTAAGCGAGAGGGGGAGGGATGGCGATGATATGAGCCGACCCCCCTCCCCTTTCTCTGCGATTCTCTCTTCCCCTTTGCTTTATTGTTGTGTCTCTGCACATCCCTCTGCCTCTGCAACTGATGAACGGCGACCGAGCGATGATGCCGGCGTCGGATTTGTATTGTAAATGTTAGTCCATTCCCGTTTACTGGGTGGCGATATGTATATGGATGTGTGGACCAATAGGTCGAATGAATGCTTGAAGCTTATTTCCCCATCTCTATCTATGTCAATGTATATGTATGAGTTCTTCCGCGCGTGGTTCCTGGCTCCAGTTTCCTCGAAGTCCCGATCATGCCCCGAAGCATCGTGGGCTACAGAAACGACCCCTCCCTGTGTCTTTCCCATCGACTGCTTTCATCTTTGGTTTAAGGATCTTTGTATCTCCTCCGTGGACAGAGCTGTGCTCATGCGCATGCTTCTTCCCGCCGTGGTATCGAGGGTCTAATTCCCATTAACTCCTCCCTTCGTACTGCTCCGATTGTTCGCAAGGTGGGAGTTACCTTCGGGACGGCCGGATCCATCACCCTGAATGCTGCGTCTGAGCTGTTCGAGCATATGCTTCTATGATTGGCTCGTCTCATCTGTGTATCTACTACCCCTCTGCATCATGGTCATTTGAACCGTTCCGAGATTCTTTCATCCCGTCTTAATCGCCCGGGGAGGGGGACATTCCCCATTGCTTCACGGAACTGCTGGGTGATCGAGGGCTCTACCTCTCGATGGTAGATGCTTTCTCAAGGCCATGGCAGACAGTAACAGGGGTCCTAGCCTAACAAGCTTAGCCCCAACAATCTGGAGACCCGATAGAGGCCAATGGATGTATGCTCCTGGTAGGGTAGCTCTCGGAGCTTCACTCTCTTAATGGTCGGTTCCTTTAAGGGATGTGTCGCAGGCTGTGGGTTGTCAACCCCTCGTAGGCTAGCCCTCGGGGTGATGCTCCCATTATCAGTGGCCTCATCCCTCTATCCTCACCCAAGGAGCCTTGGTGCCCCTCGCAGGCTAGTCCTCGGGGTATCCTATCCGAAGGGAATTTGCTGGCTGTCACCGTGCAGACCGGCGGTTTAGGGGCTTACTCCATAAGTGAGTATGACCCCGTTCTTCCCCTGCAACTCTTCAGGTTCAGGGGAGATGCTGCCCAATTTTGGACAGACTCAGAATAATCAAGCTATAATCAGATGCTCGTTCTGAACTCAATCAACTCAGTGCTCGAGTGTGAACCTCACACTAACTCACTGCATCATTCCCGAAGGAGTTTGGACTTCAATCAAACAAGTAGTTGGCCCAAATAATTCCAAAACTCTCAACATAAGCTTAATAAACTTAAATGGTTTAGAAATGCATCAAAAACAAGCTGAAACGGCGCGGCCCTAATCCGGCGCGCCCTAATACGGCGCGGTCCCCCCCCCTGCGCTGGATTAGTAATAGACTCATAACTCCTATTTTTTGGCCTGGCCAGTTCCCGGCGCGCCCCGTGCCCTACGCGCCGGGCTAACGTCTGCCCATGGCCGCGCCGGTTTAGCTTATTTACCTATGTTTTGACTGCGCCGGTTTAGTCCTTTTACTCATATTGTGGCCACGCCGGATTAGTTCGGTCTGCCCACGTTTGGCCGCGCCGGGGAACTCTACCCCCACATGTGGCTGCATCGGTTTTAAGCCCTGATGTTGTTTTAATCATCCACCTACCCTCGGGGTGACCTTCGTCTCCCGTGGCCGGAATTAATGAATCCTAATAAACTGAATAAGAGGAGTGATGCCTAGATCCGAATCGCTTTACTATCAGGTTTGTGTCACTATTCTTGCCTCACTTGGCGGAGATTAACAAATGCGATTGAGCACTGCTTGCTTTCATAACTCTACTGCCATGCTTAGCATAGTCATGAATATTATGCATGCATGCTTGCATCGACCCTTTGGTATATCAAATGGCGCTGATAGAAGACTGGGTTATGCCCAATCGGAAGTCTCCGCTATGCGCGATGGTGGTCTTCGGACCTATGCCCTCCGCCACGTATCAAGGGTCTCCAACTCAATGAACCATGCCTCTCCTGCATGATAGATAGACGCATCTCGCATGATTCGTCATGTTCATAACGTCGCATCTTGTATTCCGGCCTCGACAGCCCACTATCTCGGCAATTAATCAAAGGTGTTCCCTCCTCGTGGGGGATGTAATTAACGTCATAGCCTTTATGGTATGGCAGACTACTGGTCCCGACCGAACCTCACTTTCGCCCGACACGGGTCAGAATGAGTGCATAATAAACTTGTCACGTACGTGACTGGCACGCCCGCGTTGTCAATCAGTCAGTTAATTACAAGTTAGTTAATTGGTTGATCGACACGTGAAATAAGATATATGTATATTTATACACACGCACACACACACACACACACACACACACACACACACACACACATATATATATATATATATATATATATGATAAGATGGTCGAATAAAACCATCGCCAACATCATGTCTAGAAAATAGGATTCCTCCCTTGGGCAAAAGGGAACGAAGTCGGACTCGGTCGGCATCAGGAGGAATAGAAGAATCTCCGTGGTGACACAACCCACGGTGCACGCGGAGGTAATGGACCCTATGGCCGGATGGGTGAAGCTACGACTAGCGGGTTGGTCGAAACCTCGGGCCAATATATGTGTCAACTTCCATTGCCAACCTAAACCCAAAATAAGGTCATCCAATGTATCAACATGGTGACTAGACCGGAATGTGGTATGGAAGGAGTTGACGGGCACTAGTGGTAGGGTGGGGTCTATGGATGGGTAAGGAAGTGGGACCAAGTCATCTTTGTGCCAACTAAGAAGTGGCTCGGTTATAAAAAGCGTACCCGTTAGAAACACGGGTGGCTCGGGCTTTGGTGGCTCCAAGCAAGATGGCTCCGAATAAGGTTCGGAAGTAGAGGGTGGTAATGGAGCACTCACGGGTGGTGAAGAAGCGCGTGTCTTTTCCAACCAATCCCAAAACATTTTCTCGATTTCCTCAAAGGAGCGGGTTGGAGTGGGGACCCCGGAGTGGACTTGCTCCTCGTGTCTCGGCTCGGGTGTGGACCTAGACTCGACTAGAAGCAGGGCTTCCACTTGGTTGGAGGCGATGGGGTGGGATTAGACGAAGATGCCAAGGGGAGGTTGGTTGGAGGTGACTGGGCGGACCACTTGATTGGGGTTGCTTTGGAGGGCTTGGATGGGGGTGAAGGGGCGGGGTTGGTTAGAGGTGACTGGGCGGACCACTTGATTGGGGTTGCTTTGGAGGGCTTGGATGGGGGTGAAGGGGCGGGGTTGGTTGGAGGTGTGGCCCACTTGATTGCGGGTGAGTTGGTGGGGATGGCTAGTGGTATGACCCCCGTAGTTGGAGGTAGGTGGACGGGGAAGGTAGACCCTCCTAAGCGCTCTCTTCATATCCCACCATGACTCGATGGGCCTTAGCCTCCTATCTTCTCGGAAGTACTTGATGTCCCTCCATGTTTCGGCGGCTTCATAGAAAAGTCACCTTTTGGCTAAGTCAACTTGTGCGGGACCGGACATAAGTAACACTCAAAGTAGTCGTCCATAACGGCTTCCCACTCTAAGTAGTCACTCGGGTTTTCGGAGCCGTAGAAGTCCCGGGCTTCGGGCCTTTTGGGGTGGTTCGGGTGGTCCTTCCATTTTAGATAGTATCGCCACCATGCAGAAGATGCGGCCCCTTGGTCATCCATGGGACACGGGGACACTAATGAATGGACATACCAACACTTGGATAAGACACTAGACCGACTATGCAAGGTTGGGATGCATGCACACTAAGGACAAGACACCAAGACTCGGTACGTGGCGGAGTTAATCGATCCGAAGATCACTCGCGCAAGTGTGCGGCCTTCCCGATAGGCGTAGCCTAACGTTCGGACAACACCTTTTTATATACCGGGTTATTGGGATGAAATGCAACATAGACCGACTTAGACGATGACTAGACGTAAATGACACTCTTTTCTTTTGATTTTAGACACCCTAGACTCAACCTCGCTCGGATACCAAACTGATGCGGGACGGACACGCGACCTGGGACTCTAGCTCGCGATCGTCCCTATGCGAGGGAAGATGTGGGACCGGGCGCGGTTGAGAAACCGGCCGTGAGTCTCGGGTATCGGCCTTTCCCCGTTAACTCGGATCGTGTCATGGTACGGTACACTCAATCTCTCGCAGCGGTGAATAAAAGTATATTAAGCTAGATAATCTATCACTCATGCAGCGGCATATACAAAAATATACGAGTAAATCAATGCCTACGAGGAGGGTAGCGAGTGTACCTCCACGCTCCGGGTGTAGGGAAGACGTTCCCGACCAAGTACGGTAACTCCCGGTAACAACGGTAAAAGTTAATTACAACAGTGAAATCTATTGCCCAGTCCACGTAGGGAGGTAAAGGGCTACAAGTGGAGCCCAGGAGGACCGACCCTGGGTTGACGGGTAGCAATCTGGAGGTGCGTACGGCACGAACTCGGCCTGCTGGTCCGACTTAGCACTATTCCAACTCGGTGCTGCGCCAACTCGGTTGCTGACTCGCTGGACAGCAAACAACGATTTCCAAAGGAGCGACGCCTTCCTGAGATTTTCTGGAGGCGCCGCTTGGCTGGGACGATGGCGGGATGTCCCTGATCGACTCCCTGAAGAGGCGACTCCTGAAGTTGAATTTTGATAATTATTTCTGAATATATTCTGGACTGCAATTTCGGACCTGCACAGGGAACAGATCTGCAGGCCTCGGCGACACGAATTACGACGCTCAGATCCGGAGGCCGATCGAGGCGTGGCTGATACCGTTGGAAAGAGAACTCATATATCTAGAACATATATTTTTTGTGGCTCCATCTACAGAACGGATTAAAAATAAAAATGACTGCAAACTACCTTTTTTTTCTGACCCGGACTGACAGACACACAGGGCAAAGATGAATCTGCCTGAAACAGACCTTTGACCGAGGGCTCAATGATTGTTTTTGACTCAACGAAAATTATGGTGGAAGGGGGTATATGTGAGGAACATAGGAAATTTTTATGGATTTTTTAAAATTTTCTAAGCGGGTGGGGAAATTGCAACAAGGAGACTCTGTCCCGTAGATCTGCAAAAGGGAAGATTACTGAGAAGATAAATAAAAATATTGGATAAATATCAAATGGACTCCAAATGACACGAAATTTTAACTGGAAGTTAGAGGAGATGGACAGAACAAACCCTCAAAATAAGGGTTCAAGCAGACAACAAGAACCAGAGATACAATTTCGGAGGAGAGATTATGTCCTGATTTGGACAGAACTTCGATGTAGCGGCGGTGGCGGCGCGACGGCGGCACGAACGACGGCGGCGACAGCAGAGATGAACTCAGTGGGGCTAAGGAGAATGGGTATCACACCCTAGTGGGCTGGAAGAAGATGAACCAGGGGGAGAGAGGTAAGGGGCGCACCCTTCAAGAGAGCAAATGCCAATTTCTGAAATTTCATATGATTAATTCTACTAAAATTATGAAATACAAGCTATTTATAATAACTGAAAAAAGACTCTAAATGACCTCAGATCTAGGGTTAGGGAGGGCAAACTACGGAGTTCAAAAGTTTTTATCCCATGTGGTTTGGAACCACATTAAACTATATTAAAGGGAGGGGGCGCCCCCTTGACCAATGGGTGTCCAAATTGGACTTTTTGGTCCAATTGTCTCCCATGACTAGTCCAAGCTTCTAGATGCCACCTAGGAACGTTGACCAGCCCCACATGACTTAGTTGGACCAATGGGAAAGGGCTGGGGGGCCCTTGCTGGACCTACTACACTTTTGCACAAAAACCCAAAGAATCCTAGGGAATGACAAAGTGGCTTTATAAAGCCTTACAATTGCGTACATACTTTCCCAAGGATATAAAAGTAAAATAAAAAGACACAAATGCAAAATAAAATGTCAATGCTCGGCGTCGATTCCCATCACCTGAGCAGGAATCACTTCACCTTTCGGTGGAGAGGGATCTCGCGCTCCCATTTTCCTCCCAACTCTTCTCTTCGCACGAGTGCTCTACTACCTGTGCTGACTTAAGCATCAGAGGGTCTTCCTCGGGGATCTATCCCTGGGCACCTGTGACTGGTTTCCCTTCTTGCAGTTTATACTTCAAGGGTACGTGGTCATCATCCTCCCTGCTCAGGAGCAGCGCGAGATCGCCCCTCTTCATCTGACGCCGTATGTGGGAAGAAGGTGTCGATTTTCTATAGATCTTGCACGCGCCGATCTGTCAAATAACTGACATGGCGCTGGCACCTTTCCATTTTTTCATACCACCCTTAATGACTTGCCGCTTCGCGCGTCCCACTGGGGGAATATCAGGAAATGAGGTAACCAACCCAGGGAAAGCCTTGGTAGCGTGTTTTGTAAGGGGAGAGTCATTTAAGGCGATCAGCTCCCCCTTGGGCCTATAAAAGGTCCGGGGGCATCTCCCTTTCATTTCATCGCTTAAGGCCGTTCCTGGCGGTTTTTCCCTTTCGCGAAGCGTTGTGCTGTTAGTCTTTGGAAGGCGCTTCAAAAGATGATGATGCAGATGGTGGTAGGAGGTAAGCTCCTGTTATTTTAGTCTGGAAGAGGGTTCGTCAGTCGGAGGCCACTCGGGAAGAGGGCTCGTCATGCCGGAGCATGTCGCACTCCTATCCCTGACCCGCTGACGCCATCCCGTGAGGAGGAGGGGAGCTAATTAAGCTCCCTCCTTTCTAGCCTCCTCGTCCACCTCTACCGTTTTCTTTTTCTCCCTCCCCTTTCACTCTTCGAAGGGTGCCTGCACTCTCTGCATTCCAAAGAGTTGGCAGAGAGGTGGCCTTCACTTGTATTCCTTCCTCTCTTCTTCTTGTTGTTTCCCCTCTTTTCCTTTTTCCTCCGAGCTTTCTCAAACAAACGAAGTCGGTGATCCCTTATCTGAGCCAGTTTCCACACGAGGCAGAGTCAGTGGCTGGACGTGGGAGCACCTACTGGATCGGCCGAGCGTTCTGCTGGCATTATAGTACCCGGGGATGTAATTTTTTTGTACATGTATACTATACCGGCTATGGCCTTCTTGATGTACATCAAAGTTTAATAAGAAGAGAAGAATGGTGATTATTCTATTTCACTTACATGTGTATGCTTGTCAAATGTTCAAAAGTAGAACTTGCAAAGATTTGTCGCGTTCCATGTCCGAGGGACGGGTGTTTCTTCCATGGTGGACAATCGGTATGCTCCTTTCCCGAGCTTCTCGACCACTCTATAGGGACCTTCCCAGATAGGGGCCAGCTTCCCCACCGCCTCTAGTGGTCGAGATGCTTCGGCCTTCCTCAGGATGAAGTCTCCTGGCTGGAAGTGTCTGTCTCGGACTCTGCTGTTGTAGTATCGAGCGATGCGCCGTTGGTATTCCGTTGCTCGGATCCTTACACTCTCTCTCGGATCTGGTCCGCTAAGTCGAGGTTCTCTCGTAGTTTCTGCTCATTTACCTCGGGTTTGAAGTGGACGATGCGGAGAGAGGGATTGCTAACCTCCAACAGAATCATGGCTTTCGTGCCATACACCAGCTGAAAAGGTGTTTCACCAGTAGCCGTTCTCGGAGTAGTTCGGTGCGACCATAGTACGCTTGGCCATTCCTCAAGCCAGCTTCCCTTGGCTTTGCCGAGCCTGGTTTTGATGCCTTTTAAGATAGTCTTATTGGCATTTTCGACTAGTCCGTTAGCCTGAGGGTGGGCTACCGAAGTGAAGTGGTTGCGAATGTTTAGTTCGGCACATCTGTCTCTGAAATAATGAGAATCAAACTGCCGACCGTTATCGCTCACGATCACTCGGGGGACACCATAGCGACAGATGATCGATTTCCAAACAAAACTCCATACGACCAATTCGGTGATCCTGGTGGTGGCTTCGGCCTCAATCCATTTGGTGAAATAGTCGATGGCGACGATGACAAACTTCTTCCGAGCTTGAGCCGAAGGGAATGGCCCCAAAATGTCGATCCCCCACCGAGCGAAAGGGTATGGCTCGGCAAGGATGATGAGCTCTGCAGCGGGCTGATGAATTAGGTGGTCGAAGCGCTGACATTGATCGCACTTCTATACGTAGGTCGAGCAGTCGCACTGGAGAGTGGGACACCAGTAACCCTACCGTAGCAAGATCCTGGCGAGTGATCTTCCTCCTTGGTGTGCTCCGCAGATGCCTCCGTGTACTTCATGAATCGCTCGGCTGGCTTCGTCGGTGCTAATGCACTTGAGGAGAGGACTAGAGAATGATCTGCAGTACAAGGCATTGTCCAGCATGACGAAATGCCGAGCTTGGTACTTGAGCTTCCGAGCCTCCTGAGGGTCGGTGGGCTCTTGAGAATCCCGGACCCAGGATATGTAGGGGGTCCTCCAGTTGCTTGAGGGTGCCGGGTCAATAGTTATAAGCTCGGATTCGATGCTCGGTTGCCCAAGCTCTTCGAGGAAGACTGATCGTGTACTAGCGAGATCGGGCGAGGAGGCCAGTCGAGAGAGGGCGTCCGCTCGGGAGTTTTCCTCTCGGGCTATTCGGACTACCTCAAAGCTCTCGAAGAGTTGGGCCATCCTCTTGACCGCTTGGAGGTACTTGACCATTTGTCCTTCTCGAGCTTCGTATTCACCGTTGACTTGGCTAGCGACCAATTGGGAGTCAGTGTGGATCCTGACTCGTTCGGCCCCCAATCGTCGAGCCATCCTGGCTCCCGAGATAACGGCTTCATACTCGGAGGCGTTGTTGGACGCCTGGAAGTTGAACTGCAGGGCGTACCGCAGCTCCGCTCCATCGGGGGACTTGAGGAGAATACCAGCGCCACTCCCTATTGAATTGGAGGACCCGTCGACGAACAGATCCCAGGTAGGCCTGGATGCTGGTGGAAGTGCTTCTTCAATCGGACCGTGCTTTCAGCGATGAAGTCTGAGAGAGCCTATCTTTTAATAGCAGAGAGAGGGCGATACGAGATATCGTAGGCCCCGAGCATGATGGCCCATTTGACAAGGCGTCCCGAGGCTTCAGGGTGAAAGAGAATCTTCTTCAGGGGTTCGTCAGTCAATATGACGATGGGGTGCCCTTGGAAGTAGGGTCAGAGGCGCTTGGCCGAGGTAACCAACGTTAGCACGAGTTTCTCGGTTGTGGGCTACCTTCTTTTGGCCTCATTAAGCACCTTGCTGGCATAGTACACTGGTCTCTCGACTCCTGCGTCGTTCCTGACCAGGACCGATCTTACAGTAGAAGGGGTTACCGAGAGGTAGAGGTGTAGAGCTTCGCCTTGGACTGGTTTGGACTGCATCGGGGGAGAGGCCAAGAATTCCTTAAGTTCAACAAACGCCTTCTGACATTCCTCATCCCAGGCGAACGTAGCTGATGTCATTTTGGGTCCCCTCAACAATTTGAAGAAGTGTAAGCATCATTCGGCCGCCCGAGACAGGAAACAGTTGAGTGCAGCAATGCACCCCGTTAGGCATTGGACGTCCTTGATGCAGGTAGGTGGCCTCATGTCCAGGATGGCCTGGACCTTGTCGGGGTTGGCCTCGATTCCACGCTGAGTGACTAGGAAGCCTAGGAACTTCCCGGATTTGACTCCGAAGGTGCACTTGGCGGGGTTGAGCTTCATGTTGCACTTCAGGAGGGTGTCGAAGGTCTCGGCTAAGTCGACGAGGTGGTCTTTGGCCTTCGATGTTTTGACGAGCATATCATCAATATAGGCCTCGACGTTCCGACCGAGCTGTCCTTCAAAAATGTGGTTGATCAGTCTCTGATATGTTGCTCTAGCGTTCTTTAACCCGAACGGCATCTGGGTGTAGCAGTGTATGCCGAAGTCGGTGATGAAGGCGGTCTTCTCCATGTCCTTCAGGTCCATCCTGATCTGATGGTAGCCGGAGTAGGCGTCCAGGAAGCTGAGCAGCTCGTTGCCAAAGGTTGAATCAACCAGTTGATCGATGCTCGGCAGCGGGTAGCAATCCTTCGGGGTATCCTGGTTGAGGTCAGTGAAATCCATGCACATCCCCCATTTTCCAGAAGCTTTTGGTACCAGGACGACGTTGGCGAGTCATGCAGGGTACAGAACCGGACGAAAGAGGCTAGTCTTTTGCCCCTGGATGACTTGCTCTTTGATGACTGCTTGCTTCGCTGGGGCGTGCTTTCTCCTGCGTTGTTGTACTGGCTTTGCTGTCGGGTCGAGGTTGAGCTTGTGCATCACCACGTCTCCCGGGATCCCGGGAAGGTGCTCATCAGACCATGCAAAGACTCGGATGTACTGAGCAAGGAAATCTTTATATTTTTCTTATTCCTCAAGTGGGAGCTCGGCTCCAATCTTTACTCTTAGGGTCGGGTCACCGTTAAGGAAGATTGTTAGCAACTCGCCGCCAGGCTCAAATGTTGTGGGTCCCTCCTCGGCTCCCTTTACCCCTTTATTCTTCCCTTCCGGCCTAGTGCTGTCAACCGAGACTATATAGCACCGTCTAGCCACTGCCTGGTTACCTCGAACTTCCCCCACGTCATGTTTGGTTGGGAACTTCATCTTTTGGTGAAAGGTAGAGGGCACCACTCTCATTCGGCTGAGAATGCCTCGGCCGAAGATGGCATTTTTTGCCGTCATCCCCTTAATCACGATGAAGTCTACCATAACCGTAACGATTTTGGGCGGGGTGCCGACAGTAACCGGCAGGCTCAGTGCTCCCTCGGGATAAGTAACCTAGCCGTTGAACCCATAGAGGAGGGTTCGGATAGAGCGGAGTTTAGATGGATTCTCTCCCATTTTGAGGAAACACTCATAGGACAATACGTCATGGGCACTACCATTATCGACTAAGATTATGTCCACGTTACAATGGTTTATTGTAGCCGATGCAACGAGGGCGTCATCGTGCGGGGTGGTTAGCCCTTCCAGGTCTTGGTCAGAGAGTACCAGGGCCTGTTGTTCGCTAGCCTGCGGGGCCACAGGTGCCTCAGCAGAGGCTCAGATCGCCGGCTCGACGTGACGCTTTCTTCCTTGGCTGCTATCTCCGCCTGATGCTGTCCCGCCCAAGTGAAGGCCTCCTTTCTGCCAACTCTTTGGAAGGAAGAGAGTGCAGGCACCCTCCGAAGAGTGAAAGGGGAGGGAGAAAAAGAAAACGGCGGAGGTGGACGAGGAGGCCAGAAAGGAGGGAGCTTAATTAGCTCCCCTCCTCCTCACGGGATGGCGTCGGAGGCTCAGGGATAGGAGTGCGACATGCTCCAACATGACGAGCCCTCTTCCCGAGTGGCCTCCGACTGACGAACCCTCTTACAGACTGAAACAACAGGAGCTTCCCTCCTACCACTATCTGCATCATCATCTTCTGAAGCACCTTCCATGCCTCGCCAAGACTAACAGCACAATGCTTCACCGAAGGGAAAAACCGCCAGGAACGGCCTTAAGCGATGAAAGGAAAGGGAGATGCCCCTTGGACCTTTTATAGGCCAAAGGGGGAGCTGATCACCTTAAATGTCTCTCCCCTTACAAAACACGCTACCAAGGCTTTCCCTGGGTTGGTTACCTCATTTCCCGATATTCCCCCAACAGGACGCGCGAAGCGGCACGTCATTAAGGGAGGTATGGAAAAATGGAAAGGTGCCAGTGCCATGTCAGTTATTTGACAGATCGGCGCGCGCAAGATCGGCAGAAAAATGACGCCTTCTTCAAACGACTACGGATACGATAGTCAAATCACACCAAAAGTGGTAAGAAATAGTCAATTCAGCATTCAATACTGCCGCTATTATAGTTTCCAAAAAAGCCTTACTCGGCTACATATGAAAGAGAAAAAAAATAGAAAAGAGCTATTACATCAGGCCTCGGGCCCATCTCCAAGCTCGACAGACAAGGCTTCTTCGGCACCAGATGATTTGCCCCCAGTGTTCTCGACGACGGCCGGCCCAGACACTCACCCCACCGGTGTGGGAACTATCTCGACAGTGTGCCCTCCCGAGGATGCTGGAGTTGGCGGTCGCTCGGACGGGGCCGAACTCACCTCTTCACTCCACGTGTAGTGAGAAGAGTCAGTGGAGCCCCAATCCGAGTCATAGTGCTGACCGAAAGGAAAAATGAGCATAGATGACTGGGCCTCTGCCTCTAGGACGGCCTGATCGTAGCCTTGGGAGAAGCCCTTCCAGAGTCCCCGTCGGTAGTCTGACTCGTAATAAGGAAATGCCGCCTGCTGTAAAGCTGCTTGGTAAGCCTCTGAGCACTTATGTTGCTCAAGCGCTTCCTTCCCAGCCAGCTCCGCCTTCCTCTCGAGCTCGGCTATCCGCTGCTTGGACTCGGATAGCCTTCTCTCGGCCTCGGACAGCCTTCACTCGACCTCGGTCCGCGAATCCTCGGCCGCCCGAACTCGATCCTCGATCCCCTCTCGCTCGGCCCTCCATTGGTCATCGCGCTCGACCTGGTTTCTGCGCTCCGACTCCAACAGCTCACTCTTCCGATTGACCATGCGACGAGCCTGGGCCAGCTACTCCGCCAAAGACTAAGCCTCCGCTTGGCTCGACTACGCCAATGCTCGAAGCGGGGCCATCTCCCGGTGAAGGTCCCCAAGATCGAGGGTCAGACGCTCGACCTTCCGATCAAGCGCACCGCGGGTCCACGAGAGAGTCTCCTGCTCGGACTCCACCCGAGCATACGCGTCCACTGCTTCAGCCCCCAGCTGGGCCAAAATCAGCCCTCCCTTTATAATATGCTCAAACAGTGAAGAGGGGGGACCCTTCCGAACTTTTTCTTGCAAGTCTCGAGCAGCTAAGGATTGGCACGCCCGGTATAGAGGAGCCCAGAAACTGAAGGTGCTGGTAGAGGGATGGGAATCTCTCACCGGAGCGGCCGGGATCGGGGCATCTCCCTCGGGCAATCCCGTCCCGGGGGCCCCACCGGTTGGCTCGGCATGAGTGGCCCCACCCCGTACCTCCCCAGCTTTGGTCGGCAGAGATCGAGTCGCCTCCTCCTGCGACCCTCCAGCCTCGACCGACTCAAACCGGACCCCCTCGTCTAGCGGCCCCTTCGCTACGTTCGGCGCCTCAGCATCGGCGGTGATCCCTCCTTCATCGGCCCCCTCTTGTTCAGTAGAAGGGAGAGCCGGCAGGGAATCTCCTCCAGACGGAAGGACGACCTCCTCCTTCCTCGCCCGCTTCTTCTCAGCAGACTGAGCCTACATTGAATACCGCAACAACTTGGCCACGGGATCCTTGCGCTTGACCCCTCGGCGCTCGGAAACGTCATCCCAGGACACCCGCTTGCCCTTGTCCCGGGCGCGGGACGAGCCCTCTGAAGCTTGAAGATCATCAGGAGCCGGCGCCTCGTCCAAATCGATGATCTCCAATTCGGCCGACGGTGCCTCCTCCTCAACTGCTCGCCTCGTGTCTGAACCACATAAAAGCAGATTAAGAGAAAGAAGGTTCTCACTCCACAAGAAGGAAGACCAAGTTTCGGAACTCCTTACCTACCGGCGACAGCACTGGAGTGAGGTAGCCCTCAATGTTGGAAGAAGTCACCAAATCAGCAGCCTCTTGGCGATTCTGCTGCAGAACAGCAGCCTCATCTTCCACCTCCGGAGAAAACACGGTCTGCTTCAGAGGAATGTTCGCATGGAAATTGGGCACCGTCGGGAAATTCCAGACTACACCAACTGTCGATGGGCCCACCCAGAAATATTGGGCCTTCCACTCTTTGTGAGAAGAGTCCTTCGCAGAGAGGGACACGCAGCTCCTCCCCCGCTTTGCCTGAATATAGAAGAAGCCTGTCCCCGCATGAGGATGCTCCTTCAACTCAAAAAAGTAATGGAAAAGATCCAGTGAGGCGCGCACCCCACACTGGCCGCAAAGGAAAATAAAGGAGAAAATGAAGGTATAAGGGTTGGAGACCAGCGGGACAGGAGCCATCCAGTAGAACCGAAGCAACTCGGCGACAAAGGGATGAAGGGGCAGACGAAAGCCACATTTCCAGGCCAAAAGAAAGGAGCAAAAGAGGCCAGAACGAGTGGACATGCTAGACTCATGAGGCTCAGGCGCCAGGAACTGGAACCGCCAAGGCAGCCCGTAACGACTCTCCAGCCGCTTCACCTCAGCCTCCCCCAGCTCACTGTAGAGCGGCTCCGGCGGCGTCACGAAAACCCTTGGAGCCCGTTCTCTCTGCCGCCCCTCGGCCTCAGGATGATGGTCCGCCATGAGATAGAGAAAAGAAGAAGGGAAAAGCTCTGAGTCAGAGAACTTCAGAGAAGAAAGGCAGCTTACGAATCACCGCCTCAGGAAGCCCTTCTAGCTCCGACGGCTACAACGATTCTCCGCTCTTCCGAAACTGCTCTCATAGCGCGGGAGCCTCCCTCAAATATAACTACAAAGAGAGGCAAAACCCTAAAACCCCGGAGATAAAGAGACGCAAAATGCGCAATGCCTAAAAACCCTTACGGGAGGCGGCGCGGCGTCCGATCTCCCGAGGATGGGCCTTCTCTTATTCATTATAGCGGGCGTATTTTCAAGGTGAGCTGCGTCACGTGGGCCCTATCAGAGAGATATCTTTACCCAATCAGTGAAACAAACAGTCCAGCCCAATTGATACTCATCCGAGCCTAATCCTGGTTTGGGAGTAGGAGGGGGACAAGTGGAGAGGGGAAATCTCACCACCCGTACGGAGAGGCCAAACGAGGTCTAAACCAGACCGAACAAGGCTCAACTCCTCAAAGTGGCAGCCCCCGGGCCCACTTATTATGAAGCCCAAAAATTCACTCGGTACAAGCACTTCCTAGGCAGCCTACGGGTTGGGAAGTCTGAGCATCAGTCGATCAAGAAAGCTCCCTTGGAGCCCCCTATTCCTTGTCCCGACCCAGCACTTATCACTCGGGAGACCACTCCTGAAAAAGTGCCATTCGCTCGGGCTCACTGATGGAAGCTTATTAATTCGGCCATTGCGAATCCCTTAATGGTAGGAAGCTCAAGGGGACAAGGGAGACCAAGAGTCCCTGCGCCGTAAGGAGCCCGCATGAAGGACATAACCCCCACTGGAACTCCTCCGCTCACAGGGATCAATTCGCACAGCAGGCCATTATCTAAATAGGACATGCCCTACTACGAGAAGGTAAGCCTAAGCAAGGCAAGAGCCAGAAATACTGAGCAGGAACCACTTCACCTTTCGGTGGAGAGGGATCTCGCGCTCCCATTTTCCTCCCAACTCTTCTCTTCGCACTAGTGCTCTACTACCTGTGCTGACTTAAGCATCGGAGGGTCTTCCCCGGGGATCTATCCTTGGGCACCTGTGACTAGTTTCCCTTCTTGTAGTTTATACTTCAAAGGTACGTGGTCATCTTCCTCCCCGCTCAGGAGCAGCGCAAGATCGCCCCTCTTCACTTGTATTTTTTCATTTTCAAGGAATTAATGAGAATAAGTTATGTGAAATTGCAAGGAGCCTTGGGCACCCCCTCTCTCCCCTCTCCCCTCAGCTAGATTGTTGTGTTTCTAGTGTGGATTCCCTATAAAAACTTGGTGGATTCCAAGGTTTATCCCTTCCCCTGGGTGTGAAGCTCAGCCATCTCCGCCTCTGCCGCTGTTCGTGCCGCCAACGAGCCGCCGCAAGCCACCCTTCCCCTAGCTGTCCTGAACCACGAAATCCAAAATAGCAGCCTAAATATCAGGCTGGTTTTCCCACTCCACAGCTCTGATCAAGCTGAGATTTTGAGAGATTGTTCCTCTTCGTGTTAGCTTTCCATCCATATAAATTTTGTGTCAATCCGCCACCGTTTAGTATTTTTCCAGACTTTTATTCTCCACTCTGCGCAATCTGCCATTCTGCAGACCTGCGTGATAGTATCCAGTTCCTCCATTTTTTCCACCCTTCAACCCTCATCAGAAAAATCCCTAAAAATTCCTGCACGTTCCTCACATACCCTTACATCCCCCATAAAATCCCCAGCTCCCAGATCTACCACCTCCCCCTAGGTCAAAATTCATTTTCAGACAAATCTTATTCTGCCCTGTGTGTCTGTCATTCCGAGCCAAAAATAACTACAACCCACAGTCATTTTCATTTCTAATCCGTCTATTAGATGGATCTGAAATAATTATATGGTGTAGCCATTTGAGTACTCTATCCATCAGTACCAATTTTGTCTCGATCCGACATCGGATCTGGGTGGAAAAATTTTTTTCGTGGAGGCGCGCATTCCTGCTCCGAGCTAGACCAGAAAGAAGATGTTGGGAAATAATTTTCAAAAATATATCAAAGCTCTGATTCAGCGATCGCCACTTCTGGGAGTCAGCCAGGGACATCCCGCCATCGTCCTACCCAAGCGCTGCCTTAATAAGATCTCAGGAGGACGTCGTCCCTTTGGAGGTCCTCGTACGCTGTCCTGCCGGCATGCAAATCGAAGATCAAGACTTGCTGTCTTCAACCGCCTGGAACCCCTCCAACGTGCTGCCCGTCAACCTAGAAATGGCACTCCCGGACCGCTGTTGTAGCCTATTACCTCCCTGCATGGAGTGGGCCTGAAAATCACTTTTGTAATTATTAACATTTACTGTACCGGGAGTCACCGTTCTTGGCCGGGGTCGTCTTCCCCACGCCCGGTAGCGTAGAGGTATCGTGTCCGCTCCCCTCTCGGTAATTTACTTTACTCATATATTTTCATATGTCGCTGCTAGAGTGATAGGATAACTAGCTCGTCAAATTTTTATCACCGCTGCGAGAGTGAGTGAGTGGAACCCGTCCCGTTTCTCGATCCGAACACGTGAAAAAGCCGATACTCGAGACTCATTGCCAACTTCTCAACCGCGCAGATCCACGCGTTTCCCTCGCTTAGGGACGTCCGTGAGCTAGAGTCCCAGGTTCACTATCCGTCCCGCATCATATTGGTATCAGAGCGTAAGTTGAGTCTAGGGTAGTCTGTTAGTTGGTCCAAGGTGTCACAATTGCATTCCTTTATTCGGTATATCAAAAGGTGTTCCCGGAACGATAGGTTACTCCTATTGGGACGGTAGCACATTTGCGTGAGGAGATCTTTAGATCCCGTAACTCCGCCAAGTACCGTATATTGGAGTTTAGGTCCTTCTTTGCATTGGTCCTTCCATATAGGTCGGAGTGAATCACCCCTTAGCTCCCTTTAGGTCCCTTGCATGCCCACTCGTAGAGGTACCGAATACTCACCACCACCACCACCTATGGCAGATCCCCGAGTCCCTAGTCCCGATGCATCATCGGTGGTCGACGTATTTCGAGCTATTATGGGAAAAATGGATGATTTGAGTGCTCTAGTGGATAAGATGGAAGGATTGAGTACGCGAGTGGATGGCCTAGGCGCACGTTTGAAAGAAAGGATGAAGGCCTTAGAGGATAGGGCCGTAGAGTCAGACCAGTCTTTTCATGTTGTAGTAGGGAGGGTAGCCGTCTTAGAGAGACCCCCGATTGAGGCGCATCCCGCACCGATAAATGGTCAACCGGAGCCGGTTCAGCCACCTATTGCTCCTAGGGCTCAAGGGGTAGATGATAGGAGGCGCTGAGTCCCCGAGGTGGTTAATTATGACTCCGAGAATGAAAATGGGGGATATGGTCATGACCATCGTGTTCAACGATGGAACCGTGATTTAGATGAGGACGAGCGGACCCTCAGGACTGTTCGTGCGGACCCTCCCACTTTTGACGGATCCTTGGACCTGAAAGTCTATCTATATTAGGAGTCCGGGATGGATCGGTACTTTGATTGGTTCGATATGACGGACCGTCGAAGAGTCTGATTCGCTACCATGAAGTTGATGGGACAGGCTCAGACCTATTGGAAGAACGTAGAGAGCCTATTGTTTCATCGGCAGGAGCCCCAGGTTGAGACATGGGGTGAGATGAAGGTCAAGCTTCGACAAAAGTACCTTCCTGCCACATACCGTCAGCGACTCATCGATAGGTGGCAGAGTCTTAGTCAGGGAGACCGTCCCGTCTCCGAGTACATCGCTGAATTTGATGAGTATTTTTTGCGATGTGGTGTCAAGGAGGAAAGCTCCATGCCTATTTCCCGCTTCCGACATGGGTTATGGCCCCACTATCAGTATGAGCTTTTCCGCCGCGGTACCAAGACTTTGGAAGAGGCGTACCAAGTTGCTCTAGAGTTGGAGCAGTTTGAGGGAGAATTCGAGTCTACCTGGTGGTCGGGCCCCATCCCTCTTCGTAGTGCCGAGCCCCGTAGCTCTTTAGGCCCATACCAGAGGGCCCCCATGGCTCGACCTCGGGAGCCCGCCCGTCAGGAGCTATTCGCTCCAAGGCCTTGCCCTCCCCCGCCAAGGGATCTACCTCCACCCCAACCACCTGCACCCATTGCCCGACCCCCGGCACCCACACCTCATACTCCACCACTGTTGCCTGCACCCCCTACCCGTCGGGAGGATAAGGGCAAGGGACTACTTATTGGGGAGACTAGTGGGTCACGCCAGCAGTGTTATCGCTGCCATGGGTTTGGCCACATTGCCAGCCAATGTCCCACCCGTACTTCTCTAGTCATTGGGGACGCGAGAGTTGGAGAAGCCTCACCATCAGGGCTTGTGTCTGTCAGCTATGAGGCCGAGCAGGGCTTAGCTGACGAATTCCATGAGGATGACCCGGAAGAACCTATCGACACCCGGGATGCCGCACTCGGATGATGCCCACTTAGGGGTCATGTCACTGCATTAGGTATGAGTCTAGGGTCGTGTGTGAGTCTATTTTATTTTATTTTTGTTGTCGTCCAGTTTGTTGGAAGTCTGCATATGTCTAGTTGAAGCTTGCATACGTTGAGTCGAGTCGGTCTATGTAAGCTCGCGATGTCAATCCCTTTCGAGTGTGAGGCAAGTCGGATCCCATGCGTACGTTGTGGACTTGCCTAATGAATAGGGGATCAGCTCTACCTTTCTATATCTCATATCCAGTCACATACAGGGACCCAACGGTGATTCCCAGTGAGTCTTCGAGCCATCTTCTCCCCTTTGAGAGTGACCCCACCCCGGAGTGTCCACCACTAGCCTCATTCCTACAGCAGTGTGTGCATATAGAACATATACGGGATGAGCAGGTGACTATTACTTGGAGTGGAACGTACCCACGCTACCTGGTACGGTGGAGCACCCGACCCACATCTGATGACAGGAGGATCACCTGGGCGAAGCTACGGAGGATGGATCGAGATCCGAAGGAGCGAGCAGCCGCACCCCTTACTCGACAGGGTCGAGTTCTTCTCACCCGGGGAGAATTGATGGGACATCAGGGCTATTCCATTAAATGTTGGGAATGTATGTTTGTAATATGGAACTTGGTGTGTAATGTGTGTTTGTTTTGGGTTTTATTTGGGTTTATGTGTAAAAGACCATGTAGGTCCAACGGGCCCCCCACCCTTTCTTCCATTGGGCCACCTAGCCCTAAGGCCCCAGGGTGGATGGTCCATGGTCCAAGTCCAACTTGGACCAAGAGGAAGAAAATTCATATTTTACTTCCTTTAAGGGGGCGCCCCCTCTTTTGTCTTATTAGGTAGTTTTTTTAGTTTTGTTTATTTCTTTTGACCACATGGGGAGAAATTAAATATTCCCATCCCTAAAATACCCCTCCCAACCCTAGATCTGAGGGTAAGATTGGTCATTTGCCAAGGGTTTCCAATTCATATAAATGCTTGTATTTTTTCATTTTCAAGGAATTAATGAGAAGAATTTATGTGAAATTGCAAGGAGCCTTGGGCGCCCCCCTCTCTCACCTCTCCCCTCAGCTGGATTGCTGTGTTTCTAGGGTGGATTTCCTACAAAAACTTGATGGATTCCAAGGTTTATCTCTTCCCCTGGGTGTGAAGCTCAGCCATCTCTGCCGCCACCACCGTTCGTGCCGCCAACGAGCCGCCACAAGCCACCCTTCCCCTTGTTGTCCTAAACCACAAAATTCAGAACAGTAGCCTAAAGATCAGATTGGTTCTCCCATTCCATAGCTTTGATCAAGCTGAGATTTTTAGAGATTGTTCCTCTTCGTGTTAGCTTTCCGTCCATATAAATTTTGTGTCATTCCGCCACCGCTTAGTATTTTTCCCGACTTTTATTCTCCACCCTGCGCAATCTGCCATTCTGCAGACCTGAGTGATAGTATCCAGTTCCTCCATTTTTCCCACCCTTCAACCTCATCAGAAAAATCCCTAAAAATTCCTGCACGTCCCTCACATCCCCTTCCATCCCTCATAAAATCCCCATTACCACCTCCCCCTCGGTCAAAATTCATTTTTAGACAGATCTTGTTCTGCCATGTGTGCCTGTCATTCCGAGCCAGAAATAACTACAACCCACAATCATTTTCATTTCTAATCTGTCGACTGGATGGATCTAAAATAATTATATGTTGTAGCCCTTTGAGTCCTCTATCCATCAGTACCAATTTTGCCTCGATCCAACATTGGATCTGGGTGAAAAAATTCTTTTCGTGGAGACGCGCATTCCTACTCCGAGCCAGGCCACAAAGAAGGTGCTGGGAAATAATTCCAAATAATATATCAAAGCTTTGATTCAGCGACCGCCACTTTTGGAAGTCGACCAGGGATGTCCCACCATCATCCCAGCCAAGCGCCACCTTCAGAAGATCCCAAGAGGATGTCCTCCCTTTGGAGGCCCTCGTACGTTGTCCTGCCGGCCTGCAAATCGCAGATCCGGACTTGCTGTCTTCAACCGCCCGGAACCCCTCCAACGTGCTGCTCGTCAACCCAGAATTGGCACTCCCGGACCGCTGTTGTGGCCTGTTACCTCCCTGCGTGGAGTGGGACTGAAAATCACTTCTGTAATTATTAACATTTACTATATCGGGAGTCACCGTTCTTGGCCGGGGTCGTCTTCCCCACGCTCGATAGCGTGGAGGTATCGTGTCTGCTCCCCTCTCGGTAATTTACTTTACTAGTATATTTTCGTATGCCACTGCTAGAGTGATAGGATAACTAGCTCGTCAAATTTTTATCACCGCTGCGAGAGTGAGTGAGTGGAACCCATCCCGTGTCTCGATCCGAACACGCGGAAAAGCCGATACCCGAGACTCATTGCCGGTTTCTCAACAGCGCAGATCCACGCGTTTCCCTCGCTTAGGGACGTCCGCGAGCTAGAGTCCCAGGTTCGTTGTCCGTGCCGCATCAGGTGCCATAGTGAGATGTTCCTTAAGAACCAAGAAATTCTCTTCACATTCCCTTGTCCACTCGAAAGGATTTTCCTTCCTAGTGAGTCTTGTCAAAGGAGCGGCGATCTTGGAGAAATTTTTGATAAATCGCCTATAGTAACTCGCCGGGCCAATGAAACTCTGAACTTTTGATACGGTGTTTGGTCGGCTCCAGTTCCTAATAGCTTCAACTTTAGAAGGATATACAACAATGCCTTCTCTAGAAATGGTGTGGCCATGAAAAGAAACCTCCTTAAGCCAAAATTCACATTTGTTCAACTTAGCATAGAGTTGGTGTTCTCGTAAGGTTCACAAAGCAACCCTTAGATGTTCCTCGTGTTACTCCTTTGTCTTAGAATAGATAAGGATGTCATCAATGAAAACGACCACAAATTGGTCAAGATAAGGGCGGAACACATTGTTCATTAGTTGCATAAATGCTGCCGGGGTGTTAGTTAACCCGAACGGCATTACCACGAATTCATAGTGCCCATATCTACTTCGGAAAGTAGTCTTGTAAATGTCTTCCTCCTTGATCCTTAGTTGATGATAGCCCGACCTGAGGTCGATCTTGGAGAAGTACTCTGCGCCAGACAGTTGATCAAATAGCTCATCGATACGCAGTAGTGGGTATTTGTTCTTGGTAGTATGTTGATTCAACTGTCGGTAGTCGATGAATAACTTGAGGGAATCGTCCTTCATCTTGACAAATAAGATCGGCGCACCCCAAGGGGATGTGCTAGGTCGAATGAAACCTTTTTCTAGCAGCTCTTGAAGTTGCTTCTTTAATTCTTTCAACTCTGTGGGGGACATCCTGTAAGGAGCTATTGACACAGGTGCTGCTCCGGGTGTGAGTTCAATGGTGAAGTTAACCTCCCTTTCGGGCGGTAAAATAGGCAACTCAGAAGGGAAAACATCAGGAAACTCTTGAACTACAAGGATTTCATCTATCTGAATTTCTTTAGACTCGGTAACTACTACGGAGGCAAGGAAAGCTTCACATCCTTGCGAAATGAGTTTACAAGCGTGAAGGGATGAAATAATAGTAGGATGCTTCCGGTATTTGACACCAAGAAAGGAAAATCGCGAAAGACCTAGTTTCCGAAAAGAGATTATCCTGTTGTGACAATTAATATAGGTGTCGTGGTCTACAAGCCAATCAACTCCTAATATGGCATCATAGCCTTCCATGTCAAGGCATACAAGGTTTGCCGGAAGATTATGACCTTCTACAATTACCTCACTATCGGGGTAGTAAGTTGTAAGGTTCGTTGCAGGACCTAAGGGTGTAGTAATAGCTAGGTCCGAAGGTAGAGGACTTGATGAAACTGGCAAGGTTTTTGCAAAGGCAGTAGAGAGAAAGGAATGAGAAGCACCAGTATCAAATAACACGAATATAGGATGGGAATAGATGTGAATGGTACCTTCAATCAGCCCATCATCCTTGGGCGCTTCTTCATCATCTAGAACAGCGTTAAGATGAGCATGTCGCTTGCGTCCACCGCTGGAAGATTGATCCTTCATGAGGGGGCAATCCGGCATGGGTGCTCCCGGCTGCCACATCGCAAACAAGCGTCAAGATGCTTCTAGCATTCCTCGGCCGCATGGCAGAATTTATCGCAGAACGTGCAAGCCGCCATGACTTGCTTGTCTTCCTCCTTTACCTTTTTATTCTTGTGGTAGCCACTACCACTCCCGTTCCGAGATCTCTTGTTCTCCCGAGAGTTGTAAGTGATGCTAAATTTTTCCTCTCTTCTTCCTCGCCGATCAGACTTTCGGCTTGGCTCCTCCCCTTTGCCTTTAAGCTTCTCAACCTTCTCCAAGGTCCTTTCACATAAGTGTGTCCATTGGACCATCTCTGCATAGGTCTGAATATTTTACGAGCTGAGTTGTTGAATGAAAATGGGTCGCAGCCCGTCCATGAAACGGTTAGCCTTCAGAAGATCCGTGCTCATTAAATGTTGAGCATAAGGTGCTAGGCGAGAGAATTGTAACTCATACTCCACCACCGTCATCATGCCTTGCCGTAATGAAGTGAATTCCACCGCCTTCCTCTCCTTCACATGTTCAGAGAAATATTTTGCTCAGAAGAGCGTGAGAAATCCCTCCCAAGTGTGTGGTGCGTCTGTAGGTGGTGCTGGAATAGACTTCCACCACGTACGCGCATCTTTATTGAGTTGGAACGTGGCAAGATGAACATTCTCTTGGTCGGCACATTGCATGACTTCGAATATGCGATTCATTTCATCAATCTAGTTCTCAGCTTCATCATGGTTGGAGGAACCAGAAATCATGGAGGATTTAAACTCCGGAAGTTACGATGCAGATCACCAGCACCCGCCCTCACGCCAGCTTGGGCCATATTCTGAAGTGCATGGGTGAGACCCACAACAGTTTGTTGCATTCCACCCCAATCAACACGGTGAGCCATTGTAAGAATAGGGTACCTAAGAAAAAGGAATGATTTGTTAATTCCAATGGAATTAGTGGGATTTACTCTTAGAGATAATCCTTAATTACTATCTCATCCCAGGTTCTACCCAATTCCTCTCTTGGGTGGGGAATTTCTTTCCTTGTTTCATAGGTAAGGTCCTTAAACCTTGGACTTAGCCTATGACGTGAGTAAGTCCTAAGACCTACGCTCTGATACCACTCTAATGTCACGCCCCGAGCTTTTAATACAGCGGAAGGAATTTCAGGAACGTGAACAGTCGGCATGGTAAGCCTCTCGCAAGCAAGAAAATCAGAGCGCAAGACAATCACATGAAAGTAACTGCACCAGTAATTTCTCAAAATTCCAACTTTATTTCATAATAATAATCAAAAGTACACAAGACTGTTAATATTTGACAACCTTCTATCATATGACTTAATAAATCAAAAACTACAATCTGACTTGACTAGACACTTGATAACTAGGGCTTCTCTCATTCCAATGGACCATCAATCACTCTCGGACCTGCTACTTGCATAATTTGAATCCGATTCACTAGCATTTCCTGAAAAGATAAGAGAATAGGTATGAGCACATATGCCTAGTAGGTATCTTTGTATCAACATGAAGGTAATATTTAAGTGATTAATGCTTTAGCTCTAGAATTAAGGCAAAAATGAAAATGCGATAAATCATACGTCATAACCCAAAATAACTAAGAATATAGAGTCATGAGATATCTGAGCAAATAGACATAGTTGAGTATATGAACAAGCAAGATTTAATCACGCAAATGTAAATTTGGCCTTTCATGAACAAAAAAGTACGAGCATGTATCCAGAAAGTACTTACACAACCTTGTAAAGGCTATGTACTAGAAAGTCATTAACAAGTATGTAATTTCCATTTGAGTCTCATGGTTCTTCACTCGTCTATAAAAAAAGTACTCCCGACGCAATGCGACGTCAGTATTCATCGTATCCCATGGTTTTTAGCACGTTTCCGGCCATCGGCCGTGGGGGCTAGTGTCGAGCACTTGGACACAGTCCGTGCCCCCTCTTGCATCTTCAAGTTACAGATCAAGCTAATTCCACGAGATAACAATAATTTCGGCCAATAATTTCAATTTCAAAATAAAAGGTTTCATGATCAAGTAACCAAGGTATATAACGCTCAAAAAATGATATAAGATTCCAAAGAAGAGTTAAGAGAACATTATGCTACGGTGGCATTCCGGTAGCATAACAGTACATTAATTAAGTTCCATAATTTAACATTAACTTGTTACACACAGGTTTGGAATCCAGATAATCCTAAGATCATCCAAGAACAAAAATTTAGACAACCCCTAGGTCAAACCTCGGGTTATGAACCTGATAGAAAGAAATGGTCATTTACTGGGCTGTTTCATGCAAAAAAACGGTCACAATCAGGCTGCTAAATCAATGCTAACGGTCCAGTGAAGACCGCATTTACTGTGTCAACCAGAATGAAAGGAAAGTCGACACTTGATGACTTCTGGCACCATAACGGTCTCAAGGGGGGCCGTTTTCTGACGAAGACGGTCTGAGAAAGTCCGCTAAGTAACAGTAACGGTCTCCTATAGGCCGCAATTAGCCAGAGTATAGAAAATAAAACATCGGTCATGTGAGTGCTTTCTAGACAATTTGGGCTTTTAAGGGTACAACCAGCTCGGCGTCCTAGTGGGAATCCCAGGCTCGCGGAGTCTTACGGAGGTCTTGAAACATGATCCCCTAGTACGACAGAAGGAATATCTGGCGAAGAGGTTCACAAGTCCAAGAAATGTGCCTATAAGTGCAACATGTACCTAATGGTCACACACCAGAGTATACGCCATGTACTTATGAAAGACTATGAGATGAGAGTGAACGATCAAACCAACGGTAACAACCACCATATTAATGCTACATGCAATATGATCACAATGTGGAAAATTATTTATTTATAAATGTGTAACTTTGGCATAAAATTACACATTTTTTTGAAAAATAAGGTTTAAACATGCTTACAGTGAAACAAGGTATTTAACAGAAAATTAAAACATAATGAAATTATGAATATAATGTAAATAACATAAGAAATCATATTAAGTTCAGACTGGCATAAAATGGTCATGAACCTGCCGCCAGCACAGTAAAAACGGTCACGCGAAAAACCGCATGAAAATAGATAAATGGTCTTTTAAATTGCCGCTTGATTACCTTTGCGGTTGCTATAAGACCGCCTTCTGTCCTCAGATAGAAGCCACAAAGTAATAAAACTAAATACTAATCTAGGTCATGTTATGCATGGAAACGATACAAAACATGTAGTAAAGCATGCTAGAAGAATATTTGGTCAAGAATATGCAAAGGAAAATGTATTTTAGGTAAGCATTATATTTTGTTCATTAAAGGGCTAGGCTCATGCATGCAAAATAAACTAGTTTGCGCAGTCACAATAAAAACATCAAATTCTCTACATATAATGCATGAAAATGACTATAAGTAGAGGACTTTTATTCCTAACTTCGATTTTAAGCCAATCATGAGATAACCTACCTCTAGATAGAGTTCTGAACCTCAAATTTTAGGCTGGAACTTAACCCTAATTCCTGTTTGTCCTGAATTGGATTAGCAACTTTGTGGCCTTCTAACTTTTGATCCTCTTCACCTATGAGCAAGAAACTTTGAGGGTAAGAAGATGGTACTAAAAAGAACAAATAGTTCTAAAGAACCCCTATATAATTACCTTATTTAGGGATTATAATTCGTTGCTCAATCTGGCCCGATCGCATAGTCTCCTGGTTTTCTTGCACCGAACCAGCGTCTTTGGAAGCCTTGTTCTCCCTGATGGCTTGATCTCCTGATGTGAAATTCGGAGAGAAGTTAGATCTTACTATCATAAACAAATTCTTTTAAAAAACTTACCTCTAATTCGGCCTCTTTAACTTAGTTCCACGCGAGCCAAATGTAAGGGTCGCGCAGGTAAGACTTAAGGTCTATTTATAGGGTTACCTAGGGTTTTAAGGATTTGGACGACCCTAGAGTCCTAATTAGGTCATTAATTCGATCTTAATCTATCCTAGAGTCTTCTAGCTAATAGATTGCTTCGATCTCCAAGGATTTGACCTGAAAAAATTAGAATTTTTCACGCGATCAAACTGCTTGCGATCGGACTCTTGGTAGCGGTCCAGTTGGGACCATTTCTTGCCCCTTGCGGTCACTCGATAGACCATTTTGAATGTTGGGCGCCGAATTTTGAACTATTCAAACTCTTTTATGATTTATCAATTTAATTATCTGATAAATAGTACTTTATCCTCTAAATTCTGTAAATACACAAATTTAGGCTTCTAGAAGATGGGCCAAATCTTGTGGGTTTAGTTTTAGGTCCTTTGGGATTATTTATAAGGCCAGGTCCAAATATAAATATAAGGCCTTAATATTTGGCTTTAATTAACTAATTTCATTTAATAATCTATTTATTTTTAGAAAAATCTTTAGAAAATCAAAAAATTTCTAGAAAATTTCTAAAATACCTTTCATAAAATTTTGGGGGTATTACATCCCGGGTTTTTTGAATATTGTTCAGATCAGGATCCGTGGGTTTCGGATCATTTTTGCGGGTCCCGGATTGAGTTTTGAGGTTTATGCTAATTTTTGTCTGTCGGACCTTCGGAACCCCGTGTAGGGCGAACCGTTGTGTTCTCCGACTCCGAGACATTGCCAACGCGTTGTGCATTTTTCGAGGATCGTGGGGAGTATTTTTTCCTATTTTTTATTTTTTGGAATTTTTAAATCCTAGAATTTCTTATATAAATAACCCCCCACCCTCTCTCTTTCTCTCACTCTCTCCCTCTCTCTTCTCTCTCACATTCTCTCCTCTCCCCCTCTCTTCTCTCAGGGCGGCAGACAGAGATGGACGAGGGCGAGGTGGCGATGCTCGTGGGGCGAGGAGCGGTGTAACGACTCGGAGATTCGGATACCGTTAAACCGATATCAAGAACTCAGAGACGTCACCGAAGAGGCTGATGAGGCCTCGCAAGGGTTGGGAGGATTGGTTGAGGAGGTGCATAATGTATTGGAATAACACACACATTTTAAAGATAAACGGAATCAATTTACAATATCAGAGTGATATATTCATATAATAGTCCAGATCCATCCATTACAAGTCCAAACACTGTACAAGAGTCAAAAGAAGACAACTACACGGGGCATCCCGGTCAAAAGAGCGAGGGGGAGACCCCTACTGGCACCTAAGACTTCCCGCCAAAAGCACGTGGAAAACCCACGGACTGCTACTCCGTCTCACCTGGAGAGGAAGGGTGAGTCTCACATGATAGACTCAGTAGGGTTCACGCAGATGCCTACCTCGCAGCTAACTCATAAAAATAGTTAAATAAAGCTGTACAAGTAGAAGAATAATTAAATATAGCTAAACATAAACGCTATTTAATCTCATGTTAATTCGAACGAATAAGTAAACACGAGAATCATAATCTACCAATAGAATTAAAGTTCAACATTTCCAAGTGACAGGAGAAAGAAAGGACCACCAGAAAGAAGTCCAGACGCGTCCACTGACGACTTATACTGCGTCTCAGGTATCTCCACTAGCCTAGAACACGGCAAGTGAGACACGTAACAGTAACCAAAGTCAAGAACTAGTTAGGGTCACACTCGTCAGTGTCAGTCTACGCCCCTGACCACGTGTGCACACGCAGGCTCAATGCCTTGAGCCAGGCCTCTAGCTAGTTTTTCCCCTCAGTAGGACTCTACTGATAAGCAAGGGGGCTCATGGAAACCAGCTTAAAAACCGTACACCGGGACTATCCCGCCACTTCTCCCATGTGGGCCGACACTAAAGGTCGTCGGGCTACGACTAGTGGTTCCATCACAAGGAAAAAGAAAATAACTCTACTGGGATATAAGAATGTGCCAAAATTTATAAAAATATTTAAACATGGCGAATATGCAATATTAACAAATATTTAAATAAGCAGGATTGAATTTATAAGTGCTGGGACTAGACGGTCGGGACTAGGCCCCAACGGTCAAGAAACGGTCGGACGACTGGCCACTTCACTGACAGTGGCGGTCCACCGATGGCCGCTAACCTACTGAATGCTTTATGCTGCTTTAGGGGAGAAACGGTCTAGACAGGACTGCTCCGGTCAATTTAGCGGTCGTCCGATAGGCCGCTTAATGACAAAAATGGTCCGGTCTAAGCCACTACTCTTACACCGCCCTCAGATAGAAGCCACAAAGTAATAAAACTAAATACTAATCTAGGTCATGTTATGCATGGAAACGATGGAAAACATGTAGTAAAGCATGCTAGAAGAATATTTGGTCAAGAATAAGCATAGGAAAATGTATTTTAGGTAAGAATTATATTTTGTTCATTAAAGGGCTAGGCTCATGCATGCAAAATAAACTAGTTTGCGCAGTCACAATAAAAACATCAAATTCTCTACATATAATGCATGAAAATGACTAGAAGTAGAGGACTTTTATTCCTAACTTCGATTTTAAGCCAATCATGAGATAACCTACCTCTAGATAGAGTTCTGAACCTCAAATTTTAGGCTGGAACTTAACCCTAATTCCTGTTTGTCCTGAACTGGATTAGCAACTTTGTGGCCTTCTAACTTTTGATCCTCTTCACCTATGAGCAAGAAACTTTGAGGGTAAGAAGATGGTACTAAAAAGAACAAATAGTTCTAAAGAACCCCTATCTAATTACCTTATTTAGGGATTATAATTCATTGCTCAATCTGGCCCGATCGCATAGTCTCCTGGTTTTCTTGCACCGAACCAGCGTCTTTGGAAGCCTTGTTCTCCCTGATGGCTTGATCTCCTAATGTGAAATTCGGAGAGAAGTTAGATCTTACTATCATAAACAAATTCTTTTAAAAAACTTACCTCTAATTCGGCCTCTTTAACTTAGTTCCACGCGAGCCAAATGTAAGGGTCGCGCAGGTAAGACTTAAGGTCTATTTATAGGGTTACCTAGGGTTTTAAGGATTTGGACGACCCTAGAGTCGTAATTAGGTCATCAATTCGATCTTAATCTATCCTAGAGTCTTCTAGCTAATAGATTGCTTCGATCTCCAAGGATTTGACCTGAAAAAATTGGAATTTTTCACGCGATCAAACTGCTTGCGATCGGACTCTTGGTAGCGGTCCAGTTGGGACCATTTCTTGCCCCTTGCGGTCACTCGATAGACCATTTTGAATGTTGGGCGCCGAATTTTGAACTATTCAAACTCTTTTATGATTTATCAATTTAATTATCTGATAAATAGTACTTTATCCTCTAAATTCTGTAAATACACAAATTTAGGCTTCTAGAAGATGGGCCAAATCTTGTGGGCTTAGTTTTAGGTCCTTTGGGATTATTTATAAGGCCAGGTCCAAATATAAATATAAGGCCTTAATATTTGGCTTTAATTAACTAATTTCATTTAATAATCTATTTATTTTTAGAAAAATCTTTAGAAAATCAAAAAATTTCTAGAAAATTTCTAAAATACCTTTCATAAAATTTTGGGGGTATTACATCCCGGGTTTTTTGAATATTGTTCAGATCAGGATCCGTGGGTTTCGGATCATTTTTGCGGGTCCCGGATTGAGTTTTGAGGTTTATGCTAATTTTTGTCTGTCGGACCTTCGGAACCCCGTGTAGGGCGAACCATTGTGTTCTCCGACTCCGAGACATTGCCAACGCGTTGTGCATTTTTCGAGGATCGTGGGGAGTATTTTTTTCCTATTTTTTATTTTTTGGAATTTTTAAATCATAGAATTTCTTATATAAATAACCCCCCACCCTCTCTCTTTCTCTCACTCTCTCCCTCTCTCTTCTCTCTCACATTCTCTCCTCTCCCCCTCTCTTCTCTCAGGGCGGTAGACAGAGATGGACGAGGGCGAGGTGGCGATGCTCGTGGGGCGAGGAGCGGTGTAACGACTCGAAGATCCGGATACCGTTAAACCGATATCAAGAACTCAGAGACGTCACCGAAGAGGCTGATGAGGCCCCGCAAGGGTTGGGAGGATTGGTTGAGGAGGTGCATAATGTACTGGAATAACACACACATTTTAAAGATAAACGGAATCAATTTACAATATCAGAGTGATATATTCATATAATAGTCCATATCCATCCATTACAAGTCCAAACACTGTACAAGAGTCAAAAGAAGACAACTACACGGGGCATACCCCGGTCAAAAGAGCGAGGGAGAGACCCCTACTGGCACCTAAGACTTCCCGCCAAAAGCACGTGGAAAACTCGCGGACTGCTACTCCGTCTCACCTGGAGAGGAAGGGTGAGTCTCACATCATAGACTCAGTAGGGTTCACGCAGATGCCTACCTCGCAGCTAACTCATAAAAATAGTTAAATAAAGCTGTACAAGTAGAAGAATAATTAAATATAGCTACACATAAATGCTATTTAATCTCATGTTAATTCGAACGAATAAGGAAACACGAGAATCATAATCTACCAATAGAATTAAAGTTCAACATTTCCAAGTGACAGGAGAAAGAAAGGACCACCAGAAAGAAGTCCAGACGCGTCCACTGACGACTTATACTGCGTCTTAGGTATCTCCACTAGCCTAGAACACGGCAAGTGAGACACGTAACAGTAACCAAAGTCAAGAACTAGTTAGGGTCACACTCGTCAGTGTCAGTCTACGCCCCTGACCACGTGTGCACACGCAGGCTCAATGCCTTGAGCCAGGCCTCTAGCTAGTTTTTCCCCTCAGTAGGACTCTACTGATAAGCAAGGGGGCCCATGGAAACCAGCTTAAAAACCGTACACCGGGACTATCCCGCCACTTCTACCATGTGGGCCGACACTAAAGGTCGTCGGGCTACGACTAGTGGTTCCATCACAAGGAAAAAGAAAATAACTCTATTGGGATATAAGAATGTGCCAAAATTTATAAAAATATTTAAACATGGCGAATATGCAATATTAACACATAATTAAATAAGCAGGATTGAATTTATAAGTGCTGGGACTAGACGGTCTGGACTAGGCCCCAACGGTCACGAAACGATCGGACGACTGGCCACTTCACTGACAGTGGCGGTCCACCGATGGCCGCTAACCTACTGAATGCTTTATGCTGCTTTAGGGGAGAAACGGTCTAGACAGGACTGCTCCGGTCAATTTAGCGGTCGTCCGATAGGCCGCTTAATGACAAAAACGGTCCGGTCTAAGCCGCTACTCTTACACCGCCTCAATAGGATGAAGGGGTATGGCGGTCTATTGCTAGGCCGTTACTGTCCCCTGAGCGGTCGGGATATGGCCGCCTTCAGACAATAGCGGTAAGTCCTGGACCGCTATACTCCCACCGCCTATAGCCTACTAAAAACGATCTCTGAAAGGACCGCTATTGTCCCAGACGTCCCAAAATGAGAGTAACTCAATTGGAACCCCTCCCAATCGATGGGAATACAGTTTTAAACATGTTCCCTACCATCACATACCCATTCCATAGCATTTTTACATCCAAAAACATAAAGATAATGGCCATGGAGTGATTTTCATGGATTAAAACATAAATGACTATGTTCATGGATTTTGAATCAAACTAACCATATAAGCATCTAAAATAGCATGCAATTGGATTGAAAACAATCCTAAGGTGAAGAGGAATCTATCCCCCTACTTGGTTCCATGATTCTAAGCCGTTCTACGCCCGTTCTTCACGAGGAAACCACGGCCTAAACAGTGAATTCTCCACCTCCATGCTCCACGAGTCGCCTCCACGGTGACACCTCCGCTCCACCAACGCCCTGGGCTCGCCAAGGCCGCCTCTTGCCAATCCTACGAGGCCCCCAGGTGATCACACCACCAAGAGCAAGAGAGGGGGAGGGGCGTGCGTAGGAGAGAAAGAAAGAGGGAGAGAGACGGAATTCTTCCCCAAAAAATAAATCAAATGCTTTTGTTTTATTATTATTATTTGATATACAACTAATTATTATAAAAAGGTATTAAAAGAAGCAAAATTGCAATAATGCCCAATCTAACTTCTAAACCTTATACAAATAGGCTAGGTCTAATGAATTTGGCCCATTAAGCTTATTAAAATGTTCTAAGCTCATGAATCTTTTTATATTCTCATACCGATAAGGATCCGTTAACTACCGGGTCTTACAGTCCCTCCCTCCTAATAAAAAATTAGGTTTTTTGCATGAAAACCATTGTTAGAGGTGAATTTGTAAAAAAACCACTCCTAGAAATACATTAGCAGGTATATCACTGTGTAAATCTGAATTGTGTAAAAATGCCATATTTATTTGCATGCATATCACTTCTTTTTACCAATAACTTACAAAAAAATCATGCGTAAATGGCATTTATGCACTCTTTGAATTAACCTAGTGATATGTCTTCTAATGCATTTCTAAGAATGGTTTTTTTGCAAAGTCACCTTTAACAATAGTTTTCATGCAAAAATCCCTAAAAAATTTCATCCTCGAAATTTAAAAAGGAAGCACAAGGAGAGAACTGAAAGAAAATATACCTTATTCAAATAATGGGGCCTGAAAGCACTTCTTCATCGAAAGTGCGAAAATCCCTTTGAAGCCTCGGGTTGGGGTTTCTGATGATTTAGTTTCATCCGACACCACTGATGTTGCTTCCAAGTCTGCTAGTGTGAAGCGAGCAACTGCTGCATTTCATCCTCACGTTCCCAAGTAGCCTCATTACCATAGTGACGCTGTCATACTACCTTTACTAGAGGGATTACCTTATTCCTTAGTCGTTGTTCATGACGATCTTCAACCTGAATCAGATACTCTGGTGTGGATAGATATGCTGTCACCTCAGGCCACATTGAATTATCTAATACATGAGATACATCAGGAACATATTTTCTTAATTGAGAAATATGAAACACATCGTGGATTGATTGCATCGGCGATGGCAACTGAAGTCGATAAGTCACTTGGCCCACACGCTCCAAGATAGGAAACAGACCAATGTATCGGGGACTAAGCTTTCCACGCTTCCCAAATCTCATCACGCCTTTCATCGGAGATATTTTCACAAAAATAGAATCTCCAGGCTCAAATTGCAATGGTCTTATATGCCGATCTGTATAGCTTTTCTGTCGACTTTGGGCTGTCAACATCTTCTGTCAGATCATATGTACCACATCGACACACTGCTGAATCATATCCAGTCCTGTCAACAGTCGGTCACTAGTCTTAAACCAGTCCAACGGTGTGTGACAAGGACGCCCATATAATGCCTCATACGGAGCCATATCAATACTGGAATGATAGCTATTATTATAGGAGAATTCCACCAATGGCAAGTGTTGACTCCACGAACCCTGCCAATCCAGACAACATGATCGTAGCATATCTTCTAATGTCTAAATAGTCCTCTTGGACTAACCATTAGACTGAGGATAATACGCTAAACTAAATGCGAATTCTGTGCCCAACGCCTTTTGAAAACTCTGCCAGAAGCCAGAAGTAAAACGCGGGTCACGATCTGACACAATGGATATTGGAACTCCATGCAATGGCGCAATCTTCTCAACATAACACTCGGCAACATGTCAACATGTCAAAGCTGAGCACCAAAGGCCTGGATGAATGCTTCAACCTTTGGAGATCCCAATGTGAAAATGGGATTATGTCACTATTGATTTTATTGTTGGTTTACCCCGAACTTCACAAGGTTATGGTGGCATTTGGTTGTTAGTTGATCGTTTGACCAAGACAACAAGAATGTTGCCGATCAAGGTGACATGGAATGTTCCAGCTACATTCCTTTTCATACCTGGCCACCAAACTTGCCTTTTCACATTATGATACATTTTCGTGGTTCCGGGATGAATGGCATATCGGGATTCGTGTGCCTCACGCCAAATAGCATTCCTCAACAAATCATCAGCTGGAACATAGAGTCTACCTCTGAATCTAACCACTGAATCATCACAGAACTCCACATCTGGCATTAACACAATGCGAGACAACTCATAATCTGCTTACTGTGCCTCCCTGACTTGCTGGTAAATAGCTGGAGTCATCACCAGACTAGCAAAAATAGCTACCATCGGATCACGGGGAATCTTCAATCTGAACGTCTCACAAAGAAATTGTTCCCACAACTTCCATTCTTGTAACAACAAATGACTGATCTGTACTTTTCTGCTCAGTGCATCAGCCACCACATTCATCTTGCCAGGTTGATAAGATAGAGTAAAATCATAATCTTTCATGTACTCCATCCACTTGCGCTGACAAAGATTCAAATCTTTTTGAGAAAACACATACTTCAAACTTTGATGATCTGTGAAGATCTCAAATTTTTCACCATACAAGTAGTGTCTCCATATTTTCAATGCAAAGATCACTGCTGCCAACTCCGAATCATGAGTGGGATACTTTTCTTCCAGCTGTTTTAGTTGCCGGGATGCATAGGCCACGACCTTGCCATGCTGCATGAGCACTGCACCCAAACCTACTCGAGAGGCATCTGTGCACACAACGAATCCACCCGAGCCAGAAAGCAAAACAAGCACTAGAGAAGTAGTGAGTAGCCATTTCAACTCATTGAAGCTCTGTTCACATTTATCCGACCACACAAATGGCACATCTTTGCGAGTCAATTTAGTCATTGGCACACCAATTCGTACAAAATCTTGAATGAATCTTCTATAATAACCAGCAAGACCCAAAAAACTTCTAATCTCTATCACATTCTTGGGGCTCTGCCATTGAAGGACAGCTTCAACTTTAACAGGATCAACTACAACTCCGTCACCAGAAATAACATGGCCTAGAAAATGAATTTCTTGAAGCCAAAACTCACATTTACTGAATTTTGCATAAAGTTTGTGTTCTCGCAGAGTCTGCAATACTACCCTAAGATGCTGAACATGTTCTTCCTCAGTAGCCGAATAGACAAAAATGTCATCCATATAGATCACCACAAATTGGTCCAAATATGGATGAAACACACGGTGCATTAGGTCCATAAATGCTGCTGGAGCATTAGTTAGCCCAAACGGCATAACCAAAAATTCATAATGACCATACCTCGTGTTAAAGGTAGTGTATCACCCCCAATGAAGCAATAGAGAAATCAAACTTCTTCCTAAAAGAATCCTACCTAAAGGTCTTATATAAAGAACCCAACCTCATGAGGGCTATAATATAATTATACAAGCCAACATCACTTTATGCATAGTACGTAATGAACTCCTTCCTAAAGAATCTTACATGAAAGGCCTTATAAAAAGAACCAAACCATAAGAGGACTAGCATATAAATGTACAAGACAACTTTAACACATGGGCACATGGGTAGTACATAAGTGGGTTTCCACCTTTTCCAAACCAAGGGAATGGGCGCCCCTTACCAGGGCGCCATTCATCAAATTGAAGACTGTCTAAATAGGCACCATTTCCCTTGGGGCCACCATCCCACTATAGCATTAATATATATATATATATATACCATGAAGGCCAACACGTGAAAGTGACAGTTTTGTCTAAAATTAACGCCCTCTTGTAAGGGCGTCATCATCATGAATAGGGCCACCCAGATTAATAGATGCCCTCATGCAGAGACGTCATTTACATGAATAGTACCACATAGATTAATGGACGACCCCTTACAAGGGTGTCATTTAATCTGTGTTTCTAGAAAGTTGAGGCACGGATAACCCTATTTAGCTGGCAAAGCACCATGGAAAGCAATGATCTAGGATCTTGTCCCTCAACCGGACACGCAAGGCACTAAACCCATGCTCTGTGTTTCCTATAAGTAATTCCCTCCGTAGCACTGGCAGAGGCTACTGCCATCATCAGTGCTGCTTGCAGAAGGGAATATTTCCCTTCTTTCCCTCATAAGATGTGAAGTCTACGTCCTGCTACTAGAGCTTTACGGCGGCGGAGAACGTGTGGCTTCATCCTTGGATTTATATTCTGTCATCTGTACCTCGTAATCACGTCAAAAGGTAGGTGTTCTCAAGATCTTGCCCAACTAGTAGTTAAATAGGTTACGTAACATGCATTCTTAGAGTTAGATTAACTCATCTTCCATGCTATATTACCTGGCTTTATCGTGATAAAAAATGACCAAGTATATACCATGTTACACATATTTTAAATAGCATGTTACACCTGTCATATATGATTTTATGCACCATCTGTTACCATGATTTTGTGAGTTTTGATCATATCCTACTACACTAGTTTTACAGCCTTGAATAATCATGTTTTAGCCTTAGTATATAACCTCTGTTACATAAGATACAGACCTGTTTTAAAAACCCGAAAAGCCCAACCCTCAGGTGAATAGCACCCCCAGCCAGGGCGCCATTCACTGAAGGGGCGCCCCCAGCCAAGGCGCCAATTCTTGAAGAGGCGCCCCCAGCCAGGGCGCCATTTAATTGAAGACCATATGCAATGTCGTCAACTCCATTTCTGGAATTTTCAGTAATTATTAAATCAACGCATTCAAAAATCCATAACTATTGAACTAAACCATGAAAATTTTGCATGAATATACTTATGTGATCCTGATAATTTTCTCTACCTGTCCATGCCCTTGATTCCTGATTTGAAGAAACTTTGGAAAAATGAATAGTAACTTGTATCTCAGAACGTACCTCCCTGATACGAAGCATGACTCACTTGAAAAATAGCTCAATTGGTGACTCTCCGCAGTGTCGTCAATTAGTTGAGTCCTGTATATCAATTAGTGACACCCCGAGGGGTCTTCAATTAAATGAAGACTACTCGGAGGGGCGCCAATTCCATTTTTGAGAAACTAAAAATACAACATTAGAAAATTCATATCTGTGAAACGAAAACCCAACAGTTATACATGAACATATTTCTGAACTCCCGAGAATTTTCACTACCCGTTCATGTCCTTACTTTCTATTTTCGAGAAACTTTTTTAGATGAATAGTGTTTTTGAGTCACAGACGTACCTGCTAGATGAAAATCACACAATGAAATTGGCGCCCCAAGCCAGGGCGCCAATTCATTGAATAGCGACAGCCATGTCATCTTCAATTAATTGAAGACTCCCTGAGTAGGCGCCAATTCCATTCTATATAAATAATTTCTAAAAAATGAAAATTCTGAAAGACTAGCCAACCCCCAGGCGCCATTTACATGAAAAACCCCCTGTACCCCAGGCGCCAATTGACTGAAAGACCTGCCAACCCCCAGGCGCCAATTGATTGAAAGAGGGACTGACCCCCAGGCGCCAATTGCAGTGGCAGAGGCATCTGTTCTGATTCCTGATTTGTCTCGAAATTCATACCGATATAACCCTAGTACATGTCCCTGCATCATATATTTGTAAAGTTCATCTACCTTATATATCCTACATGGTTAAACCTTGCACCTCTTAAAACTACCATTTGGGAGTGTGGGAGCTAAGTGCCATGCGGGGCAAAGTGCTACGTTGTGGGAGCCACCTCTTGAGAGCGTACGGCGCAAAGTGCTACACGACGGGAGCCACCTCTTGAGCCTGTAGGGGCCACCTCTAGAGTCCTCCATAACCAAATGACTAGTTAATCTTTGTCTGTAATACTATGTTTCTTAATTTCTTGAAATTCCATATTGGCTATAAATAAGAGTGGATGTCAAAAGTAATACATGGAATGCTGTGCGTATAGGGCCCAGTCTGGTCCTGGGAGGAGCACCCGAAGGTACTTGTGCCCATGAGAGTTTATTGACCACGGTGTTTAGCATTGCACCGGAGTACTTGCTTGACTGGAGACACTCCACACTTACTCTCTTTACTTGCTTGACTTGACTTGCGTGGCTCGGAACGGGCAATACTTGACTTGTGGCTCGAGAAAGGGTAGATTAATTGCTTGATTGAAATAGCCAATTCTATTGACACGTACTTGATATTACTTGCTTGAACATGAATTTTACTTGCTCGTACATGAGATTTACTTGTACCTGAGTTCATACTTGTACATGAGTCCCTGCTTGCCCAAAAGTGGCATCTACAGCTATCTTGAAATACTGCTTGTCAATTACTTGAATTCATGTGATACTCTTTTTATACAGTTCTTGATCTCTTATTGTTCATCATGCATAGATTTACCTATATACCTGATTTTTCTCACTCGTACATCATGCATAGCTATACTGGCAATACATGTAACTTGTAAATTACTTAAAGATTGCTCGAACTTGAGATGTAATTCCTACTGAGCAATTCGCTCATCCAGTTACTTCCTAACATTTTTAAGTGATTCGGATAGCAACGTCCACAAGAATGGGTTTGAGACCGAGTGAAGAGTGCTAGAACGCCAATCACCTATCATTAGCTAGTCGCGTCCTTTGAATTTATTGAGTCCTACCTTGTATTTCCAGTATGTCAGTTTATTTGTCTAAACCGTGTTAAGGCATGTAGCCTAGTGTTAGATTTTCATTTAGAATTGTCATGGACTATCTTTATCGTCTTTGTTAATCAAACAATTATCACTTTGGACTATTGGGTTCATTTAGATTTATTATTAGTCTTTTGCGCACTCAGTAATAATGTATGTCAAATTTTATTGCTCCAATGACATGATCTATATAGACGCGTCACGCATCCGAGTATCTTCCGCGCTCGGGACGTGACAGTCTTCGTGGTATCAGAGCCTAGGATTTTAGTTTCCTAGGTAAAACTCGAGTCTAAGGATAGGTAAAACCTGAGTCCAAGGATAGTTGTACCTTACCCGGTGAGATGGATAGAGCCATGGGTTAAGTTCTATAATGACTTTTGACCTTGTAATTAAACCCGATCTTTATTATGCTTGCACCCTTTTGTAGGATCATGGTCACTGAAAGAGCACAATGGCGCGAGATGCAGCATACCGTGCAAGGCCTTACTCAGCGCTACAGCAAGTGGCACAAGGCGGTGCTAACCGTGGAGTTGGTGATCTCCACAAGAGTTTCCGTAACATGAACCCACCAAGCTTCACGGGTTCGTGAGACCCCGAGGATGCCGAGAATTGGTTAAAGGAGATGGAACGAATCTTCCGTGTGATGCAATGCACGGACGAGGAGAAGGTTTTACTGGCCGTATTCCAACTGGAGCGGGACGCTCGATGTTGGTGGGAATACATAGAAGCAACACTGCTAGAAGGCCATGTCACATGGGATGAATTCATAGAGCATTTCAGCAACAAGTACTTCTTCGACCATATCCAGGAGAAGAAGGCCGCGGAATTCACCGTTCTAAAACAACGGGGCTTGAAAGTGGCCGAGTATGAGGCCATTCTCCACTGCCACACCCTCTAAGGAGATTTGCAAGTATTGTGATAAAGCTAGTCATAAGACCGAGGAATGCTGGAGGAAGTTAGGAGCTTGTCTTCGATGTGAGAGCCGAGAGCATCGAATGCCAGACTGCCCATTGATGAAGGAGCAAGTCACCAAAGATGAGAAGCGTCCGGTAAAGAAACAAGGCCGTCTGTAAGCTCTCCACGAGACGGAACCCATAGAAGGTGGAATTGTGGAAGGTACACTCACTATTTGTTCTAAAACTACTCAAGTTTTATTTGATACCAGAGCAACTCATTCATTCATTTCCAAGGAATTTGCTGCTTCATTTTCTAAGAAACATGAACTGTTAGATTTGGTCATATCTACACCTCTTGGAAATGAGTCCGATATCACTTATCACTATCCAAACTGTGAAGTGATGATTAAAGGAAACAACTTACCTGCTGACCTGATATGCCTAGATATGAAGGGTTATGATGTCATACTAGGTGCCGACTGGTTATCCGTATACCAAGCAACCGTAGATTGCCGGCATGGCATGGTAATTTTCATGGATTTTCTAGAGCTGGTTTACACTAGCCCTCGGAGTAGATCACCTCTTATATTAGCCCTCCGAGCTAGTAAACTTATGAGCAAAGGATGTATGGCTTTCATAGCATTCATGATTGCCACGGAAGTCGAGGAGATTAAACTTAAAGACATTCATGTAATTCGGTATTTTTCTGACGTTTTTTCAGAAGAATTGCCTGGCTTACCCCCGGAAAGAGAAGTGTCATTCACAATCGACCTCATCCCTGGTGCTGGTCTTATTTCCAAGGCACCATACAGAATGTCCCCTACTGAGCTGAAAGAGCTAAAAGAGCAGCTAATGGAGTTATTGAAAAAGGGTTTCATCAGGCCAAGTACTTCCCCATGGGGAGAACCCGTGCTATTCGTCAAAAAGAAGGACGGATCGATGAGACTATGCATCGATTATTAGGAACTAAATCACCTTACAATCAAGAACAAGTACCCGCTATCAAGAATTGATGAGCTGTTCGATCAATTATCTGGAGCTACATATTTCTCCAAGATTGATCTTCATTCTGGTTATCACCAACTAAAGATCAAAGAAGAAGACATTCATAAAACTACATTCCGAAGCAGGTATGGGCATTATGAATTTACTGTTATGTCTTTCAGACTAACGAATACCCCCGCAGCTTTTATGCAGTTAATGAACTGCATATTCAGGCCCTACTTAGACCAATTTATTGTGGTCTTTATTGATGATATTCTGATCTATTCAAAGACCGAAGAGGATCATGAAGAACATCTGAAGAAGGCGTTGCAGATATTGAGGGAAAATAAATTATATGCCAAATTCAGCAAATGCGAGTTCTGGCTCGAGGAAGTGTCCTTCTTGGGCCATATAATTTTGAAGAACGGAATTGCTGTTGACCCATCAAAGGTCAAAGCCGTGAAGAACTGGGAATGACCTACAAATGCAATGGAGATTCGAAGCTTCTTGGGTCTAGCTGGTTACTACCGACGTTTTATCAAGGACTTCTCCAAGATTGCTGCTCCTCTGACCAGGTTAACCCGCAAGAAAGTGACTTATGAGTGGAATGAAGACTGTAAAAAGAGTTTTCAAACTTTGAAGGATCTCTTGACCACTGCTCCAGTCTTATCATTACCAATTGAAGGAGAGAAATACGAGGTATATACCGATGCTTCTGGTATTGGCCTCGGATGTGTATTGATGCAAAACGGGAGAGTTATTGCATACTTATCCCGACAGCTCAAGAAATATGAAGAGAACTACCTAGTGCATGACTTAGAACTGGCCACGGCAGTATTTGCCTTAAAGATCTGTAGACACTATTGTTGACACCCGTTTTAGCCCACAAGTTGTGTCATTTCTCTTATTCATCATTTTTGATGTCCCGAATTAGCCATTATTTTGGAGCTTCCTTGGATGGGTTTTGAGCCCATTTTTACCATTTCATATCCTTTAAGTCTTGGAGATCATGATTTCTTAGAGCCCTGGAGCTTATCTTATCAAATTCCGACTTCCAAGTCAACTTTCGGCCCATTTAGGCCAACTTCCCTCAAGTAATCGACTCTCTCTCACTGCGCAGTCCTGAAAGTGGTTCTTTTCACCCTCTTCCAGTCCTCTATTCAAAAAGTTGTCTTCCTCCAAATTGTTCATCTTTCAAAGATCTACAACTTCTTCTTCTACGCCGTTGGCCAGTTCTACCCCTATTGTGAGTTATTTGCATTTTTCCAGCAGGATGTGCTGTTCACCTATGTCTCAGAATTCTCCTCTCTCTTCCAGCCCCATTTTCTCCCTCTTATGATCATTTTCTCATCTTGCTTTCTTCATGAAAGTTGTTCCTCTCTCAGTTATCTACAATTTCTTCTTCTACCACTTTCGCTAGTTCTACCTCGTTTGAGAGATACGCTTCAATTTCTGAAGTCACGCGCAGTCTGCCCAGAATCTACCTCCATCAATGTGACGGCCCTATACAAGTGCGTTACATCAGTGTGACGGTCCTACGATAGACCGTCACATCGAAACTTGCCCGAAACACCCTGTTCAACCCTCAGAATGTAGCTGTCCTACCCTAGACCGTTAGAGTCCATGTGACGGTCTAGTATGGGTGCGTTACATCGAAACTTTCCCGAAATCATCCCGTTCGACCCCCAGAGTGTGACGGACCTACCCTAGTCCGTTACATCATCTGACGGTCGTACGATAGACCGTTACACCACACTGAGAGTCCAATTTGTACTGAACTCTGCTCCGTTTCTGTGCGCCATGGCCCTCTTGAAGAGTCCATAACTTCTTGAATTCTACTCCGAATTGAGCGCCATTTGTTTCTATGGTTTATCCTTGGTATTATCTTGAATTCAGTCTAAAGAACTCCAAATTTAATTGGCTATATATCTCAAGATCTGGGTCGCAAGATCAGGATTTAAGTATCCTAGTTCAACTAAAACTCTGCAGATAAGGCTCCGGGGCTACCTTCCAAGAGCCATATCTTCTAGAATCCTCCTCCGAATTGATCCCCGTTTGTTCCTATCTCTTGTCCTTAGTATTATCTTGAGTTTGATCTAGAGAACTCGATTTATCTTGGACTCTATCTCCGGGAATCATGATAAGAAGATGAGACTTTCTTACAAAACTCTATAAAAACTGCCCAGTTCGCAGTCGCGACGGGGGGCTCTTTCCGGACGTGGGGCGAAGCCATGCTGCAACTCCAACTCACAACTTCGACCCTATCTTGGAGAGGGAAGTATTAGCTTTCAATTCCATCCTTCTGGGCTTGATTTCATGGTCTACACTCTTAGTTCTCTTCTCCTCAAAATCACAAATCATCACAGTTTTCTGCACTTTCTGCTACATATGTGTTTTTCTCTATTTTGCATCAATGATTTCTCTCTATTCTCTCAATCAAATCTCATGATTTCAAATCTCATGCATACACAACACACCCACCTATCTTCTCCACCCTTCCACAGGGGTTAAAAATCTCCCCCCGGTGCGTTCTCCCCCTTTTATTCATGCTATTTTATCACTTTGGGCAGATTTCTACACTTCATGTTCTAATGGGTTTTTACCTTTGTGTTTCATCTTTGTTTCGCAGGAGAGCATGAATACAACGTGAGGCCTTCTTCATCTAGCCAGCTGGGAGGAGAAGAGGTTCGATTCCACAAGTTCCCCGCATCCCGCTCTTAAGTAAGCGCGATCAAGTCTTCATATTTTCAAGGTACACAGCGTCGTTCCTCTCCTTTCTTCATCCTTGCGGCGTTGTTAATCCTTGGTGGCGATCACGGTTAGTATTTCCATCCTTTCATCTCCCTTGTCTTTCATTCACATGATTATGCATGTATGTATTTAAAGGGGGCGGGATAGGAATCTAATTAAAAAAACAAATCAACAGTTTTTTGGCGATCAAAGTGGGACACCAATGCCCACACGCTTGTTTTCATGCTCTTTTGTAGGTTGGGTGGATGCATGTTCATGTTTAGGTAGTATTTCCTCCATTCTCCCACTATTTTTGGTGTTTTATGGGCTCTGGTTATGTGCCGGTCTTATGGTAGACCGTCACGGTCATATAACGGTCATTTGGTAGACCGTTACAGCTTCTGGCAGTCCTGCGGGCATGCTCACAGGGCCGTGTTCGTCGGGGCATAACTTTTGATCCCGGAGTCCGATTGAGCTGATTCTTCTTCTGTTGGATAGCCCTTTGTATTGTCTTTCCATCCATATATCATTTGCATCATTTGGTTAACATTTACATATTCAAATCATGTCCAACGTTTTGAGTTTTGTGCATAAGTTCTGCAGGCAGGCTCAGGGACAGGTTCACAGGTACATCTTTACTCAGTGATTTGACTGCCTTCCCGGTGTCTGATTGCACTGATTTTTGTTCCATTGGATAGTCCTTTGTATTGTCTTTCCATCCATAGCTTATTTACATTATTTGGGTCTCATTTGCTTAGTTAAAAATTATCATCATTTTAGCATTTTGTGCATAAAAATCTGCATGTGGTCTGCACACAGGTTCACAGGGGCAACTTTGCTCAGTGATTTGATTGACCTCCTGGGGTTAGATTGATTTGTTCTTAGGCCCGTTGCGCAGACCTTTGTATTCTCTTTCCATCCATATACTATTTGTTTTAGTTAGATCATGTTTGCATAGTTTAATATAGTCTTGATTTTCTAGTTTTAAGCTAGAATTTGCATGCACTCCGATGCACATTGGGCCATACATTGCGTATCATAGTTGCATTCTCCTACCTTGGTGCGTGGACCTCTCGTCTCCATATTCCTTGGAGCCGACCAGGAAAGCACATCAGGGACCTCCATAAGTCCTCATGAGCCGTGGATTCTCACACGGACGTCGGGCCGGTTATACCTTCCCACCCCTTAGGCTTGCATTTGCATACGTGTGAGGGAGTTAGCCTTAGTCAACCCAAAGTTTGGACCTTATTCCCATAGGATTCCTATCTTGAGGGAATTATTGTTAATTCAAATCATTAAAAGGTCTATTAAAATCTCTAAAATATTTCCCATCATATCAACTTGTTTGACATGGGTGAAAACTCTCACATTGCATTGTTCGTGTTGATTGGGCTTGTCCAAGCCCATTAGTGATTTTTATGTTGCATTCTTTCATCATCCATATGTTTTGTTATTGTTAGGCCCATTTAGCTTAGCCCATTTTGTGTGTCCATTATCCCGTGGTCCGTTGTCCATTCGTCTTTGCATTAGTGGGTGAGCCCTCCTTGTTCTCAAGCCCATTAAGCCATTGCTTCCCCACTTGTATTGTCTTTGATCTCCTTGTATTAAGTCTCCATTTGCCCTGATGGAGTATCATTCTAACGTCTTGTATCATTCTTTTTCTCAATCTTCTTCCTATTCCCGCATGGAATCCTCTTCCCACGCGGGCCCATCTTCCCGTGGTCCTTCTGATCCATCCAAGGAACATGCTAATCTCATAGCCCATCTTTCAAGCCTTGTTCACCAAATGAACCCGGCCCAGGCCCAACGTCTTATTGCATCTCATCTTCATGGGCCTTCTTCTCATAATGGGCCATCTTCTATTCATGGGCCTCCTCCTTCTCCATCATATGTTGCTGGCCCAATTGCTAAGGGGCATTATTCTCTTAATGGGCCTCATTATTCTGCCCATGTTGCTGCTGGCCCATTCAACCCATATTCCAACATCTCTTCCAGGCCCGCTCACCCTTCCATTCCCAGAATGAGCCCTTTTTCTTCTCAGCCTGGATCCTCTTATCCGGCCCAATACCATGCTCCTGGTCCTAATTCACAACCTCTTGCTCAAGCTGGCCCATATTCTTCTCGATCTCTCCCTACCCAGGAGATGATTGCTCAAACCCAACGCCAGCTTGATGAGCTTCAACGTCGGATCGATCCCAAATCCTCTTTAAGTGTGCCGTTCGCATTTCAAGGTCTTCGGCTTCTGTCTCCATCACAAATTCCCACATATCGCCGTTATAGTGGAGTCGGTGACCCGTATGTGCACTTGAAGGAGTTTGTTTATAAGTCGGCCCAATTTCGACATGACCAACACTTGATGGCTTATCTGTTTGGTCTGTCATTGGAAGGCCCAGCTCGGGATTGGTTCTTCTCTCTTCTGCAAGAGCAAGTTGTGAATTTTCAAGCCGTTCAAGAAAAAATTATACAGCAGTTTCAAGACCAAGTTGGGCCCAAGTACTCTATTGTGGATCTAGCCCATGAGATGATGAAGCCTGAAGAGGAATTCTGCACTTTTGCCGACTGTTGGCGTCGCTTGGCCGCGCAAGTCCCGGGGCACATACCGGAGGGAGAACAAATCAAGATGCTGATATCCAATGCCGCGCCCGAGTATCGATTTATCTTAGCCCTCAACGACATCACCTCCTAGCAACAACTTTATAGCCGAGCCCGCTTCATTCGCCAACAAATCCAAGATTCCCTTGACCCCGAGTCTCCACCATGCACCTCTACATATCGACCTTCACCCTCCACGTGCCAACCCTACGCTCCCATGAGTCAGCCAGCCATGAGTCAGCCTTCCGCCACATTACCCTCCTCGAGCCAACCTCCCGCCTCTACATACTCATACACCTCCGCATATCAACCTTCCATGAGTCAGCCTCTCGCGTCCACATACCCGTCTCCATCTCCACTTCCGGTCAAGGGAAAACCACATCCCGAGCAAGTAGATGCCATCTACATACTCCCTCATCCCGTTCCACACATGCCATCACCAAAGCCCTCCACCACTGGCCACGCACTCTTGCCTACGCAACCTCCACTTCCGTCTCCACAACCTTCTCCACCATTACATATCCATCGACATCCACCTTGCCCGAAGCAGGCTCCTCACCTTCCATTGCCGGAGTGTTTCACCGATATATTTCGGGCTATGATGGCCACTCACGCATTGCCGCTCTCTCCGAGTGTGCCTTGCCGACCCGCGGTCGGGAATATGCTCCAGTTCTGTTATTTCCACCGCCAGCAGGGGCATTTGGTTGAGGATTGCCCCAAGTTCTGGGATTATGTTTATGATCTGGAAGCTAAGAAAAGGATTGATTGGGCCGCTATTCACAAAGTCATTTTACATCTTCGCAGCCAACAGCAGCAACAAGAAGCACCGCCCAAGCAGTCGTGTCCATCTCTACAAGACCGGGGGCACCCCAGTGATTCTTCGTCTAGCATTGAACCCACTCCATCACCTACTACTTCGCCTACTCTGTTACCTTCGCTATCTCCTATCCAATCTCCACAACCTCCACAAACCCAAGCCTCTGCTCAGGCTAGTGCCACCTCCCCTTCTTCTACTTCTTCCACCATTACTTCCACCCCCAATGTCGTTCGGCGCGTTGTGTCGATACGTCGACGGTGGGTGCCACAACCCCCTCCTTCACCCTTGCCATGTCCACTACCTCCATCGACCACATCACCATCTCCACCATCCTCTCAATCGCCTACACCATCTCCGCCACCCTCACCATTGCCTAAACCTCCATCACCCCCGCCATCACCTTTTACGGAGCCTGAGCAAATTTTGCCTTTGCCACCCTCGCCGCAGCAAGTCATACCTCCACCCTTACCTTTGCCTCCACCTAAACACACCATACCCGTTGAAACCCCCGCGTCTTCTGAACCTACTTCTATCCCCATTCTTCCACCTATTCCCACCCCAGGGAGCGGGTGTGCGTTGCCCATGGTGCCCCTTGGGTCTAATCCCCAGGGAGACAATAAGCCAAGTCAGAATGATTCAGTGTCGACCGTGCATTTCAAGATTCAAGATTTTATCTGTTGGATGTCGATCTGTGTCCTGGTCCCTGGTTATTTTGGGGATGATGTGCCTACACTTTCAAAGATGACAATTGCTAAGAAGAGTTCCCTTGAGTTGATGCCAGTTTCTTCCGAGCGAGGCCGGTGGCAATCTCATTGCTCACCGAAGAGTTCACTATTGATGCTGTTATTACTCCTCACTCGATTGCTGTTCAGTTCACTGGCCAAGAAGGGTTCTCTACCCGTGTTTTGCTAACGCATACGGTCGCCAAGCAGATTATGGATTCTATGTTCAAGGGGCAATTGGCTGTATCTTCTACACTTTCCAAGGATATTCTGCACTTGTTATGCAATCTTCCTCGGTTTATTAGCAAACCGGCCATGTCAACGCTGTGTATTACTCTCCCTCAGCTTCACCCGTCTCTTTTACCAAGGGAGTTGTGCTTCAAGGCTGAGTTCCGAGTAGAGTTGCCGAATCTCATGCTACTTGTGCCAAGTAACAAGACTCCATGGTTTTATGATATTCAGTATTATGAGGAGTTAGTTGTTCAAGAACGTCCTACTATTGTTAGCTCTGGGAGTCTAGGGGCAACCGCCCCAATGAAGCTGCATGTCCATAGTCGGGTAAGGCCATCTGCTAGATGGGCTCGCTATTTGAGAAGATATTGCAAGGCAAGGTGCCCTAGGATTCGAGCCCGCGCCAGGCGAGTCCATGTTCAAGAAGTATCAGCTAAGAAGAGGCGGCGACGTAAGTTTAAGGGCCGTCAGTTGTGCACTCAGGGGTCCACTTCTCTTCCTTCTTCTGCATTTCACTCATCATTTCTTCTGCTCGGTTCCCACCCCTGGGTGGTGTTTCTGCCCTCTCCTAATTCTCCCCCCACGATTCTCTCCTCCCATCTCGGGTCCGCGAATCCCTGTTCTTCCTCTTCCTATCCAGAACCTCTGGACTTTCCATCTCCTCACCATTCTCGGCCTCAACCTATGTCTGATTCTCCTCCCCCGGTATCCTCGGGTTCGACTTCTCATTCTCTTTCCCCGACCCTGTCGGGTGACTCTCATTCCCCTTCCCCGACTCTGTCGGGTGGTCCTAGTTCCTTTTCTTTGACCACGTCGGATGATCACTCCTCTTCCCCCTTACCTTTTCCACATTCTTCTTATCATCTTTCTACTCATTCTTCTTCACCCTTTCAGGATCATTACCCTTTTTCTTGCTGCTTTCGAGGCTTTAGTCCGCCTTGATCTCGGCTAATCTGGTTTCTTCTATAATTGGTTCCTTGTTATCAAGGTCTCTGTGCCTTAATGAGGGAGTTCTAGCCCTCGTCTCTCTTCCTTTTTATCCTTATTCATCTAGTTTGATGTCTGCCGCTCCTCCGTGTAGAGGAATCTTTGATCCTTTGCTATCCTCTCCCTTTCGTCCTATCAAGGAAGGAATACAAAGCTACTCGCGCTCCTCGAAGCTCAATGATCGAGATCACTTCAGGATGCTGGTTTCCACGCCATGGATTTACAAAGGTATCTTTATTTTGAGCAAAGAAACATGCTTTCATTTTCATTATTTCTATTGTTTCTGCACATGCTTATAACGTTGGTTCCTCGACATAGTTAAGTGGCTTTTAGAAATTTGCTTAGTTAAGCTTAGTCAAATGAGTTCGCTTCTGCAGCATCCTTAGGCTGGTGATAACTCCGCGCTGGGAGTCTAGTTTCTTTCCTTGATTGTTGAGGGTGACCTTTGAGCATGGGTTTTTCACACACTACACGGCAAGCCATGGCTGATCTCTCTGAGTAACACCGTTGCTGCTTTGGCCATACTTTGGGTATGCACAAAGGCTTTTTCTCTTCTTTACTCGGCCAAGTGCAGGGGCAAGAGATTGATAGATGCTATGACCAACCTAGGTGCTCTCCAATACAAGAGAGGTCTCAAATAGGGGCAGTTTTGACCCTCGAAAGTGAGCTTTCATGCAATATCTAGCCAATAAGGGCTGTCAAAATCATATATGGACGAATCAATGATGAATCAAAAAGTAAGATTATGAATCAAAGGCATGGCAAGAGTGGCAGTATAGTTCCCCGCGGGACGTTATGAGCCCGGTCGCATGCGTGCTTGATAAATATGGGTCTCAAAATCAAAGACACAAAGCCCCGGCGCAACAGACCTACTCTTTGAGGGGTGGTGCCCTGGAAGGAATTCAAGTCCTGATGTCTCCCATCCTACATAAAGCTTGTCTCTAATTTTTCTTCTATTTCTCCCTCTTAGGCTGGGTTGTATCCCGGGTATGGCCTTAGTAGGGGCACCGTTCTTTAGAGGCGGTTGGTTATGGTAAGTCACCCTAACATGCATGCCCTACTTAAGGGAAGTCTTTAATGAAAGGGGTAGGAGCGACGATCCCTGACCAGTAGTTTGAGCCCGTCTTTGGGTGCTGTAGATTGCTTTGTCAAAATCTAAAAAAATGAAATATTATCAAAATCTAAAAAAAATGAAATATTATCAAAAATCCAAAAAAATGAAATATTATCAAAATTCCAAAAAACAAATATGTCAAAATTCCAAAAAAAATTAAATATGTCAAAAAATCCCAAAAATTTGAATATGGCAAAAAAAATCAGAAATAAAATCCAAAAATACTTCTCTCTTGTTTCTTTTATTTTTATCTTGAGGATAAAAACGTAATCTATTTGCTAAGTGTGCAGGCTGCAGGTTGCAGGTTCAAGCTTTCCTTGCTCTATCTTTCGCTCTGCCTCCTGCTCATGTTCATCTTTTGATCTGTTCTCATCTCTTCAATCTTATCTCTGGATCTGTTCTGAAGCTCATGGCCTTCTCAGCTTTCGCTTATCTACTTAATCATATCTCCATGAGAGGCATTGTCCCACGATTTTGAACCTGGCGGTTCCGCTTCATCTGATCTTAGGCTTTGATTGAAGAATGTGTTTGTTATCTTTATCATGTCTATGGTCCTCCATGTCTTTTATCCCGATGTGTCCTTGTCATATGTGTCTATGTCCTCTCGTGTTGGTCATATCTTTGTTCCGCCGTGTCATTCATCACACGTATCTTTGTCTTCGTGGTATTGTCATCCCACGTGTCTTTGTCCCACCATGTCCTTATACCACCGCGTGTGCTGTCCTACCATGTGCATGTTGTCTTGTCCCACCGTGCCTTTAGACGCATGTATGCTTGAGATTTGATTGTTTGTTATGTTTCATCCATCTTCGTTATGTTATGTTGTGCCATGTTTCGTTCATATTTCTCTTATTATGTTGTGTTCATGTCATACTCGTTCATATTCGTTCATGTTCACATCATATCATGTCATGTGGTTATTGTCTTATTTGAAAATCCATAAAAAGCATAAATCAAAATTCCAAAAAAATGCCGTTTCACTTGGCAGGTAAGTCAGGTATGGCTCTCTATCCCTTCTCATTGTTGCATTACTATATGGTATCTACCTTATTATAGCCTCTCAAGGACCGGCTGGTTGTCCGTGTGTTCTGGGATCTGATGTTCCCCTTTAACAAAAATGATGATGATCTAAGAGCATACGGTTAATCGTTAGATAAGTCGCTCGGTTGAGTTGGGTGGAGGACGATGGACTCTGTCTCGCACGCTATGGTTGCAAGAAGACTCTTGACCCTGTCTTGGCTCATTCTAGTAATATTATCCTTGAGTACTTTCTATTTTATCTTTCTTTGCATTCGTTTTAATGATTTCTTTATTTTAGCCCAGCATGCATCATGTCATTTTGAGCATTCACGTCTCATGATTCTTTCATGATTTCTCCTCAGCAATGGTTAATTGCACTTAAGCTCTCTTGGATAAGAGATTCCTCATTCCACTCTGAATTCAAACGTTTTTTCTGATCTTGTCGCTTGGTCTGTTTGGCCAGTGTGATTCTTGTCTGGATTTTATCTCAGTCTTATTCTCCTTTCTAGCTCTTACGCTGTGTTCTTTCTGACCCACTCATTATCCGTGGATTGTGTCCCCGATGAGGCTGGTCGTGTTTCCCCTCCCTTAGTTAGTTCTCCAGACATGTCTCATCCTTGTCAATCATTCCTTGTGGTTAGTTCAGCGTTTTCGGGAGAATTCCTATCGCTTTGCGACGAGTGTCTTTTTGCCTTGATGGCCGCTTATCAGTTCTCTCCGCTTCATCTCCATTTCACGTCACTATCGCTTTCGCTCCATCTTCTTTCTATTCTATTTCACCTTCGCGTCGCTTTCGCTCATTCCCTTGCAAAGCGGACATCAAGGAGGGGCATCTGTTGACACCCGTTTTAGCCCACAAGTTGTGTCATTTCTATTATTCATCATTTTTGATGTCCCGAATTAGTCATTATTTTGGAGCTTCCTTGGATGGGTTTTGAGCCCATTTTTACCATTTCATATCCTTTAAGTCTTGGAGATCATGATTTCTTAGAGCCCTGGAGCTTATCTTATCAAATTCCGACTTCTAAGTCAACTTTCGGCCCATTTAGGCCAACTTCCCTCAAGTAATCGACTCTCTCTCCCTGCGCAGTCCTGAAAGTGGTTCTTTTTCACCCTCTTCCAGTCCTCTATTCAAAAAGTTATCTTCCTCCAAGTTGTTCATATTTCAAAGATCTACAACTTCTTCTTCTACGCCGTTGACCAGTTCTACCCCTATTGTGAGTTATTTACATTTTTCCAGCAGGCTGTGCTGTTCACCTATGTCTCAGAATTTTCCTCTTTCTTCCAGCCCCATTTTCTCCGTCTTATGATCATTTTCTCATCTTGCTTTCTTCATGAAAGTTGTTCCTCTCTCAGTTATCTACAATGTCTTCTTCTACCACTTTCGCTAGTTCTACCCCATTTGAGAGATACGCTTCAATTTCTGAAGTCGCGCGCAGTCTGCCCAGAATCTGCCTCCATCAATGTGACGGCCCTATACAGGTGCGTTACATCAGTGTGACGGTCCTACGATAGACCGTCACATCGAAACTTGCCCGAAACACCCTGTTTAACCCCCAGAATGTGGCGGTCCTACCCTCGACCATTAGAGTCCATGTGACGGTCTAGTATGGGTGCGTTACATCGAAACTTTCCCGAAATCGTCCCGTTCGACCCCCAGAGTGTGACGGACCTACCCTAGTCCGTGACATCATCTGACGGTCGTACGATAGACCGTTACATCACACTGAGAGTCTAATTTGTACTGGACTCTGCTCCGTTTCTGTGCGCCGTGGCCCTCTTGAAGAGTCCATAAGTTCTTGAATTCTACTCCGAATTGAGCGCCGTTTGTTCCTATGGTTTATCCTTGATATTATCTTGAATTCAGTCTAAATAACTCCAAATTTCATTGGCTATATCTCTCAAGATCTGGGTCGCAAGATCAGGATTTATGTATCCTAGTTCAACTAAAACTCTGCAGATAAGGCTCCGGGGCTACCTTCCAAGAGCCATATCTTCTAGAATCCTCCTCCGAATTGATCCCCGTTTGTTCCTATCTCTTGTCCTTAGTATTATCTCGAGTTTGATCTAGAGAACTTGATTTATCTTGGACTCTATCTCCGAGAATCGTGATAAGAAGATGAGGCTTTTTTACAAAACTCTATAAAAACTGCCCAGTTCGCAGTCGCGATGGGGGGCTCTTTCCGGACTTGGGGCGAAGCCATGCTGCAACTCCAACTCACAACTTCGACCCTATCTTGGAGAGGGAAGTATTAGCTTTCAATTCCATCCTTCTGGACTTGATTTCATGGTCTACACTCTTAGTTCTCTTCTCCTCAAAATCACAAATCATCACAGTTTTCTGCACTTTCTGCTACATATGTGTTTTTCTCTGTTTTGCATCAATGATTTCTCTCTATTCTCTCAATCAAATCTCGTGATTTCAAATCTCATGCATGCACAACACACCCACCTATCTTTTCCATCCTTCCACAGGGGTTAAAAACCTCCCCCCGGTGCGTCCTCCCCCTTTTATTCATGCTATTTTATCACTTTGGACAGATTTCTACACTTCATGTTCTAATGGGTTTTTGCCTTTGTGTTTCATCTTTGTTTCGCAGGAGAGCATGAATACAACGTGAGACCTTCTTCATCTAGCCGACTGGGAGGAGAAGAGGTTCGATTCCACAAGTTCCCCGCATCCCGTTCTTAAGTAAGCACGATCAAGTCTTCATATTTCTAAGGTACACGACGCCGTTCCTCTCCTTTCTTCATCCTTGTGGCGTTGTTAATCCTTGGTGGCGATCACGGTTAGTATTTCCATCCTTTCATCCCCCTTCTCTTTCATTCACATGATTATGCATGTATGTATTTAAAGGGGGCGGGATAGGAATCTAATTAAAAAAATAAATCAACAACTATCTCTACATAGAACAGTTCACTGTATACTCCGATCACAAAAGCCTCAAGTATTTATTCTCTCAAAAGGTGTTAAACATGCGGCAAAGACGTTGGCTTGAATATCTTAAGGATTTCGACTTCATTATACAATACCATCATGGCAAGGAGAATTTCGTAGCTGATGCCCTTAGTCGGAAGCCAAGAGCAATTTTGGCCAACTGTATGATACAAGAATGAAAGTTGCTGGAGAAATTCTCTGAGCTTTATATCAGTACAGATGAGAGGAACGAGTGTATTATTTTATCTCATATGAGTCTACATCCAGATTTGCTACTTGAAATTAAGAAGCTGCAAGAACAAGATCCTGCACTAGTGGAGATAAAAAGCAAGCTGGACGAGAGACTTGATTTCAAGCTGGCACCTGATGGCAGATTACTATTTCATGAACGGACATGTGTGCCCGACTGTCTCGAATTGAAGAAGAAGAGTCTTAAAGAAGCTCATCGATCGAGGTACATGATCTACCCTGGAGCCACTAAGATGTACCAAGATTTGAAAAGAACTTTCTGGTGGCCTAACATGAAAAGGGTGGTAGCAGACTTTGTATCTCGTTGCCTCACATGCCAACAAGTGAAGGCAGAACATCAGAAACCTGTCGAAAAATTACATCCACTAGATATTCCCAAGTGGAAGTGGGAAGATATTGGCATGGACTTTATCGTGGGTTTTCCCAAGTCTAGGGGCGGACACGATGGAATTTGGGTAATCATCGATCGCCTCACTAAATTATCTTATTTCTTGCCTATCAAAAGTCGATGGTCAGTCGATGTATTTGTTGCCCTGTATATTAAGGAGATGGTTAGATTGCATGGAGTTCCCGTGTCGATTGTATCCGACCGAGACCCACGCTTTACCTCTCATTTCTAGAAAAGTCTACAACACTCTCTGAGGATGAAACTCAATTACAGCACTGCTTTCCATCCCCAGACAGATGGACAGACCGAAAGGACAAATCAAGTTGTGGAAGATATGTTGAGAGCATGCATTATAGACTTCAGCGGAAGCTGGCATGACCACTTACCCCTAGCCGAATTTGCATACAATAACAGCTATCAAGCCAGTATACAAATGAAACCTTTTGAGGCACTATATGGCAGGAGTTGTCGATCTCCAATATGCTGGGATGAAGTTGGTGAAAAATAAATTCTAGGCCCAGATATGGTAAGAGATTCTACCGAGAAGATACACCTCATTAGAGAAATGCTAAAGATAGCACAGTCCAGGCAGAAATCTTATGCTGACAATAGAGACGAGATCTGGAATTTCAAGTCGGAGATCATATTTTTCTCAAGGTATCTCCCGGCCGAGGCATTAGAAGATTCGGTGTTAAGGGCAAACTAACATCAAGGTTTATTGGTCCATTCGAAGTGCTGGAAAGAGTAGGCGAGGTGACTTATCGCGTCGCCCTACCTCCGCAACTATTAGAAGTGCACAACGTATTTCATGTTTATATGATGAAGAAATAGGTGCACGATCTTTTTCATGTCATTGACCACAATGACTTAGTGATACAAAAGGACCTTACTTATGAGCAGAAGCCAATGAAGATCCTCGACCGAGAAGTTTGAGTTCTAAGGAATAAGACAATCCCTATGGTGAAAATCCAATGGAATCGATGCTTAGAACAAGAAGCTACATGGGAGACTGAAGAGTCTATAAAGAGAAGATTTTCGGAGTTATTCTAGTTGTAAGTACTTCACATCCTTCCTATCTCCATATATACAGTTGAATTTGGGGACCAAATTCTTTTAAGTGGGGGAGGGTGTAGCACCCCCAATGAAGCAATGGAGAAATCAAACTTCTTCCTAAAAGAATCCTACCTAAAGGTCTTATATAAAGAACCCAACCTCATGAGGGCTATAATATAAATATACAAGCCAACATCACTTTATGCATAGTACGTAATGAACTCCTTCCTAAAGAATCTTACATGAAAGGCCTTATAAAAAAGAACCAAACCATAAGAGGACTAGCATATAAATGTACAAGACAACTTTAACACATGGGCACATGGGTAGTACGTAAGTGGGTTTCCACCTTTTCCAAACCAAGGGAATGGGCGCCCCTTACCAGGGCGCCATCCATCAAATTGAAGACTGTCTGAACAGGCACCATTTCCCTTGGGGCCACCATCCCACTATAGCATTAATATATATATATATACCATGAAGGCCAACACGTGAAAGTGGCAGTTTTGTCTAAAATTAACGCCCTCTTGCAAGTGCGTCATTCTCATGAATAGGGCCACCCAGATTAATAGACGTCCTCATGCAGAGGCGTCATTTACATGAATAGTACCACCTAGATTAATGGACGACCCCGTACAAGAGCGTCATTTAATCTGTGATTCTAGAAGTTTGAGGCACGAACAACCCCATTTAGCTGGCAAAGCACCACGGACAGTAATGATCTAGGATCTTGTCCCTTAACCGGACCCGCAAGACAATAAACCCATGCTCTGTGTTTCCTATAAGTAATTCCCTCCGTAGCACTGGCAGAGGCTACTGCCATCATCAGTGCTGCTTGCAGAAGGGAATATTTCCCTTCTTTCTCTCGGAAGACATGAAGTCTACGTCCAGCTGCTGGAGCTTTACGGCGGCGGAGAACGTGTGGCTTCATCCTTGGATTTCTATTCTGTCATCTGTACCTCGTAATCACGTCAAAAGGTAGGTGTTCTCAAGATCTTGCCCAACTAGTAGTTAAATAGATTACGTAACATGCATTCTTAGAGTTAGATTAACTCATCTTCCATGCTATATTACCCGGCTTTATCGTGATCAAAAATGACCAAGTATATACCATGTTACACGGATTTTAAATTGCCTGTTACACCTGTCATATATGATTTTATACACCACCTGTTACCATGATTTTGTGAGTTTTGGTCATATCCTACTACACTAGTTTTACAGCCTTGAATAATCATGTTTTAGCCTTAGTATACAACCTCTGTTACATAAGATACATACTTGTTTTAAAAACCCGAAAAGCCCAACCCTCAGGTGAATAACGCCCCCAGCCAGGGCGCCATTCACTGAAGGGGCGCCCCCAGCCAGGGCGCCAATTCTTGAAGAGGCGCCCCCAGCCAGGGCGCCATTTAATTGAAGACCATATGCAATGTCGTCAATTCCATTTCTGGAATTTCCAGTAATTATTAAATCAACGCATTCAAAAATCCATAACTATTGAACTAAACCATGAAAATTTTACATGAATATACTTCTGTGATCCTGATAATTCTCTCTACCTGTCCATGCCCTTGATTCCTGATTTGGAGAAACTTTGAAAAAATGAATAGTAACTTGTATCTCAGAATGTACCTCCCTGATACAAAGCATGACTCACTTGAAAAATGGCTCAATTGGTGACTCTCCGCAGTGTCGTCAATTAGTTGAGCCATGTATATCAATTAGTGGCACCCCGAGGGGTCTTCAATTCAATGAAGACTACTCGGAGGGGCGCCAATTCTATTTTTGAGAAATTAAAAATACAACATTAGAAAATTCATATGTGTGAAACGAAAACCTAACAATTATACATGAACATATTTCTGAACTCCCGAGAATTTTCACTACCCGTTCATGTCCTTACTTTCTATTTTCGAGAAACTTTTTTGGATGAATAGTGTTTTTGAGTCACAGACGTACCTGCTGGGTGAAAATCACCAAATGAAATTGGCGCCCCAAGCCAGGGTGCCAATTCATTGAATAGCGGCAGCCAGGTCATCTTCAATTAATTAAAGACTCCCTGAGCAAGCGCCAATTCCATTCTTTATAAATAATTTCTGAAAAATGAAAATTTTGAAAGACTGGCCAACCCCGAGGCACCATTTACATGAAAAACCCCTATACCGCGCACCCCAGGCGCCAATTGACAGAAAAACCCCCTGTACCCCAGGCGCCAATTGACTGAAAGACCCCCTGTATCCCAGGTACCAATTGACTGAAAGACCTGCCAACCCCCAGGTGCCAATTGACTGAAAGAGGGGCTGACCCCCAAGCGCCAATTACAGTGGCAGAGGCATCTGTTCCGATTCCTGATTTGTCTCAAAATTCATACCGATATAACCCTAGTACATGTCCCTGCATCATATAATTTTGAACTCCATCTACCTTACATATCCTATATGGTTAAACCTTGAACCTTATAAAACTATCATTTGGGAGTGTGGGAGCTAAATACCATGCGGGGTAAAGTGCTACGTTATGGGAGCCACCTCTTGAGGCCGTACAGCGTAAAGTGCTACACGACGGGAGCCACCTCTTGAGCCTGTAGGGGCCACCTCTAGAGTCCTCCATAACCAAATAGCTAGTTAATCTTTATCTGTAATACTATATTTCTTAATTTCTTAAAATTCCATATTGGCTATAAATATGTGTGGATGTCAAAAGTAATACATGAAATGCTGTGCGTATAGGGCCTAGTCTGGTCCTAGGAGGAGCACCCGAAGGTACTTGTGCCCATGGGAGTTTATTGACCACGGTGTTTAGCATTGCACTGGAGTACTTGCTTGACTGGAGACATCCCACACTTACTCTCTTTACTTGCTTCACTTGACTTGCGTGGCCCGGAATGGGAAATACTTGACTTGTGGCCCGAGAAAGGGCAGATTACTTGCTTGATTGAAATAGCCAATTCTATTGACACGTACTTGATATTACTTGCTTGAACATGAATTTTACTTGCTCGTACATGAGATTTACTTGTACCTGAGTTCATACTTGTACATGAGTCCCTGCTTGCCCAAAAGTGGCATCTACAGCTATCTTGAAATACTGCTTCTCAGTTACTTGAATTCATGTGTGTTGACACCCGTTTTATGTCGATAAGCAGAGTCGTTTCTCTTACTTCCATTAGTTGATGCCCTAAGTTGTCCATCATTCATTGGGCCATTTTTTGTGGCACGTCCTGGGCCCATTTTATGGGTAGCCTCCCTCCTTGTTAAAGTCCGTATCAATTCAGGGCTTATTGGACCTTGGCTTTGATTAATTGAACGGATTTTATGAAAGTCAAGTATCCAAGAGCATGCACCGTCCAACATCAGCCGTTCAGTACTGGGGCGGTTGAACCCACACCGTTCATACATTTTGGCTAATTTCTGATGATTTTCTGAATATTCACCGATAGGCTTTTGTGCGGCCCTATCAGGCCCGTTCAAACAAATGGACAGGCGTATTCAAACCGCCTATATCTCAGAGTCCTATGCGTGCCAATTTTCTTAGATAATTATCTCATTATTTGAATTATCACCGACAGGGTTAGAACGGTCGATGGTTGGCCGCTCTACATTTGAACGGGCTTATTAGAACCGTTCATCTTTGAGTGTCCAACGGCGGACGTTTCGGTCAGTTCGAGTGATAATTTTCTGATTTTCTGAATTTCCACCGACAGTGTTGGACGGTCTTTACTGGACCACCCATCAGCTTGAGCGGTCTATCGTAAGACCGTTCATCCTTTCGATTGGTGATTTTTAACAGATTTTTATCCCTTTTATGCATGGTTTTATCCCTGACTTCTCTTGTCGATTTCTCCGTGGATAATCAACCTTTTTTGATGCCGTTTCGACTGGAGAAGAGATTATGATAATATCTATGATTTATCTTTTATAATTCCGACCTAAAAATAGCTCTAAACCCTAGTTTCGGGGCTGGCTTTCTAGGCTCTATAAATAGACCCTAATGGCCGGACTGAAGAGGGGGGGGGGGGAATTTTTCGGTCGACGGCGAAGCCCTGCCGCATTCTTGAGCGACCTAGCACCAAGGAGGGAGGCTTTCTACGTCCATACAAGCCTCCGGTTCAGGGAGTAGTTTGGTCTTGAATCTTTTCGTTTATAGTTTTCATCACTTTCCCTTCATTGCATGCATCGTTTTCCCCCTACGTCCCCATTCTTTCTCATTATCATGCACACATCTGCCCACGCTTTTGTCACCCTAGGGGTTTAAAACCCCCAGGTATTCCCCTTGCCTTTCGTTTATGTCCATTTCTTCTTATATTGACATTTACTACACCGTCCAGTTCTAATTTAGGTCTTTTCTGTGTGTTTCTTACGTTGTTTTGCAGGTCAACAATCATCAGCACGAGGCCCATCCCCTCTGGCCGGCCAGAGAGGGTGGAGGTTGGACCCCTTGCAACTTACTGCGTGGTGGACTTGTGCGGTTTTCAGACAACCGTTCAACATCGTGTGCGGTGTAGAAAGCACCGTTCATCCTGTTGGTGCGGTCAACAGAGCGACGTCCGTCCTCCAGTGGTAGTTCCTCCCGCACACTCTGCGGCGCACTTAGGCGGTCTATCGTAAGACCGTACATCCAGTAGGCGGCCCTCCAGGGGCCGTTCATCTCTTCAGCGCTGCAGCTTAGGCGAGTACTCCCCCTCTTTCCAAGGTACGGCGTGTCCATCACGTCCGGCACCTTGGTGGCGATCACGGTCCTTTTGTTCTCTATTCTCCTCTTATCCTTGTTATTTGCTCATCGCATATTGTTCCACTCATGATGCATATTGATCTTTAGTAGGAGGAGAAAAATATATCTACAATGTGATAACTCTTTATACAGTTCTTGATCTCTTATTGTTCATCATGCATAGATTTACCTATATACCTGATTTTTCTCACTCGTACATCATGCATAGCTATACTGGCAATACATGTAACTTGTAAATTACTTAAAGATTGCTCGAACTTGAGATGTAATTCCTACTAAGTAATTCGCTCATCCAGTTACTTCCTAACATTTTTAAGTGATTCGGATAGCAACGTCCACAAGAATGGGTTTGAGACCAAGTGAAGAGTGCTAGAACGCCAATCACCTATCATTAGCTGGTCGCGTCCTTTGAATTTATTGAGTCCTACCTTGTATTTCCAATATGTCAGTTTATTTGTCTAAACCGTGTTAAAGCATGTAGCCTAGTGTTAGATTTTCATTTGGAATTGTCATGGACTATCTTTATCATCTTTGTTAATCAAATAATTATCACTTTGGACTATTGGGTTCATTTAGATTTATTATTAGTCTTTTGCGCACTCAGTAATTATGTATGTCAAATTTTATTGCTCTAATGACACGATCTATATAGACGTGTCACGCATCCGAGTATCTTCCGCGCTCGGGACGTGACAATCTTCGTGGTATCAGAGCCTAGGATTTTAGTTTTCTAGGTAAAACTTGAGTCTAAGGATAGGTAAAACCTGAGTGATCACGGGAAACTGGAGGAATAGAATAACCACTTTCTTCTCCTGGAACATCTCGGGGCACAATAGCTTGCAATTGAACTCTCCGTCTAGGCGCCATTAGCTCTAAACTTAAAAGGAGACACATAACAAAAGAACCATAAGTGATCACGGGAAACATCCTAAGCCTGCAATAGTGGTACACATGGACTTGTTCTGGACTATTACAATTTCAATTACTTATACAACAGCCCAATCGAAGCTCTGATACCAACTGTAACGACTCGGAGATCCGGATACTGGTAAACCGATATCAAGAACTTGGAGATGCCACCCAAGAGGCTGATGAGTCCCCGTAAGGGTTGGGAGGATTGGTTGAGGAGGTGCATAATGAACTGAAATTACACGCGCATTTTTAATATAAACGGAAGCAATTTACAATATCAGAGTGATATATTCATATAATAGTCCAGATCCATCCATTACAAGTCCAAACACTGTACAAGAGTCAAAAGAAGACAACTACATGGGACATACCCTATCACGCCCCGAGCTTTTAATACAGCGGAAGGAATATCGAGACGTGAACAGCCGGCATGATAAGCCTCTCGCAAGCAAGAAATCAGAGCGCAAGACAATCACATAAAAGTAATTGCACAAGTAATTTTTTTTTCCAAATTCTAACTTTATTCCATACTTGTAACCACAAATGCATTTGATTCATGACTTTAAACATCCTTACATCATAGACTCAAGAAAATAGAAAATTACAATAGGACTCGACTAGACACTTGACGACTAGGTCTTCTCTGGATCCATTTGACCTTCAATCACTCTCGGACACGCTACTTGTATACTCCGAATCCGATTCACCCATACTTCCTGAAAAATTGAGAAAGTAGACATGAGCACACTTGTCCAGTAGGTATCTTCGTATCCACATGAAGGTAATATTTAAGTGATTAATGTCTTAGCTCTAGGATCAAGATAAAAAAAATAAGAATGCGATAAACAAGCGATATAAACCAAGATAATCAAGAATCATGAAATAACTGAGCAAGTAGACGTGAGCGAGTATAGACCATGAACAAGCAAGATTAATCATGTGGATGTAAATTTGGCCTTTCATGAACAAGAATGTATGAGTAAGTATCTAGAAAGTACTTTACACAAACTTGTAAAGGCTATGTACTAGAAAGTCATTAACAAGCATGTAATTTTCATAACGAGTCTCGTGGTTTTCACTCATTTATAAAAGAAAGTACTCCCAGAGTAATGCGACGCCAGTATCATCGTACCCCATGGTTTATAGCACGTTTCTGACAATCCGTCGAGGGGACTAGCATGGAGCCCTTGGACACAATCCGTGCCCGGTCTTGCATCTTCAAGTTATAAATCCAGCTACTTCCACGAGATATAACAATAATTTCGGCCAATAATTCAATTCCAAATAATAAGTCTTATGACCAAGTAACCAAGGTATAGAACGTACCAAAACTGACATGAGATATCAAGGAAGAATTAAAAGAATATTATACTCCGGCGATATTCCGACAGCATAACGGTACACTCATTAAGTTTCATATCTTAATATTACTTGTTAAGCATATGTTGGGAATCCAGATAATCCTAAGAGCATCTAGGAACTCAAGAAAATCAACCCCAAGGGTCAACCTCGGGTTAGATAAAATCAAAAAATAAGCGGTCATTTCCAGGATCGTTTCATGAATCAGGCGGTCAAGTCTGGACCGTTAGGCAGAGCTATGCGGTCAAGTCAGGACTGTTTGTGACTCAGAATTCAGAAAACATTGATGGTATAAGTGCCTTTTATACAATTTGGGTTTTAAAGGTACAACTAGCTCGGCGTCCTAGTGAGAATCCCAGGCTCGCAGAGTCTTACGGAGGCCTTGAAACATAATCCCCTACTCCGACAGAAGGAATATATGGCGGAGAGGTTCATAAGTCCAAGATAGTGTGCCTATAAGTGCAAAGTGTAACTAATGGTCACATGCTGGAGTATATGTCATGTACTTAAGAAAATGACTCCAGAGATAAGAGTAGATCGTGTGAAAACAGCGATCAAAACAACGTTCTAATACCACCATGAATCATGTTTCATAAACAAAAGAGGAAATATTTAATTACAAATCTATAACATTTAAGCATGAAATTACATGATAATGAAAATAAAGTTTAAAATCATGCTCATGCTAAAACAGGGTGTTTAACATAATTTTGAGTGAAAATACCAAAATTATAGAGTTATACTTAGGCCAAATTTTGTTAGGCTCGGACTGGTTCTCAGAACTGAAAAGCGGTCTAGTGAGGACCGTTTACATGAGTCTAGTGGTCTATCGAGGGGGCGCTTAGCTATCTCTGGCGGTCACATATAGACCATTTCTGTCTGTTTGATAGAAAATCGAGAAAATAGTAAAGTAACCACTAATCTAGGGCACGTTATGCATGGGAATCAATGAGAACCTACTGTAAAACCTAATAGAACGAAAATAGGTCAAGAATATACATGGGTTTGTGCATAATGAATAAGAGATTTTCTTTTTAACTCAATTAGAGCTAAGATTCATGCATGGAGATTACACTAAATGCACAGTCCCAATAAAACATAAAATTCTCTATGTATAGTACATGAAAATAACTAAAATCAGAGGGCTTTTATTCCTAACATCGAGTTTAAGCCTTTCATGAGATAACATACCTATGGACTAGACTTTATAACCCTATTTTCTGCTCATCCTGAACTAGAACAACAACTTCGTGGCCTTCTAACTCTTGATCCTCTTCACCTATGACCACGAAATTTTGAGGGTAAAAAAAAGGTATTAAAAGGGACAAATAACTCTAAAGAACCCCTATCTAAATACCTCATTTAGGGCTCTTATTTTGCTGATCAATCTAGCCCGGTCACACAATTTCCTAAGATTCATGTACCGAACCAGCAACTTTGAATACTTCTATCTTTCCGGTGGCCTGATCTCCTAAGATGAAATTTGGAGGGTAGTTAGACCTTAGCATGATGAATAAAATATTCTAAAGAACATACCTCTAATTTGTCTTCCGTACCTTAGTTCCACGCGAGCCAAAAGTAAGGGTCGCGCAGTTGGTTCTAGGGTCTATTTATAGGTTTAGCTAGGGTTTTAGGGATTTGTACAAAATTAGAGTCCTAACTAGGTCACCAATCCATCCTAAAGGCGTTCCAGGGTCTTCTAGCCAACATATTGCATCAATCCCAGAGGATTTAGACTCAAGAAAATGGAGTTTTTGTGCGATCTAAACTGATCGCATTCGGACTCTTAAAAGTGGTCCAGGCAGGACCGTTTCTTGTCCCAAGCGGTCGCGCGATAGACCGCTTTTGGTCTTAGGCGCCGAATTTTGATTAAATTTAAACTCTTTATATTATTTATCTGTTAATAAGGAGTAATTATCCCCCATAAATTTTGTAAATATACTAATTTAAGTTTCTAGAATATGGGCCAAACCTTATGAGCTTGGTTTTAGGTCTCTTGGCTTATTTAAATGGGCCAAGTCAATTGGTTATCCTTTGTGCTTCCATAATAACTTATTTAACCTAAAAAAATCTATTTAAATTCTAATAAATTTCATTAATCTCTAGAAAAATCTCAAAAAATTTATATAAAATTTTGGGGTATTATACCCTCCCCCACTTAAGAGAATTTAGTCCCCAAATTCAATTACATAGATTTTAAGGGAGAGTGTACTTACATTCAATTAGATCGGGAAATCTCTTGCGCATGGCTTCTTCCGTCTCCCATGTTGCTTCATGTGGGCAAGATTTGGTCCACTGGACTTTGATCATGGGAATGATTTTATTCCAAAGTTGGCGTACCTCTTGTTCAACTATTTTGATTGGCTTTAGTTCGTACGTCAAATCTTTTTGAACTTCCAAATTATCATAAGTGATAACGTGGAACGGATCATAGACATATTTCTTTAACATAGAGACATGGAAGACATCATGAACTCCTGCCAACTGTGGAGGTAATGCTAGACGATAAGCCACCTCTCCTACTCTTTCAAGAATTTCAAAAGGGCCAATGAATCTTGGTGTAAGCTTGCCTTTGATGTCGAACCTTCGAATACCTCGACCCGGAGAGACCTTGAGAAATACATGGCCGCCTACTTGGAATTCTAGGTCACGCTTTTAATTATCAGCATATGATTTCTGTCTATCTTGGACCATCTTGAGTCTTTCTCGAATTAGCTTAACTTTCTCGGTAGTATCCCTTATCAATTCTAGACCTAGAAGTTGTCTTTCCCCAACTTCACTCCAACAGATAGGTAAGCGACAACTTCTCCCATATAGTGCCTCAAATGGTGCCATTTGAATGCTAGCTTGGTAACTATTATTGTAGGCAAATTTCACTAGAGGTAAATGGTCGTGCCAGCTTCCACCAAAGTCTATAACACATGCTCTTAGCATATCTTCTACCACTTGATTGGTTCTTTCAGTTTGTCCATCAGTTTGTGGATGAAATGTTGTGCTGAAATTCAATCGAGTCCCCAAAGAATGTTGCAGACCCTTTAGAATTGTGAAGTAAATCGAGGGTCTCGATCGGAAATAATAGTGACAGGGACACCATGTAACTTAACAATCTCCTTCGTGTATAAGGCAGCGAAGATATCCATAGACCATCAACTTTTAATAGGTAGAAAATGAGTCGATTTTGTTAAACGATCTATGATCACCCATATCCTATCATGTCCACCTCTTGATTTAGGCAGTCCCATGATAAAATCCATCCCTATACTCTCCCATTTCCAATCCAGAATTTCCAAGAGATGTAGTTTTCCAACATGCCTTTGATGTTCTGCCATAATCTGTTGACAAGTGAGGCAACGTGACACATAGTCCGCTACTTCCCTTTTCATATTGGGCAACCAATAATTCCTTTTGAGGTCTTGATACATCTTGGTAGCACCAGGTGTTGACACCCATTTTTAGCCTGCAAGTCGAGTTATTTCTCTTATTCTCTTTTATAATGCTCCGAATTATCCATCATTGTAGAGTCTTCTTTAAACCTATTTCGCCATTTTTTTGGTCATTTGTAAGCCCATTAAGCCTTGGAGCCTTTGGAGAACATTTTCCTTTTTAAACCATAAAAATAAAAAAATAAAAAAATTAATTAAAAATTTTAAGGTAATAGTAACTATTGACCAGCATGGTCAACTATTGACCAGTGTGGTCAACTATTGACCATCATGGTCAACTATTGACAGGCTCTTCCCCTCCTCTACCTTGAGAGTCCTAAGTGTTCAGGACTCTATTCTGAGCGTTTTTGTTCGACGTGGCCTCCTTCTATGGGCTCTAACTTCTAGAATTCTCATCCGAATTGAGTCCCGTTTGTTTCTATCTCTTGTCCCCACTATTATCTCGAGATTGATCTATCAAACTCTAATTTTAGTGGACTATATCCTTCGAAAACGGGAAGAAAACTTTTAGATTAATGTAATTTCTGCACAGATCAAACTCTATTTTCTGCTCGATGGACCCTTCTTGCGGCGAAGATATCTTCTAGAATATTGCTCCAAATCGACCCCCGTTTGTTTCTACCTCTTGCCCTTTGTATTATCTCGAGTTTGATCCATAGAACTTGAGTTTTCATTGGCTATATCTCTCGGAATGTTTGACGTAAGTTCTGGATTTATGTATCCTAGTACAAGTAAAAACTATTTTTTTATGTGCGATGGGCCTATCTTCCAAGAGCCATAACTTCTAGAATCCTCCTCCAAATCGAGTCCCACTTATTTCTTTCTCTTGTCCTTAGTATTATCTCGAGTTTGATCTATAGAACTTGATTTATCTTGGACTATATCTCCGAGAATCGTGAGAGGAAGTTGGAGATTTCTACAAACTCTATATAAATTGCTCAGTTCGTAGTTGCGAAGGAGGGCTCTTTCTTGACGTGGGGCGAAGCCATGCTGCATCTCCAACTCACAACTTCAACCCCATCTTGAAGAGGGAAGTATTAGCTTTCCATTCCATCTTTCTGGGCTTGATTTCGTGGTCTGTTCTCTTAGTTATTCATCCCCCAATTTCAAAAATCATCACAATTTACACAGTTTTCTGCTACACATGCACTTTTCTCCATATTGCGTCACATATTCTCGCAGTTGTGCTGTGTGTTTTCTCCTCCTATTTATTTCTGTCTCATAACAACACACACACCTATCTTTTCCACCTTTCCACAGGAGTTAAAAACCTCCCCCGGGTGCGTTCTCCCTCAATATTTACCCCTACTTTATCACTGCGGGATTGATACTACACTTCATGATCTAATGGGTTTTTACCTTTGTGTTTTGACTTTGTTTTGCAGGAGAGCATGAATACAACGTGAGACCCTCTTCTTCTAATCGGCTAGAAGACGAGGAGTTTTGAATCCATATCGTTCCCCGTACCCATTTGTCAAGCGCGATCAACTCTTCATCTTTCCAAGGTCCACGGTGCCATCCCTTCATCCTTTCGGTGTTGTCGGAACCTTGGTGGCGATCACGGTATGTCTTTCTCATCCTTTCATCACCCCTTTTCTCTGTTCATATTGTTGCATGTTCTTGCATACATGTTAGTTTAAGGGGGCGGGGTAGAACTATTAAACAATCTACAATTTTTTGGCGATCACGGTGGGACACCTAGTGCCCATCACGTTTGTTTTCATGCTCTTTTGTAAGTTGGGTGTGTGCATGTGCATGTTTAGATAGCTTTCCCTTCATTTTCCCACTGTTCTGGGTGTTTTCGGGTATGTCCGAGCCTTGCAGTCGCCTCCAGGACCGTTAGGCACCCCAAGCGATCATCACAGGACCGCCAGGGCGTTTCTGGTAGCCAAACGGTCGTTTGGTAGACCGCAAGGGGCAAGAAACGGTCATTTGGTAGACCACTTGTGGATTCTGGCAGTTCTGTGCGCGTGCTCACAGGGCCCTATTCGTTGATGCAGAACTTTCTCTCCCGAGGTCCGATTGTGCTGATTTTTGTTTCATTGGATAACCCTTTGTATTGTCTTTCCATCCATATATTATTTGCATTATTTGGGTCATGTTTGCATAGTCTAATCTTGTCATAATTTTTGAGTTTTCTGCATAAAGTCTGCAGGCAGGCTCAGAGACAGGTTTACATGTACGTCTTTGCTTAATGATTTGATTACCTTCCCGATGTCTGATTGCTCTGTTCTTATGCTCATTGTGTAGACCTTTGTATTGTCTTTCCATCCATATATCATTTGCATCATTTGGGTCACATTTGCATAGTTTAATCTTGTTATCATTTTTGAGTTTTGTGCATGAAATCTGCATACAGACCCAGGGACTGGTTCACAGGTATGTCTTTTCATGACGATTTTATTGGTTTCCTGATATCTGATTGCTTGTTTCTTGCATCCACCTTGTATCCCTTTGTATTGTCTTTCCATCCATATCTCATTTGCATCATTTGGGTCACATTTGCATAATTAAAAAGTGTCTCCATTTTTGCATTTTGTGCATACGGTCTGCGCACAGGCCCACGGGGGAAACTTTCTTGGACGATTTAATTGACCTCCTGAGGTTGGATTGCCTCGTTCTTTGGCCCGTTCTGTAGACCTTTGTATTGTCTTTCCATCCATAGTTTATTTGCATCATTTGGGTCAAGTTTGTATAGTTAAATCTTGTCTCCATTTTTGGATTTTGTGCATAAAATCTGCATGTAGGCATAAGGGTAGGCTCACAGGTATGCTTTGCATTGATGATTTGATTGCCTTCCGCATTTTGATTGTGCTTGTTTCTGGTCTTGCCTTGTTTTCCTTCGTATTATCTTCGTCCCCATATATAATTTGAACTCATATCATTATGTTTGCAGAATTAAATCTTGCCTTCTTTTTTCACGTTTATGCTAGATTTTTGCATGCACTCCGGTGCACATAGGGCCATGCATTCTTCATTCATATAGTTGCATTTCTACCTTGGTAAGTGACCCTCTCGCTCCATATTCCTTGGAGTCGACTAAATGATCTTTCCCTGGACCTCCGTAAGTCCCCGTGAGCCGTGGATTCCCACACGGACGCCGGGCCGGTTATACCTTTTCCACCCATAGTTTTACATTTGCATACGTATGAGGGAGTTAACCTTAGTCAACCTAAACTTTGGACCTTATTCCCATAAGATTCCTATCTTGAGGGAATTGTGTTTATCTCAAATCATTAAAAGGTCTATTAAAAACTTCTAAAATATTTCCCATCATATTCAACTTGTTTGACTTGGGTGAAAATCCTCACATTACATTGTTTGTGATTATTTGGACTTGTCCAAGCCCATTAGTGGTGTTTGTGTTGCAGTCTTTCATCATCCACATGTTCTGTTGTTGATAGGCCCATTTAGGTTAGCCCATTTTGTGTGTCCATTGTCTAGTCCATTATCCAGTCCCATTTTCCCTTGGTCTTTGCATTAGTGGGTCAGTCCCCTCTTGTCCTCAAGCCCATTAAGCCCTTGCTTCCCCACTTATATTCTCCTTGATATCCTTATATTAAGTCTCCATTTGCCATCATGGAGCATCATTCCAATCCCTTGTATCATTCTTTTTCCCAATCTTCTTCCTATTCCCGCGTGGAATCCTCTTCCCGTGGTCCCTCCAACCCATCTGAAGAACAAGCTAATCTCATGCCCATCTATCATGCCTTGTTCACCAAATGGACTCGGCCTAGGCCCAGAGGCTCGTTGCAGATCATCTTCATAGGCCTTCTTCTCTTAATGGGCCTTATTCCCATCTTAATGGGCCTCCTCTTTTCAATGGGCCCTATTCTTCTGATGGGCCTTATTCTCCCAATGGACTTCATTCTTTTAACGGGCCTACTCCTTCTACCCATGTTGCTGCTGGCTTAATGGATCCTTATGCTCATGTTCCTTCCAGGCCCATATATCCTTCCACTCGTGGAATGGGCCCTTCTTCTTCTCCTCAGCCCGGATCCTCTTATCTGGCCCATTACCTTGCTCCTTGTCCAAATTCACAACCTCTTGCTCAAGTTGGCCCATATTCTTCTCGATCTCTCCCTATCCCAGAGATGATCTATCAGACCTAGCATCAACTTGATGAACTCCAACGTCAAATTGATCCTAAGTCCTCCTTAAGTGTTCCATTCGCATTTCAAGATCTTCGGCTTCCGTCTCCCTCACAAATTCCCACATATCGCCATTATAGTGGAGTCGGTAACCCGTGTGTGCACTTAAAGGAGTTTCTTAATGAGTCGGCATAATTCTGACATGACCAATGCTTGATGGCTTATCTATTTGGTCTGTCGTTGGAAGGCCCGGCTCGGGATTGGTTCTTCTCCCTTCCGTAAGAGAAAGTTGTGAATTTTCATGCCTTGCAAGGGAGATTTATTCAACAATATCAGGACCAGGTCAGACCCAGATATTCTATGGTGGATCTGGCCCATGAGATTCTGAAGCCCGAAGAGGAGTTCTCTACCTTTGCCGATCGCTGGCGTCGCCTCGCCGCACAAGTCCCGGGGCACATTCCGAAGTAGGAGCTGATCAAGATGCTGATTTCCAATGCAACGCCCGAGTACTGCTTCATCTTAGCCTTCAATGACATCACCTCATGGCAGCAACTATACAGCTGAGCCCGCTTCGTTCGTCAACAAATCCAAGGTTCCCTTGACCTCGAGTCTCCACCATCCACCTCCACTTACACCTCACCCTCCACAAGCCAACCCTATGCTCCCATGAGTCAGCCCTCCATGAGTCATTCTTACGCCACATCCACCTCCACGTATCAAACCTCCACGAGTCTACCTTCTGCTTCTACATACCCGTACACTTCCACAAGTTAGCCCTCCACGAGTCAGCCGTCTGCTTATTCATACCCTCATGTGTCTCTGCATGTGTCTCCACCTCCAGTCAAGGGAACACTACACCCCGAGCAAGTAGATGCCGTCTACATACCCCCTCATCCCGCTCCACATATGCCATCACCAAAGCCCTCCACCACTAGCCAAGCACTCTTACCAACGCAACCACCGCATCCATCACCACGACCATCACCATCCCATATTCCTCGGCATCCGCCTTGCCCGAAGTGGGCTCCTCGTCTTCAGTTGCCAGAGTCTTTTATCGACATTTTCAGGGCTTTGATGGCCACCCACGTGTTGCCGCTCCCTCAAGTTGTGCCTTGCCGGCCTGTGGTGGGGTGTAATACCCCGATTTATTTATTGAGCCTTTATTAATTAAAAATTGAAATAAAATGGATTAATGCTTAAATTTCATAATTTAATATTTAATTCATTAGTAAATAAAACTAGTAAAAATTTGACTACCTTATAAAAATCTAGAAAAATGATAATTGGATAAAGGATCATTTATTTAGCAACTTTATCTTCTGTGGTCGACCCAACAAAAATCCGTAATCATGTCTAATTAGTGGATTAAGTCCAAAATACACACTTACCTAACCTTTACCTAACCTTGGCTTAAACCGTAAAATTAGAGCTTAATACTCAACCAAATGACCCCAAATCGGTGGCAAATGAAAGGCCACAATCTAAGGATCATTTCCCCTCTATCAATCGAGCGAAACCCTAACCCTAGAGTGTGGTGGCGGCCGAGCTTTGGCTAGGTCAAACATTTCGGTGCCGTTTGAAACACTCACCTTGCATCAACGAATTCTCCCAGCACTGAAGGCTCCAGAAGGTGTATGAGCTATAAAAATAAAGCTCTTCAACCCTAGTTTCCTTTGGTAGCAGCGTCAGCCGCAGTGGAGTTCAATCTAGGAAGATCTTTGGCGATTAGTGGAGGTGGGTCGGCATCCCGTCGTCTTCCGTTCTTCATCTTTGTTCCTTCGATTAAGGTAGGTACCCTCGACCAAAATCAGCACATGAGTACATCATTTTGTTCCTCTCGACGATATCTTTCAATTGGTAGTAAAAGCCCTAATTTTATCAGTTATCAAGAGAGATCTTGAGGTTTTTGTGAAGTGCTGTCAAGATCATTCTTCATTCTAGTTCTTTAGTTTCTCTCTTCATTTGAGGTAGGTTATAACAGACCAAACTCTAATTAATATATATGCATGTAATCAGCAGCATGTTATCTTTCATTTGGCGTAGAAAGCCCTAAATTTCATGAAGCATGCTTAGAGATTTCTGTTCGGAGTAAGAGCATGTCTAGACTTAGTTTTTGATGTGTTTTTTCAAGTTAAGTTGTGATTTCGAGTTATCAATCCTGATCCCCATATAGCATGCCTTATATGGTTGGAATCAGCATCGAGTAAGTTTCCTTTTGATATATAAAGCCCCAAATTTCATTGTTTATATCGTGAGAATTTTACGATTTAATAACAGCATGTCAAAACTAGGGTTTCTAGTGTTCTTGCCTTTATAGATCTCGATTTCAGCAAGTAAATATGAAATTGACCTTACTGTTAGGTAGAGTTTTACATTAGCTTTCCAACAGTACCAAAACCTTGCATTAGAATTTAGTGTTTTTTATCAAACCCTAGCAAACCCCCAACTTCCCGGCGTTCATCGGACGTGGAAGGGACGACCGGAATACACCCAGAGATAGGCGGTCTTACGATAGACCGGACAACTCAAGCCCATACTTCAACTCCAGTTTAGCTGTAGTTAAATGGTTCCTGACAGACCACACAACTAGATAAACGGTCCAAAACTGACCACATATCTAGTTAAACGGTCCAGAAGTGACCACATAACCCCCTGGCAGGATGAAAGGTCCCCAGAGGACCACATATCTGGCAGGGCCAGGGATGGGCGGTCCTTCCCTGACCGCCCAACCCTTGGACGGTACCCAGATGATCGCCCAACCCCTTGGGCGGTCCAGAGAGAGCCGCCCATCCCCCTGCTCATGCCCCTTCAGCCCGAATGCATTCCTGTTAAGCCGGGAGATGTAAGGTTCGCCATGAACCGTTTACCTAGATAGTAAGTGACTTAATGAGAGTTCTATATGATTCATCTTAGTGTCATAAATGATAATTAGTAAATTAGAAACCCACATGATAAGTGGTTAATTTTGTAACTAAATTTCTGTTAATTGCATGTTATTCATTCCTACGCGAACTTGTTCATTCTCTTTATCATCTTGAATCATATCTTTGGCAAATACATAAATGTAAATTGTGATCCTTGATATATTAACATGGTAATTAGGATTAAAACTAATTGTTTAGTTGCTGGATAGCCATTTTAATGTTTTGACGAACCGCTGGTTTAAAGTCTTGATCGAATTAGACTATGCGAGGCATGCGCGGCCAGTAGTGGACCGCATATCCTTACAGGCGGCCCCATAATGACCGCATATCTTCAATACGGCCCAGTATGGTCCGTATATCTTATTCATGGGTCTTAATGTCCTCTGGACATGTGCGGCCCATAGCTTACCATTCATAACTTAGAGCGGCTTACTGTCAGCCGTTCATCCTTGACCTCATAGGCTGAGTTCCAGTCCAATTCTTGTATGCACGGCCCTGTGTTAGCCGTATATACCCCTTGCTCGGCCTCTATACGACCGCACATCTCTTGGAGATGAGTTTTATTGTGTTTTATACTCTTGAATCCAAGGATAGGTTAGTCCTTTAAATCTAAACTTATGGACAGTAATTCCTCTGATTAATTGGCCACGAATTTGACTAAATGTCTAGATGGATCTTGGGATCTTGTATCCAATAAATCAATGCCAACACATCATAAGGGCCCGGTCTGGTCCTAGGGAGAGCGCCCGAAAAATTAGTGAGCCCATGGGATGTTATAATGACATGGTGAGGCATTGCACCGAGTGCATGACTAGCTTGTTGTCTACGACAGAAAAACTCTTGTTACTCTTGTTACTTGATCGTGCTTGACTTGTTATCTCTTGTTACTTGCTAGTGGCCATTCCTCGTTACAGTTCTTGTTACACTTGTACATGTTATTCTTGTTAAATTCTAGTTATCTTATATCTCTTGACCTTGCAAGATCTTTTCATTATGTTGTTTCATTATATCGTCATTCATTTCTTTTATTAGCATGGCATATGAAAATGTTATTAAATTGTTAATCACGTAAACTTGCATGTTATTTCCTACTGAGCGTCAGCTCATAGTTGTTGTTTCCCCCCTTTCCAGGCTGTTCAGGTGATGATGCGCATACCGATGGGGAGGGACAGGAGTGATACTTTTGAGTGTGCCTGTTAGTAGATGCCGAGTTGGCATAGATGTTTACCTCTAGTCATTCCTTAGAGTTGTGTTAGTACTTTATTACTTTTGGAATCAGTTATTGTATTAGAGTCAGTTTGGAAGTTACGTTTGATCGTGTTTAAACAGTTGTTGGTTATTGTAATAAAATTTGGTATATCCTTGATCAATAGAGTTATTTCTTTCCATAGCACCTGTGTAATTGGTTAGTTTAGCTTGTTAATGTTATTTCTAGCTAGTTTCTAACTGTACGACCTGATATTCCGCGTCGGGGCGTGACATGGGGAGTATGCTTCAGTTCTGTGATTTCCACCGCCAGCCGGGGCATTTGCTTGAGGATTACCCCGAGTTCCAGGATTATGTTTACGGCTTGGAAGACAAGAAGAGGATTGATTGGTCTGCCATTCGCAAGATTATTGCACATCTCAACAAGCAGCAGCAACAAGAAGTGCCGCCTAAGCAGCCATCTCCATTTCAAGGCAAGGGACACCCCTATGAATCTTCTTCTAGCACCATGCCCACTCCTTCGCCTACTTCATCACCCGTTACCCCACCACCTAAGCCTTCCCTAACTCTGGCTCTGCCTCCGCAAAGCCAAGCCTCTGCTCAGGATAGTGCCTCAACTTCTTCCTCCACTTCTTTCACCACCACTTCCACTCCCAACGCCGTCTGACGCATCGTGTCGATACGTCAATGATGGGCGCCACGGCCTTCCCCTAACCCTCCACTAACACCATCTCCACTACCCCCAATGCCTGCTTCACCATCTCCACCACCCTCATCATCACCTAAACCGCCATCATCTCCGCTATCGCCTACACCCGAGCCTGAGCAAGCCAAGTCGTTGCCTTTACCACCACCTAAATCTCTACTTCCACCTTTACCTTCACCCGAGCCCATCATTGCCGCATTACCTTTGCCCTCACCTTTGACATCACTAAAACCCCCCGTTTAAACCTCCATGCCTTCCAAACCTTCACCTCCGTCATCCAAACATGTTACCTCCACTTCTCCATCCACTCCCACCCCACGGAGCGGGTGTGCGCTTCCTTTGGTGCCCCTTGGGTCTGGTCCCCAGGGTGATAGTGAGCCGAGTAAGGATGGGTCAGTGCCGGTTATGCATTTCTAGATTCAAGATTATATTTGCCGCAAGCCGGTCCGCATCCCAATTTCTGGCTATTTTGGGGTTGATGAGCCTGCATTTCCGATGACGGTTGCTAAGAAGAGCTCTCTTGCATCAGTGGCAGTTTCTTCTGGAGCAAGGCCGGTGGCAATCTCTTTGCTCACCGGAGGCTTGACTATTGATGCTATTATAACCTTTCACTCCGTCGCAGTTCAGATTGCTGGCCAAGAAAGGCTCTCTACCCGCATTGTGCTAACGCATACGGCTGCCAAGTAGATTATGGATTCTATGTTCAAGGGGCAATTGGCCGTATTCTCAGGATTTTTCAAGGACATCCTGCACATTCTATGCAATCTCCCTCAGTTTATTAGCAAGCCGGCCATGTCAACGCCGTGTATTACTCTCCCACAGCTTCACCTGTCTCTTCTATCAAGGGAGTTATGATTCGTGTCTGATTGCCGAGTGGAGTTGCCGAATCTCATGATTATGGCTCCGAGAGATAAAACTCCATGGTTTTCTTATGCTCATCCATCTAAGGAGTTGCCCGTTCAAGAATGTCTAACTATTGTTAGCACTGGATGCCTAGGGGCAACCACCCCAGTAAAGCTGCATGTTCATAATTGGGCTAGGGCGTCTGCCAGATGGGCCCGTTATTTGAGAAGGTATTGCAAGACAAGAGGCCCAAGGGTCCGAGTCCATACCAGGCGGGCCCTTGTTCTAGAGATTTCAGCCAAGGTAAGGCGGCGGTGCAAGTACAAAGGCCGCATGTTGTGCACTCAGGGGTCCATTTCTCTTTCTCCTTCCTCTCATTCATCATTTCTACTGCTCGGCACCCACCCTTGGGTGGTGTTCCTCCCTTCCTCCAATCCTGCTTCCATAATTTTCTCATCTAGTCCTCAGTTCAAGAACCCTCACTGCTCTTCTTGCTATCCGGGGCGTACAGATTCTCCATTTTTTCGTAATTCTAGGCCTCGGCCTATGTCCGTTCATCCCGATCTCGGGACATCCCCCGATTCTTCACCTCCGGTATATCCGGATTCTGCTTCTGATTCGTCCCCGACCCTATCGGGTGGTTACCATTTTCTTTCCCCGACTCTGTCGGGTGATTACCATGCTCCTTCCCCGACTCTGTCGGGTGATTCTCCTTCTTCTTCCCCGACCATGTCGGGTGATTCCCATTCCCCTTCTCCGATCACATCAGATGATTTTCCTTCTCATCTTTCTACTCACCCCTCTTCACCCTTTCAGGGTCATTGCCCTTTTTCTTGCTATTTTCAAGGCTTTAGTCTGCCTTGATCCCAGTTAATATCTATTTCTTCTGTATCTGGTTCCATGTTATCAGGGTCTCTATGCCTTAACGAGAGAGTTCTAGCCCTCGTCTCTCTTCCTTTTTATCCTCCTTCGTCTAGTTTGGCATCTGCCGCTCCTCCGTGTTAAGGAATCTCTCTAGCCTTGTTCTCCTCTCTATTTTTGTCCTGCCAAGCAAGGAATATGAAGCTTACATTGAAAAAGATCACTTCAGGATGCGGGTTTTCACCCCATGGATTCACAAGGTACCTTTTATTTTGTGCAAGAATATGCTATCATTGCCGTTATTTCTATTATTCATGCACATGCGTATAATCGTGAATTCCTCAACAAGGCTGAGTGGCTTTTAGAAATTTGTTTAGTTAATATTAGCAAAAGAGGTCATTTCTGCAGCATCCTTAGGCTGGTGATAGCTCCGCGCTGGGAGTCCAGTTCTTTCCTCGATCATTGAGGGTGACCTTTTTGCAGGGTTTTTCACACACTACATGACAAGCCATAGCCGATTCCTCTGAGGCACATCGTTGCTGCTTTGGCCATACTATGGGTATGCACGAAGTCTTTTCTTTTCTCTGCTCGGCCGAGTGCAGGGGCAAGAGATTGATGGATAAGATGACCAACCTAGGCACTCCCTAATACGAGAGAGGTCTCAAATAAGGGCAGTCTTGACCCTGAAAAAGTGAGCTTTCATGAGAAATCTGGCCAACAAGGGCCATAAATCGAGAGAATATGCAGAATTATGAAATCGAAGGCATGGCAAGAGTGGCAGTACAGTTCCCCGTGGGACGTCATGAGCCCGGTCGCATGTGTGCCTAAATATGGGTCTCAAAATCAAAGACACAAAGTCCCTACGCAACAGACTGTATCTTTGAGGGGTAGTGCCCTGGAAGGAATTTGAGTCTTGATGCCTCCCATCCGACATAAAGCTTGTCTTCAATTTTCTTCTGCTTCTCCCTCTTAGGCTGGGTTGAATCCTGGGTATGGTCTTAGTAGGGGCACCGTTCTTTAGAAGCGGTTGGTTGTGGCAAGCCACCCTTATATGTATGCCCTGCTCAAGGGAAGTCTTCAATGAGAGGGGAGGGATGACGATCTCTAGCCAGTGGTTTGAGCCCGTCTACGTGCTGCAGATTGCTTTGATAAAATCACAAAAAAAAAGAAATCAAATATTTTTAAAATTCTAAAAAAATCAGATATGTCAAAATTCTAAAACAATCAGATATTCTCAAAATTCCAAAAAAATCAAATATTGCCAACAATCTAAAAAAATCAAATACTTCTAAATTCTAAAAAAACCAGATATTGTCAAAATCTAAAAAAATAAAATAAAAATTAAAAAAAGATCTAAAAATCTGTGTCTTATGTTCCCTTTTTCATATTTTTCTATCTATTTGTTTTGAGGACAGGTATGATTCGTTTGTTCAGTGTGCAGGTTGCAGGTGTTCAAAGCTTCCTTTGCCCTATAATTCGCTCTGCCTCTTGTTCATATCTGATCTGTTCTCCTCTTCAATCTATTCTCTCGATTTGCTGAAGCTTATGTCCTTCTCAGCTTTTAATTACCTCACTTCACCATATCTCCATGAGAGGGCTTTGCCTCACGATTATGAACCTGGCGGTTCTGCTTCATTTGATCTTGGGCTTTGATTGAAGAGCGTATTCGTCAAGTCTATATCCCGACGTGTCCTTGTCACACGTGTCTATGTCCTTCCGTGTCATCATCCCACACGTGTTTTTTTGTCCCTCCGTGTCTGTCATGTTTTTTCATCCCACTATGTTATCGTCCCATGTGTGTCTTATCCTACCATGCTATATGTTTTCCGTATCTCTTGTCCCCCTTGGTTGTCGTCCCACGTGTCTTTGTTGAAATCCCGAGGTTAAATGACACCCAAGAGGGGGGGTGAATTGGGTGATAACAAATTTTTATAAAATAAAATCAAGATACCGATTTCGAGAGGACACAAGAGGGCCGTAAGCAAAACAGACTATATCTCTCAAAACAACCACTGCATAAACCCTTGGTACTCGGCGGAGTTAATAGATCCGTAGATTTACTCACGTAAACTGTTATCTTTTCGGCAAGAATGACCTCGTCGGTCCGAATCCAGCTTTTGATATACCGAAGGATTTAAGTGAAGATGATTAACACACAAGATCTAAAAGAAGCAGAAAGACTAGATCCACAAGTAATCACAGAAGGGGGGAAAGAAGATAAGGCGCAAACCACGAGGAGACAGTAATTTTAAGGTGGTTCAGATGCCACAAAGGCAACCTACGTCCACCCCTCACCGACAGTAAAGAACCACACACTATCTTGTAGAGTGTTACAAGATCAACCACACACACACAAAAGCAATCAACCTTGACTGCACACACACACACACACACGGATCTGTGAAGATCCTCACACACACACAGAAGATTTAAGATTACAATCAAAACACACTTGAAGCTGAGAAGGATGTGAAATTGAAAGAACACAAGAACAAGAGATTGATTAATGCTCCCCCTTAGTTGATGAAGGATTCTTTGGATGCAGCTTAAGGTCGACTTGATCCAGGCTTGATCTTCTTCAGATATAGCTTGATCTTCACTCTAGAAAGGAGGAAGAAGGATGAAGAAATCTTCTCGGAGCACTGTTCACGTCTACAGTGCAAGCTTCCTCCTTCCCACCTTTGGTAGCCTCCTTGATCCACTCTAAGCATTAGGGTTTTCCAAATCCTCTTGTATATGTTTTATAGGCTCTTGTATGGTCCAAGGACTCCCCCAGACCAGATCCACAATTTCTGGAGAGTTTGGTTGCTTTGGGATTAAACAAATCCAAGAGGAATGGCTTTTCTCGAAATGATAAAAAGTCAACAATTGTTGGCAGCTCGGGGCTGGCGGTCGACTTACAGAGGCCAGCGGTCAACCGCCATTGGTCGTCCTGTAGCCATTTGGCTGCTAGGAAAATAGGTCGACCGCTAGCTCCTGGCGGTCGACCGCCAGGTTCACAGATTTCCAGATTTCAGTTCTGTTATTTTAGGTCGACCTCCAAGTGTCCACAGGTCGACCGCCAATCTCCAATCCTGCAAAAGTCAAGTGTTAGCTCACTTGAAGCTATCCATTTGTTCGATGATTGAAATGCGCTTGTGTTATAGTTAATTACAAGTTGGTTTAAACTCTAATAAACACATGGAAGGATTCATTAACACACATTTGACATGAGGTGAAATTTGATGGTTTAAAGCATGAAGCTTCGCTTGAAAACAAGATACATGAGAGAGAAATGTCCTGGGTTTTGTTATCATCAAAATCACTTAGATATGTTCAACAATCTCCCCCTTTTTGATGATGACAAAAACTAGGCATTAGATTTGCATTTTCACCAATGTGCCTTTGAAGGAGTTTTAGAAGCGTCAACAATTACATTTGAGATACGTGGAAATCCATCAAGTTGAATCTTTTGAACTCACGATTGAAGGCATTCAAAACGCTCATTTCAACGCAACATATCACTTCCAACACAAGCACGTCAACGAATCCATACCAACCATTCAATACTTATTTGCCACATTGACAAGAAGTGAGAAGGGAGGGGGGGCCAATCTTGTAAAGTCAAAGAGTGCATTCTTCCATTCATTTTCATTAGATCCATACAACGTACACAGAATGCAGAAGGGAGAAATGGACTCGACACGCTAAGGAATGCAACCACTAATGCAATACAATATGCTCAAACTACAATGCAAGAGACAGACATGCATGCAAGCAGGCAAACACCAAACACACATAGCATATACATATAAGCCTAATAGCCTACTTCTCCCCCTTTGACATCATCAAAAAGGAGAGAGAAGGGGTGAAAAAAGTGGACAAAAGTGACACTAGAGACCCAAAGAGCAGCTACACAGCAGGGTGATCCTTAGCTTCCTCGCCATGAACACCATCCGGTGGACCATCACCACGGGGGGAACCAGCAGGAGCAGGAGCAGGAGGAGGAAGAAGATGATCCTCAAGGCCGTGGAGAAGATCATCATAATGACGGAGCTGGTTACAGATGGAAAGAAGGGTATGGTTGGTGAGGCGAAAGGCCTCACGGTTATCTTCATGGCTGGCAAAGAGAGTGGCCATGTGGATAGAGATATCATCCAGATCATGAGTGAAGGTGTCCATTCGTCCAGTCATGGTATCCATAAAAGTATCCAAGCGCCCAAGGGAGAAGTCAAGCTGAGTTTCCATGCCTAAAAGACGCATGTCAAGAGCCTCATAGTCCCCCCTGAGTGGAAGACTCCACATGAAAGTACTGCGGTGGAGGAGGGAGAGCCACAGGAGGAGGCACATCTTCAGGCTGGACTTGTGCAGGTGCATTGTGGTTATCTTGCTGTGGGTCCGGTTCTTGTTCGCCTTCACTAACATTCTCTTCCCCATAAACTGGAACAGCACGACAAATTGTGCCATCTGCTGCACGGTAATATCCCATATCTGAGAAAAGCTTATGCTCATTATAAATGTCATCATCGCGGACCAGAACAAACTGCTCATCCTCCAATGGGACCCCAATAGAAGTGAACACTCCAGTGAGTTGAGAAGCATAAGGCAGGGACCGCCGTAAATGTGTCCGGCATCGACTTATCAGTTGAGTCATGAGCCAACCCATATTAATTAAGTCACCATTCATAACATGATAGAACATGAATCGGTGGACTTCCGTCACTTCATCTCGGCTGCCATTCTTGGGATAAATAAGTGTAGTAAACATATGATGCAGAACCCGTTGCAAGGCGGGAAAGTGGTTGGCATTGAGCTCAATGAGGTCACTCACACCACGCACAAAATCACAGCTCGTCATGGCAATGAAACTTGCCTCAACCTCACCATGCCCAAAATTCATGTCTGCACCATGTGAAGAGACTCCCAGGGCACGATTGAATAATTCTTAATTAATTCGGATCTCAATGCCCTTAACCATGGTGTATAATCTTCCATCTCTGTCAACCAAATTTCCATAGAACTATTGTACCAGATAGGGATAAAACTGGTTGTATCTAGTGACAAAGTCAATCCACCCCGGTTGCATTGAAAAAACTGTATAAATGTCGGGCATGATTTCATTCAACTCTTAAAAATCGATAAGACGAGGGTCGATGATAGACCTTGGAGGTAACCAGTGTGCGGGAGCTTGTGGTGGAGGTGCAGCTGGAGCTTCACGTCTCCTAGCACTAGGTTCCCCTTGGAGACGACGCCGAGCACTCCGTCTAGGTGCCATTTTAGACTAAGAAACCCGCTGAAGAGAAGATCCTCTTGAGAGGTAGGACCTCTACCTTGGGATGAAGAGAGAGACACCGGGGAGAACTGTGAACACCTTCTTCACGCTCTGGAACTCAGGTAAGGGTGACACAAGAGCACGAACGCCGGCGACGAGTTGTTCCGAAGTGGAGATAAATTGGCTGGATCGTGGTGGGAGAAAGGAGATGAGGGGTTTTGAGGGCTTAGATGGTGGGAGAGAGGTGTGTTAGGTTTAGGGTGGAGTAAGGGAGAGAGAGTGGAAGGCAATAGAATGGGAAATGGGGAGGAAAACCCCCTTTTATTAGGGTTCGGACGTGGTTGAACCGGGCCAGTTTGCCGCTGGCGGTCGACCGGCACGAAGCCAGCGGTCGACCGCTGGGGTATAGAAGCCCCAATGTGGACCCCGAGAGGACAAGGGTTGAGCCAGCGATCACCAGAGATAGAAACGGGCTCCATGACCCTGAGGACTCCCCCATTTTCACAGAACACATTTTTTTTCTTTTTCATTTTTTTTAAAAAAATCTTTTCTTCTCCTAAGCCACGAAAGATGTCAACCAGGAGTCGACTATGGAAACCCTTGAATGGAGACTGCTAAGAGCACTAGATCACTAGTCCACATTTATTTATCAAGGAATATTCAGTTTTAGGAAAATGTTAAGGAGAAAGTGTATATAAATATAAGTACAGGCACACATGCTAGGTATAGTCATGCACAATAGAAATGAACCACACACAATGCATGCATCTCACATAATCTACCCAACGAAAAAGAAACAACCTAGTGCAGACCTAAGTACGTATGCCCTCACCCTTGCACATGCCAAGTTCTCTCCTAATTTTATTGAATTGCTCCTGATTTAGGGGTTTTGTGAAGATGTCAGCTAGTTGGTTAAGTGTGTCAATGAACTTGAACTCAAAAACCCCTTTACCTACATGATCTCTCAGAAAATGATGCCGAATGTCAATGTGTTTGGTTCTGGAGTGTTGAACAGGGTTTTTAGATAGACTAATTGCACTCGTATTATCACAGAAGATCGACACACAATCCACTTCAACATTCAAATCAAGCAATTGATTTTTGATCCAAAGTACTTGGGCTCCACAACTTCCGGAGACTACATATTCAGCCTCGACCGTTGAGAGAGCTACTGAATGTTGTTTCTTGGAGGCCCATGAGACGAGGCACCCACCGAGAAACTGACAGTACCCACTTGTACTTTTACGATCGACAATGCATCCTGCATAATCCGCATCGGTATAAGCAATTAAATCAAACGAACTACCAATGGGAAACTACAAGCCAAAATCTACAGTGCCAATAAGGTATCTAAAAATGCGTTTGACAGCTGATAAGTGAGATTCTTTAGGGCATGACTGGAAACGGGCACAGAGACATACACTGAATTGAATGTCAGGACGGCAAGCTGTAAGGTACAGTAGTGATCCGATCATACCTCGAAACAGTGTAGAGTCTACTATTTTACCATTTTCATCCTTATCCAGCTTTGTGGTAGTGGCCATGGGAGTTGATATGGGTTTTGCTTCCGCCATCTCATATTTCTTCAGCAGTTCCATAGTATATTTGGCTTGATTGATGAAAATTCCTTCTGAAGTTTGTTTCACCTGCAATCCAAGAAAGAAATTCAGCTCCCCCATTAAGCTCATCTCGAATTCTCCTTGCATAGTCTTTACAAATTCCTCGCATAAGGCATTATCAGAAGCTCCAAAAATAATGTCATCCACATACACTTGAACCACTAAAATGTCCTTACCTGGTTTCCTTGTGAAAAGTGTTTGATCAACCTTACCTCTCTTGAACCCATTTTCAGCCAGAAAAGAAGTAAGCCGTTCATACCATGCCCTTGGTACTTGTTTTAGTCCGTACAAGGCCTTTTGGAGCTTGTACACGTGTCGTGGATGTTTGAAATCTTCAAAGCCTGGCGGCTGCTCTACAAAGACATCCTCCTTGATATAGCCGTTAAGAAATGCAGATTTAACATCCATTTGAAATAGTTAAAAGTTCAAAGAGCAAGCGTAGGACAGTAAGATCTGGACTGCTTCAAGTCTACCAACCGGTGCAAAGGACTCATCAAAATCAATTCCCATCTCCTGGCTGTACCCCTTGGCCACAAGCCGAGCCTTATTCCTCACAATCAATCCCGCATCATTTAGCTTATTTCTAAAAACCCAACGAGTTCCAATAGTAGGATGGTTCTTAGGACGCGGCACGAGAGTCCACACCTTGTTTCTTTCAAACTGATGCAGCTCTTCATGCATCGCCTGAATCCAGGATTCATCTTGAAGAGCTTCATGAATGTCCTTGGGCTCTACTTGTGAAAGTAAGGCCATCAGGTCCTCCTGTTCAACCTACCTTAGAGAGGACCTAGTTTTCACCCCATCCTCCAAATTACCTATGATGTTCGCAGTTGGATGATCCTTTAGAAATGTGGAGGAGCTGGGCAGATCAAGATGCTGCACTTGTGGTTTTTGCAGTGTCTCAATTGTAGGATCCTCATCTTCCTCGTTTTTGCTTGAGGTTGCCTTCAATGGCTCATCCTTGGCTTTAACATTTGATGAGTTCTTAGGGTCTTCATCTGCATCCAAGATGGAAGAAATTTGATTTGTGAGTTTTGACTCGGATTCATCAAAAATAACATGAGGACTTTCTTCAACAACTAAAGTCCTTTTATTGAATAATCGATAAGCTCTAGAATTGAGTGCATAACCTAGAAAAATTCCTTTATCACTCTTTTCATCAAACTTACCTAGATTGGACTTACCATTGTTCAAGATATAGCAAGGGCATCCAAAGGGTTTAAGATAAGAGATGTTTGGCTTCTTACCCTTGTAGAGCTCATATGGAGTTTTCTTCAGGATGGGCCTTACCATTGCCCTGTTGATGATGTAGCATGCTGTACTTACCGCTTCAGCCCAAAAATACTTGGGTAGGGAATTCTCACTGAGCATGGTCCGGGCCATGTCTATCAACGTTCTATTCTTTCTCTCTACTACTCCATTCTGCTGGGACATCCTCGATGATGAAAAATTATGTGTGTACCCCTGCTCTTCACAGAACATGATGAATTCATGATTTTCAAATTCACCACCATGATCACTCTGGATTGTGGTGATGAGGTAACCCTTTTCATTCTGAATTTTTCTGCAAAACACTTGAAACTCCGTCACGGCATCACTTTTATTAGCTAAAAATAGCACCCATGTGAATCTGGAGAAATCATCAACAATCACAAAGCCATAGGATTTTCCTCCTAGGCTAGATGTTCTAGTAGGACCAAAAAGATCAAGATGCAACAGTTCCAATGGCCTAGCGGATGAAACAATATTTTTGTTTTTGAATGAGATTCGTGTTTGCTTGCCTTTCGTGCAAGCTTCACAGATATTATCGCTTTCAAATTTCAATTTGGGCAGACCTATCACCAAGTCATGTCTAGACAACTTAGAGATCACTCCAAAACTAGCATGACCTAGTCTGCGGTGCCATAGCCATGCATTCTCATGATTGTTAGCTACCAAATACACATTATCAACTGAAACATCATCAAGATCAATGGTGTACACATTGTTGCTCCTTTTACCAATGAATTTGATTTCATTTGAATTTTTGCACATGACAAAATAGTGAGTCACATCAAAAATAATCTTAAAACCCTTATCACATAATTGACTTATACTCAACAAATTATGATTCAAACCTTTCACTAGAAGGACATTTTCAATTAGAGTCTCAAAATTCTTACCTATGTCTCCAACTCCGATTATTTTACCTTTATCCTTTCCGCCAAAAGTAACTAAGCCTCCTTCCTTTTCTTGCAGCTTGGAGAACACCTTCTTGTCCCCTGTCATATGCCTTGAGCAACCGCTGTCTAGATACCATTTGCTCCCCCTGGCTTCAAGACATATCTGCAAGAAGAAAAATTCTCATGCAATTATTTTTGGTACCCAAGCTAGTTTGGGTCCGTTGGAGTTAGTCCAGTTCATGGTATATCTCCTCTTGGTCCAGAAAGTACGATTTCTTGGTGGGTTTTGTTTGAACCAACAACTTACAATAGCATGCCCAAATCTACCACAATGATAGCAATTGACGGGTGCAAAGTTTCCTTGAAACTGTCGTGATTTGGGTTGAAAATGCTTGAGTTCAGGCTTGGAAGATGACGCATGGTTTTGACTTTTCTCATGGACCAGGGATGTGGTGATCTTATGCTCAAAAGGTTTTTTGTTTTGGGGAGTGTATCCGAGGCCTTCTCCTTGAAAATTGACTTTCACTCCCAACAAATTATTTAGGTTTTGCTTGCCCTTAACAAACTTAGGTAACGTGGACTGAAGATCATCCACTTCTTTTTCCAAGCTCACAGTTCTTTTCAAGTTCTGAGTTTGTGAATTTCAAAATTTGTTCTTCAATTTTCATTTTCTCACACGCTTTCTCCGCTTCAATTACTTTGCAAGATAATTCTTCTTTGGCTTTATCACAGTCTGAAATTGTTTGTAATAGGCTTTCTCTTTGTTCTGTGGCCTCAAACCATTCCTGTTCCAATTTTTCAAATTTGACAAAGATATCTTCATGTGATAAGTCATTAAATTTCTATTTGAGACTTTTGTTTTCAGATCTGATCTTCTTGTATTTTGTGTACAATTTTTCATATTCAGATTCCCATTGTTCATTAGAAATGAAATCAGGGTCAGAGTTTACCTCCATAGATTCATCTTCATGTGCCATGAGACACAAGCTTTCCACAAGTTCTTGAATCTCTTCATCAGATGGTTCATCTTCATCGTCGTTCCATGTGACGACCATGGCTTTGGGTTTCTTGAAATTACCCTTCTTGAATTTCTTTTTCAGATCTGGACATTCACGTCTCATATGCCCGGGCTTCTTGCATTCGTAGCATATGATGCTACTTGGCTTGCTTGACTCGCCTTTGGTCTGTGTGGGCTTTCTTGGCCCTTTCCTAAAGTTTCCCTAAAAGTTTCTCTTCTTCCTTAGAAATCTTCTCACTTGGTGAGTAATCATTGCCAATTCTTCCTCTTCATTGCTTCCGTCACTTGATTCACTTTCTTGAAATTCATTATCGGAGTGATGAGCTTTCAGTCCAATGACCTTATTCTTTTTGATGTCTTCATCAACTGTCCTCTTAATATTTATCTCATAGGTCATGAGTGACCCGATGAGTTCATCCAAGGTGAGAGTAGACAGGTTCTTTGAGTCTTCAATTACAGTGGCCTTTGTGTGCCAAGCTGACGGTAGGGACCTTAACACTTTCCTTACAAGGTCGAAATTTGAGTACTCTTTCCCGAGACTCTTGAGACCCTTCGTGATCTCTGTTAGCCTTGCAAACATTTCGGAGATGGTTTCTTCAGGTTTCATCTTAAAAAGCTCATAGTCAGTGACTAGGAGATTTGCCTTGGTCTCCTTGACTTGTGAAGTTCCCTCATATATGAGTCGCAGCTTGTCCCACATTTTCTTGGCCGAGCTGCATGTAGAGACACGAGAGAATTCGTTAGGGTGTATAGCACATTGCATGATATTCATGGCATTATAATTAGCGGTGCATTTCTTGATTTCCTTAAGTGTCCATTTATCTTCATCATCCCCTAGTTTATGAGGACCCTTGTCCACAACTCTCCAAACTTCGTACTCTTGAGCTCTTAGAAAGACATGCATTCTGTTTTTCCAGTACGAGTAGTTTGAACCGTCAAAGTAGGGAGGATGGTTGATGGAGTGGCCCTCGGGCATCATACCCTTGTTTGCCATGTAACTGGATCTTACTCTAGATCGTTAGATCTGAAAGAGAAGAGCCTTAGCTCTGATACCAATTGAAATCCCGAGGTTAAATGACACCCAAGAGGGGGGGTGAATTGGGTGATAACAAATTTTTATAAAATAAAATCAAGATATCGATTTCGAGAGGACACAAGAGAGCCGCAAGTAAAACAGACTATATCTCTCAAAACAACCACTGCATAAACCCTTGGTACTCGGCGGAGTTAATAGATCCGCAGATTTACTCACGCAAACTGTTATCTTTTCGGCAAGAATGACCTTGTCGGTCCGAATCCAGCTTTTGATATACCGAAGGATTTAAGTGAAGATGATTAACACACAAGATCTAAAAGAAGCAGAAAGACTAGATCCACAAGTAATCACAGAAGGGGGAAAGAAGATAAGGCGCAAACCACGAGGAGACAGCAATTTTAAGGTGGTTCGGATGCCACAAAGGCAACCTACGTCCACCCCTCACCGATAGTGAGGAACCACACACTATCTTGTAGAGTGTTACAAGATCAACCACACACATACAAAAGCAATCAACCTTGACTGCACACACACACATACGGATCTGTGAAGATCCTCACACACACACAAAAGATTTAAGATTACAATCAAAACACACTTGAAGCTGAGAAGGATGTGAAATTGAAAGAACACAAGAATAAGAGATTGATTAATGCTCCCCCTTAGTTGATGAAGGATTCTTTGGATGCAGCTTGAGGTCGACTTGATCCAGGCTTGATCTTCTTCAGATATAGCTTGATCTTCACTCTAGAAAGGAGGAAGAAGGATGAAGAAATCTTCTCAGAGCACTGTTCACGTCTACAGTGCAAGCTTCCTCCTTCCCACCTTTGGTAGCCTCCTTGATCCACTCTAAGCATTAGGGTTTTCCAAATCCTCTTGTATATGTTTTATAGGCTCTAGAATGGTCCAAGGACTCCCCCAGACCAGATCCACAATTTCTGGAGAGTTTGGTTGCTTTGGGATTAAACAAATCTAAGAGGAATGGCTTTTCTCGAAATGATAAAAAGTCAACAATTGTTGGCAGCTCGGGGCTGGCGGTCGACCTACAGAGGCCAGCGGTCAACCGCCATTGGCCGTCCTGTAGCCATTTGGATGCTGGGAAAATAGGTCGACCGCTAGCTCCTGGCGGTCGACCGCCAGGTTCACAGATTCCCAGATTTCAGTTCTGTTATTTTAGGTCAACCTCCAAGGGTCCACAGGTCGACCGCCAATCTCCAATCCTGCAAAAATCAAGTGTTAGCTCACTTGAAGCTATCCATTTGTTCGATGATTGAAATGGGCTTGTGTTATAGTTAATTACAAGTTGGTTTAAACTCGAATAAACACATGGAAGGATTCATTAACACACATTTGACATGGGGTGAAATTTGATGGTTTAAAGCATGAAGCTTCGCTTGAAAACAAGATACATGAGAGAGAAATGTCCTGGGTTTTGTTATCATCAAAATCACTCGGATATGTTCTACATTTGTCCCATCATGGTCTTGTCCCACCGCGTGAGCCATCCCTCCGTGTTGTGGCGTTGTCTTGCCCCACCGTTGTTCTTTGGTCCCACTCACGCTTATTGTTTGTTCATGTGATGTCTTGCATATGTTGTGTATGTGATTTCATCCTTCGTTATGTTGTGTTATGTTATCTTTCATCCATCTTTGTGATGTTGTGTTATGGTGTCTTTCGTTCATTTGGTTGTTATGTTTTCATTATGTTCATATTTATTTGTTCATGTTTGTTGGTTATCTTATTTGAAAATCTCATAAAAATTTAAAAATTTGAAAAATCCAAAAAAATGCCATTTCGCTTGACAGGTAAGTCAGGTATGGCTCTCTATCCCTTCTCTCTATTGCATTACTATATGGTATCTATGTTATTATAGCCTCTCAAGGACCGGCTGGTTGTCCGTGTGTTCTGGGATCTGATGTTTCCCTTTAACAAAAATGATGATGATATAAGAGCATATGGTTAATCGTTGGATAGACCGCTCATTTGAGTCGGGTGGGGCACGACGGACTCTATCTCGCACGCCGTGGTTGCAGAAGACTCTTGACCCCGTCTTGGTTTGGTCTAGAAATATTATCCTTGAGTACTTTCTATTTTATCTTTCTTTACATTCGTTTTGATGATTTCTTTATTTTAGCCCAGCATGCATCATGTCATTTTTTGAGCATTCACGTCTCGTGACCCTCTCAAGATTTCTCCTCAGCAAGGGTTAGTTGCGCTTCAGCTCTCTTGAATAAGAGATTCTCATTCCACTCTGAATTTGAACGTCTTCTCTGATCTTGCCGCGTAGTCTTGTTGGCCAGCGTGATTCCTGTCTGGATTTTATCTGAATTTCTAGCTTTTTAGCTATGCACTTTCTGATCCCCTCATTGGTTGTGGATAGTGTCCCCAGTGAGGTTGGTCGTGTTTCCTTTCCCTTAGTTTAGTCTTTCCAGACATGTCTCACCCGCGTCATCCATTCCTTGTGGTTAGTTCGGCATTTTCGGGAGAATTCATGTCGCTTGTTAGTTGTGACGGGTGTCTTTGCCTTGAGGCTCGCCTATCAGTTCTCTCCGCTTCATCTCTACTTCATCTCCATTTCACATCGCTTTCGCTTTCGCTTTCGCTCTATCTCTTTTCCATTTCACCTCCGCGTCACTTTCACTCGTTCCCTTGCAAAGCAGACATCAAGGAGGGGCATCTGTTGACACCCGTTTTTAGCCTGCAAGTCGAGTTATTTCTCTTATTCTCCTTTATAATGCTCTGAATTATCCATCATTGTGGAGTCTTGTTTAAACCTATTTCGAGCCAATTTTTTTGTTCATTTCTAAGCCCATTAAGCCTTGGAGCCTTTGGAGGATGTTTTCCTTTTTAAATAAAAAAATAAAAAAATATTTAAAAAATTTTAAGGTCACGATCAATTGTTGACCGTCATGGTCAACTGTTGACTGAAGTAGTCAACTATTGACCATCATGGTCAACTGTTGATAGGCTCTTCCCCTCTTCTCCCTTGAGTGTCCTAAATGTTCAAGACTCTATTCTGGGCATTTTTGTTCGACGTGGCCTCCTTGTAAGGGCTCTAACTTTTAGAATTCTCTGCCGAATTGAGTCTCGTTTATTTCTATCTCTTATCCCCACTATTATCTCGAGATTGATCTATCAAACTCGAATTTTAGTGGACTATATCCTTGGGAAACAGGGAGGAAACTTCTGAATTTATGTAATTTCTACACAGATCAAACTCTATTTTCTGCTCGATGGACCCTTCTTGCAGGGAAGATATCTTCTAGAATATTGCTCCAAATCAACCCCCGTTTATTTCCACCTCTTGTCCTTTGTATTATCTCGAGTTTGATCTATAGAACTTGAATTTTCATTAGCTATATCTCTCAGAATGGTTGACGTAAGTTCTAGATTTATGCATCCTAATACAAGTAAAACTCTTTTTTTATGTGTGATGGGCCTATCTTCCAAGAGTCATAACTTCTAGAATCCTCCTCCAAATCGAGTCCCACTTGTTTCTATCTCTTGTCCTTAGTATTATCTCGAGTTTGATCCATAGAACTCAATTTATCTTGGACTATATCTCCGAGAATCGTGAGAGGAAGTTGGAGATTTCTTTAAACTCTATATAAACTGCCCAGTTCGCAGTTGCGAAGGAGGGCTCTTTCTAGACGTGGGGCGAAGCCATGCTGCATCTCCAACTCACAACTTCGACCCCATCTTGAAGAGGGAAGTATTAGCTTTCCATTCCATCTTTCTGGGCTTGATTTGATGGTCTGTTCTCTTAGTTATTCATCCCCCAATTTCAAAAATCATCACAGTTTACACAATTTTCTACTACATATGCACTTTTCTCTATATTGCGTTGCATATTCCCGCAGTTGTGCTGTGTGTTTTCTCCTCCTATTTATTTCTATCTCATCACAACACACACACCTATCTTTTCCACCCTTCTATAGGGGTTAAAAACCTCCCCCGGGTGTGTTCTCCCTCAATCTTTACCCCTACTTTATCACTGCGGGATTAATACTACACTTCATGATCTAATGGATTTTTGCCTGTGTGTTTTGACTTTGTTTTGCAGGAGAGCATGAATACAATGTGAGGCCCTCTTCTTCTAGCCGGCTAGAAGGCGAGGAGGTTTGAATCCACATCATTTCCCATACCCATTTGTCAAGCGCGATCAACTCTTCATCTTTCCAAGGTACACGGCGCCATCTCTTCATCCTTTCGGCGTTGTTGGAACCTTGGTGGCGATCACGGTATGTCTTTCTCATCCTTTCATCCCCCCTTTTCTCTGTTCATATTGTTGCATGTTCATGCATACATGTTAGTTTAAGGGGGCGGGGTAGAACTATTAAACAATCTACACCAGGGTGAATGGCGTACTTAGATTTATGAGCTTCTTCTAGGATCAATTTCTTAGTATCCACATGATCCGGTATACAAACTCGTCCCTTGAATAACAATCTTCCATTATTTGTAATAGAGAAATCCGGCTGTTGCTCCATATTGTCTTTGATCTCCAATAACACAGGGTCATTATCTTGGAGTTTGACTAGATCTTCTATTAATGTGGGTTATGTCTGGATATTGGCTATAAAGCAATCCTTTTTATTCTTTATATTAATATCTAAACTTAACTGAGCAAATTTAGAGATAATATTGGTCATACCATTCATGAGACTTGATAGCTTTCCCATCGGTTTCCTGCTGAGCGCATCGACAACAGCATTCGCCTTGCCAGGATGATATTGGATAGAAAAATCAAAGTCCTTAAGGTACTCCAACCATCGCCTTTGCCTCATATTTAACTCTTTCTGAGAGAATAGATATTTCAAGCTCTTATGGTCCAAATAGACCGTGAATTTCTCTACATAAAGGTAGTGACGCCAGATCTTCAAGACAAATATAACAGCAACCAGTTCCAGGTCATGAATAGGATAATTTTCCTCATGTCGCTTTAACTGTCTTGAAGCATAGCAAATCACATTGTCATTTTTCATAAGTACACAACCTAGACCAATGCCATATGCATCGGTATAAACTTCAAATCCGCCACCTTCTATGGGCAATGCCAGTATAGGTGCCGTGGTGAGATGCTCTTTAAGGGCTAAGAAATTTTCTTCACATTCCTTTGTCCACTCGAAAGGATTTTCTTTCCTAGTGAGTCTTGTTAAAGGAGCGGCGCTTTTGGAGAAATCCTTGATAAATTGCCTATAATAACCAGTCAGGCCAATGAAACTTCGAACTTCAGATATAGTGTTCGGTCAGCTCTAGTTCTTAACAACTTCAACCTTAGAAGGATCTATTGCAATGCCTTCTTTAGAAATGATATGGCCAAGGAAAGAGACTTCCTTAAGCCAAAATTCACATTTGTTTAACTTAGCATAAAGTTGGTGTTCCCGCAAGGTTTGTAAGGCAACCCTTGGATGTTCCTCGTGTTCCTCCTTTATCTTTGAATAGATGAGAATATCATCAATGAATACGACCACAAATTGGTCAAGATAAGGTCGGAACACATTATTCATCAGTTGCATGAATGCCGCAGGTGCATTAGTTAAACCGAACGGCATAACCATAAATTCATAATGTCCGTATCGGCTTCGGAAAGCAGTCTTGTGAATGTCTTCATCCTTGATCCTCATTGATGATAGCCTGACCTGAGATCGATTTTGGAGAAGTACTCCGCACCCAAAAGTTGGTCAAATAGCTCATCAATACGCGACAGTGGATATTTGTTTCTGATAGTAAGTTGATTCAACTGCTGGTAGTCAATGCATAATCTGAGGGAACCGTCCTTCTTCTTGACAAATAAGACTGGCACATCCCAAGGGGATGTGCTAGGTCGAATGAAACCTTTTTCTAGCAGCTCCTGAAGTTGCTTCTTTAGTTCCTTCAAATCCGTAGGGGACATCCTGTAAGGAGCTATTGACACTGGTGCTGCTCCAAGTGTGAGTTCAATGGTGAAGTTAACCTCCCTTTCGGGTGGTAAGCCAGGTAACTCGGAAGGAAAAATATCAGGAAATTCTCTAACTATGGGGATTTCTTCTATCTGAATTTCCTTAGACTCAGTAACTACTACGGAGGCAAGAAAACCTTCACATCCTTGCAAAATGAGTTTGCAAGCGTGAAGAGATGAAATAAGAGAGGGATGCTTCCGGTATTTGATGTCAAGAAAAGAAAATCGTGGGAGACCAGGTTTTCAAAAGGAAATTATCCTACTACGACAATTTATATAGACGTCGTGGTCTACAAGTCAATCAACTCCTAATATGGCATCGTAGTCTTCCATATCAAGGCAGACGAGATTAGCGGGAAGATTATGCCCTTCTACAGTAACTTCACTATTGGGGAAATAGGTTTTCAATTCCGTTCCCTACCCTAAAGGAGTGACTATGGTTAAATCTGATGGTAAGGGAACAGGTGAAATAGGCAATGCTATTGCAAAGGAACTAGCAATAAAGGAATGAGTAGCACCTGTATCAAATAACACAAAAGCAGGATGGGAATAAATATGAATTGTACCTTCAATGAGCTCCCCTTCTTTGGTTGGTTCATCCTCCAATACAGCATTCAATCTAGCTTGCTGCTTTCATCCACCATTGCTCCACGTGGATGATTACTCTTTCATCAGAGGACAGTTAGGCATGCGGTGCTCCCGACTTCCACATCTTAGGCATGCGCCCAAACGCTTCCAACATTCTTCGGCCGCATGACCGAATTTATCACAGAACGAGCAAGCCGCCATGACTTGCTTATCTTCTTCTTTAATCTTCTTGTTCCGACGATCATCCTTGCCGTACCCATTCCGGGATCTCTTCTTGCTATCCCGAGAGTTATATGTGATGCTTAATTTTTCTTGCTTCTTACCTCACCGATCAGACTTTTGGCTCGGCTCCTCCACTTTGTCCTTGAGTTTATCGACCTTCTCCAAGGTCCGTTCACATAAGTGTGCCCAGTGGACCATCTCTGCGTAGGTCCGAATGTTTTGTGGGCCAAGTTGCTGGATGAAAATGGGTCGCAACCCATCCATAAAGTGATTTGCTTTCATAAGATCCATGCTCACTAGATGTTGAGCATAAGGTGCCAGGAGAGAGAATTATAACTCATATTCCACCACTGTCATCATGCCTTGACGTAGTGACGTGAATTCAGACGCCTTCCTCTTCTTCACATGCTCGGAGAAATACTTGGCTCGAAAAAGAGTCAGAAATCCATCCCATGTGTGTGGTGCGTCTGCAGGCGGTGTCGGAATAGACTTCCACCAGTTACGTGTGTCTTTGTTTAACTGGAACGTAGCAAGACGAACCTTCTCTTGGTCGGCACATTGCATGACCTCGAATATACGGTTCATTTCATCAATCCAGTTTTCTGCCTCATCGGGGTTAGAAGAACCCGAAAATCGCAGAAGGTTTAAACTCCGAAAATTACGGTGCAGATCACCAGCTCCTGCCCTAGCGCCGGCTTGAGCCATATTTTGCAAAGCCTGAGTGAGACCCGCAACAGTTTGTTGCATTCCACCCCAATCAACACGGCGAGCCATTGTAAGAGTAAAGTACCTGAGAAGAGTAAGGGATTTGTTAATTCTAACAGAATTGATGGGTTAATCCTAAAGATAATTTCTAATTACTAGCTCATCCCAGGCTCTACCCAATTTCTCTCTTGGGTGGAGAATTTTCTTTCCTTGTTTCATAGGCATGGGTCCTTAAACCTTGGACTTAACCTATGACATGACATCTTTCCTAGGACTTCTAGGCCTAGGCTTTGATACCACTTTAACTGTCACGCCCCGAGCTTTTAATATAGCAGAAGGAATATCAAGACGTGAACAGCCAGCATGGTAAGCCTCTCGCAAGCAAGAAATCAGAGCGCAAGACAATCACATAAAAGTAATTGCACAAGTAAATTTTTTCCAAATTCTAACTTTATTCCATACTAGTAACCCCAAATACATTAAATTTAAAGTTGGCCTTTCATGAACAAGAATGTATGAGTAAGTATCTAGAAAGTACTTTACACAACCCTGTAAAGGCTATGTACTAGAAAGTCATTAACAAGCATGTAATTTTCATAACGAGTCTCGTGGTTTTCACTAATTTATAAAAGAAAGTACTCACAGCGCAATGCGACGACAGTATCATCGTACCCCATGGTTTATAGCACGTTTCCGACAATCCATCGAGGGGACTAGCATGGAGCTCTTGGACACAATCCGTGCCCGGTCTTGCATATTCAAGTTATAAATCCAGCTACTTCCACGAGATATAATAATAATTTCGGCCAATAATTCAATTCCAAATAATAAGTCTCATGACCAAGTAACCAAGGTATAGAACGTACCAAAACTGACATGAGATATCAAGGAAGAATTAAAAGAATATTATACTCCGGTGATATTCCGGCATCATAACGGTACATTCATTAAGTTTCATATCTTAATATTACTTGTTAAGCATATGTTGGGAATCCAAATAATCCTAAGACCATCTAGGAACTCAAGAAAACCAACCCCAAGGGTCAACCTCGGGTTAGACAAAACCAGGAAATAAGCGGTCATTTTCTAGACTGTTTCATGAATCATGCGGTCAAGTTTGGACCGTTAGGCAGAGCTATGCGGTTAAGTCAAGACCGTTTGTGACTCAGAATTTAGAAAACATTGATGGTATAAGTGCCTTCTATACAATTTAGGTTTTAAAGGTACAACCAGCTCGACGTCCTAGTGGGAATCTCAGGCTCGCGGAGTCTTACGGAGGCCTTAAAACATAATCTCCTAGTCTGACAGAAGGAATATCCGGCAGAGAGGTTCATAAGTCCAAGAGAGTGTGCCTATAAGTGTAAAGTGTAACTAATGGTCACATACTAGAGTATATGCCATGTACTTAAGAAAATGACTCCAGAGATAAGAGTATATCGTGTGAAAACAGCGATCAAAACAACGTTCTAATACCACCATGAATCATGTTTCATAAACAAAAAAGGAAATATTTAATTACAAAACTATAACATTGTCGCGGGGTTTATATATATATATATATATATATATATTTGCCGATGACCGGGGTGAAGGTAGGAATACAGCGGGGGAGGAAGATACAGGAGTTTGATGTATCTCGGGTATCCTCCTTCATGGTCGTAGGCCTCTCACAACGGTACCGGGCACTCTCCTTTTTACGGAAAGTCGAAAAGGGTTGAATGGCACGAAAATATTGGGGTGCAGGTTAACTGGACAGGGTGCGGGCGTGCCAGTCGATTTCTCGACGATCACCAATGGAACCAAGGGTCACCTAGGGAAGCATCGCCAAGATGTGCCACGTGGGTTCGAGAGGTCAGGTGACACGTGGATCGAGGAGGTTCCACGGGTGCGAGTGCGCAGGCGATTGTGGGAATCGTGTACTGGGCGTCTTTCCCCGCCGACCGCAAGCGATCGGTGTTTATTTACATCAGATTGAATCCGAACACCTTCGTTCTGTGCTGAAGAGAAGCCTATATATGTCTGAAGCCATGGGTAGAGGGCCGAGAGCATTCCGCAGCTGTGGGCGCGCCTTCATCTGGGGGGTGATGGCTGGGGTCAGGGGCATTAGGCACGTGTGCCGAATGGTGTAGGTAGAAAACTGGGGCCCGCATACGGGCACATGCATTCAACTGGTTTTATGCTATATGAGAGCCACATGGGCTTTACAAATGGGCCGAGGAGGCCAGAGTACAACTGGCGCAACCCGTGGGACAATTCCGACCGGTGAGTCGATCCCCGGGTCAATGCATGGTATGTCGGATACCCACGTGTTTTACAGGGGCTCCCTATGGGGAGATTGAGACACGCCCGGCTGCCTGGATGGCAGGGGCAGTTGCGGGCTGGCGCCTTACGGAGGTAGGACGCTGCTCAAACTGAGCAGTAGGGTCTGGGCCTCAGAGGCGAGCGGTAGTCACATGGTTCCGTGTCGATCGTAGGTGCGGCGTCGTGTCATGTGAGTGGCCACCGTGGGTTGTCGTGCACTGGCGGACCCGGGATGCGGGTATGTTTGTCGTTGTCATGATGTCGTACGTACGACGGGAGTGGACATGTGTACGATGGCTAGACGCCGCATGAGAAGAGTACGGACATACCCTCGGCGTGTGCAAGCCAATCTACAAGCCACCCCCGCGCGCACCTCGCTCCTTGCATTCCCGACCCTTGCCGAAAGCCTCAGAAGCCCGAGGGTGCGACAGTTAGGTCGGGTTGTATTCCCCTGTGTGTATGTTCTTGCCTGTGTGCATGTGCCCCTTGAGCTTCTAAGGGGTGGAATTTGTAGGAAGTTGAAGGGGCAGGGGTAGGGTTTAGGCGGACCAAGTTGGAGGGTTCAACTTGGTCTGAGTAAACCCCTAAAAAAACTTTTTTTTTGTTTCACGGAGTGGGGGAGGGAGGGTTTAGGCGGACCAGCCCAAGGGGCTGGTTTGGTCCGCCTAAACCCCTCCCCAAAGGGGGGTTTAGGCGGACCAGCCCAATGGGCTGGTCTGGTCCGCCTAAACCCCCTCACGGAGACTTTTTTTTTTCTTAAATTTTTTTTATTTTGATGTGGTTTAGGCGGACCAGCCTGAGGGGCAGGCTGGTCCGCCTAAACCCTCCCCAAGGGGGGTTTAGGCGGGCTGGGCTAGGTGTTTTCTTTTGTTAAAAAAACTTTTTTTTATTGCAATGGGGTTTAGGCGGACCAGCCGGGGGTCCAGGGTGGTCCTCCTAAACCCCCCCCCCCTGGGGGGTTTAGGCGGACTGGATAGAAGAGAGAGAGGGGGCGGCCCCACCCCTATAAAATCTGGATTTTTGTTAATTTTTAGCCCCACTTTGACTCAACTTGAGTGTAAGAAGACAAAGGATATGGGCTTGGACTGGTTGGTTGGCCGCGGAGGTTGACTCCCACGCTTCCGCGTGACCTCGAGCTTTGTTCTTCGTGACTTCTTTCACGCACGGGTACGCTGACGAACCTTGCGTGAACCCCACGAACTAGGAACATGAACTGGGTGCAATTGGAACTGGCAGATGGCAGTGGGGCCACCGGGCAGGGAGGAGGGTGCGCTCCCCAGGGGGGTTCGCCCTCCCCGGGATGCGACCGCGCCTAGGGTGAACCCTCCTCGGGGTGAGTCACAGCCCCAAGGGATGACCCTCGGGGGTCTTCTTTTGTTATCTGGGGGTGTCCTTTTAAGGACACAAGGTCTTGGGATGCTGGGATTAGCCCGTGGGGGCTATTGTTGTGGAGTCATAGCTGCCGCTCTCAAGGCGCTCGGGTAAATGCCCGACACACCCCAAGTTGTCGAACAGGCCAAGTAGGTGACCGGTGGGCCTTGGATTTAGCCTGGGGCTGAAGGTAGAAGTTCATGGGAGCTGAGAGGTGGCACCTTGGGCACATGGGTCTGGCCTCGTGATATGTGCCACGTTACACGGCCAGTTGGTAGAGTAGCTTCGGGTTGGCCCAAGAGCTAAAGGAAAGCGGCTCTTCGGCACGTGTCTGAGGTAGGGGGTGGCCCCGACTTGCTAGAGGGTCATCATAGAACCCGGTTGGTATGCTGGAGCCATGGGTCGACCCACGGTTTGCTGTAGAAGGGCTGGAATATATGCGCCCGCAAGGTGTTCGGGAAAATGCCCGACACACGCGTGTGAGCCGTATGTGCGTACTGCGGGCCTTCAAAGCCCGTCGTTGACTCAGTCAAGTCTCCCTTTGACTTTGGAGGGTTGAAAGAAGGCATCCTGGGGTAGGCCCCTGGCCTTTTCACTGAGTGCCATGTGGCGTGGCTTGTAGTCGGGGTGCCCCTGGGTTGGCCCGGGTGGTTGTATAGAACACGGACAAAGTCCGCAACTAAGGGGTCGGGAGTGATCCCGATTGATTGCTAACGCCGCCGTTTGTCCCGACTAGCAGGTTAGGGCTGTTGGTCCAGCCCACTGGGTTGCCAGAGGGGCTGGATAGCCCATGCCTTGAAGGTGTTCGAGGAAATTCCCGAACTCTTATTTCTGGGTGTTTTACTGGGGAAATTATTCGGGTATAACAAATGCCCCCCACGGGGCATGCGTCGGAGGCAGGGATGAGGCGTGCAGCCCGTGAGCCCCTCTTTCTGAGTTGTTGTAGTTGTATTTTGACACTTCATGTGCCTTTTGTTTTGTTGCATTGCATATATTGCCTTTCTGGTGTACTGATTGTTTTTTTTTTTTTGTGTTCCATCTTGCAACTGTGGCACGATTTGGCAGAGACGAGAAGGTCCCGAGACGTGCGGTCAGGGAGGAGGACCATTGGGTGAGGAGGATCGAGCGGCCCATGCCTCCCTTGGGCTCACCGGTTATCTCTGTGGCTGGTGTGGAGCAGCTTGATTTGGGGCACATGGCGATAGCAGAGGGCCCCGTTGGTGAGCGTGGGAGCGGAGTTGGGGCCGTGGAGTTGGCCTGGATCTCGGAGGCAGGCGGGATCTACTCTTAAGACCGTAGTGGAGGCTACCCAGTGGAGTTCCCCCTGGATCGCCACTTGTTCAAATTTGTGAGGAGCTTCGTCCCGCCAGGCGTGGAGGAGGGAGATTCCCGTGTTGCTGGAGTACGCCGCCGGCTGGAGTGAGCAGTCTTGGTAGGCAGAGATAGCCTGCACGGGATCATCCCTTGTGGTTTCCCAAGCTTCTCTGGAGACTACTGGAGGCAGTGTCAGTTCCTTAGTGCTGAGTGCCTGGGCTTTTTTAGCAGGGCGGATCAGTTTGGGGTCCACATCGGAGTGATGGGTCCTACTTCCTAAAACTTGCACCGACACCATCGAGCAGAGACAGAGGGAAGTCCAGGGTTAGTGTTGGAGCCGTCAGGGCTATAGTATGCCGGGGAGGGCTATGACAACCACAGCCTCCTGTCTGGGGTTTTGCGACAGACTGCGGTTAGCTGGTATGGTCACTGGGCGGTGATTCCTTTGCACAGATAACGCCAGGGAGCTACCGAGTAGATGATGGGCATTGTACACCGTTATAGGGTGCTGCTAGACAGGGCTGATATCAGATACTCTGTGACTGCGGCTTTGTACAGGTACCCCTGCTATACGGGGATTCTACAGCCGTTGGCAGAGCGCTTCAACCGTCGGTGGAACATCGTGGCGACGGTCGAGGGAGAGACTTCATTAGATTTGTGGTCTCTATTCAGGATTTTCGGGCTACCGATCAGCGGCGAGGGACACGAGGAGGTAGTGATGGATGACCTCCATCGCAGCCACACAGATGGACATGGAAGATATCGGGTTCCTTACAGCTACCGGTACTTGCTGAAGACCTGGAGGGACTTAGCCCTAGCCGAGAGAGAGAGGGCTGCACAGACTCCTAGGGTGCCGCTGAATGTGTGGATCTGCCACTTCTACAATGGGCCCTTCTATTTCTATCAGGAGTTTGCGAGAGACCAGACTCCGTGGGAGGAGTACACCGAGGTGGAGTTGCGATTTCGAACGTACACCCGGCACATCTACGCACCGCGGGAGGGGTGGAACCCCCATGGGTTGCCGGATGTGACCCATTTAGCGGCGTACTTGGCATACTGGCTGGCGATGTTCGTGGTCCCGCATGGGGAGGATGGTTTGCTGAGGGTGGAGTTGCTGTGGCCTGCGTGCCTGCTGGCGGAGGGACGGAGGTTGGCCTTAGCTTCGGCGGCCTTGGCCAATGTTTACCAAGAACTGGGGGTGCTGGCGGCGCACCCGGCGCCACGTGAGAGGAGTTTACTTTTGCCGACCCACTACCTCAGCGTGTGGGCCGGTCTGTTGTTCCCGGGGTTGGTGACTCGAGGATCGGTGGCGAACCAGGTGGCTCCTCTGTTGTTCAGCTTCACCGGACAGCCGGACCGAGACGCAATCGCATAGTTGGAGGGGGCCAGGAGAGTCCTGTCCTATCTTCCCTGTAGGGGCGAGGAGGGGCTTCCTTTTGATGGCGCCACGGGGGACTCCCATCTGATCTTGGTACCTTCGGGTGGCGGGGCGGTCTGCGCCCTTCCTTATCAGCGGGAGCCAGATGCGGCGTTGTACACGGAGTGGGTGATGAGCACCCGACCGGCGGTACTGGCACTACACCGGTTCGTGATGAGTTTCCTGGAGCCGTACTACCCACATAGGTTCGCTCGAAACTTCGGGTATGACCAGGGAATCCCGCCGAACAAGGAGTTCCCTCTAGCGGGCCGACAGTACAGAGGCAGGGACGCCCACTTATTGGCTGCGGCATGGTGGGACTTCTAGTGTCGTCGGGAGCCAGAGCGACTGCCAACACTTGGGTTGGGGCGCAGGGGACAGTTCGACGTCCATTACACCAAGTGGTGGTTTGAGCACAGCCACCTGTATCGTCAGAAGGCCTCGGCAATCCGAAAAGTGGAGGAGGACCATCTTTTGAGGGAGGATTTGCCTCCCATTCCGCTCGATGACGAGTACTTGAGGACTCGGTTCTCCCGGATTCATCGGGAGGTGGAGCGGCTGGCGCAGCAGGCGCCCCGGGGCAACCGGGGTTCGCTGTCTGTGGGACGGAGTAGCAACGTGGCGCTGAAGCCCCTTAGGCAGGTGCGGTTGGTGCCTATCGATACTGGCGCTAGGGTGTCCCGCTCGAGGGTGCCGAGGAGTTGGTGGGCCCAATTCCTGGCCGACTACGGCTTTGGGAAGAAGGGCTCACTAGACCGGGTGCTCCCCAAGGGGAGCTTTGGGGACATAGCAGTCGACGGCTGGAGACGCCACATCGCCCAAGCAATCGAGTCTGTCGGACCCGTGGAGCTCGTGTCCCACATCGAGTGTGCTCACACCCTGAGGGACATCAAGGAGGCGGTCGGGAAGGCCATGCAGGCGGTGGGTTTGAAGCCGGGGCAGTTGGTTCCCCTGCCGTTGACTCCCTTCGCGGCCTCAAGTGAGACCTCTTCTTTGATATGTTGTCTCGGCTTTACTATTTTCTGAGGTGCATGGCTGAGACATTGTGCTGTTGTGTTTACTGACAGGCTCTGTGATAGAGGGAGATCACCCTTCCACGGAGGCACCTTTAGGGAGTGGCGACGGGGGCCTTCAGCCTAGGCGGAAGCACCCTCGGGTAGAGACCGGAGCGGTGGAAGCTGGCAAGTCCTCTCGGGGGCCCGAGGCTGGCGAGCACATCGAGGCAGAGCCGGCCTTGAGTAAGAGTCATATTCGAGTCTTTTGTGCCTTGTCGATTTAGCCATGATGATTGACTAACCCTGCATCGCTGGATCTGTGTCTTGTAGCTCCGCCGGAGGCCCGGAAGGACATGGCTTTCTCACCGCCCCAGGAGGTCAACCCATTGCCTGATGACGGGGTCGAGTGCGTGATAGATATGGAGGGGTTCCTTCGCGTGATGGAAGAGGCTATCTGATGCGGGACGGACGCAAACCTGGGACTCTAGCTCGCGGACGTCCCTAAGCTAGGGAAACGTGTGGATCTGCACGGTTGAGGAACCGGCAATGAGTCTCGGGTATCGACTTTTCCGTGTGCTCGGATCGAGTCACGGGATGGGTTCCACTCACTCACTCTCGCAGCGGTGATGAAATTATAAAGAGCTATGACCTATCACATGCCGACAGCGGCATATAGAAAATATACGAGATAAGCCAAATGCCAAGGTAGAGAGCGGACATAATACCTCCACGCTCTGGGCGTGGGAAGACGATCACGGCAGAAACTCGTACTCCCGATGAATAGTAAATAAATAATTACATCAGTGAATTTAATTGCCCACTCCATGCAGGGAGTTATAGGGCTACAATGGGACCCGGGAGTATCAAGTTCGAGTTGACGGGCAGCAAGCCGGAAGGCTCCCGGGCAGGAGACGGGCTGCTAGTCCGGTTCAGTTCTGCGGGGCCCGCGGGACAATAGGCGGGTCTAGCTATTGGGACGGCAATGCCCGGGCGTCTCCTTACTGCGGCGACTGGCTGGGACGCTGCTAAGGGGTTGCTGGTCGATCTCTGGGAGCGGCAGTCGCCAAATGTGAGCCGGCGTATTTTACCAGAATTAACCAGCAGATTGCTCTACTGGCCTATTCTCGGATCAGATCTGCGCGCCTCCATGAAAATAATTGTTGTGCCCAGATCCAGAGGAGGATCGAGGAGAGATCGGCGCCGTTAGACATAGGACTCAAAGGGCTACAACATAAATTAATTTCACATCCATCCAGTAAACGGATTGGAAATGAAAAAATCTGTGGGTTGTAGTTATTTCTCGCTCGAAATTATAGACAGTCAGGATAGAACAGGACCTGCCTGAAAATAGATTTTGACCGACAGGGAAGCGGTGGGTCTGGATTTTTAAGATTTTATGGTGGATAGAGGGGGATGTGTGGGACGTGCTCAAATTTTTTTGGGATTTTTTGGAGATGGCTAATGGGGCAGGAAAAATACAACAACATGACACTATCCCGCAGATCTGCTGATTGGAAGACTGTCAGGGGTGAAACTAAAAGAATGGGAAAAATATCAAACGGTGGCGGATTGGCACGAAATTTAAAATGGGAGGAGGTAACAACAAGGGAGATGATCTCTCAAAACTGCAAGATCATCAGATACATGGATTGGGAGGACCAACTAGATCTTTAGGTTGCTGTTCTAGATTTCATGGTTCAGGATAGCAGCTCGGAGATGCTATTGTGGCGGCTCGGCGGTGGCACGAACGAAGGCGGCAGCGATGGTGGCTGAGCTTCACACTCAGAGAGGGGTAGATGAAGAGGTATCTCACCCCTAAAATGGCTAGCTCTCACAGCTGCAAGGGGTTGGAGAGGCGAGAGACAAGGGGCGCCCTTGGGCTCTTCACAAAAGAACTGATTTTCTTCTTCATTAATTCTATGAAATGTGGAAATACAAGGTTTATATAGAAATGTATAAAAGACCTAAACTATCCCTAGATCTAGGGTTAGGGAGGGGCAAATGGGGGATAGGAAATAGTTCTCCCATGTGGTCAAATGACCAAAAATAAAAAAATACAACAAGGGGGGGGGGGCGCCCTCTCCAAGTGGGCAAGAAGTAAAATGTTAATTTTCCTCTTGGTCAACCTTCTACCTTGGACCAAAGACCAACCTAAGTGGGCCCCAAAACCTAGGTGGACCAATGGGAAAGAGGGTGGGGGACCCTGCTGGACTACTAGCCTTTTACATAGAAACCCAAAGACTTCTAAGGACTAACATATTGGCCTATAATTACCATATAATTGCAAACCCAATTAGCCCAAGGATATAAATGCAAACAAAAGGATACAAATGCAAGAATAAAATGTTAGTGCTCGGTGTTGATTCTCATCAATTCTCCCCGGGTGGGAAGAACTTAACCCTATCGAGTAAGGGGTGCGGCTGCTCGTGTGCCTCCTGTGAATCTGTCACCATACCAGGTAGCACGGAGTATGCATCACTCCAAGTAATCGTCACCTGCTCATCCCGTATATATTCGATATGCACATGCTACTATGGGAATGAGGGTAGTGGTTGACACTCCGGGGTGGGGTCACTCTCAAAGGAAGGAGACGGCTCAATGACTCAGTAGGAATCACCATGGAGTCCCTATATGTGACTAGATCCGAGATATTGATGTAGAGCCGATCCCAAATTCTGGGAAGTCTACAACGTACGTAGTAGACCCAACTTGCCTCACACTCGAAAGGGACTGACATCGCGAGCTGACATGAGACCGACTATGTGACTCCTAATATGCTCGACACATGTATGTATAGACTTTTGACAAACTGGATAAATAAAGAAAAATATGGACTCACACATGACCCTAAATTAACCTACTATTAGACCGACCCATACATATGCAATGGTGGACCAGGACATCCGAATGTGTGCCATGCATACACAAGACGCAACCAAATATCGATAGAATCATGGACTCCTAGACATCCCAAACTGCACCATGCATGCAAGGACTTCCTATTGGACTGGGGAGGTTTGGGAGGTTTGGGTGGGCCAGGAGAGTTGAATGCACCTTTCTCATCACCCCTATATGTATGTATATCTTGCCAGTGAACGGGCTTGAAGGGTGTAGATGGCCCGGCCCATGGGGAAAGGGTTGTGATAGTGGACTCCCTCGAAGAAGTGGAGTAGCTGTGGTGGGTCAAGGGGTTCACTAGGGAAGGGGTCGAAGGGATCAAAGAACTGTGACCCCTTGAGACGGGTTCCCTCATGACACAGTCCCAAGTTTGAAATTCTTGAAGGTATAAATAATCACCTTCATGCATTGTGATCGGTGGGACGATGATCATGTGTAGAAGGTATGGTTCCTCCCTCGGGATAAGTGGAATGAAGCTAGGCTCGGCCGGCATGGGGAGGAATAAGAGAACCTTCGTGGTGACATGACCCACGGTGCACACGGAGGTAATGGACCCTAAGACTGGATGTGTGAAGCTACAACTAATGGGTTGGTCGAAGCCTCGGGTCAACATACACGTCAACTTCAATTGCCAGTCTAATCCCTTAATGAGGTCTTCCAATGTGTCAACATGGTGAGAAGACCGAAAGGTGGTGTGGAATGAGTTGATGGGCACTAGTTGTAGTGCGGGGTCCATGGATGGGTAGCAAGGTGCTTAAGTCACCAAGCCTGTCTTGAGCCAGCTAAGTAGTGGCTCGGCGATGATTAGCTTTCCCGTTAGAAGTACGGGTGGCTCTAGCTGATGTGGCTCCAAATGAGGTGGCTCCGAATAAAGATCGGAAGGTGAGGATGGGGGCATAGGAGCTCTCACGGGCGGAGAAGGAGTGTCCTCCTTGAGGGGAAGAGGTTCTCGGGGTGGCACCGGGTTGAGGCTACCGGCTACGACCTCACTATACTCGGGCAGGAGTCCGTCAATCTAGGTACACATCCTATCCACCTTATCTGACATGATTTTGAAAAGTTCGGCAATGGTGGGGTTTGGAGTAGGGGTATCATGATGGACTTGCCCATAATCACTCGGCCTAGTATTGGGCTTAGGCTCGTCTACATGTGGGGTTCTTTGCCTCCAACTATGACCCATTTGGTTGGAGGTGATTGGGTGGGGTCAATTGGAGGTGACTGGGCCGGGTAGGTAGACCCTTCTAAGCTCGCCCTTCATCTCACGCCATGACTCTATAGGTTATTGCCTCTTAATTTTCCTCAAGCATTCTATGTCCCTCCATATTTTGGCGGCTTCGTAAAAAAGCCGCCTTGTGACAAAGTCGACTTGCATGGCATCGGACATAATGTAACACTCGAAGTATTTGTCCATAGCGGCTTCCCACTCTAGGTAGTCGCTCGGGACTGTGGAGCCATAGAAGTCCAGGGCTTCGGGCCTACGGAGGTGGTGGGGTTGGATTCCCCATCCTTGGGTGTGTCGCCACCATTCATATGACGTGGGCTTTTGGGGATCCATTGGACACGGGGGAGCTATAGGATGGCCATGCCGACACTTGGTGACAAGACAAACCGACTAGACACGACCCTACAACAACAATGCAAAGTTGGAATGCAGACTCGACTACAAACCTAGACTCAACCAGTATCCGATACGTGGCGAAGGTTTGATCCGAAGATCGCACTCACCCAAGTGTGCTACCTTCCCGAAAGGCGTAACCTGTCATTTCAAGAACACCTTTTGATATACCGGGTATAGGAATGCAATGTAACACCTTGGATCGACTAATCGACTACCCTAGACTCGACTTGCTCTGATACCAATTTGATGCGGGACGGGATGCGAACCTGGAACTCTAGCTCGCGAACGTTCCTAAGCGAGGGAAACGTGTGGATCAGGGCGGTTGAGGAACTGGCAATGAGTCTCGGGTATCGACTTTTTCGCGTGCTCGGATCGAGTCACGGGACGGGTTCCACTCATTCACTCTCGCGACGGTGATAAAATTATAACGAGCTAGGACCTATCACATGCAAGCAGCGTCATATAAAAAATATACGAGATAAGCCAAATGCCAAGGTAGGAAGCGGACACGATACCTCCATGCTCCGGGCGTGGGAAGATGACCTCGGCCGAAACTCGTACTCCAGATGTACAGTAAATAAATAATTACAGTACTGAATTTAATTGCCCACTCCACGCATGGAGGTAAAGGGATACAATGAGACCCGGGAGTATCAAGTTCGGGTTGACGGGCAGCAAGCTGGAAGGCTCTCGGGCCGGAGACAGGCTGCTGGTCCGGCTTGGTTCTGCGGGGTCCGCAGGATAGCAGGCGTGTCCGGCTGCTGGGATGGCGGTGCCGGGGCGTCTCTTTACTGCGGCGGCTGGCTGAGACGCTGCTGAGGGGTTGCTAGTCGATCTTCGGGGGCGGCGGTCGCCGAATGTGAGCCGGCGTATTTTACCGGAATTAACCAGCGGACTGCTCTGCTGGGCTGTTCTCGGATCAGATCTGTGCGCCTCCATGAAAATAATTGTTGCGCCTAGATCTAGAGGCGAATCGAGGCGAGATTGGCGCCGTTGGACAGAGGACTCAAAGGGCTACAACATAAATTAATTTCACATCCATCCAGTAAACGGATTGGAAATGAAAAACTCTGTGGCTTGTAGTTATTTCTGGCTCGAAATTACAGATAGTCAGGACAGAACAGGACCTGCATGAAAATGGATTTTGACCGACAAGGAAGGGGTGGATCTGGATTTTGGGGATTTTATGGTGGATAGAGGGGGATGTGTGGGACATGCTCAAATTTTTTTATGATTTTTTAGAGATGGTTAAGGGGGCGGGAAAATACAACAACAAGACACTATCCCACATATCTGCTGATTGGCAGACTGTCAGGGGTAGAACTAAAAGATTGGGAAAAATAGCAAACGATGGCTGATTGGCACGAAATTTATAATGGGAGGAGGTAACAACAAGGGGGATGATCTCTCAAAATTTCAAGATCATCAGATACACGGATTGGGAGGACCAACCAGATCTTCAGGTTGCTATTCTGGATTTTGTGGTTCAGGACAGTAGCTCGGAGATGTTATCGTGGCGGCTCGACGGCGGCACGAACGGAGGTGGCGGCGGCGGTGGCTGAGCTTCAGACTCAGAGAGGGGTAGATGGGGAGGTATCTCACCTCTGAAATGGCTAGCTCTCACAGCTGCAAGGGGTTGGAGAGGAGAGAGACAAGGGGCGCCCTTGGGCTCTTCACAAAAAAAATGATTTTCTTCTTCATTAATTCTATGAAATGTGGAAATACAAAGTTTATATAGAAATGTATAAAAGACCTAAACTATCCCTAGATCTAGGGTTAGGGAGAGGCAAATGGGGGATAAGAAATAGTTCTCCCATGTGGTCAAATGACCAAAAATAAAAAATACAACAAAGGGGGGGGGGGCGCCCTCTCCAAGTGGGCAAGAAGTAAAATGCCAATTTTCCTCTTGGTCAACCTTCTACCTTGGACCAAAGACCAACCTATGTGGGCCCTAAAACCCAGGTGGACCAATGGGAAAGAGGGTGGGGGACCCTGCTAGACCTACTGGCCTCTTACATAGAAGCCCAAAGACTTCTAAGGACTAACATATTGGCTTATAATTGCCATACAATTGCAAACCCAATTAGCCCAAGGATATAAATGCAAACAAAAGGATACAAATACAAAAAAAAATGTTAGTGCTCAGTGTTGATTCCCATCACTATCCCCAATATAAGGACTTTCCCCGACTTTGAGTCGTGGGAGGCCTTGGCGGACGCCCAGCCAGGTAGGGACTTCTGGGACTGGACATACTTTGATTATAGCTGTGCTTGATTCTAGGGGCTAACATAGTTGCTGGTGTTGTGTAGAGGTGGTTGAGGCATCAGGGGCCGCGGCTCCTTCTGAGATGCATGGCAAGGCGCCCCTGTCGGTTGGAGGGCAGGAGCCAGCAGCGACCCGAGATGGCCCGGGTAAGCATTGAATTTCTATGGAAGAGGTTGCCCTCCCATTGTTGTGTAGTAGTTGGGCCGGAGTTGTAGATTGTGCTTGTGTTGTTATTTAACAGGTGAGGACCCGACTGCTACTCTGGAGATGATTCAAGAGTTAGTCAGTGTTGGTCCGTCGGTGTCCCTCCCCTCTTTTGAGGTAGAGTTGGGAGCGATGGACGCCTTGATTCCATCTGTTACCTGGGGTACGCCCGGCTTGCTTCCGCTGCTACTAGCAGGGGCGATTCTCACTCCTTTACCAACCGTGGTGTCTACCTGCACCGTAGGACTGGTCGGGTCTTCCCACATGGGACCCTTAGGTATGTGACTAGGGACTTAGCCACTTATGGTAAGTTTTTCATGTCGTCTATTGACGTTGGGGTCTTTTTGGTGTTGGCCACAGATACTTCTTCGCCTCTGGACGAGGGTGAGCTTCCCCGTGACATGACTGTGGCGGTGGCAAAGAGACCCGTTGCGGCTACTTTGACTAGAGACGATGAAGAAATCGTTGACATCGAGGGAGTTTCGTAGGGGACTGCTCCGGCTGGTGAGTCTTTTGTTTGGAACCCTTAGCTGGAGAGTCACCTTTGTGTGAGGTTGGGCCGTGTAGTGACCTCATTTGCTTTGCTGGTTTGCAGGGGCATCTAGTCCGGCCACCTCCGGGAATTCATCGGAGGCTTCGTCGGGCTCTCCGGGCGATGGCAGCTCGGCCATGGAGATGGAGGAGAGTTTGAGCTCGAGCTCTTCCTCTTTTGGGGCCTCTTCTAGCGAGGAGGCTAAGGCTGGTACCACTTCCGGAGGTATATAAGGGTTCTCCCCATCCCCCTTTGTTGTTTGTCTGCTCTTTATAGCAGAGTGCTGATGCTCTTGGGTTGCGTGTAACGTCGGGGTCAGGAGAGGAGCACGCATCAGCTTCCGATGAGGGCGGACAGGAGGACCCTCCCGTCTCACCCGTTGTTGCTGGTGACGACTGGGTCGTGGAGGAGTCACTGCCCACTCCGACCCCAGCGGGTGATGCCACCGAGGCGGAGGAGAGGTTGCCTTCCCTGACCCCGATGGGAGACGCCACTGGCGCAGAGGGACTTGCCCTGGGTAAAGGATGAAAACTTATTTTTTCTCAGGTTTTTTGCCTTATTTATCGTAGGAAGTTTTGCATGTATTGCTCACTCCCTTTGGTGTTTCTTGGGGTTATGTAGGCTCTGCTGGAGTGCTGACCACGTCAGGCGACCTCTCCCTGGGTTTAGGGGTCGAGTGGCCTACGTCCACCTGTCCACTAGAGCCATTGTTGGAGATGAGTACAGGTGCTGCCCTGCTCCGGCGGGCCCGAGGTTACCTGCAGAGTGACCCTCTTCCTCCTCCGTAGGGTCTGAGGCAGCGGCTGCGGGAGTGCACCCAGGGCTACCACGCGCTTGGCTTCCCACGCGAGCTCTGGATGTCTAGGTTAGCCGGGATCTGGGCCGAGTACTTGCGGCTCCGCGATGCTCAAGAGCAGAGGACTTGGAGGCTGGCGGCAATCCGGGAGGCGTAGGAGTAGCGGGCCTAGCTTGTCTCAGCCGTAGCTGAGCAGAGGGGCCATGTTGAGGCGACCGCGTTGGCATCCCGCGACCGCGTTGCACAACTATGGGAGGTAGAGAGCCGGGCTGAGGTCTTGAAGAAGGCCTGGGAGGAGGAGCGGTCGGTCGTCAAGCATGCCCGAGTTGAGTGGCAGACGGCCTAGACGATGGCCAAGGACATCGCTCAGCTTTTGTCTACCTTGGAGGCGGAGCTTGCTGCTGTCGACTCTCACCTTGCGGCCCTGGAGGGGAACGAGGCCGGGATGTGATTGTGTCTCTTTTCCCCTTTTTGGTTTGTATTATCCGAGCTGTTTGGATTTTGTTACTCCAAGGGCATGTCTTGGGCTCTTTTGGCAGAGTATTAATGACAAACTCCTAGGTTTCTGTTGCCATTTCTTAAGTCATCCCGCTCCCCTTTTTCTTTATGGAGCTGTGATGTGTGCAGGGACTGGCGACCACTTGCTATTAGTCACGCTTGTTTTTCCCACGGTATACTAGTGTAAGTGATAGGGGACTGGATGTACCCGAATTCGGGCGCAGGGATGAAGGGGCTGAGTAGGGGGAATAGTATATCTGGAAGCTGGGTACTAGGTAGAAGGAAAAAAAAAGGATTGGGCATTGTGGGTAAACCTCTTGAAGGATGATAGCATGCGTGACATGAAGCCGACATAGACCTATGGGGTGTGACGGTCTAAGCGGTTTAGGGCTACCAGGGTGATTCTGGGTTGTATCGGTCACAAACCGAGTAATAAAGCATCAGCTAATATCATGTTATTAGCCAAAAATGTAATTTACATTAGCCTGGAAAATTGGGACTAAGCTGGCTGGGTGGCCTGGGGTGACATAGCGGCCAAGACTGGGACTGGGATAGGGACTGGAGGCTGAGACTGGCATTGTGACCGGAGATGGGGACTGGAGCTGGAGCCAGTCGGCGGGCCTGGAAAGGTGTTGTAGCTAGGCTAAGGCGGGTAACTAGGCGGCTAGTCTACGAAGGTGTCGTAGCCGAAACTGGAACTAGAAACTGGGTGGCTGGCCTGTGAAGGCGTTGTAGCCGAAGCTGGAACTGGGAACTGGGTGGCTGGCCTGTGAAGGCATTGTAGCCGAAGCTGGAACTGGGAACTGGGAGGTTGGCCTGTGAAGCCGTTGTAGTCAAAAGTGGCACTAAAGGCTGGGCGGCTGGCCTGTGAAGGCGTTGTAGCCGAAGCTGGAACTGGGAACTGGGCAACTGGCCTGTAAAGGCGTTGTAGCCGAAGCTAGAACTGGGAACTGGGCGGCTGGCCTGTGAAGGCGTTGTAGCCGAAACTGGGACTATAGGCTGGGTGGCTGGCCTGTGAAGGCGTTGTAGCTGAAACTGGGACTGGAGGCTAGGTGACTGGCCTATGAAGGCGTTATAGCCGAAGCTAAAATAGGGAACTGGGCGGTTGGCCTGTGAAGGCGTTGTAGCCGAAACTGGAACCAGGGACCGAGCGGCTGGCCTATGAAGGCATTGTAGTCAAAACTGGGACTGGGAACTGGGTGGCTGGCCTGTGAAGGCGTTGTAGCCGAAGCCGAGACTGGGAACTGGGTGGCTGGCCTGTGAAGGCGTTGTAGCCGAAGCTGGAACTAGGAACTGGGAGGCTAGCCTATGAAGGCGTTGTAGCTGAAATTGGGACTGGGAACTGGGCGGCTGGTCTGTGAAGGCATTGTAGTCGAAGCCGGGACTGGGTGGCAGGCCTGTGAAGGCATTGTAGCCAAAACTGGGACTAGGGGCTGAGTGGTTGGCCTGTGAAGGCGTTGTAGCCAAAACTAGGACTGGGAATTGGGCGGCTGGCCTGTGAAGGCGTTGTAGCCGAAGCTGGGGACTGGGGGCTGAGCGGCTGGTCTGTGAAGGCGTTGTAGCCGAAACTGGGACTGAGAACTGGGTGGCTAGCCTGTGAAGGTGTTGTAGCCGAAGCTGGGGACTGGTCGGCCAACCGTCGAAGTGTGTAGTCGAACGTTAGAGCTGGAATTGACGATGGCCGACCCTCGGGGGTGTAACGACCACCATTGTTGTGGAGTGATGCTGAGGTCGCCGTCGACGGGATGTCGTGGTCGATGACTTTCATGAGCAATGAGTAAAGAAGAAGAGAGTTTTTTTTTCTCTTTACTAGACCTACCGCCCTTGCGGGTTTTCGCTAGAGCTGGCCGTCTTTTGTTTTTTCCGGTGCGCCCTTGCGGGTTTTCACACCGAGGGATTTCTCGATTTTGCCTGAGACGCCCTTTTGGGTTTTCACCTCAGCTGGGTCGGTGGCACTTTTTGCCCCCGGTCATCTTTTTGAAATGGGGACGGCCAAGTCTGTCGGAGTATCTCTATTTTTAACCCCATTTTTTTATTATATATATATATATCTATATGCATATATATATATATTTTGAAATTGCTGTCCATAGCATGCCGCTATCAGGGGACATAACCTGGAACTGGAGATTGTGGATGACTGGATATTGTTCCTCTCTTAATAGGGGTTTTCACAACTTATCAAGTTATGGTTATGGGGGCCATCTTTGTTATGGCTGGATGTGACCGGAGTTATGGCTGGTGAGGTAGGGATTACTGGGAGAACTGGGATTATATTGAGACTTGGGAGCTCTGGATTTACAGGGGGTGTGGAATGTAGTGGTGTGGACTGGTAAGAGTCCGGGGATAGGCTGGGACTGGAATTCATTGGGATGGAAACTGGGATGTCATACCGCCACAGGGAGTCGTCCGCCCGTGCATCGAAGCGAGAGCCGAAGGCGGCATGAGCTGAGGAGGGTGGTGTAAGGTTGACTGGAGATCGTAGGATCAGTACTCTGGCAATGTGAGTTGATGGAAGGTTGGCATTTGGTGGGGCTAATGATTTATTGAGGAGTGGGTGGAACGCCACCATGACTGGCGGGGAGAGGAAGACTTTCTCGTTATCGCCTCTACCGCTCTTTCAAGTTTTTGCCAGAACCGACCCCCTTTAGCTTTTTCCGACGCCCCCTTACGGGTTTTCACGCCGAGGGATTTCCCAATTTTGCCTGAGGTGCCCTTTCAGATTTCCGCCTCAGCCGGGTTATTGGCCTTTTTGCCCCCAGTCACCCCCTTTACGATGAGGGTGACTGGGTCTGTCGGGGAATATATATTTTTAACCCCATTTTTTTGCTTGTTTTTGTTTATTTTTTATTTTTGACTTACCTGGGAGCTTGACGGCTGGATTGTTGCTGGCGCAGAGGTGCACTCGCTCTCGTTGTGACGAGAATGAAGGCAGGGAATTAGTTTCCAAAAATGCCTAATAGTTGTTATGGGAGGGCTTGGTTGGCCCTGCTGCTTGGCTGGGAATTGGAGCCTGGAAGGACTGGCTAGTTAGGCCCTTCACAGGGGAGGGCCGGCCTCACTGGTAGTACCTGGGACGTGCGCCTTAGTCTGGCTGGCGCATAAACTCCTGTTCAGGTGCATAATATAACTTCATATGCTTGCCATTGAGAGGCAAGAAAGGTCTGACCTTTGTGGTCAACGACTGTGTAGGCCCCGCCCTCGTAGACGTTGTGGATGATGTATGGACCTCGCCAGTTTGGCTGCAATTTTCCACTGGGGCACCCCGCCATGACTCCCTTTTCCTTGATCATGACGAGGTCGCCTTGCTTGAAGGCTCACTGCTTGACGAGCTTATCATAGGCTCGAGTCATACGGGCATGGTATACTTGTAGGTGTTTATAGGCTTCGAGCCGTTTGCCTTCCAAGTCGGCGAGGTCTTCTAGTCTTCTCTTGTATTCATTTTCATCTAGGCCGGCGAGGCCGGTGTGGACCGCCATGCGGTAGGAGGCTAACTAGACTTCGATGGGGATAACGGCTTCCGCCCCGTAGGTGAGGGAGAACGGCGAACACCTCATAGGACTTTTGTAGATCATCCGGTAGGCGCATAGTGCCTCGAAGACCTTCTCACCCCAATCACGTTTCCGGTGGCTAACCATTTTAGCCAGGAGCTTGCAGAGGGTTATGTTGAAGGCCTCTGCTAAGCCGTTAGCTTGGGGGTTGTAGACCGAAGAGGTTCTCCAGTCGATACGAAACTTGGCTACTAGTTGGTATACGGCCCTATTCTTGAACGGTGTCCCATTGTTGGACACGATGCGACTGGGGGTACAGAACCGATAAATGATGTTGTGCCGGATGAACCTGGCAACCACCTCACCGGTGACCTCCCGCAAGGGAAGAGCCTCTGCCCAGTGAGAGAAATAGTCAGTGGCGGCCAAGATGTATTTATGGCCCTTGGAAGATGGCGAGAAAGGACCCGTGATGTCCATGCCCCACTCAGCGAAGGGCCAAGTGGGGGCTGTAGGACGCAGTGGGTTAGGAGGCCTTCTGGGTACCGGGCCAAAGGCTTGGCATTGATGGTATGTACGAGTGTACTGGACACAATCCACGTACATGGTTGGCCAATAGAAACCCTTGAGCTTAATGTTGTGCTTCATTCAGTCTCTGGCCTAGTGCACGTCGCACAATCCGGAGTGAACCTCCTACATGATGGTTTGAGCCTCCGCTGGAGAGATGCATCCCAGGAGAATTGACTTGTCCTTCCCGTGGATGAGTCGGTACAGGGAGTCGCCAATGAACTCATAATAGGTTGCTCAGCGGAGTAGCTGGACTGTTTGAGCTCGGTCAGGAGGGAGCCGCCCTTTCTTGAGTTTTATGATCGGCGCATGCCAATCTTCTTCTTCTGGAGGAGTATTCAGGTCAAGGTCATGGACCTCATAAATGGTGAGACCGGTGTTGTCTTCGAGTGAGCTCGGCATCAGTCTCCTGTGTTTGATGACGATGTCGACCTCGCCCTCGGGCGGGAGCTTGATAGCCGCAGCCAATTTTGCCTTACTGATCTGCAGGCCCAGCTGGCGGACTCTAGGCAGCAGCTAGCTGTCACTCGACAGGAGCTGGACACGTTGGTGAGTTTATGCAATTTTTTCTCTTTTTTTTAAATACCTAGATTCCAGATGCTTAGTCACTAACTATCATTTGTTCTGTGTTTCAGCGTGCCCAACAGGCAGCGGCAACATGGATGGCAGGTGGAGTGTCTTCTAGCTCCAAGGCTCCTCCTCCGGAGGTCAGCTCTCTCCAGGAGCAACTGACAGGCGCGGTGGCTCACGCTGAGGAGGTCGAGCGCGACCTCGTGGCTCGGGTAAGTGTTTGCTTGCCTCGGACCTTCATTACACATTTCTGCTCCTTTATTGACCTGGAGAGATGATTGGTCCTTGACGAGTAGTGGAGATCCGGGATGCACTGGCCCGGGCGGTCCGGGTCGAGGAGGAGAGTGACGCCCAGGCGGCCACCATGGCAGAGCGCGATTCCCGGATAGCCGAGCTGGAGGAGGAGGGACAGAGACATGAGGCTGAGGAGCTGCCTCGCGATGTGCTGGAGCTAAGGGTCACCCTCGAGGTGTCAAGGAGAGAGGCAGTGAGGGAGAGAGAGGATAGGGAGAGGGAGAGAGAGGGGAGAGAGTGAGAGAGAGGAGAGGAGGGCTCTAGAGGCCCAGGTGATGGAGCTCATGTTGAGTCTTGTCACAGCAGAGCATAGGCTCAGTTCAGCGGAGCAGAGGTTGCGAGAGAGTGAGGAGCAGTACTAGAGGGTGAAGGAGCATGGTGCATGCCTTCGTCAGTCTGGTTCATTCTCCATGGGTAGCTATCTAGTTTCCTCGATCGGGGAGCGTCGTTGGGCCACCGAGGCTCATCAGGCACCGTAGGGTGAGGCGAGTATTGCCTCGCATAGGTCTCGGAGACCCCCTAGGGATCCTCATCTTAGAAGAGAGGAGAGGGACAACCAGAGAGACGACCAGGAGAGTGGTGGTGAGAGTTAGAGAGTTGTTTGTACACCCACCCCCTCACTTATGAAGTACATGACAATTTATATAGATGTATGAATGAAATGATTTCTTTTCTGTCACTTGCTTGTTTTCTTGTGTGTTCCTTCTCCCCTACGCTTCTTTTCTGCCACGCTGTTCCCATGTGACATGTTCGACAAGACCTCACCTCAAAAATGGAGAATCGTGTCTCACTGTGTCTGTTCTTTTCAACGAGAATCTACCATCGAAATCAGTAATGACGGCTTGTAGGCCCCTTTCCCGTGTGGCATTTCAACATTCCCATAGATGCATCCCATTTTTTCATATCACACGACAAAGATCGTAGGCAGCCTCTAAGCTGTGTAGGGAGCGGGTCGACATGTCACGCGGCGAAATTTACTCCATATGAGCGGCGAAGTGACACATGAGACTGAAGGGAAGGTGCCCCATTGCGAAGGCCACTGCTAGAGGTGATGGTGGCAGTTCCAGATCGACCATCCAATTCCATAAATGTCACCCCCATTTGCTCCACTTTGAAGCACTGGAGTAGCGAGAGCTAATTTAAAGAAAGGAAGTTTGTGAGAAAGGGAAGGAGTGAGGGTTGCTCTAACTTCAGGATGGAGGGCGAATCTAGTTTTAGAGTAGAGGGTGAGTCTTCCCACTCCTCAAAGAGGAGTAGATCTGGTAGTAGTTCTAAGAGATTTTCAGACATTGAAGGGCACCTCAGTGAGAGGACCCAGTCATAGCTTGTGAGTGGACCCTGTTTCACTTCTTCCCCCGCGCTCCCCCTTTCTTCTGACAACACACCCCTTTCTCACTTCTTATGTATGCACAGAGCATGATGAGATCACACATTTCATGGGAGCTAATGGTGGCCGCGTATCGAGGTCTTCTGGACTGCCAGAAGGCTCGTCTAGACGTGATAGGGTTTGGGGCCTTTCTCCGAATCGAGCCAATCAAGCTTGACCTCGCCCTCATCCAAGCATTGCGTGAAAGGTGGGATCCAACGAGCCGGGCCTTCCTGATGCCTTGGAGCACATCGTGCCCAACCTGGAAGATGTGGTCTGAATCACAGGCCTCAAAGTGGATGGCGAGGCAGTGACCGGTGTCACCTACTCTGATTATAGAGAGGCTGCTCAGAAGTTATTAGGGTTGGACCTGGATGATAGGAAGAATAGGTCAGTAGCCAAAGCGTCCATCATAGAGGCATTGGGGCTTACTGACACTCGTCCGCGTGATAATGAGTCCTTGGAAGAGTTCATGGACAGGACTGAAAGATGATGCCGCGCCGTATACTGTGTATATGCCAGCAATTGGGAGCAGTCCAACATGGATTTGAGGAGATTCCTCCTCTTCCTGTTGGGGAGGCTGCTACTGGGCTCGAAGGGAGACAATGTCCATTGTCGCTTCCTAGAGCTCCTAGTAGACCCTGAAAGAGTGGGGCAGTACGCCTGGGGAGCTGTCGTGCTAGCACATCTATTTGCGGGGCTGTCCGAAAGGTCAGACCGAGAGGTAACAGTGAGTGGCTTTACGTCGTTTATCCGGGTACCCCCCTCTCTTTTATGTTATACTTTTTTTATTTTTTTTGTTTATTTTTTGTTGTTTTTTTGGTTTGTTTTATTTTTTTAATGATGATGTTAATAACACATGATGGTGCAGTTATGGAGCTATTATTACCTCCCAATGGGAAAGGCTCGTCATTGACATCCGACGGCGGTGCCGCTAGCTAGACGGTGGCAGCCCATCATGAGCCCAGCCCCTCTATCCTACCAGTTGATGGTATTAAGATGTGAGCTGCAAGAGTTCCCCGTAGCGATGGTGGTTATTATTATTATTTTTGTTGTTGTTTTTCTCTTTTTTTGTTTTGTTTTTTAATTTATTTTGACCATAAGGGTGTGCGTGACTTGACTTACGTGATATGGAGGCCATATGGCGGCATGATTGATGCCGATCAGCCGTGGGTTATAAAAAGTTGTGTCTGATTTGGGCGGGACCTTTGGATCCATTGTCTGAATGAAATCGAGCCACTTCGGCTACGATTGGCCATGAGGGCCCTCGGTCTTGTCCAGAAATGGGTAGATATGATTGCAACACCATGCGTTGGGAGGAAGACGTGCGGGTCGACAACCTCCGTTGATTGGCGGGTGCGGTTCCCCGAATAGTATGAAGACTATCGAAGGCACGGGCCATATGGGCCTGATAAACTAGTATATTTTGTTGGAATTTAAGCCGTTGTCCTTCCAAATTGAAGAGTTCCTCGAGTCTTCTTTCTATATTTTCTTGACCATCTTTAACCAATTCATGTTGAATTGGCACTCGCAATGAGGGTATCTCTAACTATATCGGGATGACTACTTCCGAGTGTTGACACCCGTTTTATGACCAATAAGTCGGGTCATCTCTTTATTCATTATATATGATGCTCCGAGTTGTTCACTCTTCATCGAGTCTCTTTGTTTAGTTGAAGATCATTTCTTGGGTCTTGACTCCTTGATCGGATGTGGCTCTTTGTGGCATTTCATTTTGACTAAGGCTTAGCAAAAACTTCATTCCTTCTTTTGAACTCCGTTGATAATAACGGTCTGTCCCAGGCACGTTTCTTCCTTCTAACGGATGGGTCCTGGGCCGTTGCTCCTTGAAGAGTCCTGAAGCTTAAGGTCTTGTTCCAAAGCTTATCCTTTGGCCTATATGTTGAATATAACGGTCTGTCGTGCAGCCGTTGTTTCATTCTGACGCCCTATGCCTTGGCCGTTGCTTTCTTTACAGAGTCATATTGTTTTGATCTTCTTCCTGTTGATCTTATCTCTTTGGGATAAGGTTGAAAGTAACGGATGTTCCTTGATTTGTTATTTCACAGTGGCGGTCTGTCGTGCAGCCGTTACTTCCTTCAGAGAGTCCTGGCAGTTCAGGCCTTTTCTCTGCTACTCCGTGGTCGAGATACGAACTTGGATTGACGATATCACTTCCAAATCTGATCCTCAGGACCTTCTTTTTTATTCTATGGACTCTTGGTGATATTATCTTCAAGGATTTGCTAAGAGTTATCCCTTTATCTTGCTGGATTTTCCTCTGCTCGACCTGAGGGTTTGAGGGTCTATAAATAGAACCCTTGACTTCATGGTCCAAAGGAGGAAATTCTAGAGTTTGCGACGAAGTGCTGCCGCATTTTAGAGCCACGATTGATCAAGGAGAAGTGCTTCTCACGTTCATTTGCTGCCTGGTGAAGGGAGTATATGTTCCTCTTGGTTCCAAAGTTCATATTTGCATATTGAATTCCTTTTCCATCTCCCTTTCATCATAAGCATTATTTCTCTCCTTTCTCCACGTTTTTCACTGGTTTTCATCATCTAAACTTCCTCCCAATCTTTTAAAACGCCCAGAGGGGTTAAAAAACCAAAACCTCCCGGTATTCCCCTTTCCTTTTGATGATATTGTGTTTATTGAAGAATTGATGCTATATTGTCTAATGGGCAAATTTGGGTTGTTTTCTCTTGCTTTCCATGTCTTTGGCAGGTTTACAGGTCCACCAGCATGAGGCCCAAGTCTTCTAGCCGGCTGGAAGAGTTGGAGTTAAAAGGATTCACGCTTTGCTACTGCAAGTTATTTGACGGTCTCTTGCAGGTGCGTCAGATTCTTCCAGCGGTCTATCGAGCAACCGTCACTTCCAAGTGACACACAGGATTCTGGCCGTTATTTTCAGCTGACCTGCAGGTCTTCTTTGGGTTTCTCTCCCGTGGGCGGGTGTTTCATCCACCTATTTCCTAGGTATTTTCTGGTCTTTGACTTGTTTTTACTTTGGTGGCGATCACGTCTTTCTTAATATTGGGCATTAGCTTTCTCTCTCGCATCTCATATCTTCTATTTTCTTGCTTGTTCTACCCTCGCGGTGTGTTTTCATTTATTCCTTGCTCCACGCCCCGGCGTGTGCTTTTCTTTATTTCCTTAGCTTAGTTTGGTTGAGATAGCATGCCCATGCTAGAGCTAGCTTTGATTGCCTAGGTTCATGGTCACATGTTCATAGGTCAAGAGAAGGTCTTTGATTACTTGCTTGTCATCTTATCACGTTCACACAAAAACCCAAGAAGAGAAGATAGGCAAAACAAATCAACAGATAATTTTTTGGCGATCGCGATGGGACAACTTGTGCCAATCGTGATTTTGATATCTGTTTAAACCTACCATCACTTGCTTATTCGGTTCCCTTTGGATTGCCCTCTTATTTCTTGATGATTCTGGTTTTCTAAGTGCTCTGACGGCCCTGTGTCCCTGCGTTATACTCCTCTGACGCAGGGGCAGTAGACCGTTAAATTTGTTCTGCTGTGTGGGCTTCCACGGGTTTTCCTTTTACTTTTGGTTGATTTTGGCTCTCTGGCACATTTGGCGGTCTTATCTCCCTGCGTTACATTTATTCTGGCGGTCTGGCCTTTGACCGTTATTTACCTCTGACGCAGGGATCATTGACCATAATACTCCAGACAGGTACGCATCCGAGGTGCATTTTGTTTTCACAGTTTCTGCTGTGATTCATTGCTTTGGTGATACCTGACTTTCTCCTTGCTTTATTACATATATCCATACATTGTGTGCATCATTGTTTGTTAGATCATAGGCTAGACTTTGCATGCACTCCGGTGCACATAGGGGCATTCATACATTCATATCTTAGATTACATTTTCCTACCTTGTTGTGAGGACCTCTCGTCTCCATATTCCTTGGGGCCGACTAGGAAATCACACCAGAGACCTCCGTAAGTCCCCGCGAGCCGTGGATTCCCACACGGACGCCGAGCTGGTTGTACCTTTCCCACCCCGTGTCTAGGGTTGCATAAGTAAAGGAGTGATTACACTTAGAATCAAACCAAGCCTTATATCCACCTCCTACCAGGAACCCATTGTTGAGAGCACACATTAATCAATCCATAAAAGTTCCAAGGGAGAAATCACAAGAATCTTGCTACATCATCTTAAGCAAACTTGGTTGACTTTGGGTGTTTTCATCTTTTGTCACTTACATCTTTATCGGGGTCATTTTAGTTTGGTGACTCATTGTGTGATTGTTTGCGTTGTGTTGTTTACATCTTTTCCAAGGTTGTTCGTTGCATGTGGAGTTATTTTCGTCCATCCGAATCATCTCCTAGGATAAATTCCTTCGTCAAGTTCTATTCTAATCCACTCTTCGAGTCCGCTATGGCATCCTTCAATCCTCCTCACCCCCAAGAGGACTCGCTTCCTCAAGGGCTTCTTGAAAACCTTCCTAGGGTTACTTCCGGGGAAGGGACCGCCCCTCTTCTATCCTCCACTTCCATTGAAGGCGGTCAAGCTACCCCTTCTTTCTCCACTCCTTCCGCGGGCTTAATTCTTCACATGATGGCCCAATTGGACCCGGCCCAGCTTCAGGTTCTCTATCAGGCCATGCAAGGGTCCAATGCTTCTCCTTCTACCATTATCCAAGGCCAATCCAATCTCTCTGTTGATCCATCTAGGGTTAATGGGCCCTCCATTCAGCCCACTCTGATTGATCTCACTCTGGTCCAACCCCGGACCATTTCCTTCACTGGCATGGAGACGGGCCAGTCTTCCAATTCAGCCCACCAATCTTTTGATAAAGGGAAGTCACATATCCTTTCGTTTGTTCAGGTGGATCATCACACCTCTGGCCCGATATCTCTACAAGTTCTCCTGGGCCCTTCCGATTTCCTACGCCCTCAGCAAGGGGTGGCCCAAGCTTATTCTAATCCGGGTCAAGCTCAGGCCTAATATCCTTCTTACGGGCCCCCTATTTCCACTGTCTATCCTTCTGCTCCTTCCTATGGGCTTCCACCTTTTGCTACAATTATTCGGTCCACTCCTAATGTTCAATCAACATCTTTTACTACCCCTGCTCCCTCTCGAGAGCAGGAACTATTTGATAAATGGGCCACCATGCAACAGCAACTCGATTTCCTCCAGAAGCGGGTTGGCCCACAATCTTTGGCAGATATTCCTATCCCGAGCTTCCAGAACATCCGGTTCCCTCCGCAATCGGAACTCCCTAACTACCGCAAGTACGATGGGAACGGCAATCCCTTTATTCATGTGAGGGATTTCCTATATGAATCGGCCCAGTTCCAATATGATGATCGCCTCATGGCGTATTTATTCTGCTGATCTTTGGATGGTGTTGCTCTGGAATGGTTTTACTCTCTGCCATTAGAGGAGGTTGAAAGTTTCAAAGTAGTGAAGGACAAATTTATCCAGCGGTTCCAAGACAGGGTCGGCCCGGAATACTCATTTACAGATCTAGTGGCCGAGAAAATGAAGCCGGATGAGGAATTCGCCACTTATGCAGACAGGTGGAGACAAATGGCCGCAAGAGTGCTTGGCCATATTCCGGAGGAAGAGAAGGTCAAGCTGCTCATTTCAAATGCTACCCTGACCTTCAGGAACATCTAGGCAATGAATGATATAGCTAACATGCATCAACTCTACAGTCGGGCGCGCTTCATACAAACCCAGTTCAAGGATTCTCCCATACACGCCTTATTTGAAAACCAAAAGCCCAAATCCCACAAGAAACCACAAGGGCCGGTTACCGAGGGGGTCCAGACAAACGAACAGGTACAAGCCGTTGCCTTTCCATTCCAATCCGCACCATTCCGCTTCCCCCAAAACCCCCGCACTCCACAAAATCCCGCTTCACAGAACTTTCAAGCCGCTCCACAAAACCCTCCGCCTGCCTTCACCGTTCCACAAAACGCCTTCATCGCTCCACAACAACCCCCACCACCTCCACAATACCACAATGTCCCTCCACCCAACGGCTATAACAACAATCCGAACAACAAGCGCCCGGCTCCCAAGAGGGCACAATATCCTCCACTGTCAGAGACCCTCACGGATATCTTCTCGGCTCTTATGTCGGTGAATGCAATTCAACTTCCTCCGGAACGGCCTAACTGGAACCCAGCCGTTGATCAGATGAAATATTGCATGTTCCATAGGCAACCAGGCCACACTATCGAAGGATGTTATCAGTTCCGGGATCTGGTATACGATCTCCATGAAGGGCAGAGAATCAATTGGGCCGAGATGCATCGGGCCATTGTTGAAATCAAAGAGAAAAGAAGGCAGCCGCCAAGGCAGCAAGTGCAGCAGCATCCAGCACCGTAGCCGCAGCAGCCACTACCACAACAGCAACCACAACAGGCTCAGGATCTGGGCATCCATCAAGATCCGATGCCAAATCATCTGCCTGCTCTACAGCAACAGCAGCCGCCGGCACCGGCACAAGTGAACGTAGTTCAACCTCCGGCCCCTAGTGCCAAGTGGTCTTTCGACGATGATGGCCCCACACCGCAAGTCATGGCCCTCCACCACAACTACATCAATCCTCTCACCCCTTCCTTCGTCCTTCCTGCATCCCCAGCACCCTCCCCGCTCGTCCTTCCATACACATCCGCTCCAACAAATCCACAACCTACCACCACTCCATCGTGCCCTCTGCCACTTACCCCCGCTGCCATCATTACGCCACCACTCAACCCTTCACCTGTCTTTACGCTCCCCCCAACATCCCCTCCACCCGCACCAACACTCATCACCATCCCGCCATTCACCAGTCCTTCATCCATCATCCGCTCACCACCGCCTATTACCCCCACTAACCTCACACCCCACCAAATCATCTCCCCTACACAGCCTACTCCGCTTATTCACCCCACAGGGCCCATCATACTATCCACCGATGCCGCGACCGCTACAAGTTGCGCCTTAAGGAGCGGGAAGTTATTTCATCAGAATTATCCTACTAATTCCAATCCCCAGTCCTCTCAGCCAACAGTCGAGCAAGAAGAAGCCGAACCTCTGCCGGGTACTCAGTACGACTTATTGCATCATCTGGACCGAGTACCCGCCAAGATATCTGTTCTGGAGCTCATTAAAAGGTCTACTCTTCACCAGGATGCATTAAGGGACTTCTTACAAAAGGTGATGGTTAGCGAGGATATGGCAGTCGACAGCTTACCAACGGCACTAGCAACTATGTCCAAAGGGCCGGCAATCACATTTTTAGAATCCGAGCTAGCACTCCCGGAAGCTTGGCAAATGCCGCTCTGCATTACAATCACTCTGAACAAAGTCAGCATTGAAGCAGCACTGGTTGACACAGGGGCTTCAATCAATGTGTGCCCACTCAGTACCCTCCGAGCTTGCAACATATCTGAAGAGTTATTACGACCTACCCCTACCACTATAGCAGCATATGACAACTCAAGGCGAGCATGTCACGGGGTGGTCACTATCCAAGCAGAGCTCGGACCCCTTACAATGGCCGTGGAATTCTATGTACTAGACATCGACCCTATGTTCAAGGCTATCTTGGGTCATCCATGGCTGGATACGCTCGGTGCCGTGCCCTCCACCGCACATCAGTGCGTCAAATTCCCTTTCCAAGGGAGGGTCGTCAAGGTCAAAAGCCTATCTACAGTGCAATCGGTTAAGGCCATTTCAGAACAGATTCTTCCTACACTTTGGCCAAGCAGCTGACCCGGCATATCAGTGCTGGATTTAAACTTCCCTTGGGCTTATACACCTCCTAGGCCCATCACTACTCCAGTTAACATCAAGATGAAGCCCCAGATCCAAGACTCAAAAGGCTGGAACATTATACTGAAACTGGGCTACCAACCGGGGAGGGGCCTCGGTGCACAATTACAAGGAATGACCAAGCCCATACCCAAGGGAAGAAAGATGGGCAGGAGAGGTCTTGGCTACAAAGAAACTGCATTATTTATGATGGGTGATTCTGGGCCACTCACCTGGGACTACCGTTAGCACTTTGTCCGAGGGCCTCTCCAGCCCGACACGTTAGCTCTGCAGCCAGCTCCGTTAAGGAGAAATACAGTATGTCCGATTGCCAGTCCTCCGCCGGCCCTAAAAAGGCCAGAACATGATATGCTTGATTATGGTCAAGCCCTTCAGGGGTTGTTTCATGAAGAAGACTGCCAAAAGAAACAAGAGGTTCGGCTCATGCAATGGAGACCGAAGAAGCGGCCAGACGATGATCCACGGGAGGAGGGGAGCTCGCCAATTGTCTTTTTTTGGTCTCCCTCCCGCTTTCAATCTCTCCTCTAGCAATGGGAGTTCTTACCCCGTCTTCCTCCTATCATGGTAAATCCATCCTTCGTTGATCCGCCCGAGATTCTATTTGTTCCTTGCGCTTGCGGGCACTACCCGCCCATTGATCTATCCACTCTATTCACTCCTCCTCCTCCCAACGCCCAACTCCACGAGATGTGGTTCTCATCTTCCGGTCCCTTCTTTGACTGCATCTTCCCCGAGCTATTCCCTATGCAGCTCCCGCCTCCTCCATCTTGCTGTATAGTCTCTGCTGATCTCCAAAAAAAAACGTCAAATTTAAAATGGAGATTTCAGTGGAAGATTATGCTACCCTGTCTCCATTTTCATCCCAGGGGCACGAGTCCCCTGCTCCTTCCCTTCCACTAGGTCTCCTTTCTCCTAGGTTAGGATTAGGGTCTATCGAGTCTAGAGAAGTAGAATTAGTTAGATCTAAAGAAGTAGAGTCTTGTTCTAGGTTATCCAACCCTTCCTCCTCTGAGCCGCGCCCGCTTGCGCGTCCTCCCAAATCTGTTCCTGATAGGTTCTTGCAAGACCTAGCTCATGCCCTTTTAAAATGTCCGGAATTTATTGCTACGGCAATTACGATTGAAGATGGAGAAGAAATAGAAGGGGCGTGGGGCGATGACGGACTCGGCGTCTATGAAATCCTGGGTGAAAAAGATCCGGTTAATGAGGACAGTGACGTAGATGACACTCTTGATCTGTACGCGTAAGGACTTAAGAAATTCGACGAGCCGTCATCAGCAGTGGATGAACCAACGAAAGAAATCAATCTGGGAACCGAAGAAGACCCCATGCCCATCATTATTACTGCTAATCTCCCTCCACAAGTAGAAGAAGATTTGATCAAAGTTCTAAGGGAGTATAGCGATTCCTTCGCCTGGTCTTATGAGGACATGCCAGGTCTTGACCCCTCTTTAGTAGTGTTGTGCCCCTTGCGCTTTGTTGATGATGTGGTGTTTTAATGATAGCAACATGAATGAGTCACCACATTGTCTTGAATATGTCTGACCTTTTCTGTGGGAGATTGCATAAGTGTGCCATGTCTGAATTGTGAAGAATGCATGTGTATGCTTGAGTCATGCTGTGATATATTGGCTTGTGCTTGATTTCTGTTCTGTGCATTGCTTCTCTGCTGATATGTTCATGCATTGTCTTAGGCTAAGTCTGTACAGCCTACATCTCTCTTTCAGCGTCAACGCTGTGAGCATTCTCAAGTCTATACAGACTTTAGCGTCTCATTTAGCGTCTAAGGCAAAGTCTACACATTGGATAAGTGTGTACATCGCTTACATTTCTTGAGACTAAGTCCATACATCGTGAAAGTCTATACACTCCTCTTGGCCTTAGCATTTGTTTTGAAGTCCATACATTGGTCTTCAGTTCAAGTCTGTACAGCGTTACGTTCTCTTTGGAAAGTCTGTACAGCGTCAAGTCTGCACATTGGGGTTTCACGAGAAGTCTACACATTGGTCTCCACCTGAAGTCTATACATTGGCTAAGGGTCTTCAAGTCCATACACAGTTGTCTGATGCATATTATTTGAAGTCTGTACAACATGCCTTGTTGTTCACAACTTTCTTGTTTGTGACTTCCCTAGTGTTTTGATGATGAGCATCACTATGTTAAGTATTCTCATTTTAATCAGATATCTTGCGTAATGTTATGCATTTGAAATTTCCATGATTAATAGGAAAACTGCTATGAGGTAGTACCTTGTATGTCCGTACTATTCCTTTCATACTTCGTGTTGTTTGTGTTTACTACACTTCGTGTTGTCCTTTTGTACGTCGTGTTGTTCCAACTATGTTTGTTGATTGTCTTCGTGTTGTTTACTGAAGCAGCTCGAATTGTTCTGATGAACTTCGAGTCATTTTCCTGTGAACCTCGTGTCGTTTCTTCAGTATTTAGTTGCTCATCTCGAGTCATCCGTTTTATTTTTGCTCTTGTGTTTTCGTGTCATTTACTGTAGTTACTCGAGTCATTTTTTTCGACTTTCACTGCTTTATCACGTGTCGTTGTAGCTGTTCCTATTTTTCTATCTTCGTGTTGTTTTTCCTAGACCCCGTGTCATTTTTGCTTTGTGACCACACTTCGTGTCGGTTTCTGTTTTCATCTTCGAGTTGATTTTAGTCCGTGTCGTCCTCATCTTCGAGTCGTTTGTAAGTTCGAGCGATTTTGTATTCGTGTTGTTTTTGTGTCTTCATGTTGCTTTTTATGTCTTCGTGTTGCTTCTTTCTATCTTCATCCAAGGTTCCTTTAATCACATGTTTCTATCATTTTTACTCCGTGTTATTTCCTTCTCCGTACCTCGTGTCGTTCTCAGTATAGTGCACCTATTGTTGTTCCTACACACCTCGTGCAGTTTTAGTTTTTGTGGCCCTGAGTTTTAATCGTTTTAATTCTTTGCAGGAGAAGAAGAAAAACAAAAAGAAGAAGGTGGTCCGAGGAAGAATATTCCTCAGTGACTGGGAGGCACGTGATCCGAGGCTGGAAGGGCAGACAGGATTGTGACACGTGTGCTGAAGTTGGCTGAGAGACTGACACGTGGCCACAAGTTCTGGGCGGGAAATGAGGAAGCCACACGCGCCCAGTGCTGCCCTCCTGCTGGCTGCTGCTTATAAAAGGAAGCCTTCATCCAACAGATTAAGAGAGATCGAAGAAGAAGCCTGGAGAGCAGAAAGTCCTTCGATCCAGAAAAAGAAAAGAGGAAGAAAAAGAGAAGAAGAGATAATAGCAGAGAGCGTGAGCCGAAGAGAATAGAGGAAAAGAGATCGAGAGAGTGAAAGAGCAGAAGAAGAAAAGAGCTGCAGTAGAAAGCAGAAGAAGAAGAGAAGAGAAGAGACAGAGAGAGCCTGCGAAAGAAGAAGAAAAGAAAAAGAAGAAGAGCAGAAGGAAAAGAAGAGAAAGAGAGAGTTAGAGAGCTCGTGGGGGTTAAGAGAAAAAGAAAGTGAGAGAGAAGAGAAGAGGAAGAGAAGCTTACCTGAAGATCTGTCTACTGGACCGTGGATCAAATCCAGGCCAGTCAGCTCCATGCGAGCCACATCTGTGTTATCTTTCTTTACAGCTTTCTGATCGCTATGTATTTTCCCCTTCTTATTTTTCCTTTTTCATTTGGTTAGCTTTGTACTTCCGATCCTCTGGATTGAGGTCGGGTCCCTCCTGGTCTGGAGGAAGAGAGGTCTGCGACCTCTAGTTTGTAAGTGACTGGAAGTCACTTGTGTGTTTCCCTCCGGTTTGGAGGAAGGGAGATCTGATCTCCGGTTCTGTGCTTGTGGATCGCAAGTCCAAGTGTCCCTCCTGGTCTGGAGGAAGAGAGGTCTTCGACCTCTGGTATGCTGGTGACTGGGAGTCACTGGTGTGTTCCCTCCGGTTTGAGGAAGAGAGACTTTGCGTCTTTGGTTTCCAAGTGACTGGGAGTCACTTGGGGTATCCCTCCGGTTGGGAGGAAGAGGGGAGTTTGTTCCCCTTGTCAAGATGTGTGTCAGCACCTGTTGCAGACTGAGTCTGCTTGGTTCTAGCATTGGCTAGTAAAGCCTCGCTCCGGTTGGGAATGAGGGGTGGATGTAGGTCTGGAGGACCGAAGCACCTAAAAATCTATTGAGCAATGGTTTGCTTTGTGTGCTTGCTTCTGCTAGATACTTGGATAGGCGCGCTCTATGTGTTTGCTCATAAGTTTAATTAAATTTGTTTCGTTCTGTGATTACGTCTAGCATCTGAGTTTCTTTAATTGGCCATTATTCATAGAAGGATACATTCACCCCCCTCTGTATCCGGGCCTAGCACCCTAACAATTGGTATCAGAGCGGTGTCTGCATACAAGGTCCAGTGACCTGCAGATTCGATCTTGCAGTCTTAGGTGCTAATTTATTTTTAGTGCATCAATACTCCTGTTGCATTAATCTGATTTGTTTTCAATGGCTCATCCACCGATTTTCAGTGGTACGCATTTTAATGCATGGTTCGCTAGTCTGAAGAATTATGTTAAATCTGTGAATCCAGACCTGTGGAAAGTAATTTCACACGGTCCTCATGAACTACCAAAGAAAAAGTCCAAATGGACTGACAGTCACAAGTCTAAGCATGAAGAAAATCAGATAGCTATAAATCTGATGAAGGCAGCTACTGATAGAGCTTTCCATTCATGTTTCTTTGATTGCAGTTCGGCTAACGATATTTTGGATACACTGAAGCGAATTCAGGAGATAGATGTGGACAGCTGCATGATGGTCAACAGAAGCAATCAAAGTGGCAGCGATCAAGGCAGCAATCAAAATGAAGAAGATGATGATGATGAGGTAAATATCTTCGAGAATTTTTCTCTAGAAGATTGGGAGAATGCATATGCTGAATTATTTGAATCTCATGAACTGTTACGAAAATAATACAAAAAATTGAAGAAAAGTAGTAGGTCAGACAATTTAAATGTTGATTGTAGAAATTGTGTTGAATTGAAAAATGCTCTTGATGCTAATATGTCTGATACTCAAATGCTGAAAGAAGTTGAATGTGTTAAATCTGATCTAAACAAGCTGAAATCAGAAAATGATTCTCTTAGAGGGTACTCCAAAGAAAATGAAGAAAAATCAGAGAAACTTAAACAGGAGAACAAATTGCTGATTGAAAAACTTAATGCCATAAAGTCTGTAAACATAGAATTACAGAAAGATCTTGATAAACAGCAAAAAGATATGAAGGAAATTGAAAATGGAAGAAAGTATGAAGTCAATTCAGAAGATCAGCTTCTAATAAATGAATTGGTTCAAAATGATAAGCTTAAAGAAGAAATTGAAAAGTTGAAGATGTTAAACAGTGGCATGTCTGAAAGACTTCTTACTTTGGAAAGAGGAAAAACTGTTTGCATTGAAGATTCTGATAAACTGAGCAATCTGGAAAATGAAATTGAAAAATATAAAACTGCTAACAAGGTGTTAACTGAATGTGTGAATTGCAGTGAACAAGAGATTGCCAGTTATGAGCTACATATTTTCTCTTTGGAAGATGAAATTCAGGATTTGAAAGTCTCTTTGTCTAAATTTGTTGATGGGCAGAAAAATCTAGACAAGCTACTAGGTATAAAAATCAACTCTAGGAAGGAAGGGCTGGGCTACAATAAGATAAACAAGAAGGAACTTCAGAACAAAGTTATGACATCTTTTGTAAGTGGTTCAGATGTAGCCACCACCTCTAAAGATAAACAGCCCATTGCTCAGAAAATGTTGGGAGCAAAGGATAATTTTAAGAAAGAGGGATTGGGCTATAGTCCAGTCATGAGGAAGGTCGATGGATCCAATTTGAAAACTATTTTTGTTAAATCTTCTGAACAGGAAAAGCCTTCTACTTCATCTTCACCTCATTATAAGGCTAAGAAAACAGAAAAACATGATAAAAATCAGAAAATGATTGGAAAACAGAAAATAAATAAAAAGGGTCCATCAGTGTTTGCTGATCACAGTCCTCACACACACTCACATACATCTAAAAAGAAGATTATCTGTCATTACTGTCATAAAGTTGGACATCTGATGCATGAGTGTAAGTTGATGGAGAAGGATGATAAGAATGCTAGGAGATCTCATGATAAAAATCCTTCACCTCAGAAAAGGAGTATCACATGTTCTAACTGTGGCAAATTAGGACACTCAATTGCTCATTGCTGGTTTGCTAGTGGTAAGAAAACCTTTTATTCATATCATGCTAAATTCCCTACAAACCAACCTGTTTTTAATAAAAACAAATCTGTTTCAATGAACCAGCATATCATCTGTTTTAACTGCAACAAAATGGGTCACAGGGCCTCTGAATGCTGGTCAGGCTCTTTTAAAAGAAATTCTATTTCATGCTTTGAATGTGGAAAGGATGGCCACAGGGCCATTGATTGTTGGCATGACCAAGGAGGCTATGGCAATAATGAACTCAATTTTAAAAAGAATGCCTCTTATTGCTCTCACTGTAGAAAGCATGGCCATACAGTCAAGGACTGTTGGCATATTCAGGGGTAGAAATGTGAATCTCAAACATGCTAAATTCCCTGTAAGACAATTTACAAAACCTTCATGTTATAACTGTGGAAAGCCAGGCCACAGAGCTGGAAATTGTTGGCATGTTCAAAATAACCATGCTAAACTCCATGTTGCAAAATTTACATGTCATCATTGTGGGAAGCCAGGTCACAGGGCTGCAACCTGTTGGCTGGCAGGATATCAAAGCCAAACTGGTTTTGGTAAACAGAATTTTTATTCTGTGAACAGAAAATCTCATGCATATACACATGGATTTCATGCTAACAAGAATGTGCATAGATTAAATCTGAAATCTGGTGCATCTTACTATCATTATAGTAAACAGAACTCTCTCTCTGCCAATAAACTTCATGACAACAGTAATGTGCATAAGAAGAATTTGAAATCTGATAATTCATGTCATTACTGTAGTCAAATTGGTCATTCAATGAATAATTGCTACTTGACGAAATCTGATGACCATGTTGCTAGAAATGTGCTGAGAAAACCTGCTAGAAATAATACTGTCATGTCAGGACCCAAGATTTCTTGGGTGCCTGTTTGTGCAAAATAAACTTTGCCTTGCAGGTGTGCCTTGGAATGGAATAAAAAGGGGTATTAATCCAAGGCACTCAAGAATGAAAAAAAACCCCTTCTGAACTATTCAGGTAAATTCTCTGAATGTTCCATTTTGAAACTCATTGCATATCTGGTTTGATGCATTCTTGCATATCATGTTGTTAGTTTCATCTAGTGCATGCATATTAAATCTGTTCTTGCATATTCATTCATCATCTGCCAGTTGCATTATGTTCTAATCATGCACTCTGAAATTTCTGAAAATCTGAACTGAATGTGAATATTGTTTGAAATTTGTGTGTTGCAATAGCTCACTGAACATTCTGAATTGGATATAGGACTGCATGTTGAATTATCATGCATGACCTCATTAGTGTCTCATGACAAACATTGTATGTTGTCAGGGGGAGTCAATGCATTGCATATAGGTTGTCAAATACATACTCATGTGAAAATTCATTGCATATCCTTTCATTGATTCTCTTTGACCAAACCTTGAGCATATTTTTGAAATCATTAAGCTTCAAAATCTCTCCTATCAATTGATAACAATTGGTATCATTTGGTATCAGAATTTCTATCAGTCATTCATAAAGATTTCAATGGGACTATCTCGATCATAAATCTGAAAATTCTTGAACTAGAAATCTTCTATTATACATTTTTATGAATGTCTGAAATAACTCATGTGGTTTAAGCTTAATGTACTCATGGAGTTTAACTTTAAAATCTCTTAACATATCTAAAGCATGTTTAATAAACCTTAACATCTGGTTCATGTTGAGTCTTGTGAAAACTTCTGAAATCTACACTCTTGAATACATGACTTCAACTGATTAAGTACATGAAATTATTATTGACTTGAAGCAATGAATTTTTCTGAAAAGTCTAAAGGGTAATATCTGTCAGAGCAATGACCTTGGTCACTGAGAAACACATGTCCAAAGGACTGTGTCATGAGGTACCATAGTTAACTCTGATCAATAATTCATTGAAATTCAGGCAGAGCAATGGCATGCACACTGAGAAATACAATTCACTCATCAAGAAATGATTTGCAGTGTGTCATGACGTGTATATGCTATCTCTGTTCATATAAAGCATGACAGTTAGTCACACTAAGTGCTTAGGGATATTGGCATCTGATCAAGGTATATCCTCTAGTTACAAGGTGTGCACTGAACTAGAGTGCTCATAAAATTCGTAGCATGAAAATTGTTGAACGAATTGAAATATCTGAATATTGATGTAAAAATCAAATTGCTACAACCCTAGACAAAATCATATGACTTCATAATTGCTTGATTTCAATACTGATGCATGTAATTCTGAAAGAAGTCAATAAATTTGATTGTGTAAGACAAAGGGAGGATAATCAAGATAAATATGAGGGCTTGGTTCATTTTTATTAAAACATAGTTTTAGATATCAATACAGAATTTTATTGATAAAATCTGCATACATCATGTTTAAACCATGCTGTTCAAAAAGCTCATTCATAAGCCCCTATAATGGAAGACTTTGAAAACTTATGTTTTGGATTTATGAGAATGACCTTTCCTTGAAAATCTGACTGAAATTCTTGTAGTTGAAGCCTCTTTAGAAATCTGCTAATTGAACCTGTTCTTGGCTCATTGACCTGAACTTCTCCTTGTTTGCCCCTGTGGTCTCCTCTCATCTATCTCATAAGATTCCACTTATTGAGGGGGAGCTTCCATGTCATGCATCACTTGCATATCAATTGGCATCTATTCAGGGGGAGCATTCCTTGTCATACTGAATCATGTTCATATCATTTGTGACCTTGCATTCAAATCCCTCATGATCAGATTTATGCATGATCAACAAAAACTGTATAGTCAACTCCTTTCTTATCAGTTGACTGATTCCATCTGTATTTTTCTGACCATACAAATGTGAGGTGCCACTCCCATTATTACCTTGTTCACTTGCAGCCTTCTGAACCTCAGAATCTTTATGATGGTGGATTTCAGATTGATTCCTGAGATGTATTTCTCTCCACACTGTTGGAATCTTCCATCTTATTCTGCAATAAGTTCTGATTCTGTGGTATCTTCACCAGAATTCAGATTCTTTGTAATGGCTGATTTCAGATTGATTTATTGGGTAACCAGAGTCCATTCCTGTGCTTCAGGGGGAGTTATGGTTTATTATCATCTAAGGGGAGAGTAGTCAATCATGCATGTTGATAGGGGGAGAACTGTTTCATTGTCATAAGGGAGATCTTCATTTTAAAGAACCTTGACTCATTCTCTGCATTGTTGTGCTGCATTTGACTATCAAACCATTTCCCTTCTTTTTGATTATGTCAAAGGGGGAGAATAGTTTGATGAGTCAGTGTGACTCATTATGTTGCCATCATCAAAAAGGGGGAGATTGTTGTGCCCCTTGTGCTTTGTTGATGATGTGGTGTTTTAATGATAGTAACATGAATGAGTCACCACATTGTCTTGAATATGTCTGACCTTTTCTGTGGGAGATTGCATAAGTGTGCCATGTCTGAATTGTGAAGAATGCATGTGTATGCTTGAGTCATGCTGTAATATATTGGCTTGTGCTTGATTTCTATTCTGTGCATTGCTTCTCTGCTGATATGTTCATGCATTGTCTTAGGCTAAGTCTGTACAGCCTACGTCTCTTGCAGCGTCAACGCTGTGAGCATTCTCAAGTCTGCAGCGTCAACGCTGTGAGTATGCACTTTGTTTCAGGTTCTTCAAGTCTATACAGACTTTAGCGTCTCATTTAGTGTCTAAGGCAAAGTCTACACATTGGCTAAGTGTGTACATCCCTTACATTTCTTGAGACCAAGTCCATACATCATGAAAGTCTATACACTCCTCTTGGCCTTAGCATCTGTTTTGAAGTCCATACATTGGTCTTCAGTTCAAGTCTGTACAGCGTTACGTTCTCTTTGGAAAGTCTGTACAGCGTCAAGTCTGCACATTGGGGTTTCACGAGAAGTCTACACATTGGTCTCCACCTGAAGTCTATACATTGGCTAAGGGTCTTCAAGTCCATACACAGTTGTCTGATGCATATTGTTTGAAGTCTGTACAACATGCCTTGTTGTTCACAACTTTCTTGTTTGTGACTTCCCTAGTGTTTTGATGATGAGCATCACTATGTTAAGTATTCTCATTTTAATCAGATATCTTGCGTAATGTTATGCATTTGAAATTTCATGATTAACAGAAAAATTGCTATGAGGTAGTACCTTGTATGTCCATACTATTCCTTTCGTACTTCGTGTTGTTTGTGTTTACTAAACTTCGTGTTGTCCTTTTGTACGTCGTGTTGTTCCAACTATGTTTGTTAATTGTCTTCGTGTTGTTTACTGAAGCAGCTTGAATTGTTCTGATGAACTTCGAGTCATTTTCCTGTGAACCTCGTGTCGTTTCTTCAGTATTTAGTTGCTCATCTCGAGTCATCCGTTTTATTTTTGCTCTTATGTTTTCGTGTCATCTACTGTAGTTACTCGAGTCATTTTTACGGCTTTCACTGCTTTATCACGTGTCGTTGTAGCTGTTCCTATTTTTCTATCTTCGTGTTGTTTTTCTAGACCCCGTGTCCTTTTTGCTTTGTGACCACACTTCGTGTCGGTTTCTGTTTTCGTCTTCGAGTTGGTTTTAGTCCGTGTCGTCCTCGTCTTCGAGTCGTTTGTAAGTTCGAGCGATTTTGTATTCGTGTTGTTTTTGTGTCTTCATGTTGCTTTTTGTGTCTTCGTGTTGCTTCTTTCTATCTTCGTCCAAGGTTCCTTTGATCGCGTGTTTCTATCATTTTTACTCCGTGTTATTTCCTTCTCCGTACCTCGTGTCGTTCTCAGTATAGTGCACCTATTGTTGTTCCTACACACCTCGTGCAGTTTTAGTTTTTGTGGCCCTGAGTTTTAATCGTTTTAATTCCTTGCAGGAGAAGAAGAAAAACAAAAAGAAGAAGGTGGTCCGAGGAAGAATATTCCTCAGTGACTGGGAGGCACGTGATCCGAGGCTGGAAGGGCAGACAGATTATGACACGTGTGCTGAAGCTGGCTGAGAGACTGACACGTGGCCACAAGTTCTGGGCGGGAAATGAGGAAGCCACACGCGCCCAGTGCTGCCCTCCTGCTGGCTGCTGCTTATAAAAGGAAGCCTTCATCCAACAGATGAAGAGAGATCGAAGAAGAAGCCTGGAGAGCAGAAAGTCCTTCGATCCAGAAAAAGAAAAGAGGAAGAAAAAGAGAAGAAGAGAGAATAGCAGAGAGCGTGAGTCGAAGAGAATAGAGAAAAGAGATCGAGAGAGTGAAAGAGCAGAAGAAGAAAAGAGCTGCAGTAGAAAGCAGAAGAGGAAGAGAAGAGAAGAGACAGAGAGAGCCTGCGAAAGAAGAAGAAAAGAAAGAAGAAGAGCAGAAGGAAAAGAAGAGAAAGAGAGAGTTAGAGAGCTCGTGGGGGTTAAGAGAAAAAGAAAGTGAGAGAGAAGAGAAGAGGAAGAGAAGCTTACCTGAAGATCTATCTACTGGACCGTGGATCAAATCCAGGCCAGTCAGCTCCATGCGAGCCACATCTGTGTTATCTTTCTTTACAGCTTTCTGATCGCTATGTATTTTCCCCTTCTTATTTTTCCTTTTTCATTTGGTTAGCTTTGTACTTCCGATCCTCTGGATTGAGGTCGGGTCCCTCCTGATCTGGAGGAAGAGAGGTCTGCGACCTCTAGTTTGTAAGTGACTGGAAGTCACTTGTGTGTTTCCCTCCGGTTTGGAGGAAGGGAGATCTGATCTCCGGTTCTGTGCTTGTGGATCGCAAGTCCAAGTGTCCCTCCTGGTCTGGAGGAAGAGAGGTCTTCGACCTCTGGTTTGCTGGTGACTGGGAGTCACTGGTGTGTTCCCTCCGATTTGGAGGAAGAGAGACTTTGCGTCTTTGGTTTCCAAGTGACTGGGAGTCACTTGGGGTGTCCCTCCGGTTGGGAGGAAGAGGGGAGTTTGTTCCCCTGGTCAAGATGTGTGTCAGCACCTGTTGCAGACTGAGTCTGCTTGGTCTAGCATTGGCTAGTGAAGCCTCACTCCGGTTGGGAATGAGGGGTGGATGTAGGTCTGGAGGACCGAACCACCTAAAAATCTATTGAGCAATGGTTTGCTTTGTGTGCTTGCTTCTGCTAGATGCTTGGATAGGCGCGCTCTATGTGTTTGCTCATAAGTTTAATTAAATTTGTTTCGTTCTGTGATTACGTCTAGCATCTGAGTTTCTTTAATTGGCCATTATTCATAGAAGGATACATTCACCCCCTCTGTATCCGGGCCTAGCACCCTAACAATTGGTATCAGAGCGGTGTCTGCATACAAGGTCCAGTGACCTGCAGATTCGATCTTGCAGTCTTAGGTGCTAATTTATTTTTAGTGCATCAATACTCCTGTTGCATTAATCTGATTTGTTTTCAATGGCTCATCCACCGATTTTCAGTGGTACGCATTTTAATGCATGGTTCGCTAGTCTGAAGAATTATGTTAAATCTGTGAATCCAGACCTGTGAAAGTAATTTCACACGGTCCTCATGAACTACCAAAGAAAAAGTCCAAATGGACTGACAGTCACAAGTCTAAGCATGAAGAAAATCAGATAGCTATAAATCTGATGAAGGCAGCTACTGATAGAGCTTTCCATTCATGTTTCTTTGATTGCAGTTCGGCTAAAGATATTTTGGATACACTGAAGCGAATTAGGAGATAGATGTGGACAGCTGCATGATGGTCAACAGAAGCAATCAAAGTGGCAGCGATCAAGGCAGCAATCAAAATGAAGAAGATGATGATGATGAGGTAAATGTCTTCGAGAATTTTTCTCTAGAAGATTGGGAGAATGCATATGCTGAATTATTTGAATCTCATGAACTGTTAAGAAAATAATACAAAAAATTGAAGAAAAGTAGTAGGTCAGACAATTTAAATGTTGATTGTAGAAATTGTGTTGAATTGAAAAATGCTCTTGATGCTAATATGTCTGATACTCAAATGCTGAAAGAAGTTGAATGTGTTAAATCTGATCTAAACAAGCTGAAATCAGAAAATGATTCTCTTAGAGGGTTCTCCAAAGAAAATGAAGAAAAATCAGAGAAACTTAAACAGGAGAACAAATTGCTGATTGAAAAACTTAATGCCATAAAGTCTGTAAACATAGAATTACAGAAAGATCTTGATAAACAGCAAAAAGATATGAAGGAAATTGAAAATGGAAGAAAGTATGAAGTCAATTCAGAAGATCAGCTTCTAATAAATGAATTGGTTCAAAATGATAAGCTTAAAGAAGAAATTGAAAAGTTGAAGATGTTAAACAGTGGCATGTCTGAAAGACTTCTTACTTTGGAAAGAGGAAAAACTGTTTGCATTGAAGATTCTGATAAACTGAGCAATCTGGAAAATGAAATTGAAAAATATAAAACTGCTAACAAGGTGTTAATTGAATGTGTGAATTGCAGTGAACAAGAGATTGCCAGTTATGAGCTACATATTTTCTCTTTGGAAGATGAAATTCAGGATTTGAAAGTCTCTTTGTCTAAATTTATTGATGGGCAGAAAAACCTAGACAAGCTACTAGGTATAAAAATCAACTCTAGGAAGGAAGGGCTGGGCTACAATAAGATAAACAAGAAGGAACTTCAGAATAAAGTTATGACATCTTTTGTAAGTGGTTCAGATGTAGCCACCACCTCTAAAGACAAATAGCCCATTGCTCAGAAAATGGTGGGAGCAAAGGATAATTTTAAGAAAGAGGGATTGGGCTATAGTCCAGTCATGAGGAAGGTCGATGGATCCAATTTGAAAACTATTTTTGTTAAATCTTCTGAACAGGAAAAGCCTTCTACTTCATCTTCACCTCATTATAAGGCTAAGAAAACAGAAAAACATGATAAAAATCAGAAAATGATTGGAAAACAGAAAATAAATAAAAAGGGTCCATCAGTGTTTGCTGATCACAGTCCTCACACACACTCACATGCATCTAAAAAGAAGATTATCTGTCATTACTGTCATAAAGTTGGACATCTGATGTATGAGTGTAAGTTGATGGAGAAGGATGATAAGAATGTTAGGAGATCTCATGATAAAAATCCTTCACCTCAGAAAAGGAGTATCACATGTTCTAACTGTGGCAAATTAGGACACTCAATTGCTCATTGCTGGTTTGCTAGTGGTAAGAAAACCTTTTATTCATATCATGCTAAATTCCCTGCAAACCAACATGTTTTTAATAAAAATAAATCTGTTTCAATGAACCAGCATATCATCTATTTTAACTGCAACAAAATGGGTCACAGGGCCTCTGAATGCTGATCAGGCTCTTTTAAAAGAAATTCTATTTCATGCTTTGAATGTGGAAAGGATGGCCACAGGGCCATTGATTGTTGGCATGCCCAAGGAGGCTATGGCAATAATGAACTCAATTTTAAAAAGAATGCCTCTTATTGCTCTTACTGTAGAAAGCATGGCCATATAGTCAAGGACTGTTGGCATATTCAGGGTGGTAGAAATGTGAATCTCAAACATGCTAAATTCCCTGTAAGACAATTTGCAAAACCTTCATGTTATAACTGTGGAAAGCCAGGCCACAGAGCTGGAAATTGTTGGCATGTTCAAAATAACCCTGCTAAACTCCATGTTGCAAAATTTACATGTCATCATTGTGGGAAGCCAGGTCACAGGGCTGCAACCTGTTGGCTGGCAGGATATCAAAACCAAACTGGTTTTGGTAAACAGAATTTTTATTCTGTGAACAGAAAATCTCATGCATATACACATGGATTTCATGCTAACAAGAATGTGCATAGATTAAATCTGAAATCTGGTGCATCTTACTATCATTATAGTAAACAGAACTCTCTCTCTGCCAATAAACTTCATGACAATAGTAATGTGCATAAGAAGAATTTGAAATCTGATAATTCATGTCATTACTGTGGTCAAATTGGTCATTCAATGAATAATTGCTACTTGACGAAATCTGATGACCATGTTGCTAGAAATGTGCTGAGAAAACCTGCTAGAAATAATACTATCATGTCAGGACCCAAGATTTCTTGGGTGCCTGTTTGTGCAAAATAAACTTTGCCTTGCAGGTGTGCCTTGGAATGGAATAAAAAGGGGTATTAATCCAAGGCACTCAAGAATGAAAAAAACCCCTTCTGAACTGTTCAGGTAAATTCTCTGAATTTCCCATTTTGAAACTCATTGCATATCTGGTTTGATGCATTCTTGCATATCCTGTTCTTAGTTTCATCTAGTGCATGCATATTAAATCTGTTCTTGCATATTCATTCATCATCTGCCAGTTGCATTATGTTCTAATCATGCACTCTGAAATTTCTGAAAATCTGAACTGAATGTGAATATTGTTTGAAATTTGTGTGTTGCAATAGCTCATTGAACATTCTGAATTGGATATAGGACTGCATGTTGAATTATCATGCATGACCTCATCAGTGTCTCATGACAAACATTGTATGTTGTCAGGGGGAGTCAATGCATTGCATATAGGTTGTCAAATGCATACTCATGTGAAAATTCATTGCATATCCTTTCATTGATTCTCTTTGACCAAACCTTGAGCATATTTTTGAAATCATTAAGCTTCAAAATCTCTCCTATCAATTGATAACAATTGGTATCATTTGGTATTAGAATTTCTATCAATCATTCATGAAGATTTCAATGGGACTATCTCGATCATAAATCTGAAAATTCTTGAACTAGAAATCTTCTATTATACATTTTTATGAATGTCTGAAATAACTCATGTGGTTTAAGCTTAATGTATTCATGGAGTTTAACTTTAAAATCTCTTAACATATCTAAAGCATGTTTAATAAACCTTAACTGGTTCATGTTGAGTCTTGTGAAAACTTCTGAAATCTGCACTCTTGAATACATGACTTCAACTGATTAAGTACATTAAATTATTATTGACTTGAAGCAATGAATTTTTCTGAAAAGTCTAAAGGGTAATATCTGTCAGAGTAATGACCTTGGTCACTGAGAAACACATGTCCAAAGGACTGTGTCATGAGGTACCATAGTTAACTCTGATTAAGAATTCATTGAAATTCAGGCAGAGCAATGGCATGCACACTTAGAAATACAATTCACTCATCAAGAAATGATTTGCAGTGTGTCATGATGTGTATATGTTATCTCTGTTCATATAAAGCATGACAGTTAGTCACACTAAGTGCTTAGGGATATTGGCCTCTGATCAAGGTATATCCTCTAGTTACAAGGTGTGCACTGAACTAGAGTGCTCGTAAAATTTGTAGCATGAAAATTATTGAACGAATTGAAATATCTGAATATTGATGCAAAAATCAAATTGCTACAACCCTAGACAAAATCATATGACTTCATAATTGCTTGATTTCAATACTGATGCATGTAGTTCTGAAAGAAGTCAATAAATTTGATTGTGTAAGATAAAGGGAGGATAATCAAGATAAATATGAGGGCTTGGTTCATTTTTATTAAAACATGGTTTTAGATATCAATACAGAATTTTATTGATAAAATCTGCATACATCATGTTTAAACCATGCTGTTCAAAAAGCTCATTCATAAGCCCCTATAATGGAAGACTTTGAAAACTTATGTTTTAGATTTATGAGAATGACATTTCCTTAAAAATCTGACTGAAATTCTTGTAGTTGAAGCCTCTTTAGAAATCTGCTAATTGAACCTGTTCTTGGCTCATTGACCTGAACTTCTCCTTGTTTGCCCCTGTGGTCTCCTCTCATCTATCTCATAAGATTCCACTTATTGAGGGGGAGCTTCCATGTCATGCATCACTTGCATATCAATTGGCATCTATTCAGGGGGAGCATTCCTTGTCATACTGAATCATGTTCATATCATTTGTGACCTTGCATTCAAATCCCTCATGATCAGATTTATGCATGATCAACAAAAACTGTATAGTCAACTCCTTTCTTATCAGTTGACTGATTCCATCTGCATTTTTCTGACCATACAAATGTGAGGTGCCACTCCCATTATTACCTTGTTCACTTGTAGCCTTCTTGGTATAGTCAACCTCAGAATCTTTATGATGGTGAATTTCAGATTGATTCCTGAGATGTATTTCTCTCCACACTGTTGGAATCTTCCATCTTGTTCTGCAATAAGTTCTGATTCTGTGGTATCTTCACCAGAATTCAGATTCTTTGTAATGGCTGATTTCAGATTGATTTATTGGATAACCAGAGTCCATTCCTGTGCTTCAGGGGGAGTTATGGTTTATTATCATCTAAGGGGAGAGTAGTCAATCATGCATGTTGATAGGGGGAGAACTGTTTCACTGTCATAGGGGAGATCTTCATTTTAAAGAACCTTGACTCATTCTCTGCATTGTTGTGCTGCATTTGACTATCAAACCATTTCCCTTCTTTTTGATTATGCCAAAGGGGGAGAATAGTTTGATGAGTCAGTGTGACTCATTATGTTGCCATCATCAAAAAGGGGGAGATTGTTGTGCCCCTTGTGCTTTGTTGATGATGTGATGTTTTAATGATAGCAACATGAATGAGTCACCACATTGTCTTGAATATGTCTGACCTTTTCTGTGGGAGATTGCATAAGTGTGCCATGTCTGAATTGTGAAGAATGCATGTGTATGCTTGAGTCATGCTGTGATATATTGGCTTCTGCTTGATTTCTATTCTGTGCATTACTTCTCTGCTGATATATTCATGCATTGTCTTAGGCTAAGTCTGTACAGCCTACGTCTCTCTTTCAGCGTCAACGCTGTGAGCATTCTCAAGTCTATACAGACTTTAGCGTCTCATTTAGCGTCTAAGGCAAAGTCTACACATTGGATAAGTGTGTACATCGCTTACATTTCTTGAGACTAAGTCCATACATCGTGAAAGTCTATACACTCCTCTTGGCCTTAGCATTTGTTTTGAAGTCCATACATTGGTCTTCAGTTCAAGTCTGTACAGTGTTACGTTCTCTTTGGAAAGTCTGTACAGCGTCAAGTCTGCACATTGGGGTTTCACGAGAAGTCTACACATTGGTCTCCACCTGAAGTCTATACATTGGCTAAGGGTCTTCAAGTCCATACACAGTTGTCTGATGCATATTGTTTGAAGTCTGTACAACATGCCTTGTTGTTCACAACTTTCTTGTTTGTGACTTCCCTAGTGTTTTGATGATGAGCATCACTATGTTAAGTATTCTCATTTTAATCAGATATCTTGCGTAATGTTATGCATTTGAAATTTCCATGATTAACTGGAAAACTGCTATGAGGTAGTACCTTGTATGTCCGTACTATTCCTTTCATACTTCGTGTTGTTTGTGTTTACTACACTTCGTGTTGTCCTTTTGTACGTCGTGTTGTTCCAACTATGTTTGTTGATTGTCTTCGTGTTGTTTACTGAAGCAGCTCGAATTGTTCTAATGAACTTCGAGTCATTTTCCTGTGAACCTCGTGTCGTTTCTTCAGTATTTAGTTTCTCATCTCGAGTCATCCATTTTATTTTTGCTCGTGTTTTCGTGTCATTTACTGTAGTTACTCGAGTCATTTTTTTCGGCTTTCACTGCTTTATCACGTGTCGTTGTAGCTGTTCCTATTTTTCTATCTTCGTGTTGTTTTTCCTAGACCCCGTGTCCTTTTTGCTTTGTGACCACACTTCGTGTCGGTTTCTATTTTCGTCTTCGAGTTGGTTTTAGTCCGTGTCGTCCTCGTCTTCGAGTCGTTTGTAAGTTCGAGTGATTTTGTATTCGTGTTGTTTTTGTGTCTTCATGTTGCCTTTTGTGTCTTCGTGTTGCTTCTTTCTATCTTCGTCCAAGGTTCCTTTGATCGCGTGTTTCTATCATTTTTACTCTGTGTTATTTCCTTCTCCGTACCTCGTGTCGTTCTCAGTATAGTGCACCTATTGTTGTTCCTACACACCTCGTGCAGTTTTAGTTTTTGTGGCCCTGAGTTTTAATCGTTTTAAATCTTTGCAGGAGAAGAAGAAAAACAGAAAGAAGAAGGTGGTCCGAGGAAGAATATTCCTCAGTGACTGGGAGGCACGTGAATCGAGGCTGGAAGGGCAGACAGGATTGTGACACGTGTGCTGAAGCTGGCTGAGAGACTGACACGTGGCCACAAGTTCTGGGCGGGAAATGAGGAAGCCACACGCGCCCAGTGCTGCCCTCCTGCTGGCTGCTGCTTATAAAAGGAAGCCTTCATCCAACAGATTAAGAGAGATCGAAGAAGAAGCCTGGAGAGCAGAAAGTCCTTTGATCCATAAAAAGAAAAGAGGAAGAAAAAGAGAAGAAGAGAGAATAGCAGAGAGCGTAAGCTGAAGAGAATAGAGGAAAAGAGATCGAGAGAGTGAAAGAGCAGAAGAAGAAAAGAGCTGCAGTAGAAAGCAGAAGAAGAAGAGAAGAGAAGAGAAGAGACAGAGAGAGCCTGCGAAAGAAGAAGAAAAGAAAGAGAAGAAGAGCAGAAGGAATAGAAGAGAAAGAGAGAGTTAGAGAGCTCGTGAGGGTTAAGAGAAAAAGAAAGTGAGAGAGAAGAGAAGAGGAAGAGAAGCTTACCTGAAGATCTGTCTACTGGACCGTGGATCAAATCCAGGCCAGTCAGCTCCATGCGAGCCACATCTGTGTTATCTTTCTTTACAGCTTTCTGATCGCTATGTATTTTCCCCTACTTATTTTTCCTTTTTCATTTGGTTAGCTTTGTACTTCCGATCCTCTGGATTGAGGTCGGGTCCCTCCTGGTCTGGAGGAAGAGAGGTCTGCGACCTCTAGTTTACAAGTGACTGGAAGTCACTTGTGTGTTTCCCTCCGGTTTGGAGGAAGGGAGATCTGATCTCCGGTTCTGGGCTTGTGGATCGCAAGTCCAAGTGTCCCTCCTGGTCTGGAGGAAGAGAGGTCTTCGACCTCTGGTTTGCTGGTGACTGGGAGTCACTGGTGTGTTCCCTCCAGTTTGGAGGAAGAGAGACTTTGCGTCTCTGGTTTCCAAGTGACTAGGAGTCACTTGGGGTGTCCCTCCGGTTGGGAGGAAGAGGGGAGTTTGTTCCCCTGGTCAAGCTGTGTGTCAGCACCTGTTGCAGACTGAGTCTGCTTGGTTCTAGCATTGGCTAGTAAAGCCTCACTCCGGTTGGGAATGAGGGGTGGATGTAGGTCTGGAGGACCGAACCACCTAAAAATCTATTGAGCAATGGTTTGCTTTGTGTGCTTGCTTCCGCTAGATGCTTGGATAGGCGCGCTCTATGTGTTTGCTCATAAGTTTAAATGAATTTGTTTCATTCTGTGATTGCGTCTAGCATCTGAGTTTCTTTAATTGGCCATTATTCATAGAAGGATACATTCACCCCCCTCTGTATCCGGGCCTAGCACCCTAACAAGTAGAACATCGACTCGTGCTTAAACCAGAGGCAACACCGATGAAACAACGGTCAAGAAGATTTCACCCCCACATGGCCTTAAGGATTAAGGAAGAAGTTGACAAGTTATATAAAGCCAGATTCATTAGAGTTGTCCTATATCCTCAGTGGGTGGCAAACATAGTCCCTGTCATCAAGAAGGATGGAAAGGTGCGTATTTGCATCGATTTCAGGGATCTCAATAAAGCATGTCCCAAGGATGATTTCCCGCTGCCTCACATTGATGTCTTGGTCGATAGTACCGCCGGGTACGAATCGTTGTCATTTATGGATGGTTACTCAGGATATAATCAAATCCGTCTCACTCCAGAAGATCAAGAGAAAACCTCCTTCACCACGCCCTGGGGTACATATTGTTATGTGGTTATGCTATTCGGTCTGAAGAATGCAGGTGCCACCTATCAAAGGGCGATGATGGCCATCTTCCATGACATGATGCATATCTATATGGAAGCTTACGTAGATGACATTTTGGTGAAGTCAAGAACCAAAGAAGAACACCCCTCTATTCTGGCTAAGGTACTGCAAAGAGCCAGGGAGTACAAGCTTAAGATGAATCTGAAGAAGTGTGTATTCAGAGTCTCCTCAGGGAAGCTGTTAGGTTTCATAGTGAGCAAACGGGGGATCCAGATTGATCCTAACAAAGCACAGGCCGTCATGGATATGCCTCCGCCTAAGGACATTACGGAACTTCGAGGATTGATCGGCCGATTGCAATTCATTAGAAGATTCATATCCCAACATTCTCAAAGGTGTCGTCCATTTTATGAATTGCTTAAGGCGAGGGTTAAGTTTGAATGGAATGAAGATTGTCAAAAGGCCTACGAGGACTTGAAGGAATATCTATCCAATCCCCCAGTTTTGCAATCTCCTGTCCCTGGGAAACCCCTAATCCTATACATCTCAGTTATCGAAGACTCCCTAGGGGCGGTATTAGCACAAGTAGATGATGAAGGGAAAGAGCGGGCTGCGTATTACCTCTCTCGGTTATTCAACCCAGCTGAGTCCGGATACACCGCTATGGAGAAGACTTGTGCCGCCTTAGTGTGGGTAGCTCAGAAGCTTAAACACTATTTTCTTGCCCACCCAGTTAGGTTGATCTCTAGAATGGACCCGATTCGCTATCTCTTAGAAAAGCCCGTCCTTTCTAGTAGGTTAGCTCGCTGGCAGAGCTTCCTCTCTCAATTTGAGATCACATTCATCGTTCAGAAGGCGGTCAAAGGATACGCCATCGCTGAGCATCTCGCTCTTCTCCCCATTCCTCACACCGATTCCATCTAGGACGATTTCCCTGATGAGCATCTTTCTGTTATCTCTCATCACCCCTTCTGGTCTCTGCACTTCGACGGTGCACTCAATTCTCAAGGCCAAGGGATCGGTGCTGTTCTGCTTACTCCAGAGGGGGTGACCATCCCCTTTGCTTATCAACTTTGGTTTCCTGCTACCAACAACATCGCTGAGTATGAGGCTCTCCTAGCTGGACTAAAGCAGGCCTACCTCTTAGGTGCGCGTTATTTAAACATTATAGGAGATTCTCAGCTCGTCCTACGGCAAGTTCTGACCACTTGCGGTACTAGTGACCCCAAGCTCAAGCCTTATCAAGATATGGTCACGCTCCTTGCCAGGCAATTCCGTAAGCTGATCTATATCCATGCTCCTCCTTCTCAGAATATCCTAGCTGACGCTCTGGCATCCCTTGCTTCTTCCCTATCTTTCCCTCTCAGTCGGAGCACTGAGACAATCATCGTTCAGAGATTGGACGCACCCTCTCTTCAGGATCCTTGGTACATCAATCCTAGGAAATATGTAGAGGCAAGAGCTGAGAAGGAAGATCTTAAGGAAGTATCTTTAACAGAGCTAGAAGAGATTCTGGACGAAGAAGAATTGCCTTGGTATCATGAAATCGAGCTGTTCTGTAAGGAGGGATTGTTCCCAGAAGGGGCAAATGCTGAGCAACGCAAGTCAATCAGAAGAGCCGCCGCAAGGTACACCGTTGTTGCAGGAGAACTGTACAGGCGCGCTACTAATGGGATGCTCATGAGATGCTTAGATGATGTTGAAGCTTGGAAGGTGGCTGAAGCAGCCCATTCTAGTGAGTGTAGGGGTCATGTCAATGGCCAGGCTCTAGCGAAGAAGATCCTAAGGTAGGGCTACTATTGGCCCACTCTAGAGGAAGATTGCTCCCTCTATGTCCGGAGGTGTCTTAAGTGCCAACTCCACGCTGATAAAATTCATTCTCCAGCTTCATCTCTCCATCCTATGACCGCTCCTTGGCCATTCTCTATGTGGGCCTTTGACGTTGTCGGCCCGCTCGGTGATCCTAATTCCCAGATCAAGTAGAAATCCTTTATCCTCACCGCCACTGAGTACTTCACCAAGTGGGCCGAAGCTGAGGCGTACGCAGAGATCAAAGCTACAACGGTGTGCCGCTTTATTATGAAGAATATCATCTCACGGTTCGGAGTGCCAAGCAGCATCATCACCGACAACGGACCCCAGTTCGTTTCCCAAGAGCTTAAGGACCTATGTAAGAAGTTCAAGATTGCATTGCATCATTCATCTCCATACTATCCTCAAGGCAACGGCCAAGCCGAGGCCACTAATAAAACCCTTCTTAAAATCATCAAGAAAACATGTGAAGCTCATAAGTTTTTTGATTGCTCAGAAAGATTAGTGGAAGCTCTGTGGGCTTACCGCACCTCCGTCCGTACCCCTACGGGACAAACTCTCTATTCTCTTACCTACGGGATGGAGGCGGTGCTCCCATATGAGATCCTGATCCCTTCCCTTAGAGTGCAGCTTGATAAGGAATTTAATCTTGATGAACGTCGAGAGGCATTGCTGGTTCAGTTGGAACTCTTAGATGAGAAGAGGATGAATGCGGCCGATCATGTATCCATTTATCAGAAGAGGGTTTCGCGTTATTTTCAAAAGAAGGTAATCGAACGTAAGTTTTAAAAGGGTGATATGATTTTGAAACGAAAATTCATTCGGTCTGCAGGTCCTAGGTCTAAATTACAACCTAATTGGGAAGGGTCGTTTGTCATAAAAGAAGCTTATCCGGAAAATGCTTATCGTTTAGTAAACGCGGAAGGTGAGGAGCTCTCTCACCCGTGGAATGGGTTGTATCTTAAGCGTTTCTTTCCTTAGAGTCTAACCATGTGCTACCCCGCAGCAAGATGTTCCTCCTTTCACTAAAGGAGTCCCACGTGAGGCAATCACACACTACACGACGTCCCTGGTCAGGTTTTCCACGTTGAGAAAGGACAATGTTTCTCCTTGGCCATGCTTTGGGGGAAAGTCGAGGTCCCTGTCCGTTTCTTCCTTCAGCTAAAACCAGGGGCAAGAGGTGAATAAGGAGGCGATAACCGATCCAAACACCCTCACGAGAGGAGGTCTCAAATAAGGGCAGTCCGTTACGACCTGACGCCACAAGAAACAAAAGAGACAGCGAAGGGGCAATCTCTATGACAAAATCAAAAGCATCACCTCAAAGTCGATATAGTATGAATTATGAATTCCAAAGCTCCAGAAAGGCAAAGCAAGAAAAGCTAGGCATGACAAGAGTGGCAGTATAGTTCCCCGCGGGACGTTATGAGCCCGGTCGCATGCATGCCTAGGGTGGATTAAGGTTCGATGACAGACTCAAAGCCCCGGCACAACAGACCAAATCTCTAATGGGTTGTACGGAAAGGAAATCAAGTCTTAAAAAAAACTTCTATATCTGGCCTAAGGCTTACTCCCCGTATTCTGTTTTTCTTTTAGGACCAAGATTAGTACCCTGGGTATGGCCCTGGCAGAAACACCGTCATGACAATTGGACCTTGTCCAGGGGTCGTCACCTTCTCTCACACCAACCCCCGGACTCGATATCAACAAGGAAGGGCTCACGCTACTGGGGAAGCACTAGTTTTCCAAAATCCAAGAAAATCAAATATTTTTAAAATCCAAATAAATTAAATATTTCCCAAAATCCAAAAAAAAATCAAATATTTTCAAAATCCAAACAAATTGAATTTTTTTTTAAATCCAAACAAAATCAAACATTTTCTAAAATCCAAAATCCAAAAAAAAATCGAAATATTTTCAAAATCCAAAAACATCAAATATTTTCAAAACCCAAACAAATCAAATTTTTTCAAAGTCTCACAAAAATCAGATATTCTCCAAAACTCCCGAAAAACACCATCATATGCACTGCATGCATTGCATTATTTTATTATGTTTTCCGCCTATTTAACAAGGCTCCACCCCTTGACCAAATATTAAAGAAACGGTCATTATCTAACTTGCTTCAAGGCAAGGGGTTGGGTCTAAGAACAGATCTAACTTGTTTCATGTTTAAAGTATGCGCAGAACACAGGGTCAAGATCAAAGTGAGAAGCTCACAATTATGCAGATTCAAAGGCTGTAACGCATCATCATCAGGCCGCTACAGTCATCCAACGGTCATATCCTTATCGTCACTCCTCTTCTTGCATAAGCTTTCTTTCTTCAGCAGCCATCATTCTAACGGCCAGGGTTATGACTATTACTTACTCTAACGGCCTGAGTCTTGACCGTTACATCCCTCAGAGAAAAGGGTTCTTCGTGCTTCCATTTTGACGGCCTATCGTCAGACCGTCGTTTATTTATAACGGCTCAGTGCACATCCGTTACATACTCCAGAGGCTCTGCTTGTTTACATCATTCCAGACGATCAAGCCACAAAACTCTTGCTCATTCAACTGAGACAATCTCATCTCATTCAATCAGGCTTAATGAAAAATGAATTCACAAAATTCCAACTTTTTGTCATAAAAGCAACATCTCTCATAAATAAAAAAAATAAATCAAGCTACATTCATTTTTTTATCTGCAAGGGGGCGGATCTTCCTCAACTCTTTCACGTAGCCTCGGCGTGCTTCGTCGTTCTCTTCAACTTCTTCTTGCCACGGGCGCACTTTGCTGATCTCCCACATGGTCAGCACGTTCCGGATCGCTCTTTCATCGTCCTCGGTCCCCATCTTCCTAGATAGAAGGGGAGGGTAGTGTGATAGTGCAGGAGCTTGGGTTCTTGGAAGTCCGATCTGAAGATGACACCGGTGCGGGTTATAGATCGCCATTGTAGTATTTCCCACTAGCTGGAGGTCCAGGCCTTGACGCTGCGGTATTTTAAGAGGAGTGCTTCGAAGGATTCTTGGTCGCATATTGAACTTGTCTATTGGAAAAGTGTTGAAGAAGAGGCGCCATTCATCCCGGGTTCTCTTATCCGCCGTCTTGCATTCAACCTGTGAAGAGTATCCAAATGCTCCTCCAATGAAGAAGAGAGGGTGGCTCCCGAAGATTCGACTGGCTGAAGTTATGTCTTCCTTTGGTTGGAATTTGATTCTCACTCCCATCCAACACTCAAGAAGTATCATGGAGCCGAACAAAGGTCCTCCTAAGCAAGCCGAGCTGAGTCCTTCATAGAGGTATGAGAGGATCGCTTGAGAGAGGGACATTCCCCGCCACAACCCACTAATAATGCTGAGGTTTTGGAAATCTAAGAGGTGGTCGGTCGTGGTGAAAAAGAAAACTCCGCACAAGCAAACCGCCACCGCCTTGGCTATTGCCTCGTGTCTCTCCCACTTGTTTTTACAATGAGACACTATCCATTGTGCCAAGGGTATCAAGTGAATGTGGTGTGGGCTGATCATGGTCCTCACATCCTTCGGATTATGGATGAAATCGCTTAAGATCAAGGACGGGTCAATAGGCTCAACCGTGTAGCAAACCCGGTCTTCATCCCCCACCTTAGTCTTAGGAAGGGCTAGGTAGGTCTCTACCTCCTCTAATAGGACTGTCGCTTCAAAGGAAGGGAAGATGAAGGTATGAGTTTGTGGATGCCATAGTTCTACAAGAGCTGAAATGCTTGGCCAATCTAAAGATAATTTCTGGAAGTTTTTGCCTAAGACCAAGAAAGGTTGAAGGTGCCATGCTTTAAGGATTGATGTGACTTCTATAGGGAGTGCCTTTACCATGGGAGCCACCCACTTCAAATTTGAATAGCATCTTGGGCCAGGAAGGGGCTTAAGAAGGAGAAGAAGAAGAAGTCATGAAAGGAATTGAAGTGCAGAAAATTCTGAACTTGGCTGGGTTATTGGGACTTACCACCCTTTGAGCATTAGAGCTTAGGTGCTTGGGAATCGAGGTTAGCCATTGAAGCTCTCTGTGTTCCTTTCTTGTAGCCTTAGGTCCGATGTAGACCTTCTCCTCCATAGCCATCACCTCAAAGCTTCTCCTCATCTTGATTTCTGCCTTTAGGAGTGGTCTTTCAGCCCTAGAGCAGAGGTTTCAGCAAAGCTACATTTTTTTGGTTGAGTTTCCAAGTTTTAAAGGCTTGATTTTGGTTTTAGAAGGATAAGACTTGAGTTAGGAGGCCTTATCTTCAATCTAGATAAGTTCTAGTAGGAGATTAAGTGGACAAATCTCGGGTTTAGGCTCTCACAGCTCAATCCGTCTCGGAACACAACTCAGGCTCCAACGGTCTATCGTGGGACCGTCATTTGTCTCTGACGCACCAGAATGGGGCCGTCGCATTTCCTGTAGGTTCAAGTTCGCCCGATCCTGTTCTGTGAAGTTTGACGGTCCAGCGTTTGACTGTCGTTCTTTCATAACGCATGAACCCTGAGCCGTTACACCCTCAGCCGTTCAGCTCCTTGGCTTCTGGGCTAAACATTTCCCGACGGTCTTGGTCAGGACCGTTGCTTCACCCCGACGCATCTCCTTTGGGCCGTCCCATTTCCTGCTAGTTGCCCTGCAAACCATCGCTCTGCCATGATCAACGGTCTAGCATTAGGCCGTTATTTGTCTTTGACGCGCCTTCCGTTGACCGTCACTTTTCCTGCAGCCCCAGCTACAATTGGACCACAGTCATGGTTAACGGCCCTTATCCAGCGCGTTATTTGATTATGACGGTCTGAACCTGGACCGTTACATTCTCTGCTGCTGAATTGAGGCTATTCCTTCCTGCCCTTGCCTAGACCTGGCGGTCTTTCACATTTTACACCTCCTTCTCCACACATTCTCATGCACAACTGTTTTCATTCTTCACATACATGCATTCCTACACATGCATTCATACACACATCTTACACATTCATCATCACATACAATCCTTCATTTGTTTTTGGCATTTCACAAACACACATTCCTGCACAAAAAAACAAAAGACCAAAAAGAAATTTCATTTTTCACTCCATTTTTCTATATAAGTCATGTACAAGTGATAACAAAAGGCAAAGAAAAAAAATATATATCACTCGGCTGGCTTATCTCCCGGGCCGCCATCACTATCTCCGGTACCCTCGGGCTACCTGGCTGTTGGTCCCATGGCGCTGTGCTCACCCTCTGGCTGTCGTCTCTGGTCCGCCTCCTCATTCCTCCGATGGCCGAAAGAACTGGTAAAATACCCGCGAACTCCGCTGATAGGGGCCACGCTCTGGCTCCGACTGCTCGTCCCCGACTTCCTCCCTAGAAGCCAGAGTGCATCCTTCAAGGCCCCAATCGCGCCCTTCATCTCGAAGGTCTGCACTCGGAACTGATCTCGCTCGCCTCTTACACGTGCAATGTCAGCCCTGAGTCGCTCCACCTCTCCGTCATCCGGGCGTCGCGGGGTCTCCGCTCGCAATCTGGCCATCTCCGCCCGCACAAGCTCTGTTTCTGCTCGGGCTCTCTCCGTCTCGGCCCGGCTCCTCTCTATCTCCGCCTGGAGACGCTCTGCCTCCGACCAAGCCTGCCTCGCCTCGGCCACTGCTGCGGCTACCTCTCTCGCCTGTAGATTGCATTTCATATAGTTAATCATAAGGCATTTAATTGGCATCATCATGATCATAAGCATTTTAGCATCTTACCCGCTCTGCGAGGGTGGCCTCCGCCTCCTCGGCCCGGGCAACAGCCTGAGAAAACTCGACGTCCTGCTCTACCCTGCCTCCCGCAGGCTGAGAGGAAGACGATGGGGCATCCGGTCCAGCTCGTTGGGCTCCCTCGGCCCGCTGCATTTTCATGATTAGCATCATTGGCATTTCATAAGCATAATCATTTAAGTTTTAGTTTAGAGTCTCACCAGGAGCTCCAGGGCGGTCCGGTACTCGTCCCGCTGCTGGATGGTGGAGTGAAGTAATCCCTCCAGCTCGGCTATCCGTCCCTTAGGGTCTAGCTGCATTTAGAAAGCATGTGAGTCATTTACATATAGCATTGCATTTTTTGCATATAAAGAGGTTTAAGGTTTAGAGTTGCATACCGATCGTCGGGTACCTCGGTACACCCGGTCACTGTAGAGTCGAGCGAAGGCCTTCAGATATGCCTCGTCGCTCTCATCTCGCTCCTTCACCACTCGGCCCCGCTTGTTCCAGTCGTGGACGTACTTCACCTTCCGGGCGCACCAATCCACGTTGCCACTGATGCCCCTTGCCGACTTGCCTGGGTGGTCATCACTGTGGCGTGGAAAGGTCACCTCGGGCTGGTGTAGTCCCCGAGTCCGCAGGATCAGCCTGTAGTGCAGAGGCTCGATGATGTGGATGCAATGCAGCCATATGTCTCGCCCCCTGTACGATAAGGTCGCCTCTACCCACGGCTGTCCCGTGTAACCCTCGCCGCGGTACGGGGTCCATCTCACCTGAAAGCATTCAGTCCATTCATTAACATTTTTAGAAATATTGACAACATGTAGAAGCATTTAATAAAGCATTTAAAGGCGTGCAGAAGCATTTAAAAGCATGTAGAAATCATTTCGAGTTCTGGACTTACCGACGTGTGTGGGTAGGAGTCCAGGTCATCCTGGATCGTCCGGGTCAGTCTGATGATCGACCCTGTGTCCCTCGCTACCGTCCATCGCCTCGCGATCGGGATGCGACCGGGGTGTAGTGTGCCTCTCGCGATGCCCGGGAGATACATGTAGCTCCAGATCTGCATTTTAGAAATCAAGTCAGTCAAATTGCATAGTCATTTGCATGACATTTTTTTCTGCATAATATAGAAAGCATTTAAACTGCACTCACCTGCAGAAAAGGCGAGAAGCCCCCCAGCATCGTCTGTCGATCCGTCGTGCCGAGGGACTCGAACAGGAATGCCAGCACTGCTGCTCCCCATGCATATCTCCTGACTCTGTGCAAGTTTTCTATCATCGAAAGCAGTCTGCAGCTGATGACGTCTGCTCAGGTCGCGAAGAGGAGCTTCCCGAATAGCAGCATCAGGAAGCGTCGCAGTACTTTATCTCCCTCAGGTCCTGCCTCCGCCGCCACGTGAGGGCGCACCTGGTCTATCACTCTGCCTAGATGCTCCTCAGGTAGCTCTCCTACGGCGATCGCTGCTCCTCTCAACCCCAAGCTCTCCTACAGTACTGATCTCGAGAGTTGAGATGAGGACTGTCCCGGTCTGATCAAATCCAACCCGAGCAGCTGCTGTGCCATCTCCCGGTAGTTGTCGTACGTCCATCCTGTCACTGCAGCTCCGTGGACTTTCAATCCCGTAATCCTCGCTATGTCTTCTAGTGTGGGGATCATGTGGCCCCACGGGAAGACGAACGCCCTGCTGATCGGGTCCCACCTCTCGTGCAACGCGTACAGCAAGGGTGTGTCCATCCGGATCACCTCGATGCTGAGCACCTCGGCGAATCCCATCCCGTCCAGTCGTTCTCTCTGGTAATCGGGCAATGCCTGGTACACTACCCAGATCTACAGCCAGGAGATCTGCGTTCTTCCCTTTCCCTGCATCCATGTAAATCATTGGTTAGTCAATTGCATCATAAAATCATTGCATAAACATTTATAAAATGAAAACAAAACAAAAATTCAGAAATTGGAAAACCTAAAAACAAGTTTGGGTCTCTGGTAGATGTAACGGCCCTGGGGTGGGGCGTTACTTGGCTCCGACGCATTCGGGGTAGTGCGTCAAGCATGTGACGGTCGCTGGCAGGACCGTCACATCGTCTGCCTTTGGTTTTTTTCCCTTTGCATTCTCATTTTGTTTCCTACCTTGGCCAAATGGCCTACAACCAATCCTAATGGGTTTGTGGACCCATTTCTACCCCCAATCCTACATGCATCCATAATAAAAACATAAAAAAATAAAAATTTTGAAATTAGGGCGAGGGGACCAACCTCGTGATCTTGCCCACTTTTCCTCTTCTTTGCTGGCTCCTTGGGTTCCGCTTCACCCAAGGGGGCTTCTTCTTGGTCCTCTGCAGCCGTGGGAGCTTCCTCTTCCTCCCTTGGATCTCTTCTCGCCGTTTGCTCCTCTTCCACCGGCGGGATGGCCTCCCGTTCTAGCCGGCGGTGGAACTGCCGTATTGCCTTCCTCTTTCCTCTCTCCCTCTTCTTTGGTGGCGGCTGGGATGGCTCATCGTCGGCCATTGGAGCGGTGGGGTTGGTGGTCGCCGGAGGGTTTCTCGGTTGAGGGTTTTTGGGGTGTTGAATGTGGAATGAATGGGCCATGACCGTTCGGGTTTTATTTTTTGAACGCTCAAGAAATGTGACGGTCTATCGACCGACCGTTACATCCTTCTGACGCGCCTGTCTTCGACCGTCAAATGTGTTGGCCATGTTTTATTGGAGAATGTGAACCGCCTGGTTTTTGACGGCCCAGTGTTGGTCCGTTATTTGGTGTGACGCCCTTACACTAGACCGTTACAAACTTGCAAGTTTCTTGATGAATTAAATGGTCTCATTGATGTTAAAATGATTCCATTTTCTACCATGTTGTTCATTATTGATGCCTCTCGCACGTACAAATGGTTATGCCTTGATTCATGCTCATATTCATATTTATTTATGGCTAACCTATCTTTCATGAAGGAAGTTATGATCAAACATCACGCCTTGCCGATCGTCAGGCAGGTAAGTCAGGCATTGTATCTCGTTCCCTTACCCCTATAATGCATTACTATATGTTATTTATGATATATTATTTCGAGAACCGGCTGGTCATTCATGTGTTCTGGGATCTGATGTTCCCCTTAAACAAAAATGATGATGATCTAAGTTCACATGTTTAATCGTTGGATAGGCCGTTAGGTAGGAAAAATTTGGGGACGATGGTTCTATCTTGCACGCCGTGGTTGCAGATGGTGTCCTGACCCTGATTTCTCCGGTCTAGCAATACTATTCTCGAGTATCTTGATATTTTATCTTTCTTTGCATTCGTTTTGATGATTTCTTTTTTTCCTTTAGCATGCATCATACGCATTCTTTGAGCATTCATGAGGCTTCATCTGTTCAAGATGTCTCAATGATGGTGAATGGCTATGTTCTTAATCTCAAATAAAGGAGAATTATTCCACTCTGAATTAGAAGGTTTCCTTCGATCTCTCGCTTGATTTGGTTGGCTGAAGATTCCTGTCTGGAGTTTAGCCAGTACCCTTTTCCCTTTTCCGTTACCTCCGGTGGCTAGCCGTGTTTCCATTCCTTAGTTGTTAGTTCCTCCAGACTTGCATTCTTTGGTTGGCTAGTTCCTCGTGATCAGTTCAAAGTTTTCCAGAAAATTCCTATCGCCTGTTGGTTGAGAACGGGTGTCGTTTACCTTAACGCCCTCTTTTTGATCCACTCCACTTCGTTCCCGCTTCATCTCCATGTTCCATTTTGCTTTCGCTTCACCTCCGCTCGCTTCCTTGCAAAGAGGACGTTAAGGAGGGGCATCTGTTGACACCCGTTTTATGACCAATAAGTCGGGTCATCTCTTTATTCATTATATATGATGCTCCGAGTTGTTCACTCTTCATCGAGTCTCTTTGTTTAGTTGAAGATCATTTCTTGGGTCTTGACTCCTTGATCGGATGTGGCTCTTTGTGGCATTTCATTTTTACTAAGGCTTAGCAAAAACTTCATTCCTTCTTTTGAACTCCGTTGATAATAACGGTCTGTCCCAGGCGCGTTTCTTCCTTCTAACGGATGGGTCCTGGGCCGTTGCTCCTTGAAGAGTCCTGAAGCTTAAGGTCTTGTTCCAAAGCTTATCCTTTGGCCTATATGTTGAATATAATGGTCTATCGTGCAGCCGTTGTTTCATTCTGACGCCCTATGCCTTGGCCGTTGCTTTCTTTACAGAGTCCTATTGTTTTGATCTTCTTCCTGTTGATCTTATCTCTTTGGGATAAGGTTGAAAGTAACGGATGTTCCTTGATGCGTTATTTCACTGTGGCGGTCTGTCGTGCATCCGTTACTTCCTTTAGAGAGTCCTGGCAGTTCAGGCCTTTTCTCTGCTACTCCGTGGTCGAGATAAGAACTTGGATTGACGATATCTCTTCCAAATCTGATCCTCAGGACCTTCTGTTTGATTCTATGGACTATTGGTTATATTATCTTCAAGGATTTGCTAAGAGTTATCCCTTTATCTTGCTGGATTTTCCTCTACTCGACCTGAGGGTTTGAGGGTCTATAAATAGAACCCTTGACTTCATGGTCCAAAGGAGGAAATTCTAGAGTTTGCGACGAAGTGCTGCCGCATTTTAGAGCCACGATTGATCAAGGAGAAGTGCTTCTCATGTTCGTTTGCTGCCTGGTGAAGGGAGTATCTGTTCCTCTTGGTTCCAAAGTTCATATTTGCATATTGAATTCCTTTTCCATCTCCCTTTCATCATAAGCATTATTTCTCTCCTTTCTCCACATTTTTCACTGGTTTTCATCATCTAAACTTCCTCCCAATCTTTTAAAACGCCCAGAGGGGTTAAAAAACCAAAACCTCCCGATATTCCCCTTTCCTTTTGATGATATTGTGTTTATTGAAGAATTGATGCTATATTGTCTAAAGGGCTAATTTGGGTTGTTTTCTCTTGCTTTCCATGTCTTTGGCAGGTTTACAGGTCCACCAGCATGAGGCCCAAGTCTTCTAGCCGGCTAGAAGAGTTGGAGTTAAAAGGATTCACGCTTTGCTACTGCAGGTTATTTGACGGTCTCTTGCAGGCGCGTCAGATTCTTCCAACGGTCTACCAAGCAACCGTCACTTCCAAGTGACGCACAGGATTCTGGCCGTTATTTTCAGCTGACCTGCAGGTCTTCTTTGGGTTTCTCTCCTGTGGGCGGGTGTTTCATCCACCTATTTCCGAGGTATTTTCAGGTCTTTGACTTGTTTTTACTTTGGTGGCGATCACGTCTTTCTTAATATTGGGCATTAGCTTTCTCTCTCGCATCTCATATCTTCTATTTTCTTGCTTGTTCCGCCCTCGCGGTGTGTTTTCATTTATTCCTTGCTCCACGCCCCGGCGTGTGCTTTTCTTTATTTCCTTAGCTTAGTTTGGTTGAGATAGCATGCCCATGCTAGAGCTAGCTTTGATTGCCTAGGTTCATGGTCACATGTTCATAGGTCAAGAGAAGGTCTTTGATTACTTGCTTGTCATCTTATCACGTTCACACAAAAACCCAAGAAGAGAAGATAGGCAAAACAAATCAACACCGACCCGTACACCAGTAAGAATGGTGATCAACCCGTGGGGGTCTTGTACATAGTTCATCTCGCACATCCTTTCATCCCAGTCTTTCTTGCTGGAGCTTACCGTCTTGGCAAGAAGTGTGCAGAGAGTCTTGCTGAATGCTTTAGCTAACCCATTTGATTGTGGGTTGTATGGAGTGGAGGCCCTCCAATCGATGCTCCTTAAGAACTTCTAAGAGTTTAGATTCCTGAGTAGAGGTAAGATTAGTAGCAATGATAACAGGAAAGGTATGATCTGGGCCTACTAATATTATTCAGAGGCTATTTCAGTTGTGAGGTTTTCGTGAGGCTCCATCGTGAGGTTTTCGTGAGGCTCCATCGTGGCTTCGTCCTCCTCCCCCTCTGGGGGGGGGGGGATCCCCGTACTGGTTCCATACTAGGGTCTAACACGGAGGTCCCTACTTTCTGTACTCCGACTACTTTCGCACAGGCACTGGTTTCTTCATTGCGGCCTCGGAGAGCTGCTTTGGAACTCCGCCCCCCGACGTTCACGGATGCTGGGGAGCCTGCCGTGTTTTTTTCTAAGGAAGAAGTTCTGTGATCTGAGGAATCCCTTAAGTTCGCTATTGTGGCAAAGTGCTCGTACGGCCGGCCATCTTTCAATGATATTAAAGCATGCCTTTCGCAGCGACTTTCGCTCCAGCACAACTTGGTTTTAAGCTCCCTCAACCCACGCCATGTGTTAATGAGGTTTGAAGCCGAGGAGGATTTTATTAAAGTTTTGGTTAGGAAAAGTCTTTATATTAAAGGTTTCCTGTTCAGATTCTTTCGCTGGACAAGTTCTTTCGACTTCCTTTCTGATCCAACTCTCCTCCCGACGTGGGTCGGCTTCCCTGGATTGCCTGTGAATTTATATAATGAAGATTACCTACGGGCCATCGCCAACAATCTTGGGGAAGTTTTACGCATACATGATTCCACTCTTGCTTGGACCCAGACGGTAGAAGCTCTAGTCTGCGTGGATCTTGATATTGCAAAGCCTCGGCCGGGAAGAATCTGGATAGGTTATGGTGATGGTGATGGTTTCTGGCAGCCTGTCAGATACCATCGTATCCCGGCCATTTGTTCTTTCTACAAGCGTATTGGCCATACTGCTGAGGCATGTAAGAAGAAAGCTAGAGGTGCCAGTAATGGATTAAAGGCTCAACATTTGGCTAAGGACAAGTGCAATGAAGTGCCTACTCTGGTGCAACGTAATGCTCATCCAGACATGGAATGGAAGGTGGTGTCGAAGGGCGCGCGGCGTGGTCCTCAGGTCACAGGGGACAATTGTGGGGTTATGATAAAAAATTCTTTTGAAGGCTTTATTCAGGAATCCATACAGGACTCTACTGCCATTAATCGGGAGGTCCAGGATACCATGCATGGCCATGCACATGTTGATCTTGATCCTGTTGATACATCCTTGGGGCAGAGAGAGGTTGTCAACCCTCTTGGCTGCGTGTCTCATACCTACAGTGAGCCAGGCTCTATTCACTGTTCGGATTGGTGCGGACACCCGAGCAGTTGAGCGGCGCGATACACTGAGCCACCGGTACCGCACACGGAGCATGACTCGAGCCACCTCAGCATCCATCTGGCTCGGAGACAGCCTGGAGACTCCCCCTTGAGTCCCGGCATTTATCACATTTAGTTAGACTTTATTTGGGGTAATGTGTGTTTATTTCATTTTATTCGGTTTGTAATTTTGATTGTAAGAGGGGCTTATTTGTAAAATGGGACCGCTGGGCCCCACAGGCCCCCCAGGCCCCTTCCCATTGATCCACCTCAGCCAAGGGTCCCATGTGGGGTCAGTCAACCTTCCCCATGGAGGCTTCTAGAAGGGTGGGCCAAGTGGGGGACAAGTGACTTGGAAAGTCAAAATTTGGCCACCCACCCCACCTACCATATCAAACTTGTTCCCCCCTAGTCAAAGGGCTGCCCCCCTCCCTTATTTTTTTATTGTAATTTTTGTGGATGGTCACATGCAATCCCAGCCCTCCATCTCCCATCCCTAGATCCAACGGTTGAGGGTGGATGTGATATGTAACATATAAAAGGTTGTATTTTCTCATTTTAGTAGAATTAATGCATTTGAATCAAAGAAATTGCTTGGAGCATGGCCTAGGCCGCCCCCTTCCTCTCTCCCTCTCCCCCTTGCAGCTGTGAAGGGTGCCTCTTGGTGGTGTGACTCCACCCTATCAGTTCCGGTCGCCACCGCCGCCGCCACGAGCCGCCATCGCCACCGTCGGAGTTCTGCCATCTGCGCGCAGCTGCCACTTCCACGAATTCTTTCTGTAAGCCACGAGCTCAGATCGACCTGGGATTTTGAGGGGATGTTCCAGAGGATCAAGCACGTCCCAAAAAATTTGGTTGGTCATAAAGAACCCATTTGATATTTTTTCATTTTCGTCCAACCTTAATTTCCAGATCTGTCTGCTTGCTGTTTCAATTTCCACCCGCCCTGTGTTTCCCATGTTCGGACCCCTTTGTGATTTTTACTAGGACTCCCAATTTTACTGGGCGTTCTATTGATCCACCCCTCCTTCCAAAAATTTTCCTGATTTTTTATCAACCCTCTACCTATTTTTCAAAACTCATTCTCAGATATAGCTACAGTGTTGTCCACCTATTTCCAGATCCGACCTTTGTCCAGTGTAAAACTCCTATCAATTCGTAGCCACCTCCAATCAGTCCAACAAAAATATGTCTGTTTTTCTGGTTTAATTCCCCACAACTGTGATGAAGAGCTCATGAGCTGAATCGGAGGTCTACTAGGCGGTCAACGGTCGTTCTCAGACAAGTTCCCTACAGATCTGAGATCTAGGTTACTGTACAACAGGGACTTGTAAATTTAATAAAGTTCTGATCCGTCTAGATCCAACAGAGCTATCTAGGTCTAGATTGTAGGATTTGAAGAGAGCTTTCCAAAGATAGCTCATGCGCCCCGATCCGACGTCGAGATTGATCGCAGCGGCCGATTTCGCCGAAGCGCGTGTCGGAAGACAGCAACCAAAATCCGTGAGAAGTTAGTTCAAGAATTGGGAATCAGGGCCGATCGACCCCCGATCGGTGTTCCCGGCCGATCGCCGTCCGTAGAGGCACGCCACCAGGGGTCCCCATCACAGTGGGTCCCACCCCCGCAGATCCGGAGGACAGCGCCGTCCGTGGGCCCCACGGACCCGCAGAACCTGCCGTTCGGAAAGCACGAAAATGCGGATTTCGGCACCGCCGGGGGACATCAAGATGCTGCCCGTCAACCCGATTTACGTGACTCCCGGGCCCCACATGCGACCTTTTACCTCCCTGCGTGGAGTGGGTCAAATTATTGTATTGCTGTAACATTGTTTAACCGGGAGTCCGTAATTCGGCCGGGGTTGTCTTCGCCACGCCGGGTGCGTGGAGGTACGATCTTCACTTCTTGGCATTCGCTTGCTAGTTTAGTATATGGTCTTTTGCCGCTGCCGAGAGCGATAGGTACTAGCCCGTGTGTCCATGTCACCGCTGTGAGCGTGAGCGTGACCCGTCCCGAGACTCGATCCGAGTCCGGAAGTGAGTCTGACTACCTTGAACTCTGTCGGTTCCTTAACCGCGCACGATCCACGCTTTCCCTCGCATGGGACGACGAGTGAGTTTGCACTTCTGTTAGCGATGTGTAGCCCATGGGAGCTCTCCGTGTCGGGCCTAGTGTCTCTTCCGTCATGTGTTTCTGGTCATGTCCGCATCTAGAGTCCGAGGTCCATACCACGTAGAGTCGTCTCCCGTGTCTGTCCCGCATCAGTTTGGTATCAGAGCGAGTCGAGTCTAGGGTAGTCGTTGCATATGTCTTGCATGCATCATGGTCTAAGTCGAGTTTAGGATCATCATTATTTTCAAAAAAAAAAGAGTGCTTTAAAATTGCATTTCATCCCGATAACCCGGTATATCAAAAGGTGTTTTCCGAACGTTAGGTTACGCCTATCGGAAAGATCGCACACTTGCGAGAGTGATCTTCGGATCGATTAACTCCGCTACGTACCGGATATTGGTTTAGGTCTAGGTGCATTAGTCGGTGCTTGCATTAGTTAGTGCATTCCAACCTTGCATAGCCGGTCTAGTGTCGTGTCCAAGTGTCGGCATGTCCAACATGTAGTTCCCCCCAATTTCCCATGGATTCCCAATCACCCGGGCAATATGGCCGTTGGTCTACCCATGGGCTTGGCAACCACCCACTCCACTTCCGTAGGCCCGAAGCCTCGGATTTTTATGGCTCTAATGGCCCGAGCGACTACCTCAAGTGGGAGGCCGCCATGGACACATACTTTGATTGTTATACTATGTCCGAGGCAATGTAATTCTCTTTCGCCAAAGAGCGGCTTCTTCATGAGGCTGCCGAAAAGTGGGATTACATCGAAAGAATGAGAGAGGTTAGGGGGCAATGGCCCATCGAGTCATGGTGGGACATGAAAAGAGAGCTTAGGAAGGTCTACGTGCCCCAACCGGTCACCTCCAACTGGCCCCACCCAATCACTTCCAACCAAGTGGGTCCTAGTCGGAGGCAAAGAGCCCCACACGTAAATGAGCCAAGACCCAATCCTAGGACGGTTGACTACGGGCGAGTCCACCAGGATATCCCTATTCCAACCCACTCCGTTGCCGAACTTATGCAAATGATTTTGGACCGGTTGGATGGGGTGGATAGGATACATACTCCTAGTGATGTACTCCTACCCAAGCCTAAGGAGGTCATCGCCGGTAGTCTTAACCCGGCCCCATCAACGGAGTCCGCAAGCCCTCTCCCCATCATAGTGGATCCTCCTTCCCCACCCATGAGAGCTCCATCACACTCACCTTCCGATCTTAATTCGGAACCATCTCATTTGGAGCCACCCAAGCCCGAGCCACCCGTATTTCTAACGGGCACACTTTACATAGTCGAGCCACTACTTAGTTGGCTCAAGGATAGCTTGGTCCCACCTTCCTTCCCATCTATGGACCCTATCCTATGTCGTGTTTCGGGCGGCATAGTAGACGAGACACTTGTAGGCGCAGCATAAGACGTCAGTGGACGTAGCCGTCTGTTCTTCTAGTGCGGAGGTACTTCCGTCACGTGGCACGTGACTCTTACGTTTCTCATGTGTCGTGACCTTTCTGGGTTAGCCCTCTTGTGGTCTTGCCCAAGGTCAGTGTTGTGTCTTGTGCACGACGTTCTAGTCGTGTGTGTGTGGTCGTATCTAGAAGAGCGTGCATGGCACTTGAGTCGTGTATGCTTTAGGGTGTCTGTGTCTGTCTAGGTTCTTTCTAGGCTTTTTGCCTATCTTTGTGGGCTTGACGGATCGGTGACTCCGGACTTCGTCAGATCAGAGTTTACCCATCTGTTGCTGTTGTTGTTTGGAGTAGCTAAGGGCCGAGGTTAGTTCGGCCGCCGTATTTCATCGGTACGGCTTTTCCCTTTTCTTTTAGCTGTTCCTACTCCTTCCATTCCGGTCTTCTTTTACAGCTTTCTAGTGGTAGTTTTCATGCTTTGCTACTACTGCTGTTTTGTTGTTCCGTGTTACTGCGTTATTTTTTAGTGGGGATCCGCGTGACCCCTACTGGGCCAGTGACACGAGGCTCACCCCTACTTTTCAGGTGGGTGACGTTGTTCTGCTTCTGCGGTTCCTGGTGTGACTTTTCCGTAGCTGCCAGCGGTACCTGCGTCGGGTTTCCCCCGACCTTTGGGTACGTCTTCTTTCTGTTAGATTGTACTTGCCTTAAATTTCTTGGACTGGACTCTGGTGTAATTGTTAAACTTAAACTGTTAATTAAAAAGTAATTTTATTTCTGCTACTTTAGCAAACCGATCTAATGAAATTTATTTACTTACTGTTATATCTCTGTGGCTTCAATGTACTACACGACAATCCTTTTTCTTTTCGGAGCTTTACAGCTCTTGGGAGGCTTCACGAGTTCCAAGCAGTATCGGGTCTGCTCGGTAGTCCTATCGGGTATATCCGGTATCCAGGATCCGGGTCGTCGCATGACCGCTATCATAAAAATAAATATATATAGTTTTTTTTGAAAATATCAGATGAAGGCATCCATGGTTACTAACGCGGCTAACATATATAGTTTTTTTAAAAATATCACATGAAGGCGTCCACCATAGGGGACGCGTCTAAAAGAAGGCGTCCATGTGCTTGACGCGTTCATAATAACATATTATTTTTTTGAAAATGAGTACAAGAAGGCGGTCTGTCATGCGAGCGCTATCTCAGGTGGTGGTCACTTGCTCGACCACTGCTAGAAACCGAGCCCCGCCTTCCCGCGAACCCCGACACGCCTTGATTAAAACCACTAATTCAATCGGTATAGTGAATGAAAATTGGACAAACTAGTACCAATGGAAGGAGCACTTGAAGACGCACAAGATGACATGAATTATTAAAGGTTTAGCCTAAGAGAAACCTACCTTAGATCAAATCAAAGAGGAAGAAGAAAATCAGTATGAATCGCCGATGAGCTTCCTTTCTCCACAAATCTCACCCCCAAATCGTCACAAATTCCTTCCCCAATGTAGCAAGGGCCTAGAGGGTGATTAGATGGGCCTATTTATAGGAAAAATCCGGCCGAAAAAGTCAAGATTCATTTTCCCAAAAATTAAAATTCTCCACCTCCGAATTTAATGTTCTCAGCACAAAATTGAAACTTTTCCATTAACCTAACTTTAATAGGGTGAAAAAACAAGGGCAAAAGGCCAAAACTATGGTGGGCTGTGATGTAAGGTTTGAATTTTATGACAATCTTCTAGAATTTGGACTAATTTAATCATATAAGATGGTGTTTAACATGTGCTATGAATTTTAACCCTATTTAGCCCATTAACCCATAATCCAACCCATTATGGGTCATCCAATGGCCCAATTTTAATCATAAAAAATTCTAGGGAATTTAATTAGGTCTCCTATAATTTTTCTAAAATTTAAAACATTTAATTTCAATTTGTTTCAAGAAAAACTCACTTATCTAGTTTATTTTATATGATAATAATATAATTTCATCATTTCATAAATATTATCATTATTTAACTCAATGTAATTATTTATTTATTTATCTCTTTATTGGGTTACTACACCTTATGCAATGGTTCAAATATCAGCGATTGCCCAAGCAAAGGGAACAAAAGATCAAGCTGGTCAGAATAAAAGACTCTTATGAAGTAAAGAACATAACCTTGTTCCGGATTGTGGCAGATGCTAGGAAAAGGGCACTGCTCCGATGTCTATCTGTACAGGAGGTTGGGCATGTCATGAAGGAAGTTCATGCCTGTTGACACCTTGAAAATGAGCAAGGGCAGAAACAGAATTGAAAGGAAGATCAGACCAACAGTGAAATATCAATGATGAAGCTCGTCAACCATCTACCCAGCTGAAGCCTGTTCCCGGCCAAGCTGATGTCCGGTGCCACTATCAGTCAGACGGCGGCGCTGATGAAATAATGGTCACCTGACTGATGAGGCCTCCTAGCACACTTTAACAAAAGCTATATCACTGCCTCATCCGAGAATCCACGGGTAACATGTCAGAGTGAGTCAGATGTCGGCTTATTAACAGATGTGATATGAACAAATATAAAGATGAGACTAGACCGGCAACGAAGACTGGAAAATTTCTGCAAAGTCAGGATTGAGGGGGAGCCCTCACCACCAACTACTTGCCCGGCCAGGACCTTTTCAGGTCTGGCTGATGTCCGGTGTTGTCATCATCCGAATGGCAATATTGATGAAGCTCCGGTCTGTTGACTGATGAGAAACCTCCGGATTATTCAGAGGATGATGCATACAAGAGGCCTTCGTCGGCTCTGATGTAACTAAAGGAATCAATATGGCTAAAGATGATGTGGGCTTTAAAAGAAAAGAGTCTTGAATGGGCCTATCGAATGGGCCTCTGAAGATGGGTTGAAACCCCTTGCGCCGAGAACCCCTCTCCATGGGGGCGCGCCGGTAAACCCCTCTAATGGGCGCGTCGGGAACTAGTGCTGCAGGCGCGCCGAGTCCGTTGGCTGCGAACAGGGTTCTATAAAACCCATCACTTCACCCGCATATGACTCTCTCCTGAAGGGGGGCGCAAAAAAGGGACGATAGGAGAAGAAGCAGAGAAAAAAAAAGAAGAGAGAATAGAAAAAAGAGAGAAGAGACCAACAGAGAGGGAGAGCCTCCTCCGCTGAGAGAAGAAAAGAAGAGATCAATCCGAAGAGAAAGAGAAGAAGAAGAAGCTCTAGGTGGGCAGGCGGCTGGGGAGGGAGAGGAGTCAATGCTCCGCCCTCCCCCATGTTTCTTTTCTTTTCTCTTTATGAATTCCTACGAGTTTTATCTCGATCCATTGGATGTAACCGGGATATCCCGGCCTCTGTTCATCTCCCTTTCCCTCACTCCCTACTTGTGATTGATGTGAGTCTTGGAATGATGTAATGAAATGAAATGCTACAATGGCCCATTTGGGTGTTGGATGATCGAAATATCGGCCATCTATCTCTCCATCTGATGCTGTGTTTTTCCTTTATAAGTTTTCATTTTTAGCTCGACTGAAGCGCGTCTGATTCTTTGATGTGTCTTCGGACTCAATTGTGTTCAGCAGAATAAGTGTAGCTCTAGTTATACTGATGTTCCTCGCCGTCCGGCGTCGCTTTTAGAGTCTCTCGGGCTTGCCCCAGGACCAGAGACAGACTATCTCTTGGCTTCTGGGGCAGTCTGCTATCGATATTGGCAATGCCTTTAATGGCCGCTGCTAGTGAGATTCTGTAATTCTAGATGTTATGGTTTTGCCTATTGGCACAGTCGAAATCATCCCTGGGTCTAGAGACAGCCATCTCTTGGCTATAAGGATGATGAAAGACAACATCAAGCTGTCCCCTGGACTTTGAACAGCAATGGTTAAAGAGGTTCTCTGTGCGGGATTTTTCTTCCCCAATTCCCCTCAGCTCCTGGCCTTCTTTTGAAACATAAACCAAAATCAGTTGAAACCCGATGAATCCATACGTTTTGATTCCACAGAGCCCATCTACCTTGGCCTGAACCACCAGGAAACCCCTGATTCATCGACAAATCTGAAAACAGAGTGCCGTAAAACCCTAAACTCATCTCGGCGCCCTCATCTGTCTCGGCTCCACAAACAGTAAAACGGATGAATAGCCCTCGGCGCAAGCCTTCTTGCGCCGAGAACCCTATCTTCTTAGCACGCCGAGAAGCCCTTCCCTTGGCCACCTTGCTGGCGCACCGAGAAGCCTACCTCCTTGGCCTCCTCACTTCGGCCGCGCCGAGAGCCTTGCTATTAGCGCGTCAGGAAGCCCGTGCCGGGAGCTCCTTGGCCTCCTCATAGTGGCGCCGAGAACCCCTGCCTCCTTGCCACTGGCGCCAGGAGCCCCCTGGCCTCCTTGCCATTGGCGCCGGGAACCCATGGCCGTTTGGCCCTTGCGCCGAAAACCCTCCTTGGCCTCCTCATAGTGGCGCCGAGAACCCCTGCCTCCTTGCCATTGGCGCCGGGAACCCATGGCCGTTTGGCCCTTGCGCTCAAAACCCCCCTTGGCCTCCCTGCGCGCCGAGAACCCCTGCCTCCTCATAGTGGCGCCGGGAACCCCCCCTTCTTGCCACGATGTTTCACGCCGGGAACCTATATGCACATCCAAGCTGCCCCGAGAGCCTGCTTTGCTACTCAATTGAACCCCCGGCGCCTGGATCAAACCCACCCATGGATGCCCATGAGTCACCAGACCTGTCCCGGGGATAAATCGAAGGGAGCCAGACTCCCTTATGTTCCATTGATCCGCATCGGATTTATGAGCAACCCCTTTAGCTAAAGTGAGCTCTGCCACTGCATGAGTGTCACCGGCTTCTATAAGGGAAGAGTCAAACATTGCCCCAGGGCATACATGTGCAATGTGGGAGGTTCGCTCCCTCCTTTTCTCGACTTTCATCCCGGCACTCCGTGGGTGATAACCTATTCTCCCCTGGGCATAATCCAGATTACAGGGAGATGCTGCCGAAATGTCGACCGATGTTTAACCCCGATAAGTCCCGGGAAGTGCACATCATACACCTCCCGTCCGGCCCGATCCTTCGGGGAATATGAACACTGCTAGGCCTTTGGCTGGATGAGAAACGTGAAAGGGGACATGTCCCCGATGACTGTCCAGACCCTGCCCCGTCGCTGCGTGGACGGTGTCCTATCTCTACCCGGCACGACCTACACAGAGGGGTCATGCTGATTTAATAACCTATCGTTTACCCAATTACCTCCTTAGAATAATAATAGCTTCAATATCATGCACTTCATTTTTAGCCGCCCCGAGTGGCCTCCTATTTTGGCGTTTAATCAAGGGTTGTCCTTCTTAAGAAGGGCGTAATTAACGTCATAGCCTTTATGGTATGACGGACTTCGGGTCCCGACTCGGACTTCACAATCGACTGACCAAGTCAAGTCGAGCGCACGATGAAATCGTCACATATGTGACTGGCACGCCTAATAAATCCAACCAATGAAAACATAAAAAAAACCAATCAAATAAAAAGCGCGTCCACAAGTCTAGCACGCCCGGTGGGACCGAGTCTCCCTTCATCTCTACGCCAAAATAGGAGGCTGGGCAGCCCCTCTTAAATTCTAATTGTGCGCTAATCCTATTTCCAGGAACTAGAAAGATGAGTGGATTCGCCTCCCTCCACTTGGACCAACAGGTCGTTGATGCTCATGTTCACAAGGGCTACCTGGCGGTACTCACGATGTTCGGGTCTATGCCCCCTGCTACCGGATTGCCCAACTGCTTGGGCCTCGTCTTCACCGACCTACTGGAGGTTGCTGACAAAGAACAAGGCACTGCTGCAGGTGCCCCGATGAAGACTGCTGATGAGAAGGGAAGCTTACCATAAAAGACGGCCTCGATAGTCGTCGCTTGCTTTATCCACCATGTGGAAAGGAGGGGGCGCGGTTCCCGCTGCTGCCCAAAAAGGGAGAAGAGGTAACCAGAGGAGCCAGTGTGCTGCTACAAGCCGTCGTCTTTCAAATTCTGGAAAGACGATGATGATTGGAGATGTTAGGGTGAGCCTCAATGGTCGCCCCAAAGACGTCCGGTCGGACAGGGTTGTCCTAACCATCCAGACCAACAACAAGTTCCAAATTCTGGCCACTATGAGGGCCAACTGGGGAACTAATGAGAGGAAGTCACTGGCACCCAAGCCAGCAAGATATAAACAGATATGGAGGCCGAAGAAGATACATAGCTGAATTCCAGCTCAAGAGCAAGGTGCCACTGCTATCCACCCTGAAGCCAGAGTCGGGAGAGATGAGAAAAGAAAAGAAGATACTACTACCATCTGCCCCAGAGCAGGGGGCAGAAGATGGGAAAGAAAAGAAAATACCATTGTCATCCGCCCCAGAGCTGGGGGTAGAAGATGTTAGAAGAAAGAAGAATATGCCGCTATTATCCGCCCCAGGACTGGGAGCAGGAGATGGGAAGAAAGAAAAGAAGATGTCGCTGTCATTCACCCCAGAACTGGGGGCAGAGGAAAAGAAGGTGTCGCTGTCATTCACCCCGGAACTGGGGGCAGAGGAAAAGAAGATGTTGCTATCTTTCACCCCAGACTGGGGGCAGAGGAAAAGAAAATGCTACTGTCATTCACCCCAGGGCTGGGGGCAGAAGGAGAGAAGATGTCATTGCCACTCGCCACGAAGGGGGGGGGGGACAATATATATGGCCAAAGGGAAGAACAAAAAAGAATGGAAGATCCAGCCTATGCTGCTATTCCAAAGAGACTGAAGGCCTACGCCAGACAGGCTGATATCTTCAAATAGTCCAACTCGGAGCATTTGGCTGCCCAAATTTCAAGGCTAGCTTATCAGCCAAAGATCGAAGAGAGGCTGCCGCCCCGATCAGATCTACAAAGGCATAGCCAAGAAGAAATGAACCAGGTGGTTCAAGACTACATCCACTGTCCAGGGAGCCCCTCCCTAGGGCAGTAAAGATTGTCTCGTGCCTTGGGCACCCTACATGAAAAAGATGAAACCTCAGAAGATGTGGCGTTTGGAGTCTCATCCTCAGACTCCAACGACTATGAGGATGGCCGTAGGGTCAGACATCGAAAAGACAGCCCCAAGAGGGAAGAAGCAGAAGAAAGGACTTCAGTCTTTGACCGCCTCACATATCCGAGTCGGGTCAGAGGGAAAGTCCACAGCCGAAAGGGAAATATGCAGGTTTTTTCCTGCAATATGGCCGGTGTCACCGGGAAATATAACACACTACCAGACCAGCCTGAAGAGCTGATTAAATTAGCACACAGGCCAAATACCGTCACAAGAAGAAGCCGAGCAGTGAAAGAAAAAATAATGGCTGCCGATGAAGCTCAAGAAGTCACTATGATGATAGTCAATGTAGTGACTGCGGAAGAAGAAGGTAACCCTCTGGGTGTTTCCACTGAAGAAATATCGGGAGAAATACAGATCCCAACAACCCTGGATCCCATGATCCAGATGATGTTCAAGAAGATACCAACAGGAGATTGACTCCCTCAAAAGACAACTCAATGAAAGAGGCGAGCATACACTTGTCTCCAAGCATGTTGAGCCAGCTGGATAGACTTCCAGCTCGATAGGGGTGGCCTCTCCGGTCCATCCTGCTCAAACTGATAAAGGCAAGGCGTCGAGTCAACCTTCTCTACAACAATTGGCAGCTCAGCCCTCTGCGTCTCAAACGCAGCCTGCCGTGCCTGCTCTGCATACAACAATTATGACAACCCCCTTCAGCCGGCAGCGGGCACGCTTCTTCCCAGAGCCCATAGATCCGGATGTGGCTGGCAAGCTGATGATAGAAAAAATTATTGAAATGAAGTTGTCCGAAAGGACCGGGGATTCCAGTACCTATGATGTTTATAAGGTACCATATCCTGCGCATTATGCTGCTAAGAAACTACCACCAGGCGTCAGCAAACTGCCGAAATTTGAAAACATTCAATGGCCAGGGCTCCCCCAAAGAGCATATAGCCTACTATACAACAATTATGGGCAACCTGGCATCTGATGAATCCTACCTCCTGAAATTCTTCGGCTCGTCCCTTACAGGGTTAGCCTTTGAATGGTACTTTGGCCTACCGGCTGGGTCAGTGACTGATTGGCCCGATATGCAGCAAAAATTCCGGGACAGATTTCATATTACAGAAAGAGAAATCACAATAGCCGAGCTATATGCAACAAAGCAGAAGCAAGATGAGACCGCTCTGGATTATATAAGAAGATGGGGGAATCTCGCCATGAGATGCAGGCGGCCTCCGCATCAGGAGGACGCCGTCCAAATTCGCAAGCAAAATCTTTGGCGGGAGACTCTCGAAAGAATGATTGGAATGGAGATAAGGTCATTTGACCGACTAAACAATGCTGTGGCGGAGGTCGACACCTTCCCCTCCAGTGGTCCTTCAATTGCTACTGTTGTATGCCATAAAGCTAGATCGGCTGATAGACGGCCCATGCCTGCAGAAGTCAGTACAATAGACTTCAAGATGTTTGAGCAACAAAAAGATAAAGAAAAAGGCGTTGCCCGCCCTCCTCCCGCCGGAACGGCTGATCAGAAGGATGGCCCCGCTCTGCGAGCCAGGATGAGCAAGCCTTATTCCTTTCCTAAGGAAAAGACTTGGCTCCTGTTTAAATGGGCCGCCCAATTTGACAAAATTGTCCTTCCAGATCCAAAGAGACCTGATGATGCCAAAAGAAAAGATGACCCCCGCTTCTGCCCATACCACCAGGCGTTGGGTCATCCCATTGAAGATTGCTATGAATTCAAAGATGCTATTGGAAGAATGATTAAGAAAGGGGAACTACACCTGGGTGAATACAGAGTGGACCCGCCACGCCCGCATGAGCTGCCTGAGCTAAAAAGAGCAGTCAATGTGATATCCCTATACCGGCAGTTGCCTAAAGTGATGTCAAAAGCCTGTGCAGAAGGCACCGATGGACCCGTCCTGCGGGAGCATGTCAAACCCCCGGGCCTGATGAAGAAAATAAAAGTGAATCAAAAGTGCCAGATGTGATAGATGACCCCTTAGCGGTACAGATGCCGACCGCCAAAAGGAAGGAAAAGCGGATGCAAAGAAATACGGGGGGAACAAAGTCTGCTCCTATAAACATGCTATCGGTCTCGCCCGGTAATGGCCAGACTCTCAAAGAAGATGATGAAGAGATATGCCACGCACCAGTAAGGTTAGAGCAAGCCAAAGCTTCAGTCTCCCATCATGATGATAAAACTAGGAAGAAGTATGGGCACCTTCCGCCACCAAAAGAAGAAGCATGCTACCCCACTCCTCCTCCGTATGGAGGCATAAGGGCAAAGATGTCAATCTCTGAAAGCCTGGGCGCATCTTGCGTCTTTAATAGAACACCGCCAGTCCCTCCTAAGATTAGGACTGGGGGCAATGTTCTTGGCCTTGCCATGATGACAGAACTATATGAAAAATTACAAGAAGTTGAAGGGCTGTAGAGCAAGCTGAATGAAATGGGTTGGCATCTGCCTGGTTTGCACTCAAACTCACCAGCTCTAGCAGTGATGGATAGACCCGATATGAAACAGACAATGGGAACCGAGTCTGCCAAGGAAGAAAGCACTAAGGCAGAATTGTACGAAATTAAACAAAGGGCCGATGAATCTGCTCTGGATTATATCTGCCGATGAAAGGACCTCTGCGCCAGATGTCGGCACCCGCCAAACCATGAAGAGGCTGTCCTGATATGCAAGCGCAACCTGAAGACAGAAATCTTAACAAGGTTGATTGGCATCGAAGTCAAGTCCCTCGATCTCCTGAATGAGACTGTGGCTGATATTGAGGCCTTTTTTTTTGGTGAAATATTGCCCGGACGCTACTTCCCTAAGTCAAAAGAACAAGCCTGCCGGTGAACAACTGATGCATAAAGATATTCACATTGCCGATTTTCAGGCCTTCGAGAAACAAAGGAAGAAGGCAAAGAAGGCAGCTAGCTCTTCGTCGGCAAAGACTGGCGAGCTAGGCCATTCCCTAAGAAGCAAAGTGGCTAAACCCTACTCCTTTCCTAAGGGAAAAGACTTGGGCCCTGTTCGAGTGGGTCACCCACTACAACAAGGATACATTCCCGGCCCCAAAGAAGCCCGGCGATGCTACAAGAAAAGATGACACCCCGCTCTGGGGCAGATGTATACCAAAAAAAAGAGAAGAGAAAGAAAAATGATGATGGTGAAGGATGCCAATGATACCCCTTCCTTGGGGGCAGATGTCCACGCATAAAAAAAAATGATGAGGGGTGCAGATGATGCCCCGTCCTGAGGGCAGATGTATTAACAAAAAAAAATGATGATGAAAGGTATGAATGATACCCCGTCCTGGGGCACATGGGAATAAAGATGATGATAAAAATGATGATGAAATAAAATATATATATATATATATATATATAAATGGCACTCCCATTTTGAGGGGTGATGCACATCAAAAATGGAAAAAATGATAAAGATGATGAAATGATGGAAGATACCGATGATACCCCATTTTAAGGAGGGGGATGCATATTAAAAAAAAGAAAGAAAAGAAGAAAGAAGAAGAAAATAGGAAGAAAAATGATGATTATGAGATGATGAAAGTTCCAAATGGTACCCCATCCCGGGGGCAGATGTATGCCAAACAATGAGAAATATTGATGGTATCCCATTCTTGGGACCAATGTATGCCAAAAGAATAATGGAAGACACACATGGTTCCCCATTCCAGGGGTAAATGTATGAGATGTCAATGGCGGCATGCATGGCCGTTGCTGGATATGTTCACCCCTTTAAAGGGGCAATGATCACTTATGGCAATGATGAATAAAATTGGAGCATTGACCTTTCAAGGGCCATCCTGTCGCAGACTCTTACACTGCACGTCTGCTGCTGATGTTAGGGACTATCCAAATGATGGAATCCCAGATGACAATGAACAATGAATGATGGATCAATGAAGAATGATGGAAGTTCGCCTAACCACCGGCGTTCAAGTTGATAGATGCGTGATGAGCCTCCAGAGTGCCAGAGATGTCTAACCATCAGCATTCGAGATGACAGATGCTCACAAATATGGATTGCCAGTATGGCCAGCTAAAAGAAATCAAAATTCTAGCTATCGGTGCCCAGGCCGACAGATATTCTACCATCGACACTCAAGCTGACCAATGTGCAAAGATTGCCAAAGAAAAGTCAACAGAATCAGTGATATGCAAAGATGAAGATATCCAGCTGATCAGAGCCACATTAACGATGAAACTCACATTTCCAATGCATGGCTTCGGGCCTGAGCCGCCATCCATATCCTCTAAATCAATTCAGACCTTTCGTCTAGATAGATTATGAAATCCTATTCCTTGGCGTTAATGCCAAACCCCAACATTGACGATGAAACATACATTTTCGAAAAACGGCTTCATGCTCAAGCTGCTATCCATCAACATTAATTCAGACCTTCCGTCTGGATTGCATGATGAAACCCCATCCTTCTTCGCGTCGATGTTTACCTCACACCAATGAAGGGCGTTCCGCCCTAGTCAGGCTATTTCCCTCGGTTTAGTGGCACTCCGCCCTAGCCGAGCTACCCTTTTTCTTGGTCTAGCGGCACTCCGCCCTAGCCGAGCTACCCTTTTCTCGATCTAGCGGCACTCAGCCCTAGCTGAGCTACCCTTTTCTTGGTCTAGCGGCACTCAGCCCTAACCAAGCTACCCTTTTTCTTGGTCTAGCGGCACTCCGCCCTAGCCGAGCTACCCTTTTTCTTGGTCTAGCGGCACTCCGCCCTAGCCGAGCTACCCTTTCTTGGTTTAGCGGCATTCCGCCCTAACCAAGCTACCTCTCCTTGGTTTAGTGGCACTCCGCCCTAACTGAGCTACCCTTACCTTGGTTTAGTGGCACTCCGCCCTAACCGAGCTACCCCTTTCTCGGTCTAGCGACACTCCGCCCTAGCCGAGCTACCCTTTTCTCGGTCTAGCGGCACTCCGCCCTAGTCGAGCTACCCTTTTCTTTATCTAGTGGCACTCCGCTCTAGCTGAGCTACCTCTTTCTTGGTCTAGCGACACCCCGCCCTAGCCAAGCTACCCTTTTCTTGGTCTAGCGGCACTCCGCCCTGACCGAGCTACCCCTTTCCTTGGTCTAGCGGTACTCCGCCCTAGCCAGACTACCCTTTCTTGGTCTAGTGGCACTCCGCCCTAACCAAGCTACCCTTTTCTTGGTATAGCGGCACTCCGCCCTAAACCGAGCTACCCTTTCTTGGTATAGCGGCACTCCGCCCTAAACCGAGCTACCCCCTCTTGGTCTAGCGGCACTCCGCCCTAACCAAGTTACCCTCTTCTTGGTCTAGCGGCACTCCGCCCAAACCGAGCTACCCTTTCCTTGGTCTAGCGGCACTCCGCCCTAACCGAGCTACCCTTTCCTTGGTTTAGTGGCATTCCGCCCTAACCAAGCTACCCTTTTCCTTGGTTCAGTGGCATTCCGCCCTAACCAAGCTACCCTTCTCCTTGGTTTAGTGGCACTCCACCCTAAACCGAGCTACCCCCTCTTGGTCTAGCGGCACTCCGCCCTAACCAAGCTACCCTCTTCTTGGTCCCGCGGCACTCCGCCCTAACTGAGCTACCCTTTTCTTGGTCTAGCGGTACTCCGCCCTAGCCAGGCTACCCTTTCTTGGCCTAGCGGCACCCCGCCCTAGCCGAGCTACCCATTTCTTGGTATAGCGGCACTCCGCCCTAGCCAAGCTACCCCTTTCTCGATCTAGCGGCACTCCGCCCTAGCTGAGTTACCCTTTCCTTGGTCTAGCGGCACTCCACCCTAACCGAGCTACCCTTTCCTTGGTCTAGCGGTACTCCGCCCTAGCCAGGCTACCCTTTCTTGGTCTAGCGGCACCCTGCCCTAGCCGAGCTACCCCTTTCTTGGTCTAGCGGCACTCCGCCCTGGCCAAGCTACCCTTATCTTGATCTAGGAGCAGTCCGACCTACCACCCTCTAAAAAAAAAAAAGGGAGAATAAAAGAAAGTAAAAATGGGGTTAAAATTAGAGATACCCCGCCAGACTTGATCCTATATTAGGAACAAGTGCAAAAATGGCCCAAAACTCAGCTGTGGTGAAAACCCGAAAGGGCACTGCAGGCAAAATCGGGTACCCCGCCACGTAAAAACCCGAAAGGGCGCGTGGGCAAAAGCAAGAGGGGGCTGGCTTCGGCAAAAACCCGAAAGGGCGCTTAAGCCAGTAATGTGGTAACTTAAAGTTCCCCTTTTCACCCTTCCTGATAAAACTCCGAGAAGGACGATCATCATAAAGTCCCACCGGAAATCCTGCCCAACAAATTCTTGTCCCTTGTGATCATCGACAGGATCGGCCGGTCTCTTCCTTTAACCTGGACTCTTCATCCCTATTAAGCTAGTCTACATTCCTGGCAACAGCTTCATGCCTGAGCCGCCATCCGCCGCATGTCCCATTGAGGATGGAACCCCGTTGATCGCAAGGCATATTGCCTCGATCAATGCTAACAAGCCCGCCTCGGAATAGACCTTCCGTCTGTTCTGATGAAATACTTCCACTTGTTTTCATCTAAGATCCACCGTGATGAAACCTACTACTGATCGATTGGCACACTGCCCGATCAGCGATGAAACCTGTCTGGTTTAGACCTTACGTCTATCCCGATGAAACCTATGAAATCCTTGCATTGGTATGAACCCAATACCGATGATGAAACCCGCTACTGATCGATTGGCACACTGCCCGATCAGCGATGAAACCTGCCCGGTTTAGACCTTACGTTTATCCCGATGAAACCTATGAAATCCTTGCATTGGTATGAACCCAATACCGATGATGAAACCCGCTACTGATCGATTGGCACACTGCCCGATCAGCGATGAAACCTGCCCGGTTTAGACCTTACGTCTATCCCGATGAAGCCTATGAAATCCTTGCATTGGTATGAACCCAATACCGATGATGAAACCTACTATTGATCAATCGGCACCTCGCCCGATCAGCGATGAAACCTGCCCGATTTAGACCTTACATCTATCCCGATGAAACCTATGAAATCCTTGCATTGGTATGAACCCAATACCGATGATGAAACCCGCTACTGATCGATTGGCACACTGCCTGATCAGCGATGAAACCTTGTTCGGTTTAGACCTTACGTCTATCCCGATGAAACCTATGAAATCCTTGCATTGGTATAAACCTAATACTAATGATGAAACCTGATACTGATCGACCGGCACTTTGCCCGATCAGCGATGAAACCTTGTCCGGTTTAGACCTTGCGTCTATTCCGACTAGATCTATAGGTCTCTTTACGTCCCGCCGTGAGGAAACCTGCTGTTGATCGACCGGCACCTTGCCCGATCAATGATGAAACCCTGCCAGTGTAGACCTTTCGTCTATTCTGATGAAACTTATAACACTTTCTTTGCATCGATATAAACCCAATATCGATGATGAAGCCAACTGTTGATCGACCGGCACCTCGCCCGATCAGTGATGAAACACTGCCAGTGTAGACCTTTCGTCTATTCTGATGAAACTTATAACTCTTTCTTTGCATCGATATAAACCCAATATTGATGATGAAACCAACTGTTGATCGACCGGCACCTCGCCCGATCAATGATGAAACCCTGCCAGTGTAGATCTTTCGTCTATTCTGATGAAATTTATAACACTTTCTTTGCATTGGTATAAATCTAATACCGATGATGAAACCCGCCATTGATCGATCGGCATCTCGCCTAATATCAATGATGAAAACCCTATCCAGTTTGGACTCTACGTCTATCCTGATGAAGCATATGAAATCTTTGCGTTGGTATGAGCCAATACCAATGATGAAACCTGCTATCGCTCGGTTGGCACACCGCTTGATCGACGCTAAAACCCATCCAGGGTAGACCTTCCGTCCGCTCTGACATAGCACAACACTGCTCTTTGAATCTATTCAAACCCTCCGTCTGGATAGATCATGAAACTATGTTCCTTTGCGTTAATGTTAAACCCCACATTAACGATGAAACTCATATTCTCAGCAAACGGCCTCGTGCCCGAGCTGCTACTTATATCCTCTAAATCAATTCGGACCTTTCGTCTGGATAGATCATGAAATCCTACTTCCCTTTGCATTGATGTTGACACCCACATCAATGATCGTGTGTCCACAATAAACATATGGCACCATGGTCCATAGGATGAAAGTTCTGGTCCCAGAAAAGATAATGAAAAAGAAAAGAGAAAGAAAACGACAAAAAGTATATATATAAAAAAAATAGGGTTGAAAATAGAGATACCCCGCCAGACTTGTTCGGGCATTCTGGACAAGGGCAAAAATGTCTGAAGCCCAGCTGTGGTGAAAACCCGAAAGGGCACTGCAGGCAAAATCGGGTACCCCGCCACGTGAAAATCTGAAAGGACGCGTGGGCAAAAGCAAGAGGGGGCTGGCTCCGGTGAAAACCCGAAAGGGCGCTTGGGTCGGTAATGTGGTAATTCAGAAGTTCCATGCCAACCGGCACGTTGCCTTCACCTACCCTTCACTTACGAGGCCTTCCGTCGGTCACCTGGCTCTATGCCCCACCGATGATAAAGCCTTTCCGGGGTAGATCTTACGTCTACCCTGATGAAATCTACATACCCTCCTTTCACATATCCCACCAACAATAAAATCGGTCATCATTCCGATAAAGCCTGGCCAGCTCAGACCTTACGGCTGTCCTGATCTAACTCCTAAACCATCCCTTGACCGATCGGCTCCTTGCCCAGTCAACGATAAAACCCTACTAGGATAGACCCTACGCCTAGCCTGATGAAACCTACGTATTTCTTGGCAAAGTCCCACCCGCCATAAAACCTGCTGGAATAGACCTTACGTTTGTCCTGACGAGACCTACACCTCTACATACGTCCCACCATCGATCGACCGGCACCTCGCCCGATCAATGATGAGATCCTCTATCCGGTTTAGACCTTACGTCTATACTGATGAAACCTACGAAACTCTTTGCATCGATATAAACCCAACATCGATGATGACACTAGCTATTGATCGACCGCACCTCGCCCGATCAATGATGAAATCCTATCCAGTTCAGACCCTACGTCTGTCCTGATGAAAACCGCGTACCCTTCAATGTCCCACCTGCGATAACCTCTACCCAGTCTAGACCTTACGTCTACTCTGATGAAACCTATAACTCTTTCTTTGCATCGATATAAACCCAATATCGATGATAAAACCAACTGTTGATCGATTGGCACCTCGCCCGATCAATGATGAAACCCTGCCAGTGTAGACCTTTCGTCTATTCTGATGAAGCTTATAACACTTTCTTTGCATCGACATAAGCCCAATGTCGACGATGAAACCACGCACTGGTCGGTCGGCAAATCGCCACGGTCAGCTTTGAGGAATAGACCTCTCGTCTGTTCCAGATGCATGTCTTCCGTTAACCAACAGGCCCAGCAAAGGCAATCCCACCGGATACCGACACGCGGTGGAGCGAGTCCCCATTCTCTCCCTGAGAGGATGGACGCTCTCCTGCTGAACACGGGTCGTCCGTATAAAGGTAGCTGAGACTGCCACTCTTCCACATGAAGGAAATAACAGCATATGATGCCAGATGTACAGCCGATCGGGGCTTCAAGCAGACATATCCAAGATGTTCAGCCAATCGGGGCTTCAAGCCGACAAAGGCCAAATATGCCGTTGATCGGGGCCTAAAACCGACAGATGTCAGATGTTCAGCTGATCGAGGCTCAAGCCAAGAAGAGCATGCCAGGATGAAATCCCAGTATGAGGATACTGCCAAGCTATAACTGAAAGAATGAGTCAATGGCATTGAGCTAAAGATGCACCTGCAGACATCGTGCCGCTTATTCTGCGCTTACGTCGTCCGCAGGTGGGGGGCATTTGTTGACACCTTGAAAATGAGCAAGGGCTGAAACAGAATTGAAAGGAAGATCAGACCAACAGTGAAAGATCAATGATGAAGCTCGTCAACCATCTACCCAGCTGAAGCCTGTTCCCGGCCAAGCTGATGTCCGGTGCCACTGTCAGTCAGACGGCGGCGCTGATGAAATAACGATCACCTGACTGATGAGGCCTCCTAGCACACTTTAACAAAAGCTATATCACTGCCTCATCCGAGAATCCACGGGTAACATGTCAGAGTGAGTCAGCTGTCGGCTTATTAACAGATGTGATATGAACAAATATAAAGATGAGACCAGACCAGCAACGAAGACTGGAAAATTTCTGCAAAGTCAGGATTGAGGGGGAGCCCTCACCACCAACTACTTGCCCGGCCAGGACCTTTTCAGGTCTGGCTGATCTCCGGTGTTGTCATCATCCGAATGGCAATATTGATGAAGCTCCGGTCTGTTGACTGATGAGAAACCTCCGGATTATTTAGAGGATGATGCATACAAGAGGCCTTCGTCGGCTCTGATGTAACTAAAGGAATCAATATGGCTAAAGATGATGTGGGCTTTAAAAGAAAAGAGTCTTGAATGGGCCTATCGAATGGGCCTCTGAATATGGGTTGAAACCCCTTGCGCCGAGAACCCCTCTCCATGGGGGCGCGCCGGTAAACCCCTCGAATGGGCACGCCGGGAACTAGTGTTGCAGGCGCGCCGAGTCCGTTGGCTGCAAACAGGGTTCTATAAAGCCCATCACTTCGCCCGCATATGACTCTCTCCTGAAGGGGGGCACAAAAAAGGGACGATAGGAGAAGAAGCAGAGAAAAAAAAAGAAGAGAGAATAGAAAAAAGAGAGAAGAGACCAACAGAGAGGGAGAGCCTCCTCCGTTGAGAGAAGAAAAGAAGAGATCAATCCGAAGAGAAAGAGAAGAAGAAGAAGCTCCAGGTGGGCAGGCGGCTGGAGAGGGAGAGGAGTCAATGCTCCGCCCTCCCCCATGTTTCTTTTCTTTTATCTTTATGAATTCCTACGAGTTTTATCTCGATCCATTGGATGTAACCTGGATATCCCGGCCTCTGTTCATCTCCCTTTCCCTCACTCCCTACTTGTGATTGATGTGAGTCTTGGAATGATGTAATGAAATGAAATGCTACAATGGCCCATTTGGGTGTTAGATGATGATCGAAATATCGGCGATCTATCTCTCCATCTGATGCTGTGTTTTTCCTTTATAAGTTTTCATTTTTAGCTCGACTGAAGCGCGCCTGATTCTTTGATGTGTCTTCGGACTCAATTGTGTTCAGCAGAATAAGTGTAGCTCTAGTTATACCGATGTTCCTCGCCGTCCGGCGTCGCTTGCATAGAGTCTCCCGGGCTTGCCCCAGGACTAGAGATAGACTATCTCTTGGCTTCTGGGGCAGTCTGCTATCGATATTGGCAATGCCTTTAATGGCCGCTGCTAGTGAGATTCTGTAATTCTAGATGTTATGGTTTTGCCTATTGGCACTGTCGAAATCATCCCTGGGTCCAGAGACAGCCATCTCTTGGCTATCAGGATGATGAAAGACAACATCAAGCTGTCCCCTGGACTTTGAACAGCAATGGTTAAAGAGGTTCTCTGTGCGGGATTTTTCTTCCCCAATTCCCCTCAGCTCCTGGCCTTCTTTTGAAACATAAACCAAAATCAGTTGAAACCCGATGAATCCATACGTTTTGATTCGATAGAGCCCATCTACCTTGGCCTGAACCACCAGGAAACCCCTGATTCATCGACAAATCCGAAAACAGAGTGCCGTAAAACCCTAAACTCATCTCGGCGCCCTCATCTGTCTCGGCTCCACAAACAGTAAAACGGATGAATAGCCCTCGGCGCAAGCCTTCTTGCGTCGAGAACCCTATCTCCTTAGCGCGCCGAGAAGCCCTTCCCTTGGCCACCTTGCTGGCGCACCGAGAAGCCTACCTCCTTGGCCTCCTCACTTCGGCCGCGCCGAGAGCCTTGCTATTAGCGCGCCGGGAAGCCCGTGCCGGGAGCTCCTTGGCCTCCTCATAGTGGCGCCGAGAACCCCTGCCTCCTTGCCACTGGCGCCAGGAGCCCCCTGGCCTCCTTGCCATTGGCGCTGGGAACCCATGGCCGTTTGGCCCTTGCGCCGAAAACCCTCCTTGGCCTCCTCATAGTGGCGCCAAGAACCCCTGCCTCCTTGCCATTGGCGCCGGGAACCCATGGCCGTTTGGCCCTTGCGCTCAAAACCCCCCTTGGCCTCCCTGCGCACCGAGAACCCCTGCCTCCTCATAGTGGCGCCGGGAACCCCCCCTTCTTGCCACGCTGTTTCACGCCGGGAACCTATATGCACATCCAAGCTGCCCCGAGAGCCTGCTTTGCCACTCAATTGAACCCCCGGCGCCTGGATCAAACCCACCCAGGGATGCCCATGAGTCACCAGACCTGTCCCGGGGATAAATCGAAGGGAGCCAGACTCCCTTATGTTCCATTGATCCACATCGGATTTATGAGCAACCCCTTTAGCTAAAGTGAGCTCTGCCACTGCATGAGTGTCACCGGCTTCTATAAGGGAAGAGTCAAACATTGCCCCAGGGCATACATGTGCAATGTGGGAGGTTCGCTCCCTCCTTTTCTTGGCTTTCATCCCGGCACTCCGTGGGTGATAACCTATTCTCCCCTGGGCATAATCCAGATTATAGGGAGATGCTGCCAAAATGTCGATCGATGTTTAACCCCGATAAGTCCCGGGAAGTGCACATCATACACCTCCCGTCCGGCCCGATCCTTCGGGGAATATGAACACTGCGAGGCCTTTGGCCGGATGAGAAACGTGAAAGGGGACATGTCCCCGATGATTGTCCAGACCCTGCCCCGTCGCTGCGTGGACTGTGTCCTATCTCTACCCGGCACGACCTACACAGAGGGGTCATGCTGATTTAATAACCTATCGTTTACCCAATTACCTCCTTAGAATAATAATAGCTTCAATATCATGCACTTCATTTTTAGCCGCCCCGAGTGGCCTCCTATTTTGGCGTTTAATCAAGGGTTGTCCTTCTTAGGAAGGGCGTAATTAACGTCATAGCCTTTATGGTATGACGGACTTCGGGTCCCGACTCGGACTTCACAATCGACTGACCAAGTCAAGTCAAGTGCACGATGAAATCGTCACATATGTGACTAGCACGCCTAATAAATCCAACCAATGAAAACATAAAAAAAACCAATCAAATAAAAAGTGCGTCCACAATGCCGGATCAGCTGGTGCCCATCAAGCTGGGCCGAAAATGAAAATTGAAATCAAGAAGTTGGGCTATTATTGGCCGACTATGTTCGATGACTGCTGCAAATATGCCAAGTCATGTCATAAGTGCCAGGAGCATGCCACAGTCCCGAGAAGACCCCCGATACAGCTACACCCTACGGCACCTAGTTGGCCGTTTGCTCAATGGGGTACAGATATTGTGGGCCCACTACCTGCATCCTCGTGAGGGTGCAAGTATATTTTAGCAATAATAGACTATTTCTCCCACTGGGTAGAAGCTGTGGCTCTGAAAGAAGTGACGGGAGAAATCATGGCAAGATTTGTCCGTCGAAACATCATATTTCAATTCGGCGTGCCTGACCGGATCATCTTCGATATTGGAGGTCACTTCCGAAATCAGAAGGTCTATAGGTTGGCCAATAAATTCAAAATTGATTGGAGGGCCTCTTTTTTTTTTAATTAAATTGCTAGACCACAGGAAGAGCCCATGTGCATCTAGCTCTTTATATTATATGTTGAAATGTTTACATAAAACTTCGGGGCATACCCCTGTGAACCAAATACAGCAGCTGCCATAGGGCCAGCTAGGAGAAGCGAAAAGAAACCAATCCCATGCGATCACCAACAATGGAACTGAAGCAGGTCCTAGGGAGCTGCCTAGACGAGAGAAAAATAGTATTGACACGGTTTAGACAAACGTGGGACGCAAGAGCGTCGGCGACTTGGTTGGCCTCCCTGTATACATGTGAAATCTGAAAGCCATGGGAGTGTACTGCATCTCGGATCTCCCTCCACCAACGCAGACTAGGCCAAGAAAGGTTCTTCCCAGATTCTTGAAGCGAGGCAGCCAAGACAGCCGAGTCTGTGCGTATTTTCAAAATCTGCAGCCCATGCTCACGAGCCAGCCTACCATCGCACATAGCACGAGTCTCAGCAACAAGGCTCGTCCCGAGCCCATAGTAATGCATTAAGGCAAGAATAACCTCCCCTCTGCTGTCTCTAATGCATCCTCCACCGCCACAGTGGCCTGGGTTTCCCTTGCTAGCACCATCGACGTTTAGCACCAGGCCAATAAGAGGAGGCACCCATCGAACTAGCTTGATAGTATGCGGTGCAAAGCGAGGAGTAAAACCAAAATTGGCGATGACCTTGGACATCCTGTCGTCTGGTTTTTGTTTGAAAACCTTCTTGTCCAGTGCGACACTAATGCTGAAGTGGATGTTGCAGATAACAGAAGTAATGGAAATATGAGCCGCATCAAACCGCATTTTACATCTAGCCTTCCAAATTTCCCACACAATTAGGATAGATGCATAAATAATGATAAAACCATGCTGGTTGTGCTCACTAGACCGGCTCAAAATGTCCCAGATTCGATGAGTAATATGGGGCCGAGTAGCATATCCAGAGTCCGTGAGAGGGAGCATCCAGTTCCAAAGGGAGGTTGCTAGCTCCCCATCATAAACAAATGGTTCAAGTCTTCAGTTTGGGAATGTCTGCAACACTGACACCTCGACACCATTGCTATTCTGCAATCAACAACTCTGGCGTCGACAGGGACAGCCCTATACAAGAGCGGCCAGGCGAATAAGGAAACACACCTTTGGAAGCACCGATTCCAGAGAATAGCAAAAGGTCTCCTGCAGAGGCCCACCGGTCTGAGTTGTAGGTAGGTGGATCGAACCGTGAAAGCCCCAGATCCAGTTGCAGACCAGACGCACCTATCTTCATAAGAGGACAGTTGTATACCATCCAGCATGTTGTGATCAGGCAAGAGATTTCGGATCGAGTGCACCACGTTCATAAGCACTTCATTGACTGTGGCTGAGGGACCCTGGTACATAGCAGAGAGATAATTCCTCAACAGGCAATTGCCCACCCAGGTATCATCCAAGAAATCAACATTCTTACCATCACCAAGGACCCAGCGGGTGTTTTTGCCCACCACCTCAAGAGCAGCTCGAAACACAATCCTAGAGATACCATGCGGGTACCGTGATGAGGGTGTCGACACAGTGGTTAATCCTAGCACGCTCCTGAACCGGATGCGGGCATAGTTAGCCCAAAGGGAAGAACCTCGCCGGATATTCCATGCCAACTAAACAGCAAGAGATAGTTGGACATGCCAAAGACTGCGCACGCCCAGACCTCCTTCAATATAAGGCCTTTGAATGGCATTCCAAGAGATCCAGTGACGTCGCAATTGCCCCTCGGAGGAACCCCAGAAGAAATCGGAGCATAAGCGTTCAATGTAGGCAATAACAGTCTTTGGAATAGAAGCAGCAGCCGCAAGGTAAATGGGCATAGAACAAAGCACAGAGTTGATCAGAGTTACCCTCCCCGCTTGCGACAATAGTTTATTCTTCCAGGACGAGATACGACCACTAACCTTCTCGATGAGAGGCCTATAGTCAGCTACCAAGGTGCGGCCTGGCCTAATTGGCACACCCAGATATGTAAGAGCACCATGTTTCTAACAAACTCCGGTTATAGCTGCAATACTGTTAGCCACCCGTGGAGGTGCAGTCGGGGAAATGAGGAAGCAACTCTTGGAGTTATTGATCTTTTGGCCTGAGGATCGTTCGTAGCGCTTCAGAAAGACCATGAGCTTGCGAATGTTGGATGCGTGCCCATTCATAAACAACAGTATGTCGTCCGCATATAGGAGGTGGGTGATAAGAGGGCAGCTTCGAGGACCTGAATATGCCTGGAGAGAGCCATTGGAGCATAGGCTTTTCAGCCCTCTACTCAAGGCTTCTTCCATAATTATAAATAGAAAAGGTGCCAGAGGGTCACCTTGTCTAATGCCACGGGAGGAGTGGAAGAACCCAGCTGGGAAGCCATTGAAAAGAACAGAAAACCAACTGTTCGAAAGGAGCATGGCTATATAAGAGGTAAATCTACTGCAAAAGCCAAATTTCCGAAGCACCGCAAGGAGGAAATCCCATTCAACCCTGTCATAGGCCTTCATCATATCCAGTTTGAAAACCACATTATGTCCCCTCACTTTCCTACCGATATCAGAAATCAGCTGCCTAGCCAGAGCCATATTGTCCAGAATGTGCCTCCCCTTCACAAAGGCACCTTGCTCATCGGAAATGATGGATGGAAGTATATTAGTCAGTCTAGTGCATAAAATATGGGATATGATTTTATAGCTGAAATTGCAGAGACTAATAGGCCTGAACTCTCCAAATTTTGTAGGATTTGTTACTTTCGGAATAAGTGCTATGATGCTAGAGGCCATGCCTTTTGGAATAGGAAAGCCTTGAAAGAAGCCTCGAACAGCTGCCACAACATCCACACCAATAACTTCCCAACAAGCTGTAAAAAATGCACCTGTAAAGCCATCTGGACCCGGGGCACTGTCCTGGTCCATACCCCACACAGCCTCCTTGATTTCTTCCTGAAGTGGTGTATTAGTGAGAGCAAGGTTCTCCTCAGCAGAAATGATATTCGGGATACAAGCAAGGGAAGACTCATCCACCACATGGTCCTCAGAATTCAGAAGATTGGAGTAAAACCTTATGGCCTCCTCCCGCAAAGTATTTTGATCATCACACCAATGATCATCAATTTTCAGTCTTTGAATGAAGCTCTTGTGCCATCTGTCCTGGACAATAGCATGATAGAAAGCTGTATTCCTATCTCCATCCTCAATCCACTTTATCCTTGCCTTTTATGACCAGAAGATTTCTTGTCGGTGTAGCATTCTCCGCAGTTCTGCATCTGCGGCATTTAGAGCTACCCTATTGCTCTCAGTAGGTTGATCATCAAAAACCTGTTGTTTAATTTGCACGTTTGCCTCAGCAGCCTTAATGGTATCCTCAATTCTGCCAAAAACATTTTTATTCCATCCCTGCAACGCAATTCTGGTGGCTTTAAGCTTACATTGGAGTTTAACCAACGGATTGGGGTACCAACTTTCAGCTTGTGACCAGGCATCACGAACACACTGTAGGAAGGACCCATGATCTAACCACATCCACTGAAATATGAATCGCGAAGGATTATTCTGGTTGCTAGTTGAATGTAATAAAATTGGAGCATGATCTGAAGATTGACGAGGTAGATGCTGAACAATGAGGCCTGGGTAATTTTCTTGGCAAGGTAGATTAATAAGAATCCTGTCGAGGCGGGCCTTGATCGCAGCACCACCAACCCGATTATTAGACCAGGTAAACTGAGGGCCCCGGAATCCAGCATCCAGCAACCCAGATGATGATAAAAATCCATTGAAATCAATCATGGATGAGGAATTTGGCATGCGACCACCCTGCTTCTCAGAAGGAACAGAAACACAGTTAAAATCACCGCCAACAATCCAAGGGAGATTCATTGACATAGGGATGGATAGCATCTCCTCAAATAAGGATCGGCAAACGACCCTATCACACGATGCATAAATAGCAGAAAACATGTAGTCAGGGAAGCCAGCCCACTCAACTAAGCCTGTAACTTGCTGAGTGGAGCTAGAAACCAATTGGAATTCCAAAGGATTGTTCCAAAAAATCCATATTTTAGAATCTTCCTGTAGGAAATTTGCATAGTTATCCATACCCACAGCACGGCAAATTTCAGCATTTCTACTCAATTGAGTCATGGGTTCAAAAATAGCAAGTAGAGCAATGTCATGTTTCTTTAAAAGTCGCTTAAGAATGCGCTTAGAGGCAGTGTTAGTAATGCCCCTGATGTTCCAGAATAAGATATTATTCATCATGAGGAGGTATACCCAGAATGCCCGTTGGCCACTTTGGCCTTTGATCTCGTACGAACGCCATCGACGCATATACCCCTAGGTGGCACCGTGGTCGCAACTTCCATCAGCAGATTCTCCGCTCTGGATCTGGAAGAGCAACGGATGGTAGCTTTGGAAGGGCCCCTTCCAAAACAACAGGGCCGAGATCCGTGGCAGATTCCAACTCCCGAAAGGCAGCATTGGGCGAGGAAGTCGGCGATGCACCTTCCGTAGAAGAAGTCACACAATCCATAACAGGATCCGTTTCTTTCGGCACCATCCGAACAACCTGCTCCGGCGACGACGCCGCCTCCTCCACCACCGGCAAGTCATTATGGAAAGTCAGTTCAAGGTTACCGCCAGCATCCGTGATGCGGGACAGACACGGGAGACGACTCTACGTGGTACGGACCTCGGACTCTACATGCGGACACGACCAGCAACACATGACGGAAGAGACACTAGGCCCGACACGGAGAGCTCCCATGGGCTACACGTCGCTAACAGAAGTGCAAACTCACTTGTCCTCCCATGCGAGGGAAAGCGTGGATCGTGCGCGGTTAAGGAACCGGCAGAGTTCAAGGTAGTCAGACTCACTTCTGGACTCGGATCGAGTCGCGGGACGGGTCACTCTCACGCTCACAGCGGTGACATGGACACACGGGCTAGTACCTATCGCTCTCGGCAGCGGCAAAAGACCATATACTAAACTAGCAAGTGAATGCCAAGAAGTTAAGATCGTACCTCCACGCACCCGGCGTGGCGAAGACAACCCCGGCCGAATTACGGACTCCCGGTTAAACAATGTTATAGCAATACAATAATTTGACCCACTCCACGCAGGGAGGTAAAAGGTCACATGTGGGGCCCGGGAATCACGCAAATCGGGTTGACGGGCAGCATCTTGATGTCGCCCGGCGGTGTCGAACTCCGCATTTTCGTGCTTTCCGAACGGCGGGTTCTGCGGGTCCGTGGGGCCCACGGACGGCGTTGTCCTCCGGATCTGCGGGGGTGGGACCCACTGTGATGGGGACCCCTGCTGGCGCGCCTCTACGGATGGCGGTCGGCCGGGAACACCGATCGGGGGTCGATCGGTCCTGATTCCCAATTCTTGAACTAACTTCCCACAGATTTTGGTTGCTGTCTTCCGGCGCGCGCTCCGGCGAAATCGGCCGCTGCGATCAATCCCGACGTCGAATCGGGGCGCATGAGCTATCATCGGAAAGCTCTCTTCAAATCCTACAATCTAGCCTTAAATAGATCTGTTGGATCTGGACGGATCAGAACTTTATTGAATTTACAAGTCCCTATTGTACAGTAACCGAGATCTCAGATCTGTAGGGAACTTGTCTGAGAACGGCCATTGACCGCCTAGTAGACCTCCGATTCAGCTCATGAGCTCTTCATCAATGTTGTGGGGAATTAAACCATAAAAATGGACATAATTTTTGTGGACTGATTGGAGGTGGCTACGAATTGATAGGAGTTTTACACTGGACAAAGGTCGGATCTGGAAATAGGTGGACAACAGTGTAGCTAGCTCTGAGAATGAATTTTGAAAAATAGGTAGAAGGTTGATCAAAAATCAGGAAAATTCATGGAAGGAGGGGTGGATCAATAGAACGCCCAGTAAAATTGGGAGTCCTAGCAAAAATCACAAAGGGGTCCGAACATGGGAAACACAGGGTGGGAGGAAATTGAAACAGCAAGCAGACAGATCTGGAAATTAAGGTTGGACGAAAATGAAAAAACATCAAATGGGATCTTTATGACCAACCAAATTTTTGGCTACGTGCTTGACCCCTCTGGAACATCCCCTCAAAATCCCAGGTCGATCTGAGCTCGTGGCTGACAGCAAGAATTCGTGGAAGTGGCAGCTACGGGCAGATGGCAGAACTCCGACGGTGGCGACCGGAACTGATAGGGTGGAGTCACACCACCAAGAGGCAGCCTTCACAGCTGCAAGGGGGAGAGGGAGAGAGGAAGGGGGCGGCCTAGGCCATGCTCCAAGCAATTTCTTTGATTCAAATGCATTAATTCTACTAAAATGAGACAATACAACCTTTTATATGTTACATATCACATCCACCCTCAACCGTTGGATCTAGGGATGGGAGATGGAGGGCTGGGATTGCATGTGACCATCCACAAAAATTACAATAAAAAAATAAGGGAGGGGGGCAGCCCTTTGACTAGGGGGGAACAAGCTTGACATGGTAGGTGGGGTGGGTGGCCAAATTTTGACTTTCCAAGTCACTTGTCCCCCACTTGGCCCACCCTTCTAGAAGCCTCCATGTGGAAGGTTGATTGACCCGACATGAGACCCTAGGCTGAGGTGGATCAATGGGAAGGGGCCTGGGGGGCCCGTGGGGCCCAGGGGTTCCATTTTACAAATAAGCCCCTCTTACAATCAAAATTACAAACTGAATAAAATGAAATAAACACACATTACCACAAATAAAGTCTAACTAAATGTGATAAATGCCGGGACACAAGGGGGAGTCTCCAGGCTGTCTCCGAGCCAGATGGATGCTGAGGTGGCTCGAGTCATGCTCCGTGTGCGGTACCGGTGGCTCAGCGTATCGCGCCGCTCAACTGCTCGGGTGTCCGCACCAATTCTCCCTGGGTGGGAGAAACTCGACCCTGTCGAGTAAGGGTCTGCATCGCTCCTATATCGCTCCAGAAGGCCCGGATCAATCCGCTGCAACTCTCCATACGTGATCCATGTGTCCTCGGTAGCGGGCCGTCCTCTCCATTGCACTAGGTGGCGCAGGTAAGATCCACTCCTAGTAACTGTCACCTGCTCATCCAGTATATGATCTATATGCTCATGCTGCCGTGACAAAGGGGCTGGAGGTGGACACTCAGGTGTGGGATCACTCTCAATGGGAGGAGATGGCTCGAAAGGCTCACTAGAGATCACCGCTGGGTCCCTATATGCAACTAGATCCGAAATATTAAAAGTAGAGCTTATACCATATTCCTCGGGTAGGTCCACAACATACGCATTAGATCCAATGAGTTTCAACACTCTAAATGGACCGGCTCCGCGAGCTTGCAACTTCTTAACGATTCCAGAGGGAAATCGTTCAGGTCTTACCTTGATCATGACATATTCGCCCTCTTGGAACTCTCGGTGGTGTCGGTGAGCATCGTCTAACTCCTAGTACCATGCATTGCTGACCTCAAAGTGACGACGGACGTCATCATGCAGACTCCTAACATGTTTAGCAAAAAGAAAAACACACAGATGCACGCACGACCCTAAACAACCCTACAGTTAGTCCGACCCAATCATATACAAGGTGGTCCAGGACATCCAAATGTGTGCCATACATGCATTTGACATAACCGGAGGTTAATGTCATGGTGGACTCCTAGACATCCTACGATGCACCAATCATGGACATTGTGTTTGGATGTGAGAAATCTGGGAGGTTTGGGTGGTTTAGGTGGGCCGGGGAAACCAAAGTCTTCATTACCCCCAAATGCCGGTTCGGGCCTATTGCCATGCAAAGGTTGCCAGGCCCGAGTAGGAGGGGTGTGATAGTGGACTTCCTTAAAGAGGTGGAATGGAGGTTGTGGGCCAAAGGGCCCATGAAGAAAGGGATCGAAGGGATCAAAGAATGTGTGACCCCTCGATATGGATTCCCTCATTTCAAGGTCCCATGTGTGGAATTCTAGAAGGTGTTGATGGTCACCTTCATCCGTGCAGGGAGATGAGACGGTGGGGGTATGATGGTGGACTCTCTCGAAAAGGTGGAGTAAATATGGTGGGTCACGGGGTCCACAAGAGAATGGATTGAAGGGATCATAGAAGGTATGACCCCTCGGACTAGGCTTCCACAATTCACTGTCCCACATTTGGAAATCTTGGAGGTGTGAATGATCACCTTCATTCATTGTGAGAGGTGGGACGGGAGTCATAGGTAGAAAGTAAGATTCCTCCCTTGGGCAAATGGGAATGAAGTCGGGCTCGGCCGGCATAGGGAGGAGTAGAAGAACCTCCGTGGTAACATGACCCACGGTGTACACGGAGGTGATGGACCCTAAAGCGGGATAAGTGAAACTACGACCTGTGGGTCGGTCGAAGCCTGGAGCCAACAAGTGCGTAAATGTCAATTGCCGGTCTAACCCTTTAAGAAGGTCATTCAATGTATCCACATAGTGACTAGACCGGAAAGTGATGTGAAATGAATTGATTGGCACCAGAGATAGAATAGGGTCCATAGATGGGAAGGAAGGTGGGACCAAGCTATCCTTGAGCCAACTAAGTAGTGGCTCGACTATGTAAAGTGTACCCGTTAGAAATACGGGTGGCTCGGGCTTGGGTGGTTCCAAATGAGATGGTTCCGAATTAAGATCGGAAGGTGAGTGTGATGGAGCTCTCATGGGTGGGGAAGGAGGATCCACTATGATGGGGAGAGGGCTTGGGGACTCCGTTGATGGGGCCGGGTTAAGACTACCGGCGATGACCTCCTTAGGCTCGGGTAGGAGTACATCACTAGGAGTACGTATCCTATCCACCCCATCCAACCGGTCCAAAATCATTTGCATAAGTTCGGCAACGGAGTGGGTTGGAATAGGGATATCCTGGTGGACTCGCCCGTAGTCAACCATCCTAGGATTGGGTCTTGGCTCATTTACGTGTGGGGCTCTTTGCCTCCGACTAGGACCCACTTAGTTGGAAGTGATTGGGTGGGGCCGGTTGGAGGTGACCGGTTGGGGCACGTAGACCTTCCTAAGCTCTCTCTTCATGTCCCACCAAGACTCGATGGGCCATTGCCCCCTAACCTCTCTCATTCTTTCGATGTAATCCCACTTTTCGACAGCCTCATGAAGAAGCCGCTCTTTGGCGAAAGAGAATTGCATTGCCTCGGACATAGTATAACAATCAAAGTATGTGACCATGGCGGCCTCCCACTTGAGGTAGTCGCTCGGGCCATTGGAGCCATAAAAATCTGAGGCTTCGGGCCTACGGAAGTGGAGTGGGTGGTTGCCAAGCCCATGGGTGGACCAACGGCCATATTGCCCGGGTGATTGGGAATCCATGGGAAATTGGGGGGAACTACATGTTGGACATGCCGACACTTGGACACGACACTAGACCGGCTATGCAAGGTTAGAATGCGTTAACTAATGCAAACACCGACTAATGCACCTAGACCTAAACCAATATCCGGTACGTAGCGGAGTTAATCGATCCGAAGATCACTTTCGCAAGTGTGCGGTCTTCTCGATAGGCGTAACCTAATGTTCGGACAACACCTTTTGATATACAGGGTTATCGGGATGAAATGCAATTTTAAAGCACTCTTTTTTTTTTGAAAATAATGATGATCCTAAACTCGACTTAGACCATGATGCATGCAAGACATATGCAACGACTACCCTAGACTCGACTCGTCTAATACCAAACTGATGCGGGACAGACACGGGAGACGACTCTACGTGGTATGGACCTCGGACTCTAGATGCGAACATGACCAGCAACACATGACGGAAGAGACATTAGGCCCGACACGGAGAGCTCCCATGGGCTACACGTCGCTAACAGAAGTGCAAACTCACTCGTTGTCCCATGCGAGGGAAAGCGTGGATCGTGCGCGGTTAAGGAACCGGCAGAGTTCAAGGCAGTCAGACTCACTTCCGGACTCAGATCGAGTCGCGGGACGGGTCACTCTCACGCTCACAGCGGTGACATGGACACACGGGCTAGTATCTATCGCTCTCGGCAGCGGCAAAAGACCATATACTAAACTAGCAAGCGAATGCCAAGAAGTGAAGATCGTACCTCCACGCACCCGGCGTAGCGAAGACAACCCCGGTCGAATTACGGACTCCCGGTTAAACAATGTTACAGCAATACAATAATTTGACCCACTCCACGTAGGGAGGTAAAAGGTCACATGTGGGGCCCGGGAATCTCGCAAATCGGGTTGACGGCAGCATCTTGATGTCGCCTGGCGGTGCCGAACTCCGCATTTTCGTGCTTTTCGAACGGCGGGTTCTGCGGGTCCGTGGGGCCCACGGATGGCGCTGTCCTCCGGATCTGCGTGGGTGGGACCCACTGTGATGGGGACCCCTGGTGGCGCGTCTCTACGGACGGCAGTCGGCCGGGAACACCGATCGGGGGTCGATCGGCCCTGATTCCCAATTCTTGAACTAACTTCCCATGGATTTTGGTTGCTGTCTTCCGGCGCGCGCTCTGGCGAAATCGGCCGCTGCGATCAATCCCGACGTCGGATCGGGGCGCATGAGCTATCGTTGGAAAGCTCTCTTCAAATTCTACAATCTAGACCTAGATAGATCTACTGGATCTGGACGGATCAGAACTTTATTGAATTTACAAGTCCCTATTATACAGTAACCGAGATCTCAGATCTGTAGGGAACTTGTCTAAGAACAGCCGTTGACCGGCTAGTAGACCTCCGATTCAGCTCATGAGCTCTTCATCAAAGTTGTGGGGAATTAAACTAGAAAAATGGACATATTTTTGGTGGACTGATTGGAGGTGGCTAGACAAAGGTCGGATCTGGAGTTTTACACTAGACAAAGGTCGGATCTGGAAATAGGTGGACAACACTGTAGCTATCTCTGAGAATGAATTTTGACAAATAGGTAGAGGGTTGATCAAAAATCAGTAAAATTCGTGGAAGGACGGGTGGATCAATAGAACCCCAAGTAAAATTGGGAGTCCTAGCAAAAATCACAAAGGGGTCCGAACATGGGAAACACAGGGCGGGTGGAAATTGAAACAGCAAGCAGACAGATCTGGAAATTAAGGTTGGACGAAAATGAAAAAATATCAAATGGGATCTTTATGACCAACCAAATTTTTTGAGACGTGCTTGACCCCTCTGGAACATCCCCTCAAAATCTCAGGTCGATCTGAGCTCGTGGCTGACAGCAAGAATTCATGGAAGTGGCAGCTGCGGGCAGATGGCAGAACTCCGACGGTGGCAATGGCGGCTCGTGGCGGCGGCGGTGGCGACCGGAACTGATAGGGTGGAGTCACACCACCAAGAGGCAGCCTTCATAGCTTCAAGGGGGAGAGGGAGAGAGGAAGGGGGCGGCCTAGGCCATGCTCCAAGCAATTTCTTTGATTCAAATGCATTAATTCTACTAAAATGAGAAAATACAACCTTTTATATGTTACATATCACATCCACCCTCAACCGTTGGATCTAGGGATGGGAGATGGAGGGCTGGGATTGCATGTGACCATCCATAAAAATTACAATAAAAAAATAAGGGAGGGGGGCAGCCCTTTGACTAGGGGGGAACAAGCTTGACATGGTAGGTGGGGTGGGTGGCCAAATTTTGACTTTCCAAGTCACTTGTCCCCCACTTGGCCCACCCTTCTAGAAGCCTCCATGTGGAAGGTTGACTGACCCCACATGGGACCCTAGGCTGAGGTGGATCAATGGGAAGGGGCCTGGGGGGCCCGTGGGGCCCAGGGGGTCCCATTTTACAAATAAGCCCCTCTTACAATCAAAATTATAAATCGAATAAAATGAAATAAACACACATTACCACAAATAAAGTCTAACTAAATGTGATAAATGCCGGGACTCAAGGGGGAGTCTCCAGGCTTTCTCCGAGCCAGATGGATGCTGAGGTGGCTCGAGTCATGCTCCGTGTGCGGTACCGGTGGCTCAGCGTATCGCCCCGCTCAACTGCTCGAGTGTCCGCACCAATTCTCCCCGGGTGGGAGAAACTCGACCCTGTCGAGTAAGGGTCTGCATCGCTCCTGTATCGCTGCAGAAGGTCCGGATCAATCCGCTACAACTCTCCATACGTGATCCATGTGTCCTCGGTAGCGGGCCGTCCTCTCCATCGCACTAGGTGGCGCGGGTAAGATCCACTCCTAGTAACTGTCACCTGCTCATCCAGTATATGATCTATATGCTCATGCTGCCGTGACAAAGGGGCTGGAGGTGGACACTCAGGTGTGGGATCACTCTCAATGGGAGGAGATGGCTCGAAAGGCTCACTAGGGATCACCGTTGGGTCCCTATATGCAACTAGATCCGAAATATTAAAAGTAGAGCTTATACCATATTCCTCGGGTAGGTCCACAACATACGCATTGGATCCAATAAGTTTCAACACTCTAAATGGACCGGCTCCGTGAGCTTGCAACTTCTTAACGATTCCAGAGGGAAATCGTTCAGGTCTTACCCTGATCATGACATATTCGCCCTCTTGGAACTCTCGGTGGTGTCGGTGAGCATCGGCTAACTCCTAGTACCATGCATTGCTGACCTCAAAGTGTCGACGGACGTCGTCATGTAGACTCCTAACATGCTTAGCAAAAAGAAAAACACACAGATGCACACACGACCCTAAACAACCCTACAGTTAGTCCAACCCAATCATATGCAAGGTGGTCCAGGACATCCGAATGTGTGTCATGCATGCATTTGACATAACCGGAGGTTAATGTCATGGTGGACTCCTAGACATCCTACGATGCACCAATCATGGACATTGGGTTTGGATGTGGGAAATCCGAAAGGTTTGGGTGGTTTAGGTGGGCCGGGGAAACTAAAGTCTCCATTACCCCCAAATGACGGTTCGGACCTATTGCCATGTAAAGGTTGCCTGGCCCGAGTAGGAGGGGTGTGATAGTGGACTTCCTTAAAGAGGTGGAATGGAGGTTGTGGGCCAAAGGGCCCATGAAGAAAGGGATCGAAGGGATCAAAGAATGTGTGACCCCTCGATATGGATTCCCTCATTTCAAGGTCCCATGTGTGGAATTCTAGAAGGTGTTGATGGTCACCTTCATCCGTGAAGGGAGATGAGACGGTGGGGGTATGATGGTGGACTCTCTCGAAAAGGTGGAGTAAATATGGTGGGTCACGGGGTCCACAAGAGAATGGATTGAAGGGATCATAGAAGGTATGACCCCTCAGACTAGGCTTCCACAATTCACTGTCCCACATTTGGAAACCTTGAAGGTGTAAATGATCACCTTCATTCATTGTGAGAGGTGGGACGGCAGTCATAGGTAGAAAGTAAGATTCCTCCCTTGGGCAAATGGGAATGAAGTCGGGCTCGGCCGGCATAGGGAGGAGTAGAAGAACCTCCGTGGTAACATGACCCACGGTGTACACGGAGGTGATGGACCCTAAAGCGGGATAAGTGAAACTACGACCTGTGGGTCGGTCGAAGCCTAGATCCAACAAGTGCGTAAATGTCAATTGCCGGTCTAACCCTTTAAGAAGGTCATTCAATGTATCCACATAGTGACTAGACCGGAAAGTGGTGTGAAATGAGACTAAGACACGCTCGGAACCATAATAGGACTACAGTAGCGAGTGACTTGACAGGGTAACGCCCATCGGCGTCAATCCAAAGCCCCTGACCACGTGTGCACACACCAACTCTTGCTGGAGAGTCAGGCCATTAGCTAGTTTTCCCCACCCAACAGGATGCCACTGTACAGCGGGGGCCCACGGAAACTAGCTTACAAACTGTATATCGAGAACTGCCACGCCACCACTCCCGGGTGGGTCGACACGTCATAACGTGTCGCCAGGCTACGACTAGTGGAGGCTCACTAGACACAGAACTCTGAAACAAGAGTGATGTAGTACAGACAGGCAAGGAAGCACTATCACACGTACTATGAAGCTCCAAGGTAGCATGACAACTACCGACAGACTCAGGACAAGGCAACTAGACCTGAAAATACAACGATCCTTCAGTCTCATGACTCGGAGTCACGATCGTCATACAAAGCGGAACAAGCCGCCAATCAGTCTATTCCTAAGCCAGAAGGGACAACCGTAGAAAATGACACACGGAGACCTGAGGGAACACCAAGACCCCCAGCATGCCTGGACAAGAAAACCGAGGTAAAATGATACCTCGAGGCATCCAGAACCAATGTCTCGGGCTGGACAAAACTACCGAGACACACACAAGGTCGCCTGTCAACCACTGGGTCACCCCGGGTTGACCGGAACCAGATAATGACGACTCTACAGTAGGAAGGAGAATCCTACTACAAGCAAGAAGATTCCTGGCTACCTCATAACATAGTCTTAGCCCTCATAGGATGCCAGGAGACATCCACAGAAAAATGGGTAGACCACAAGGTCAAGCCAAGATGAACGGAAAACCGGAACGATGGAAGATGACACTGGCAGTCCTAGATTGAGTCATTAGGAAACTGTAGCAGTCAGGGAGTAGACCGCGCTCAGTCAACCTTAACCGACCTAACTAGAGAACCACCGATGGACAGACACTGCCCTGAGACACAGACCTAAGATAGACAAACACGGGAAGAGGCCATCACGGCCAACCGACAACACACCCGGGATGAGCGGTTCTAGATGGACCACCCAAGGGGGATGAGCGGTTCGGAATGGACCACTCAAAGGGGATGAACGGTCCAGACAAGACCACTCAAAGGGGATGAACGGTCCAGGTCTGACCACTCAACCCAACGGGAAGATGAACGGCTGGGAACCAGCCGCCCAAGGGGGATAAGTGGTCTATCGAACGACCACTCAACCTCAAACCGACACAGGATGAGCTGTCCGAAATCGGAAGCCCAAGGCGGATGAGTGGTCTATCAAACGACCACTCAACCTCAAACCGACATAAGATAAGCGGTTCGAAGCCAGCCGCCCATACACATGAACGGTCTCTGGTGCGACCGTTCAAGCGTCACGGCGAGCAAACCCAGGGGTTCGTCCGATCGTGGCCTTTCCACGCCGCGTTCATCCCGAAACGAAGGGGATACAACCACAATCACCCTGGCAATCACATAGACTCCGACCGGAGTCAAAACGACGCTCGAATCGCACGAAACGGGCGAATCTAACGAAATCACCCAAAAAGGGTTTTCGGACTTCCCGAAGCCCCACCGGTCAAACGGGACCACCAATCGAGATGAAATCAGTGACTATAGAACGCTGATGTCCCAGGGAGTCCATTGACAGTAACTCATCTAAAAATCGTCGCCGTTTTCTAACGAACCTTACGAAACCCACAAAACCACGGTTTCGCCTCAACGAGCCCAAAATCGCTCGTTTTAGCACCAAACGACGTGCAATCACAGGGAAAACGTGCAGGAGGAAGTGCTGATCTATCTCCCTACCCCCACCAAAGAAACTGTGCGTCGAGGTGACTAAACCACGTCGAAAATCGCCAGGAACACGAACGATGCCTTCTCAGAATCCACCGAGGGATCGCGCCCGCCACGCTCAAACCGCTGCTCCAACCCACGAACCGATTACCCCAGCACGTCCACGCCTCGGCCATCTCTCCACGGTCACGTGCCCCGCATCGAACGGTCGAGAGACGGGAGAGAACGGAGTGAGAGAACGTGAGGTTGAAAATGAGCAGGAGAGATAGTGGAGTTGAATTTATAGAAAGAAATTAGGAAATTTTCCTAATTTCTGAAAATCTGATATTTGAGCCGAAAATCCACCAATACTTAAAAATATGCAAAAATAGCCGAAGCGATCCTCGTAAAGAGTACATCGCAGCTGTAACGTCCTCGAGTCGATGAACTGAGAAATAAACGCACCGTAGGGTTCCGTAACTAGTACGAGAGAAAAACCCACACAGGTCGTAAAACTCAACTTAGGAGCTACAAAAGTGATCCGTAACTCTCCAAAAAGTATCCGAAAGACCTAATAAAGATTCGATAAGAATCTAGGGTATTACATCCTCCCCTCCTTTGTGAAATTTCATCCTCAAAATTGAAGGACTAGCAAGAAGGAAGAAGCAGGGAAGAACAACCCGAAAACATAAACATGAAAATAACACAAATCACGAGAACACAGCTCAGAGGAACACAGTCAAACTATAATCACAAGTACACGCTCAAGACCAAGCACGACACAAGTGAACACGAGTCTGACACCTCAGAAACAGGGCAACGTCGCTTACGTCGACACGACTGCCACGACAACAGATATCAAGAAAATGAAACGACAGTCACGACAAACATCAGCTTACACAAAGAAGCATAGTCCTCACAGCTGACAGCTCGACACATCATCGGCTCCAGTGCCAAAGGCAACAGGGAACACCTGGCACACAAGACGCCAACCATAGCACCGAACCACAACATAATCAAGTCAATCCTCACTCAGATATGACATCTGATCGAGTCGCATACTAACTCTGCCAGGAGAAGAGAGTACAGCAAAGCTAACCGACAAGACCTGGTCCACACAGTGCCAAGACAGATGCACAAAATCAAAGAAAAATAGCGATAAAACGACAACAGCAGCAGTTGCAGGATTCTGGCTCCGTACTGAACATAAAACCATGGAACACAACTGCAAGCTGGGTCACATCAAGGCATGATGACAATTGAATGCACGAACACAAGGGACGAGTCATGCATCGAGCAGCTTACAAAGAACAGACCCACGACAACGAAAACGACAATCTCAGGAAATGTATCTCAAGGACCATAATCACATCTCGAGAACACAACACCCAAGAAAAGAAATGTAGAGCAGAGGGTACTCAACTAGCAGGAATGCCGACAGATTCCCCAAATACTCACAAATGCCAATGCCAACACCAAAATATCTCCAACAACAGCACGGCAACAAACAATGTTAAGGCATAGGAAGCCAATACAAAGTCACATCGAGAAAGAACAAACCTCTCAATCCATGGGTAATCAGCCCACACGCTTCAGCTGCACACTCATAAAATGCACACAGGCATCAAAAAATATCTCGGTATCCACATCTCAGCACACGTAAGGCAGCATCGCAATTCATGAAAATTGTAATATAACACGCCACGAGTACTAATCCAGCGAACAACCGATCACAAGAAGCCTAAGTGCAAAGAAGAGGAGTACCAGCTTCAGCACAAGGCCCAAGGAAAAGGCTAATCTCAACTTACCTTCACGTCCTGAAAATGATAAATGAGCCTTCACATTACATCGGCCGCTAGACACGGCACGACAAATACGGTACGCGATAGCTCTTAACACCATGATGGAGTCCAAAGCCAATCAACCATAAGACAAAGAGCAGATCAGGCTCATAATAAACGCTATCCATACTTAAGCAGACACAGGACAAAGGCATCACTAAGACAGCAATTCCAAGGCTTACCTCGAAAAGACTCCACCAAAAGGGATGAGAAGCATCAAGCTCACAAACAGAAGCTCACCAGGATGGGAAAATCCTAGGTCGCCTGAGCATCTTCTCAATCGAAGGAATCTAATCGAGCACTTCAACAGAAGCGAGACACATCAGGAGCTGAACAGACTCAAGTTGGGACGACCAAAACAACGTAAGAACGTGGACGGTCATCACAACAACTCTGAAAGTCAACGGCAACCTGAACAACATACAGAGAAATCTCGAACAAAGTACCACAGATTCAAGCCTTTCGGCGAATACTGCCAAGTACAGCATGATCGAGACAGACACAACGGCGAAAAAGAAGCACCTCGTCAGATCCTGACGAGAATAGAACCATCTCGTACAGTGCTAGAACAGCACGCACAAGATGACACGCGGGAAACAAAGTGATAGAGAATCGTAAAACCTAACGCTAGATGCAGACTGTACTGGACTTTCAGGACTCTGGATACTGTATATCTCGGATTCCCATGTACTTCACACAACAACGCTCTGATACCAACTGTGACGACCCGGATCCCGGATACCGGATATACCCGATAGGACTACCGAGCAGACCCGATACCGCTTGGAACCCGTGAAGCCTCCCAAGAGCTGTAAAGCTCCAAAGGAAAAAAGGATTGCCGTGTAGTACATTGAATCCATAGAGATATAATAGTAAGCAATTAAATTTCATTAGATCGGTTTGCTAAAGTAGCAGAAATAAAATTACTTTTTAATTAACAGTTTAAGTTTAATAATTATACCAGAGTCCAGTCCAAGAAATTAAAGGTAAGTACAGTCTAACAGAAAGAAGACGTACCCTAAGGTCGGGGGAAACCCGACGCAGGTACCGCTGGCAGCTACATACACGTCACACCAGGAACCGTAGAAGCAGAACAAAGCCACCCACCTGAAAAGTAGGGGTGAGCCTCGTGTCACTGGCCCAGTAGGGGTCACACGGATCTCCACTGAAAAATAACGCAGTAACACGGAACAACAAAACAGCAGTAGTAGCAAAGCATGAAAACTACCACCAGAAAGTTGTAAAAGAAGATCGGAACGGAAGGAGTAGGAACAGCTAAAAGAAAAGGGAAAAGCCGTACCGAATGAAATCGGACCACTGAACTAACATCGACCCCTAAGCTACTCCAAAAAACAACAGCAACAGATGGGTAAACTCTGATCTGACAAAGTCAAGTGTCACCGATCCGTCAAGTCCACAAAGATAGGCAAAAAGCCTAGAAAGAACCTAGACAGACACAGATGCCCTAAAGTATACACGACTCGAGTGCCATGCACACTGTTGGGTCCCGTAGTGCAAGAATACTGATCTAGAGGGGGGGTGAATAAATCCGTTTACTAAAATCTTTGTCCAATTAAAAACACAACTACCACGCAGCCGAATATACAAGATTGAGTAATTTAGTCTAAACAGGTTTAAGCTAGATTCACTCAATCTCACCGAGCTCACACGATTGCACAAACAGATAGGATAGTGAACACACAATCACAAGAATCAAACCACAAGACACGGGGATTTTTAAGGTTGTTCGGGACCACGACGGGCTCCCTACGTCCACCCCTCACCAAACCGATGAGGCTTCACTACACGCTACAAAATGTAGCAACACGGGGACGAACCCCAACACACACACGCTGCTTCCGCAGCAATCCACACACGAGGCCTTGCCTCAAACTACTGCCACAGCAGCACACAGACACACACTCACACACACACACACAGTTGGGGAACACACCCCACATAAATACCTCACACGGAGACACAGCTCCGTCAACACACACGTAGGACAATGCCTACACAATCACAAAGGATTTAACTCCTAACCACACACGCGGATATACTCCGCACAATCAGCACACATATATCAACACACACACTCGGAGACCCCTTTCTCCGAACACCCACACAAAGTGGTATCTCAAATGTATATGAATCAACAACACATATATGCTATGACCCCCAAACAAATTCTATAGATGAAAATTGAAAAGTTGCATCAAGAATAAGAATCCCCCTTCTTCAGTAGAATATGATTCTCTTTAGCTTGTTGACGGATGATCGTGATTTAGACATCATTTTCTTCCTCTCCTCTAGCCGCTCCTCTTTTTCCTTATTCCAATCTCTTCTTCATCTGAAAGAATAGATTGAAATAATGAGTTCAATCTTTAAGCTAATCTCAAACAAGAATATAGAAATGAAAAGATCATATTAGAAGATAAATGATGTGATTTAGAGCTCCCCCTTTCTCTTTTCCAAATGAGCTTTAACACTTCTGCAGGTTGATGACGACTTTGGAAGAAGAGGAATATGAACAGTAGTTGATCTTCTATTGCAACTTGAATCTGGAAGCAGCTTCACGTAGATGGATGATTGAAAGCTTGAGACCCTTCTTTCCCTTCACGTACAGGTACAGATTTGAGTGGAAGATGCCCTCTGTGTAGCAGGAACAGCACGTCTCTCGTTCACCCTCTCTACCCCTCCACCATGCACGATCTATTTCCTTGTATCATTATAGCCCAATTAAAAAAATGTTTAATGGCCTGACTAGTCAACAAACATGATTAGAATCAGATCCACAATTTACGGAATTGATTGGGCTCATTTTGACTGAAAAAGAGCACTTTGGGCGCTGAAACACGAAAGTCATAAAAGGACGCGCCGAACTCCATTATTTCATATAAACAAAACGACAAACCGCAGGTGTCGACACCGGTGTCGACACCAGTGTCGACACACGGTCGACACTCACATCTAAACCACAGGTTAATCAGCCTAAAGCAAGGATTAAAAGATTAAACAGAGATTAATTAAAATAAAACAATACTAATAACAAGATTAAAAATATTAACATAGAATGTCAACACCAAGTGTCGACACTAGTGTCGACACATAATATGTATAACACATGTAAGCCACTGGAACCACATGTGTCGACACAGGTGTCGACACCGGCGTCGACACACAATATATGAGAACATAAGTCAGCCGCTGGAACCACATGTGTCGACACCAGTGTTGACACATAAAACATTGAAATGATAACTGTACAACAGAGATGAAAAATGAACAGTAAGTGTCGACACTAGTGTCGACACATGCTGTGAACTTAATGAAAAACAACATAAAGCCCCTCAACAAGTGAAAGAAAGTATGAACAAGTTATGAACCTCCACCAAGGATATTAAAGACACTAAGATTGAAGATCTTCAGGCCTGCAAAAACAAAATATTTGAATCAAATTTCGTTCAATTAAGCTTCACATATATTATCAAACAAAGGTAACATGGTGATAAAAAATTGTGCATCACATGAATAATGTAATGAACAATGTAGCCATTAAGTTATATATCACCACTTACCTCTTGGACTTACCTTGCTTCATCATTGATGTACAAGAGTGTGGAGCTTTAACTCAAATTAAACCAAGTGGATGAAGAGTGTGATTCACTTGCATTAGTTAGTCATGAACACATAAGGTAACCACTCATATAACACATAGCAATTATTCAGCATGAAAACAATCCACACATCATGTATTTTCATCTCAATCAATCATTTAGCGTTACTATGCATAACATGAGGCTCAAAATGACATTTATCCAAGCATATTTTCCACAAAGGCTTTCCCATTGAATATAGAGCAATCTCACCAAGTGTAGATACAATGTACATGTAATATGCTAACCTCAAAGCACGTATGAGCCTTATATAAGAATACATGAAGAACCATTCGCGCACAAGGCCAAGGCATTTTATAATCATCAAAATCACATACACAACATTCTCCCCTATTTTGATGATGACAAAATATCATGCTATAATGCTCTCTCTCCCCCTTTGATAGAATCAGAAATGGGGAGCATGGTGGGGAATCCTGAATGGCAGTTATGCAGGAACGAATTACCAATTGTTGAAAGATGGAATGCAATTGTGGATAATATGGTCATGCATAATGCAAGATGAAATGAAAATGCTCACAAGTTGCAGTAATTGGAACTAACACTCAGCAAGAGGACAAAAAGATACCAATGATGCTCTCTCCCCCTTTGATATTGACACACAAGATGGTTGGCTATGATTTTTAAATTTTTAGATTTTTAATTTTCTTGTGAGATGCATGAAACAAGATGTATAAAACTGATGAGACATGAAATGCATACAATGTAATCAATCAGATTTGTAAATATACCAATTATTTTTTTTTTGTTTTGTTTATGCATGAACTAATTTCACAACATGAAATGCATGTATAGACACTATGGACATGCTTAATGCATGGAAAACGATGTGTTATGATTGATCACATGTAAATAGATATATATGCATGCAACATAATGCCCCCATCTTATTTAGAGTGAAGAGATAGGTGTACGAAAAGTACAAGTGAGTCATTAAGATCTGAATACTCATGATTATATCTAGAGGATTGTGCATATAAATAGGAGAAGACATACAGCAAGTCATGCAATTAATCAAATTTTCAGAATACATATCAAATCAAATTACCATGTGTAAGTGACTAACACGAGTATGAATTTTAGCTATATGGATAACCAGATTTTTAAGTAAACACAATGGTAAGTGAACAAACTACATTTCAATCTAGAGAACAGCGTATTGGAGGCTTCGCTCTACCTCAAGCAAACATATCATCAGAAATTTTCATTCTGACAATCTGAATTTTTCTAAGAAGGATCAGGTTCAAAATAATTCCTTTTTACACGAGGAGACACATGGAGCTCATGCCAGAATCCCCGGTTACTCAGAATACTGAACCTTGTCACCTCATTTGAACAGAGATACTTTAGTCAACACTTTTCAGAAATGAACCACATCACGTCTCAAGTGACATGTGCCCAATTTACTCAGTGAAACTTAGCATTGCTCTTCCTTTCATTTCAACCATCTTTTATATGTGGAGGCAGGCAGCTTTTTCCTCAACTGTGCCTTATCATCCATGCAGCAAGTTGATTTACTTTGGAGTGTTGAAATGAAATTCTTATATCCTTATGAATAACACTCAATTTCACATTAAAGTGCATGAAGTGTACAAATTTGATTTAACATGTATGGAGAAAATTTAACTTAGAACAGGATAGTGTAGCTCCCCCTATGTAAATGCAATAAGCATGAAATGCTCCCCCTGAGAGTTTGACATGAAGCACGCTTATCAAGACTCAGATGCAACATTATTTAACAATGGAGTATTCGGTCGTAGAAATTTCAAAGGAAGGGGTTGAATAGCATATAATAACATGCAAACATACAATGGAGATATGCATATATGCAGTGCAGAATGTGAAGATATGCAATTCCAGTTCTGAATGATACTAATGTTGGCTCCCAAGATATAATGTTGGGTCCCAAAAGATAAGATACCATAGTTGGAAGAATTCAGTTTTGGCATTTATGCAACATGGAATGTTCAAAATGATACATTTCAAAATATGCACTATATGCATGCTAAAAATGCCAACAATGCAACAAGACACACGATGAGCTTCATCTTATAAAAGCACTGTGTGAATGATATGTAAAGAATGATATGCAAGTATGTAATGTGATGCAAGATTTCAGATTGCACACGACACTCTATATGCTCCTAATGCAACTAATGCATGACAAGCATTACCAATTGTTCAAATGTGAGGACACACTTTTATTCTAAAAAGAGAATTCAAAAAATTCATTCAAAGCATCAAAGACATCACATGTGAACTTTTCCTGAAATCAGTTGTGCTTTTATCAAGAAGGATGAGTGGCACAATAGTAAAGACCATGGAACAATGATCAAAATCAGTCCTCAAAATGTTCAGCCACAAGAACAACATCATCATGCTGAGAGAATAGAAAAACATCATTTTTAAAGTTTTCAGCATGTAAAACTCCCCCATAATCAATGCATGATTTTAGAAAATTTATTTAAGTTGGATGCCATATGCATAGATGATTCATGGTACCGGGCGGAGGCATATTCTCACGCATGGTGATAGCTTTCAGACAGGCATGTCCTGCCCTTCCACATGTCACCATTTTATATACCATGTAATCATTGAAATGAAGATCAGAAATATACAATGCATTCCCATATGACATGGGGGTATTTCCACACAGTCAAAATTCAACATTCAATTTTTAAACACTTTGTTTTCTCACCTTTGCCTTGTGTTACCTTTGTTAACATCTTCAAATTCTTAGTTTCATTCCGCTTATTGTCTTCTTCATCAACAAGCTCCAAAACACAATGGAATTAGATCAAATCTCACATTAAAGTCCTTTTGTGCTCCTTTCTTTCTCTCCTACAAGAAATATAATGATATTAGCTAGAGGAAATGGAGGTGGGTCAAATCTGGTGTTGAAGTCCTCTTAAGCTCCTTTCTTTCTCGCCTGCAAGAAATAGAATGATATTAGCCAAAGGAGTTCCCTTGAAACCCAAATTTGGATCTAATAAAAAGTAGTATGTAAGGATATAATAAGACCAAGAACCCCATGCCAAAATCCTTTCAGAACTCCTCTAGGATAAGAAGAGAAACCCTAAGGGTAATGGGGTAAAAGCTCAAACCATTTGGACTTCAAGATAGGCATTGCGAAACCCAATGTGTAGACATGCTCCGGGTCTGCCATATTATGTGTCGACACCTGGTGTCGACACCAACTGAGGAACATTGCAAAATTGCCTAGGATAGTTAGACAGAGCCCAGAAATGCCAAACATGAATTAAACTCAATTTAGGCACATGGAGATACATTCAAACATTTGAATTCTTACTATGATTTCAAAAGTTGATGGTCATAATCAAACCTGCACTATAAAGAGTTCAATTCATGTCAATTTCAATTCAATACAAATGAGAAAACCAATCTTTGTGCTTTTCTTCCATAAGACAATCTCCTATGAGCTGCAAGTATGTATGATGAGTTTCAGCTTCCAATACAAGTGATTCACTCAAGCTGTCATGAGTTCAAAATTAATTTCAGAAATTTCAGGTTTAGTCCAACATGTGTAAAGAGTCAAGTCTATGTATATAAGACACATGAAACACATAAGACTGCCTCTATAATCAAATATGAATCAATTCAAGGACAAACCCATGTTTACCAAAGCATTGCACCAAAGACTGGCCAAGTCGACTTAGGCCTCAACAAATGTCAACTTGAAGCACCCATGACCTCGGATTAGCCTTAAGGCATTCCTCTATCAAAGTTCTCATATTGTAGACTTGAGTATCCAAGCTTCCGTAGATCTTTGGAGTTTAGCAGCACTTTAAGAAGAGCATTCCATGGCAGTTCATTTTCTGTACTTGTGTCTTGAACATCTATCATCTTCCAAGCCTTCTACTTGGCCTCAAGACAATCCTGAAAAAAAAATTCTCATTTGGTTGCTTTGGGTACCCAAACCTTCTTGGGTCCCGGATGGTAAGTTGCACCTCTAGTGGGTGTCTTCCACAGTTTTTTGGCATGCATATCATCAAAATACATTAAGGAGCAAACATCCATGGTATGCCCAAACTCCCCATAATAATGACAACAGCCAAGAGACTTCACAGAATTCTCATAAACATGACAATCAAATTTCTGTGATTTGGCATGAATGTTATCATTATAAGCATGGAAATTTTTCTTCTTCACAACAGGATGGGCATGAAGTTTTTGTGGGTTTGCAAAAGTATAATTGTTTTTTACTTTAAAATTCTTTCTTTCATTTGTTTGCCAACACTGTGATACATGGTGTCCTAGCTTTCCACATGTAAAACAACCACCCCTTTTTCTTTTGGAAACAAGTTTATTTTTGCATGCTTTCAAATCATCCGATTTCATTAAAAAGCACTCATGCATCATATGACCAAGTTCACCACAATAAAAACATGAGATTTTCTTTATGGATGCATGTTTGTGTGCAACATAATTTTTCATGGCATTCATCGTGACACCAACAACATTTTTAGCCTTTTGATGCAAGTTTTGTTTCATTTTCAGACTTTCATTTGATTGCTTTGTTGTTTGAGGAACAGATTGATTTGGAGACCCATTTGATGTGCTGGCTATATTAGAACTATGGACAAAGGATGTATAGACTTTGTTTTCAAAATTCTTTTTGTTCACAGGATTATAGCCCAGCCCCTCTCTTTGGAAATTCACTTTAGTCCCCAATATCTTATTCAGATTTTCTTCCCCATTCACAAACTTACACAAAGAAGCATTCAGATCAAGAATTTCTTTTTCAAGTGATGAAATATGCAATTCATATGAAATGATCTCATTTTCACAAGAAATGACTTTTTCATTCAATTGAGCATTGATAGTTTTGTAGCTCTCCATCATTTGTTCAATCACATGCATCTTGTCAGATTCATCAACAATCACAGATTTCCCTTTTTCAAGTTTTTCAAGATTTTTCAATCTACTTTCAAGCAGGGAGACTTGAATTAGCATCGCATTGTTCTCCTTTTTGAGTTCTTCATTTTCATTTGCAAGTTTATCATTCATAATCAATTCATTGCAAATGTCATGATCAATAGAGTTTGATTCCATTTTGGTTCTTAGATCTTTTTCAGTTTTCTCCAATTGATCAATTTTATTCTTGAGGGTAACATTCTCATTTCTCAAGCAAGCCATGGTTTCTTTGTGACATTCAACATCATGCTCTAAAAGTTCATTGAAGTTCACAAGCTCAGAACATTTATCACAAGTACCATTTTCATGGACCAAGTTTTCAGATTTCTTTTTCAATTTTCTGTTCTCTGACTTGACTTTCTTATATTATTTTTCCAACTCATCATAAGCTTCAACAAGATCATCAAGAGTAAATTCTTCAGAATCTGAATTTACCTCCTCTGTACTTTTGTCACTTTGTTGATCAGCATCATCCGCCATGAGACATTTCAACCTGTCCTTCTCTTGAGCTTTAATCAACTGGTCCATAAGCTCCTTCGCCGTCCTACAAGAAGATACAAATGGATACTTGTTAGAACTTACAGAAGCTTTCAATAAACTTAAAGTAGTAACATTATCATGATGCATCCTTTTATCCTGATTAGACCACTTGGTCTCATCTAGAGGTAATGTGTGTGGACCATGACAAATTAATTTCCAGAGACAAGGATTAATAGAATTGATCACCACACACAGTTTACCTAGCCATGAATCAAAATCCGAACCAGTGAAGATTGGCAGACAATTCATTGAGATATGTTCAGAAAAATTCATGATTGTAGAATGCACAAGGATTACTCTGTAGATCGCAAGATGTAGGGACAACAGAGCCTCGCTCTGATACCAATTGTTGGGTCCCGTAGTGCAAGAATACGGATCTAGAGGGGGGGTGAATAGATCCGTTTACTAAAATCTTTGTCCAATTAAAAACACAACTACCACGCAGCCGAATATACAAGATTGAGTAATTTAGTCTAAATAGGTTTAAGCTAGATTCACTCAATCTCACCGAGCTCACACGATTGCACAAACAGATAGGATAGTGAACACACAATCACAAGAATCAAACCACAAGACACGAAAATTTTTAAGGTGGTTCGGGACCACGACGGGCTCCCTACGTCCACCCCTCACCAAATCGATGAGGCTTCACTACACGGTACAAAATGTAGCAACACGGGGACGAACCCCAACACACACACGCTGCTTCCGCAGCAATCCACACACGAGGCCTTGCCTCAAACTACTGCCACAGCAGCACACACACACACACTCTCACACACACACACAGTTGGGGAACACACCCCACACAAATACCTCACACGGAGACACAGCTCCGTCAACACACACGTAGGACAATGCCTACACAATCACAAAGGATTTAACTCCTAACCACACACGCGGATATACTCCGCACAATCAGCACACATATATCAACACACACACTCGGAGACCCCTTTCTCCGAACACCCACACAAAGTGGTATCTCAAATGTATATGAATCAACAACACATATATGCTATGACCCCCAAACAAATTCTATAGATGAAAATTGAAAAGTTGCATCAAGAATAAGAATCCCCCTTCTTTAGCAGAATATGATTCTCTTTAGCTTGTTGACGGATGATCGTGATTTAGACATCATTTTCTTCCTCTCCTCTAGCCGCTCCTCTTTTTCCTTATTCCAATCTCTTCTTCATCTGAAAGAATAGATTGAAATAATGAGTTCAATCTTTAAGCTAATCTCAAACAAGAATATAGAAATGAAAAGATCAGATTAGAAGATAAATGATGTGATTTAGAGCTCCCCCTTTCTCTTTTCCAAATGAGCTTTAACACTTCTGCAGGTTGATGACGACTTTGGAAGAAGAGGAATATGAACAGTAGTTGATCTTCTATTGCAACTTGAATCTGGAAGCAGCTTCACGTAGATGGATGATTGAAAGCTTGAGACCCTTCTTTCCCTTCACGTACAGGTACAGATTTGAGTGGAAGATGCCCTCTGTGTAGCAGGAACAGCACGTCTCTCGTTCACCCTCTCTACCCCTCCACCATGCACGATCTATTTCCTTGTATCATTATAGCCCAATTAAAAAAATGTTTAATGGCCTGACTAGTCAACAAACATGATTAGAACCAGATCCACAATTTACAGAATTGATTGGGCTCATTTTGACTGAAAAAGAGCACTTTCGGCGCTGAAACACGAAAGTCGTAAAAGGACGCGCCGAACTCCATTATTTCATATAAACAAAACGACAAACCGCAGGTGTCGACACCGGTGTCGACACCAGTGTCGACACACGGTCGACACTCACATCCAAACCACAGGTTAAACGGCCTAAAGTAAGGATTAAAAGATTAAACAGAGATTAATTAAAACAAAACAATACTAATAACAAGATTAAAAATATTAACACAGAATGTCGACACCAAGTGTCGACACTAGTGTCGACACTTGGTGTCGACACATAATATGTATAACACATGTAAGCCGCTAGAACCACATGTGTCGACACAGGTGTCAACACCGGCGTCGACACACAATATATGAGAACATAAGTCAGCCGCTGGAACCGCATGTGTCGACACAGGTGTCGACACCGGTGTCGACACATAAAACATTGAAATGATAACTGTACAACAGAGACGGAAAATGAACAGTAAGTGTCGACACTAGTGTCGACACATGCTGTGAACTTAATGAAAAATAACATAAAGCCCCTCAACAAGTGAAGGAAAGTATGAACAAGTTATGAACCTCCACCAAGGATATTGAAGACACTAAGATTGAAGATCTTAAGGCCTGCAAAAACAAAATATTTGAATCAAATTTTGTTCAATTAAGCTTCACATATATTATCAAACAAAGGTAACATGGTGATAAAAAATTGTGCATCACATGAATAATGTAATGAACAATGTAGCCATTAAGTTATATATCACCACTTACCTCTCGGACTTACCTTGCTTCATCATTGATGTACAAGAGTGTGGGGCTTTAACTCAAATTAAACCAAGTGGATGAAGAGTGTGATTCACTTGCATTAGTTAGTCATGAACACATAAGGTAACCACTCATATAACACATAGCAATTATTCATCATCAAAACAATCCACACATCATGTATTTTCATCTCAATCAATCATTTAGCTTTACTATGCATAACATGAGGCTCAAAATGACATTTATCCAAGCATATTTTCCACAAAGGCTTTCCCATTGAATATAGAGCAATCTCACCAAGTGTAGATACAATGTACATGTAATGTGCTAACCTCAAAGCACGTATGAGCCTTATAGAAGAATACATGAAGAACCATTCACGCACAAGGCCAAGGCATTTTATAATCATCAAAATCACATACACAACACACACTCTTCAAGAAACGACCACACACACACGACTAGAACGTCGTGCACAAGACACAACACTGACCTCGGGCAAGACCACAAGAGGGCTAACCTGGAAAGGTCACGACGCACGAGAAACGTAAGAGTCACGTGCCACGTGACGGAAGTACCTCCTCACTAGAAGAACAGCCAGCTGCGTCCACTGACGTCTTATGCTGCGCCTACAAGTGTCTCGTCTACTATGCCGCCCGAAACACGACAGAGACTAAGACACGCTCGGAACAAGAACAGGACTACAGTAGCGAGTGACTAGATAGGGTAACGCCCATCGGCGTCAGTCCAAAGTCACTGACCACGTGTGCACACACAGACTCTTGCTGGAGATTCAGGCCTCTAGCTAGTTTTCCCCACCCAGCAGGACGCCACTGTACAGCGGGGGCCCACAAAAACTAGCTTACAAACCGTATATCAGGAACTGCCACGCCACCACTCCCGGGTGGGTCGACACATCGTAACGTGTCGCCAGGCTACGACTAGTGGAGGCTCACTAGACACAGAACTCTGAAACAAGAGTGCTGTAGTACAGACAGGCAAGGAAGCACTATCACACGTACTACGAAGCACCAAGGTATCATGACAACTACCGATAGACTCAGGACAAGGTAACTAGACCTGAAAATACAACAATCCTTGAGTCTCATGACTCGGAGTCACGATCGTCGTACAAAGAGGAACAAGTCGCCAATCGGTCTTTTCCCAAGCCAGAAGGGACAACCGTAGAAAATGACACACGGAGACCTGAGGGAACACCAAGACCCCCAGCACGACTGGACAAGCAAACCGAGGTAAAATGATACCTCGTGGCATCCAGAACAAATGTCTCGGGCTGGACAGAACTGCCGAGACACACACAAGGTCGCCTGTCAACCACTGGGTCACCCCGGGTTGATAGGAACCAGACAATGACGACTCTACAGTAGGAAGGAGAATCCTACTATAAGCAAGAAGATTCCTGGCTACCTCATAACGTAGTCTTAGCCCTCATAGGATTCCAGGAGACATCCACGGGAAAACGGGCAGACCACAAGGTCAAGCCAAGATGAACAGAAAATCGGAACGATGGAAGACGACACTGGCAGTCCTAGATTGAGTCGTTGGGAAACTGTAGCAGTCAAGGAGTAGACCGCGCTCAGTCAACCTTAACCGACCTATCTAGAGAACCACCGACGGATAGACACCACCCTGAGACACGGACCTAAGATAGACAGACACAGGAAGAGGCCATCACGGCCAACCGACAACACACCGGGGATGAGTGGTTCTGGATGGACCACCCAAGGGGGATGAGCGGTTCGGAATGGACCACTCAAAGGGGATGAACGATCTGGACAAGACCACTCAAAGGGGATGAACGGTCCGGACAAGACCACTCAAAGGGGATGAACGGTCCGGACAAGACCACTCAAAGGGGATGAATAGTCTAGGTATGACCACTCAATCCAACGGGAAGATGAACGGTTGGGAACCAGCAGCCCAAGGGGGATAAGTGGTCTATCGAACTACCACTCAACCTCAAACCGACACAGGATGAGCAGTGAAAAATCGGCCACCCATGGGGGTTGAGTGGTCTATTGAACGACCACTCAACCTCAAATAGACATACGATAAGCGGTTCGAAGCCAGTAGCCCATACACATGAACGGTCTCTGGTGTGACCGTTCAAGCGTCACGATGAGCAAAGCGAGGGGTTCGTCCGATCGTGGCCTTTCCACGCCCCGTTCATCCAGAAACAAAGGGGATACAACCACAATCACCCTGGCAATCACATAGACTCCGACCGGAGTCAAAACGATGCTCAAATCGCAAGAAATGGGAGATTCTAACCAAATCACCCAAAAAGGGTTTTCGGACTTCCCGGAGCCTTACCGATCAAACGTGACCACTAATCGAGATGAAATCAGTGACTATGGAACGCTGACGTCCCAGGAAGTCCATTTACAGTAACTGATCTAAAAATCGTCGCCGTTTTCTGACTAACCCTACGAAACCCACAAAACCACGATTTCACCTCAACGAGCCCAAACTCGCTCGTTTTAGCACCAAACGACGTGCAATCACAGGGAAAACGTGCAAGAGGAAGTGGTGATCCGTCTCCCTACCTCCACCGAAGAAACCGTGCACTGAGGTGACTAAACCACGTCGAAAACTGCCAGGAACACAAACGACGCCTTCTCGGAATCCACCGAGGGATCGCGCCCGCTACGCTCAAACCGTTGCTCCAACCCTCGAACCGATCACCCCAGCACGTCCACGCCTCGGCCAGCTCTCCACAGTCACGTGCCCCGCGTCGAACGGTCGAGAGACGGGAGAGAACGGAGTGAGAGAACGTGAGGTTGAAAATGAGCAGGAGAGATAGTGGAGTTGAATTTATAGAAAGAAATTAGGAAATTTTCCTAATTTCTAAAAATCTGATATTTGAGCCGAAAATCCACCAATTCAGAAAAATACGTAAAAATTAGCCGAAACGATCCTCGCGAAGAGTACATCGCAGCTGTAGCGTCCTCGAGTAGATAAGCTGAGAAGTAAACTCACCATAGGGTTCCGTAACTAGTACGGGAGAAAAAGGTCACACGGATCGTAAAACGCAACTCGGGAGCTACAAAAGTGATCCGTAACTCTCCAAAAAGGATCTGAAAGACCTAATAAAGATTCAATAAGAATCTAGGGTATTACATCCTCCCCTCCTTTAAGAAATTTCATCCTCGAAATTGAAGGACTAGCAAGAAGGAAGAAGCAGGGAAGAACAACCCGAAAACACGAACATGAAAATAACACAAATCACGAGAACATAGCTTAGAGGAACACAGTCAGACTATAATCATAAGTACATGCTCAAGACCAAGCACGACACAAGTGAACATGAGTCCGACACCTCCGAAACAGGGCAACGTCGCTTACGTCTCACAGGATAGGAGACACGACTGCCACGACAACAGATATCAAGAAAACGAAACGACAGAAGCATAGTCCTCACAGCTGACAGCTCGACACATCATCGGCTCCAGTGCCAAAGGCAACAGGGAACACCTGGCACACAGGACGCCAACGATAGCACCGGACCACAACATAATCAAGTCAATCCTCACTCAGATATGACATCTGATCGAGTCGCATGCTAACTCTGCCAGGAGAAGAGAGTACAGCAAAGCTAACCGACAAGACCTGGTCCACACAGTGCCAAGATAGATGCACAAAATCATAGAAAAATAGTGATAAAATGACAACAGTAGCACTTGCAGGATTCTGGCTCCGTACTGAACACAGAACCACGAAACACAACTGCAAGCTGGGTCACATCAAGGCATGACGACAGTTGAATGCACGAACACAAGGGACGAGTCATGCATCGAGCAGCTTACAAAGAACAGACCCACGACAACGAAAATGACAATCTCGGAATTGTATCTCAAGGACCACGATCACATCCCGAGAACACAACACCCTAGAAAAGAAATGTAGAGCAGAGGGTACTCAACTAGCAGGAATGCCGACAGATTCCCCCAATACTCATAAATGCCAATGCCAACACCAGAATATCCCCAGCAACAGCACGACAACAGACAATGTTAAGGCATAGGAAGCCAAGATAAAGTCACATTGAGAAATTCTTCAGGGCAAAATACATCGGACAACAGCATATCAGTGAGGTCCAATTCAAGAATATGAATGGCTTCACCATGAGGAGTTGGCTGAAGGCCACAGACCTTATCTCCAAACACACAAAAGTTGTAGTTGGGAATGGCAGCAACACACATTTCTGGCTGGACAACTGGATTGGAAGCAGAAGTTTGGGAGAGTATGTTCCTAGATTGACCATACAGAATACCAACATTACTGTCAAGGATTTCTACACCCTCCGATCCAATGCAAATACCAATCTGCTGGATGGAAGAATCCCAGATTCAATCAAATCAGCTATTCACAGCTTTCAGCTCAACCAGTATCCTGACTGCCCGGTCTGGAGTCTCTCCCACTCAGGCACTTGCACTGTGGCCTCCTCCTACTGTGAACTGTCTACAAGTAATGCCAATCACCTTTCTTTTCCTTGGACCCGTCTTTGGTCTAGTTGGCTACCAATAAAAATTTCTATCCATCTCTGGAAGACTGCCCGCAATGCTCTCCCCACTGATAGAAATATTCAAAGGATGGGTGTACAAATGTGCTCGAAATGTCACTACTGTAAAACTCAGTGTGAGGAAACAACTAGTCACCTATTTATACATAGCGATCTGGCCAAACATACTTGGTCATACTTCAGGAGCTATGGACTGAAGATCAACACTAACTCAGTGAGCTATTTCATACATCATAATGCAGGAAATATCCAGTTGAAATCTGCCCATGGACTATTCCTTCTTGCAGTCATTGGCTATGGAATTTGGGAAATCTGGAAAGCGAGGAATGCATCGAAGTATGAAGGAAAGAGCATCTCCAAGATCAGACTGCTCCACCACATAAAAGCTCAAGTAAAGCACACGTGTGACACTGCAAACCTCAAGGAGGTTGACAATGTCAAAAGAATCATGTTGCGGGACTTTGGCATCGACAGCCGAAAACATTATAAACTGTAGATGAAGATAGTCACCTGGGTCCACCCGACCCCTTACTCACTCAAGTTAAACACCGATGGTGCCTGCAAAGCAAATGGAGACTCAGGAGGCGGTGGGGCCATAAGGGATCATAATGGCAATATTTTACTTGCTTTCTCACATTACTATGGTAAAGCAAACAGTCTCGTAGCTGAGGCTCGAGCTCTCCTCGATGGCATCAAATGCTACCGTACAACTGATGTCAAGCCAATCCAGATTGATGTTGATTCCAAAATCTTAGTCCAAATCATCAAAAAAGAAATTCCATGCCCATGGTCCATTCTTCATTATATAAGGGAGATTTGGAGACTCCTCACCATACAAGATTCAATAGTTCACATTTACAGAGAAGGAAACAATGTTGCTGACTCTCTAGCCTCTTTGGCTTGCTCCACTCATTGTACTGATTTTTTCTCTTACGATGAGCTTCCTAATTCTATAAAGGGAGTAGCTCGCCTGGATAAACTGGGTATGCCCAGTATCCGCTTAATGTAATTGTATCCTTTCCTCCATTAAATAAAATTCACCTCCTAATGTCTAAATGGTGGAGTGGCTTGCTCTTTACCTCTAGTAAACGGGTGCACTCTCCCATCCAGCACTAGGCAAGGTTTCTTGATATAAAAAAAAAGTCACATCGAGAAAGAACAAACCTCTCAATCCATGGGTAATCAGCCCACACGCTTCAGCTACACACTCTTAAAATGCACACAGGCATCAAAAAATATCTCGGTATCCGCATCTCAGCACACGTACGATGACATCGCAATTCATGAAAATCGTAATATAACACGCCACGAGTACTAATCCAGCGAACAACCGATCACAAGAAGCCTAAGTGCAAAGAAGAAGAGTACCAGCTTTAGCACAAGGCCCAAGGATAAGGCTAATCTCGACTTACCTTCACGTCCTGAAAATGATAAATGAGCCTTCACATTACATCGGCCGCTGGACACGGCACGATAAATACGGTACGCGACAGCTCTTAACACCATGATGGAGTCCAAATCCAATCAACCATAAGACAAGGAGCAGATCAGGCTCATAATAAATGCTATCCACACTTAAGCAGACACAGGACAAAGGGATCACTAAGACAGCAATTCCAAGGCTTACCTCGAAAAGACTCCACCAAAAGGGATGAGAAGCATCAAGCTCACAAACAGAAGCTCACTAGGAAGGGAAAATCCTAGGTCGCCTGAGCATCTTCCCAATCGAAGGAATCTAATCGAGCACTTCGACAGAAGCGAGACACATCAGGAGCTGAACAGACTCAAGTTGGGACGACCAAAATAACGTAAGAACGTGGACGGTCATCACAACAACTCTGAAAGTCAACGGCAACCTGAACAACATACAGAGAAATCTCGAACAAAGTACCACAGATTCAAGCCTTTCGGCGAATACTGCCAAGTACAGCATGATCGAGACAGACACAATGGCGAAAAAGAAGCACCTCGTCACATCCTGACGAGAACAGAACCATCTCGTACAGTGCTAGAACAGCACGCACAAGACGACACGCGGGAAACAAAGCGATAGAGAATCGTGAAACCTAACGCTAGCTGCAGACTGTACTGGACTTTCAGGACTTCGGATACTGTATATCTCAGATTTCCATGTACTTCACACAACAACGCTCTGATACCAACTGTGACGACCGAGATCCCGGATATACCCGATAGGACTACCGAGCAGACCCGATACTGCTTGGAACCCGTGAAGCCTCCCAAGAGCTGTAAAGCTCCGAAGGAAAAAAGGATTGTCGTGTAGTACATTGAAGCCATAGAGATATAATAGTAAGCAATTAAATTTCATTAGATCATTTTGCTAAAGTAGCAGAAATAAAATTACTTTTTAATTAACAGTTTAAGTTTAATAATTATACCAGAGTCCAGTCCAAGAAATTAAAGGTAAGTACAGTCTAACATAAAGAAGACGTACCCTAAGGTCGGGGAAAACCCGACGCAGGTACCGCTGGCAGCTACGGACACGTCACACCAGGAACCGTAGAAGCAGAACAACGCCACCCACCTGAAAAGCAGGGGTGAGCCTCATGTCACTAGCCCAGTAGGGGTCACGCGGATCCCCACTAAAAAATAACGCAGTAACACGGAACAACAAAACAGCAGTAGTAGCAAAGCATGAAAACTACCACTAGAAAGTTGTAAAAGAAGACCGGAACAGAAGGAGTAGGAACTGCTAAAAGAAAAGGGAAAAGCTGTACCGAATGAAATAGGACCACTGAACTAACATCGGCCCCTAAGCTACTCCAAACAACAACAGCAACAGATGGGTAAACTCTGATCTGACAAAGTCAGGAGTCACCGATCCGTCAAGCCCACAAAGATAGGCAAAAATTCTAGAAAGAACCTAGACAGACACAGACGCCCAAAAGTATACACAACTCGAGTGCCATGCACGCTCTTCTAGATACGACCACACACACACGACTAGAACATCGTGCATAAGACACAACACTGACCTCGGGCAAGACCACAAGAGGGCTAACCCGAAAAGGTCACAACGCACGAGAAACGTAAGAGTCACGTGCCATGTGATAGAAGTACCTCCTCACTAGAAGAACAGCCAGCTGCGTCCACTGACGTCTTATGCTGCGCCTACAAGTGTCTCGTCTACTATGCCGCTCGAAACACGACAGAGACTAAGACACGCTCGGAGCCAGAACAGGACTACAGTAGCGAGTGACTAGATAGGGTAACGCCCGTCGGCGTCAGTCCAAAGCCACTGACCACGTGTGCATACACCGACTCTTGCGGGAGAGTCAGGCCTCTAGCTAGTTTTTCCCACCCAGCAGGACGCCACTGTATAGCGGGGGCCCACGAAAACTAGCTTACAAACCGTATATCGGGAACTGCCACGTCACCACTCCCGGGTGGGTTGACACGTCGTAACGTGTCGCCAGGCTACGACTAGTGGAAGCTCACTAGACACAGAACTCTGAAACAAGAGTGCTGTAGTATAGACAGGTAAGGAAGCACTATCACACGTACTACGAAGCGTCAAGGCAGCATGACAACTACCGATAGACTCAAGACAAGGTAACTAGACCTGAAAATACAACGATCCTTGAGTCTCATGACTCGGAGTCACGATCGTCGTACAAAGCGGAACAAGCTGCCAATCGTTCTTTTCCCAAGCCAGAAGGGACATCCGTAGAAAATGACACACAGAGACCTGAGGGAACACCAAGACCCCCAGCATGCCTGGACAAGCAAACCGAGGTAAAATGATACCTCGTGGCATCCAGAACAAATGTCTCGGGCTGGACAGAACTGCCAAGACACACACAAGGTCGCCTGTCAACCACTGGGTCACCCCGGGTTGATAGGAACCAGACAATGACGACTCTACAGTAGGAAGGAGAATCCTACTACAAGCAAGAAGATTCATGGCTACCTCATAACGTAGTCTTAGCCCTCATAGGATGCCAGGAGACATCCACGGGAAAACGGGCAGACCACAAGGTCAAGCCAAGATGAATGGAAAATCGGAACGATGGAAGACGACACTGGCAGTCCTAGATTGAGTCGTTAGGAAACTGTAGCAGTCAGGGAGTAGACCGCACTCAGTCAACCTTAACCGACCTATCTAGAGAACCATCGATGGATAGACACCGCCCTGAGACACGGACCTAAGATAGACAGACACGGGAAGAGGCCATCACGGTCAACCGACAACACACCGGGGATGAGCGGTTCTGGATGGACCACCCAAGGGGGATGAGCGGTTCGGAATGGACCACTCAAAGGGGATGAATGGTCCGGACAAGACCACTCAAAGGGGCTGAACGGTCCGGACAAGACCACTCAAAGGGGATGAATAGTCCAGGTCTGACCACTCAACCCAACGAGAAGATGAACCGCTGGGAACCAGCAGCCCAAGGGGGATAAGTGGTCTACCGAACGACCACTCAACCTCAACCCGACACAGGATGAGCGGTGCAAATCGGCCACCCATGGGGGATGAGTGGTCTATTGAACGACCACTCAACCTCAAATAGACATACGATAAGCGGTTCAAAGCCAGTAGCCCATACACATGAACGGTCTCTGGTGCGACCGTTCAAGCGTCACGATGAGCAAAGCGAGGGGTTCGTCCGATCGTGGCCTTTCCACACCCCGTTCATCCCGAAACGAAGGGGATGCAACTACAATCACCCTGGCAATCACATAGACTCTGACCGGAGTCAAAACGATGCTCAAATCGCAAGAAACGGGCGATTCTAACCAAATCACCCAAAAAGGGTTTTCAGACTTCCCGGAGCCTTACCGGTCAAACGTGACCACCAATCGAGATGAAATCAGGGACTATGGAACGCTGACGTCCCAGGGAGTCCATTGACAGTAACTGATCTAAAAATCGTCCCCGTTTTCTGACTAACCCTACGAAACCCACAAAACCACGGTTTCACCTCAATGAGCCCAAACTCGCTCGTTTTAGCACCAAATGACGTGCAATCATAGGGAAAACGTGCAAGAGGAAGTGGTGATCCATCTCCCTACCTCCACCGAAGAAACCGTGCGCCGAGGTGACTAAACCACGTCAAAAACTGCCAGGAACACAAACAACGCATTCTGGGAATCCACCGAGGGATCGCGCCCGCCACGCTCAAACCGTTGCTCCAACCCTCGAACCGATCACCCCAGCACGTCCATGCCTCGGCCAACTCTCCACAGTCGCGCGCCCCGCATCGAACGGTCGAGAGACGGGAGAGAACGGAGTGAGAGAACGTGAGGTTGAAAATGAGTAGGAGAGATAGTGGACTTGAATTTATAGAAAGAAATTAGGAAATTTTCCTAATTTCTAAAAATCTGATATTTGAGCCAAAAATCCACCAATTCAGAAAAATACGCAAAAAATAGCCGAAAGATCCTCGCGAAGAGTACATCGCACCTGTAACGTCCTCGAGTCGATGAACTGAGAAATAAACTCACTGTAGGGTTCCGTAACTAGTACGAGAAAAAAAACCCACACGGATCGTAAAACTCAACTCGGGAGCTACAAAAGTGATCCGTAACTCTCCAAAAAGGATCCGAAAGACCTAATAAAGATCCGATAAGAATCCAGGATATTATATGTCCCATCAGGACCGTCTTCTGAATATGGTGGCCTCCTTCTGACCGCATTCTCGGTGAAGCCCCAGTTTATTCCAGGTTCGAAAAAAAAAAGAAGAAAAAGGGGTTAATCACCGTACGTTGTTGTTTCCAGAAGCGCATGTGGGTAACATAGGCCATGGGGATGTCCATACCACTGGACGTGAGTTTTTAATCAAGATTTTTAAGCGTCGGGAGTTCGTTCTCGGATCACAGTGTCTTTCTAGACCGTGTTCTGGATGCACGATCTCCGCCACGATCGTGATGTTTTCAGGTTCTAACTAAACCAATATATCATCCAGCCGGTTAGATCGGTTACGTCTTAAGTTCTAAATTGTATTATGTTACATATCATTTAAATCCACACACGATTAAGTTAAGTATATGAAAGATAATAATTCTATTCCATGAGCTTATTTCCTTCCTAGTTTTGTTATCTTCATGATATCCTTGAACTCCATGATTATATTATCTTTCTAGCATGTTTAATGGAGTATATATTATCTGTTAAAATTGCATTGGCTTTGTTGCATAACCTTGATCGATATGAGTCTAACGATTTCCGCGTTACCGTATTTTCGACAAGTCGCGTAGCTTGCTAGATTTCCAAGGAAGAACGGTGTCTAAGGAAAGAGGTACATGGACAAACGCTTTAAGTGGATATGTGGTTACTTAATTAGGCCCTCGTGAATACGAGGAGAACCTCTCACTGTCCCACCTCTTACCTGGCTGTGATTTTTGGGTTTTCTAGCTAAGTACCCGACTGTGAAAAACTTGATCGAAACCTGTTTAACAAGGTTTTCCGTGAGAGCCGATCGTGCCGTGGCCATCAATCTATTTCTTTTATTGACTTAATGTCATTAAACATGATGTCTTAAATCATTCTTGAACTTCTCTTATAACTACTTGTGCTCTTATACTACTTGTTCCTTGAATGCTAAATTTTGCTAGATCTGTACTTTATTTCATGAGCTTCACCTTGAAATTCATTGGCCATACATACTATGTGGATGTCTAAATATACTTGGGATCTATGATCCATAACCACAATGCTTGGCGTTAACAGGGCCCGGTCTGGTCCAGGGGGGAGCGCCCGAAAGTACTTGTGTCCATTGGAGCTATTATTGACCTGGTGTGGCTTTGCACCGAAACATTCGTGCAATATTCGTTTATGACATTCCACAATTCATGAAATACTTGACTTGCTTGAATACTTGAAAGTACTTGAATTACATGAAATACTTGACTTGTGTTGGATCCCCTAGTTGATTTTGATAGTTAAGTTTCAATGATGACAAATCTTGTATGTATGTGACGTTGAGAATGTTCATTGAAGAATGCTAACCAAAGAGTTCATATCTTGATTATCTTGCCTTGCAGAATCAAATTACATGGTAGACATCATTTGGAACTTGAATGAATGCGTGAATGAATCATCTTCTTATCCACAAGTCAAAAGGGTAGTAAACATCATGTATATTCTTCAGAAGAATCGGGTGAGGCCTAACATTTCTAGAACTTATCTCTGAAGCGACTTCTTGTTCAAGCGAAGTCGACTTCTGACTCAAGTAGAGTCGACTCCTTGTCCAAGTGAAGTGGACTTCTGCTCAACCAAAAGTTGACTTCTGTTGGGTTGCTTTTACTGTTTCTATTTTGATTTGGGTTCTCATGTGTATGAACTTGTGGAATTATTTTTCATGCATATTCTTCATAGGGCGTTTATGCTAGCTGCAAAGGGTGAATTCCTCATGCAAACTTTGGCCCCAATCTTTAGTTGAATCATATTCTCATATTGAATGAGATTTATTTACATGATGCTCTATTGATTGCATAAATGCATAACAACATGAGTTATGAAGGATTAAGTGTTCAAAGTGTCTATATGCTCCATGTTAATGGTTATCATGATCATATTTCATGTTTTCTTCACTTGGGCGTTTGAGCTTAAATCTCACATATTTTCCCTTCATTTCTGCATTTTGCAGGATTTCGCTCGACCTAAAGATTATCTTCGGTCGACCAATCCAACCAGAACTGACCTATCTGAAAATTCTCAGAGTTTGGTCGACCGACCGCAAGACTTTGGTCAACCGAATTATGTAGCGCTCGCCAGTCTTAAATGCTTTAGATTTCGGTCGATCGCCCCTAATTTTCGGTCGACCGTTTACAGCGGACGAACCCATTTTGCTATGTTCGAAACCCATCAAACCTAATCCATTTTGGTTCATATTTGACCCCCTTGCCCTTAGGGTTATCCTACATATCTAGGAAGGGTGTTACAAGGGTTTAGGATGGGCTTTTATGTCTTTACAACTTCTTTTAATCCCACTATATAACAAGCTATGATTTTCATCTCTAGAAGAAGGAGGAAGAGAGGCTTGGCCGCAGGTAGGAGAGGGAGAGGTTTTTATGAAGTGCTTCACTCTTGTTTCATCTTGCAGGGACGTTCTGAAGTGAAGGGATCAAAGCTACATCCATTTCCTTCAAGATTCCATGTGCCAAAGAAGCTGAATCTGCATCGATGTGTTTGTGCGGCTTCGGATCTGTTGAAGTTCAACCCCCTCACCTTAGAAGCTTCAAAGAAGATCATCTCCAGGCCATTCACACGCAAGGATATATTTCTGTAACCTCCTTAAACATATTCTGATGATTTCTACTCAGTTTCTGAACATGTATTGAATATGTTCTTGATTTTTTGAACTCTGAATCTCTGTGTGTTGAATCATCTGCGTACAGTTGTGGGTTTATTATGCTACGATTGTTGCAGCTCGTGTGTGTATGTTTTGATCCATTGTCGGATCGTGTAGGAGACGACGTCTCTGTGTGTTTAGAGCACAAGCTCTGTGCGCTTCAGTTCGAAGCGAGTGGATCCTTACCGTTTTGGTGAGCGGTGGACGTTGGGAGCCCACCGTGGTCCCGAACCACCTAAAAAATTTGTCTCGCACTGTGTGTTTGTGGTTTGCTTGTTTATTTTATTTATCCTGATCATGTGAGAATGAAGAGTTCGAGAGAACTTGTTCGTATACGGCGTAACTTTCATTATATCATATTTCATGTTGGTCGTTATTTTTATTCTACTGCGTAAATTTTAAAAACTACCATTGTGTTTGGCGGGGACAATTCAACCCCCCTTCTTGTCCACGCGTGCATCTAGGGACAACAATCTGGTATCAGAGCGGGTCTCTGATTTTTAGGATAATCTTGCGATTGTAGAGGAAAGATCCTTTGCTTTGGCCACTGAGGGAATGCTCCCCGAGGAACATTCGATACACCGACCACCTTACTTTGATAGGTCTAATTACCCATATTGGAAAAATATGATGATTGTGTTCCGAAGGGCACAGGAATTTGAGGTGTAGAGAGTAGTGTCTAAAGGTCCCTATGTATTACCTCTGGATGAGGAAGAATGGGAAGATGAGAATATCAAAAAATCTTGTGCTAATTATAAAGCTATAAACATTATTCAGTGCGCAATACACCCTAACGAATACTCACGTGTTTCTATGTGTTCATCTACGTAGGAGATGTTGAATAAATTGAAAGTCATTTATGAAGGAACGTTAGAGGTCAAGGAGACGAAAGCAAAGTTGCTGATTTGAGACTATGAGTTGTTCGCCATGAAGCCTGAATAGACGATTTTAGATATGTATGCTAGGCTGAGCAAGATAACAAATGGATTAAAGGGGTTGGGCAAGGATTACTCCAACCGAGATTTGGTAAGAAAGGTGTTGCGTTCCCTCTCACCTCAATGGCACACAAAGGCCACTGTCATAGAGGACTCCAAGGATCTCACCACTCTCACTGTGGATGAGTTGATTGGATCTCTAATGACATACGAGATCAACATCAAGAGGACCGAGGAGGAGAACAAGAAGAAAAAGATGATTGCGCTGAATGCATATCCAGCATCGTCGGAAGACAGTGATGCAAGGTCTAGCATCGATAGAGAAGAAGAAGAGTTGATGGCTCTCATCACAAGGAGAGCTAGAAAATACTTCAGAAGAGCAAGAAGAGAAGGAAATTTTCTGAGAAAATTCTTGAGAAGAAATGCCAACAAGAAAGGGGACACGAGCAAGAAAGAAGAGATTATATGCTACGTGTGTAAGAAAGCTGGCCACATGAGGGGTCAATGCCCCGAGCTCCAGAAAAAGCTAAAGAAAACAAAGGAAAGAAGCTGAAAGCAATGAAAGCAATCCAAATCTGAAGGCGAGAAGGATGAGCTGGACGAGCTAGTCCAGAACTTGTGTTTGATGGCGGATGAAGAAAATTAAAATTCTAAGGTATATTCTAATTTCGAAAACCTCACTGCTGAACATTGGCAATTAGCTTATGCTGACCTATATCAGAAGTATAAGAAGTCAAAAAATGATGCCAAGAATCTAAAAAAGAAGTTTCATGATTTGATTAGTTCTTATAAATCATGTGATAGATGTAGCTTCTTTGAAATGCAAATTGAAAATTTTTAAGAAGAAAATGAAGATTTTCAATCTAGAATAACTTTGTATGAGGATGAGCTAGGATGTTTAGAAGTTGAAAAACAAAGTGCTTACGAAAATTTTGAGAAGTTGAAAATTGAAAATGAAGAATTGGTAAGGGAGTTGGATGAACTTAAATCAAGATTGAATGAATGTGAGAAATCCAAGAAAGAAATAGAAACCAACTTCAATACCATGCATGATGAGTTAAAGAAATTGAAAGATGTTGTTCAAAAGGAATTAAAAGGAAAATAAAAAATTAGTGAAACAAGCAATGAAAATGTTAAGAATGAGAAGAGTGGTGTGAGATACACACCCAAAAGGAAAAATTCATTTGTAAGAAATCATGTTCAGAAATCTTGTGACTCATGGTATCATTATCCTATTGACTCATGCATGAATTCATATGTTGATAGATTATATATGCATAGGAGTCATTTTAGAAAACCAAATGTCACTTGTTTTTACTGTGATATCTTCGGCCACTCCATGTATGTATGTGATTTAATGAGGGCCGATGATGAATGATTTGAGAGGAAGAACAAAATACATTTTGCTCAAAGTAGAACTAACACTTCGGGACCCAAGCTTACTTGGGTACCTAAATCAACTTGAGATTTGTTCTTGGTTGTACAGGTCTGTCTAAGAGCCAAGTGGAACAAGTGGTACCTGGATAGTGGATGCTCCAGACATATGACAGGCAATAAGGATCTCTTTTCAGACCTGAAGGAAAAGGATGGAGGACTAGTTACCATTGGCGGGAACGACAAAGGTAAAATTATGGGAATTGGTCGGATAGGTAAGAATCACAACCAGTCCATTGATGATGTTTTGCTTGTAGATGGATAAAATCATAGTTTACTCAGTGTTAGTCAATTGTGTGACAAAGGTCACCAAGTCTTTTTTGAATCTTCACATTGCACAATTGTAGATAAACACACAAATGAAATAAAATTTATTGGGCTTAGAGAAAACAACACTTATACAGTTGATTTTGATTGTTTACCAAATGAAAAGTTTTGTTTAGTTACAAATAAGTCGGATGATGCATAGTTATGGCATCGACGACTAGGACATGCTAGTTTTAGTGTTCTTTCTAAACTATATAGAAAAGAATTGGTTAGAGGTTTGCCAAAGTTGAATTTTGATGCAAATAAAATTTATGATGCATGTGCTATGGGGAAACAGACTAGGATATCATTCATATCTTAAAACATTGTCACCACTTCTAGACCCCTAGAACTCCTTCATCTAGATTTATTTGGTCCCACTAGGACACATAGTCTTGGAGGGAAACTTTATGTGTTTGTCATTGTAGATGATTACTCGAGATTCACTTGGGTATTATTTTTAACCCATAAGAATGATGCTTTGCAGGAGTTCGAAGATCATTGCAGGAAATTACAAAATGAAAAGGGGTTTCATATCAAGACAATTCGGAGTGACCATGGAAGAGAATTTGATAACCATGATCCTTTGATGATTTTTGCAGGAAACAGGGGTTTACACAACTTTTCAGCACCTCGAATCCCACAACAAAATGGAGTCGTGGAATGGAAGAATAGGACTCTCGTGGAGATGACGAGAACGATGCTTGCTGAAAATGGCTTACCAAGGTACTTTTGGGCCGAGATAGTAAACATGGCCTGCCACATCATCAATCGAGCCATGGTAAGACCAATACTCAAGAAAACTCCATATGAGCTATATAAAGGTAAGAAACCTAACATTGCATATCTAAAACCTTTTGGTTCATTGTGTTACATCTTGAACAATTTCAAAGATAACTTAGAGAAGTTTGCCGCAAAGAGTGACAAAGGTATATTCCTTAGATATTCATTATCATCTAGAGCATATCGTGTATATAACATGCACACTCTTGTGGTAGAAGAAAGCCCACATGTAATCATTGATGAATACACTTCAAGGTTGTCTAATAAAGATAATCATTTTCTGGATGTAGGGCATAAAGATGGAGAAGAAAAGATTGACAAGGAAAAATAAGATATGGATCAAGCGGAGTCGAGTCAAAAGAATGATGAAGCTCTAGCCCAAGAAGAAAATGAGTAATAAATGCAAATTCAAGACCTCCCCAGATAATGGACTGTACTTAAAGATCATCCACTCGAAAATGTCATCGGGAACGTGGATGAATGAGTAAAGACAAGGGCTTCAATCAGGGAAGTTGAACAATTTGATAATCTAGTTTTACTTTCCAACATTGAGCCCAAATCTGTAGATGAGACATTAAATGATAATTTTTGGATCTTGGCTATGCAGGAGGAATTACACCAATTCCAAAGGAATGAGGTGTGGTTTCTTGTGCCTAGACCTAAGAATCACCCGATGATTGGTACTAAATGGGTTTTTGAAAACAAACTTAGTGATCAAGTGGTGGTGATTAGGAATAAAGCCTGACTAATAGCCAAAGATTATAGTTAAGAGTTAGGAATTGATTTTGATGAATCATTTGCACCCGTGGCTAGGCATGAAGCAGTTAGAATATTACTTGCCTTTGCATGTTCTAGAAATATAAAATATTTTCAAATGGACATTAAAAGTGCATTTTTGAATGGTGTAGTGAAGGAAGATGTCTATGTGGAGCAGTCACGGGGATTTGAAGATGAGAAGCACGGTGTGTAAAAACTTGACAAAGCTTTGTATGATCTGAAACAAGCCCCCCGTGCGTGGTACGAAAGGCTAAGTACATTCCTTTCAGAAAATGGCTTTAAAAGAGGTAAGATCGACCAAACACTTTTCATTAAGAGTTGCAATGAGCATATGCTACTTGTACAGTTATATGTTGATGATATTATCTTTGGAGCCACAACTGATTCATTAAATGATGAGTTTGTTAAATTGATGCAGGGGGAGTTTGAGATGCATTTGATGGGGGAGTTAACATTTTTCTTGGATTTGCAGATGAAGCAGTTAAAAGATGGAATCTTCATCAATTAGAGGAAATATACAATGGAGCTTATCAAAAAGTTCTGTTGGAATCTTGTGTTTTGATGATGACAAACACTATGACTCATATGTATGATGCCATAAGTGTTTGTATTGCTGCATATATGAGTTACATGGAATAAGTGATGCATATATGTGTCTTGTGTCATATGTGTTTGTCTGTGCATGATTAATGCATTATTAATATCATTTCATATGCTGCATGCATAAGGTCTGCTTATACTCTCATACAACTGTTCATGTAAATCAACGCATCACAGGTCAACATAAAGTCAACACTGTGCACATAGAGTCAATGCATCTGCATAAAGTCTGTGTGCATGTCATTTCGTTGAATAGCCTGTGTGCACATATTTTGGTCGAACAGTTGGTGTACAATTGCACATACCATGGTCAATGCATTAGTTCATTTTGGTCGATGCATTAGTTCATTCCATGCATTAGGTCAATACACTTTCTGACCTAAGGTCGACCTCAGTACTCATAGTGATCACATAGAGTCGGTGCTAGTTCATGTATACGGACGATGCTAGCTCAACAAGGTCGATGCTAGTTCTTACACAAGGTCGGTGCATGTTTCGGTCTCATGCACATAAAGGTCGGTGCAGGTTTTACCTTGTGCACATAAAGGTCGGTGTAGGTTTTGCCTTGTGCTAAACAAGGTCGGTGCACATCCTTCATTAGGCAGGACAAGGTCAGTGCACATTCTATCTGTCTGCATACAAGTCGGTGCATCCATTGCATCGTGCATAACTGAGGTCGGTGCAAGCCTTCACTAGCAGTATATCAGGTCGGTGCACATCTTCACTGGCAGTATATCAGGTCGGTGCATGTCTTGCATCGCACATAACTAAGGTCTATGCACATTTCCATCCAGTGCTAACCAAGGTCGGTGCATACTCTTGTTCCTTCAATAGAAGGTCGATGCACATTTGGTTGGTCTGCTTGCTAGGGTCAGTACACATTTAGATAGATTGCATATAACGTCGATTCACATTTACATAGACTACATATAAGGTCGGTGCACATTTAAATAGACAGCATATAAGGTCAGTGCACATTCTTGTTCCTTCGATAGAAGGTCGGTGCACATTTAGACAGTTTGCATATAGTTGGTGCACATTACTGTGCTGCATATATAAGGTCAATGCTAGTCTCGTGTCGCATGCATATAAAGTCGATGCTAGCAGCATTCTCCCTGTGCTAAAAGCTAACATTCCCGTCTATTTGCCAGGTCAGTCACATGGTCAAACATATGCTGGGTGTACTGACAACCTGTGAACTTATCTCACGTAGAAGTGAAAGTACCAGGTTGATGGCACGTGATCTGAGGCAAGGAACGGAACAAATGATACAGCCACGTGGATAGCTACAATGCTGAGATTCTGAAGCGTAGAACCTCGAAGGATCATATCTGAGCGAAACTTTTGGTGGGAACGTGGTGACCACATGGTGATTGTTGAGTCAATGGTATTCTCTGATACCAATTGTTATGTGTGGTGATGGTGCGGCAAGGATTCAAAGGAGGGTGAATGAATCCCTCTTTAAAATTTTGCTCTTAAAACTAAGCAAATAAGCTCTATCCAGTTAACTATCATGGAATTAAACTGATTGACTTAGTTAACGGAAAGACTCACTAAATAACAGATTGATGGCCTAAAGAATAGCTAGGTATCTAATGTGTAGTTAGTACACACATAGATAGGTAGCAAACTGATCAAGGGGCGTCAACAGATATGCAATTAGAACGCGATCCTAAGCATGCATCTAGCGAAATCAAAGTAGACAATCAAACCACAGCACACAGAAGATTTTTAGGTGGTTCAGTCCTCCAGACCTACATCCACCCCACACTCCAACCAGAGTGTGGATTCCGCTGATACACAGCTTAAACTACTGGGCCTTACAGCTTGCCTACAACCGCTGAATTACAGCCTGCTCTGCTGGGCATTACAGCTTAGCCACCGCTAATTCACAGCTTCAAACCGCTGGGCCTTACAGCTTTTGCCACCGCTGATTCACAACTTCTGAAATGGAATGTAAAATGGAAAATCAAGAATGATACAAATCAGCAACAGAAAGCTGGAATTAAAGCTTAGAAAATATAGCTCGCTTGGGAGCAATGTAGCTTAGATCTGATTTGGAGGCTACAGATCTCCTTCCTCCTTGGATCTTGCTACTGCACTCTCTTCTTCTTTTACAAACACACGAACTGCTGGAATTTTACTCATAGACGGCAGCTAACTCTCTCATGATCTCTGCTCTCAAAACTCTCTCTGATTCTTCTTAGTCTGCTTTCGCTCTCTGATCTCTTTTTCTGACTTTCTTCAATTCTATCTCCCTCTCTTTCTTTCTCTTTCTCTATTTTCCGCTAGCTTTCTGCAGCTCGCCCTTCTTTTCTTCTTCCCCCTTGTTATATTTTTTTTTCTTCTCTACAGGTACTTTTAAATGGAGAATAGGGGCGCCGGAGGTAATTTGATGAAAATGATGATGCTCCCTCCATCAGATGGCTCCACGTGTTAGGATCCCATGCGATCTCCAAAAAAGAATCGCCTGGTCGTTTGGAGGGAATGTTCCCGGCATAAGATGAGCGCTTTAAAGCATCTACGTGTCAAAGTAGGTTGTTAAGCTTTCCACGTGGCATCCCTTGGATCACGTGCCCCAATTAATCATTTGACCATGACTGTGCCAATGATTGGTCTTGACCTATTCGACCATGTTTCTGACTTAGCTGCTTCCAGAACTTAAGTTACTCGAACCTGGTTCGTACTTAAGTCCCTACAGTAGAAGAGGCATTTAGTCAAGCACCTGGCGGTAAGATTTGACTAAAAGAAACCAATAAATCTGACACATTGATTCATGGTTTATGAAATTAATCATGATGTAATTAAGGGAGAGAATGATCAATGGTCATGTACACACATTGAGGTTTAGACCAAACGAACATGACGTGCAATGAGTTCTGTGAATATAGGCATAAGATCAACACCAAGTTCAATCTGACATTGAACTTATGTAAGAGATATAAGAGCAAAAACCAGCTGACACAGACTTTATTCATGAAGCAAAGCCAGCTAGCATAGACCTTACGTTCAGACAAAGCTAACTAGCATCGACCTCAGTGAACACTAGCATCGACCTGATTGCATGCATGTATACTTGCATCGACCGTAGTCATGTACACAAGATGACCAGCACCGACCTAACTATTTAGTCAATAGTGACTAGCACCGACTATGTATGCAAGATATATGACACTAGCACCGACCCTTTATGCAACTAGCAACAACCTTAGTATGCACAAGGTGCAACTAGCATCGACTATGTATGCAAGATACATGACACTAGCACCGACCCTTTATGCAACTAGTACCGACCTTAGTATGCACGAGGTGCAACTAGGATCGACTCTGAATGCAATATGTGTGATGCTAGCATCGACTTTACATGTGATGCACTGACTCATGCACTTAAACAACATCAGCTAGAATCGACTCTAACCATGAACATGCTGAACACTAAGGTTGACGTTATTTTTGAACTTCTGAGAGCTGAGATCGACCTTAGCTCAAGAAGATGCATTGATTTGCTACAAGACTGAACTGATGCACAGACCAATGACATGCACACCAACTGTTCGATGAAATGTCATGCACACAGGTTATTCAGTAAAATGACATGTGCATAGACTTTATGCAGATGTATTGATTTTTTGTGCACGGTGTTAACTTTATTGACTGTATGTTAACATAAAATGCATTTATATTGTATGAACAGTATCTGGAATGAACAAATGAGCTCAAGCATGATGCACGCAGCATGTGTGCAATAGAAATTATTTATACCATGAATAATTTAATCAAGCACAGAATTCATATGATCCAAACACCTATGACATCATACACATATGAGTCATAGATTTTAACATCATCAAAACATAGAATGCTAACAATCTCCCCCTTTTTGATGATGGCAACACTATGAGTCATATGAGTCAACATGACAATGTAATAAGTCAAATGAACCAGATATTCAATTATTTGTGAGATTATTCATGCCAGTGCAGGGAATGAATTCTACTGATGCAAACTCATTCTAGACATGTATCAATCAAAACACAGACAAATGATTCCATGAGTCCACATATTCTCTCCTTTTGACTTCATCAAAAAGGAAGGACCCAAAATGGAGCAATTTATTAAAGCACAAATGCAGACAAAAGATCCAAGGCATGCAGACAAATGAGACAATGTGGCACACTATTCTCTCCCTATGGAAAGTGAATGCAGGACCTGATGCCTAAAGATGTGGCAAATACCAACAAAGCACATTCTCCCCTTGGACAAAATAGATGAAACTACGGATAATTCTCCCTCTTTGAGAAACAATGAATGCGGTCTAGACAAGATTCTATTCTTCCCTTTAAATCAATGCAATGCAGCCATGTGACAGAGGAAACAAAGCTTTGAACAGGAAGGATAGATGGGGAATATAACATTCTAGGAAAACAATGAGACAATTATTTAATAAAAATGAACAACTTGCTCATATAACATTCTAGTTCAACCTTCTTCCATCTTAATCAGTTTAATTTTCATGACTCCTTTAAGAGTAACACAAGGTAGTATTGATATTAAACATTCATGTTTATATCTGAATTTGACTATTCTTACAGAATTTTCTAATGCATATATTTTTTAGATTTTTCTTATAGAGCGTCAATTTATTTTTCAATGAGTAATTTTGATTTAATCAACACCATTTTACATGAGGCACAACACGTCTTAGGTGAAATGACCCAGTTACTTAGTGTGATAACCATATTGCTTCTCTATTTAGAGAACAGAGGTAGCATTAGAAGTATCTTTTTCATGAGGACACACCTTGGTTAGAGGCCGGAATCCCCAGTTATTCAATACAACCATACCATTGCTCTACCACATTTTCACATTATTTTTAATGATTTTTAAATAGAGTTAACTATGGTACTTCATGACACAGTTCTTTGGACAGGTTTCTCAGTAACCAGAGTCATTGCTCTGTCCACTATTTTCTTATAAAACTGTTTCAGACATATTAAATGTTTAAGAGCAATACTTACACTATGTATTTCAATCAAGATTTCAACTTTTTAGATTTCAAGAAGTCTTATATGAACTTATATGACACAAGCAGTTGAGGTTTATTAAAAGGATTGAATCAGATATTTTTCAAGTCCATTAAGTTCAAACTTAAGAGTACATTAGACTTAAACCAATGCAAATTAACAAATATTCTTAAACATGTATAATGGAAGATTTCACATTAATGATGATTTCAAATTTATGAAGCAGTTCACAGGCTGAAGTTTTCTTCAAATCTCAGTTCAGTCATTATCTGAGCAGCAGTAAACATCAAAAGTGTAAACAAACATGCATATAAAATGATGATTTCAAAACTCATGCTTGTTACAGAGTTTATAAAAGTGAATCAGGCAGATTTTCAGGAAACTTAGTTGAAGAGCAGTAAACTGACAGACATTTCAAGTTATGCAGCAGGAACTATGAGGTTGAGATTGAACAGAAGTTCAGAAGCCAACAACAGAGATTGAATTTCAGTCAAACCAGCCTAACAATTATAACAGTGAAGAATATCAAGGGTGAGCTGGCAAAAGAAATTACAACTAGAACAATACTTAGGCAGAGGTGGGATCCAGGGATCTACTCACGTAAGAGTCAGTCTTCCAGATAGGCCTCACCTATCTTTTCAACTGAGTCTTTTGCTATACTGTTCAGTTGCCAGAAAGGGATAGCACAGAAATGATTGAAATCAATTAAAACTCTCCTTCAGCCAATTAAGGAGTAGCAGATAGAATTTTCAGAATTCAGAGTTCAGATAGTATTAATGGAGAATCAACCCACAGAGATCATTTGATGATGGAGTCATTGGTATTACAGATATGGCAAGATAAATAAGATAGGTGGACCAGAAGAATTCAGACAATGACAAAACTAAAGAATTTAAAATGCTCCCCATGTCTATATGCAGTGAGTCACTTCTTTTTGCAGTTTTTAAAATAAGTGATATGCAATGCAGTCACTACATGTATGCATATGCAGTGACTTTCCTAAAAGCATTACATGGACATGAGTGGCATGAACATCATGCAGGGACAACCAGAATCCCCCTGACTATATGAAAAAAAAATCCAGAATTCTAAATGCCACAAATGCATGACACTTTATGCAAGGAAAACATGAACTATGTTTTTGAAATTGTGGACTGCCTATTGTGCTATGTGACCTATTGTAGGTCTAGTAAAATCATGAATTCCATGCAGTCCTCCCAGATTCTCAAGGAATGTGCAATGCAAATTCAGACAGAGTTCAAACATCAGTCATGGGCACTTCAGATTTTTAGAGAGGTTCAATTAGAAGATTCACAGATGTATTAACACATGCATGTAGAATTTCAAGTTAAACAGTGCAAATGACACAAAGGAATGCAACTAAGTATGCTTAACATGAATTTCATCAGTTTTAACAAGTTATGTAGAAATCTAAGATAGAAAGATTCAGATGACAAAATTTGAGCAGAGTTATCATGACAGACCTGAGAAGTGCAATCATGGGGTTTTCATGCTTGAGTGCCTTGGTTTATTACCCCTAATTCATTCTTCAACCCAAGACACACCTGTAAAACTCCAAATCATTTGGCACAAATAGGCACCCAAGATATCTTTGGTCCTGAAATAATAGAGACACCTTTATCAGGTGCTCTAAACAATTTCTGTGCATGAAGGTCATCAAATTTTATCAGGTGATAGTTAATCATTGAATGACCTATATGTCCACAGTAATAATATGATGCAGCATTTTTCAAATTCTTTTCATGCACATTACTATGAACATTGAACCAGTGAGCATTATCATGAAAATTCCTTCTAACAGAATCAATATTCTGTTTAACAAAGCCAGTCTGTTTATGATTGACTCCCAGCAAATAGGTTGCAGCCCTGTGGCCTGGCTTTTCACAATTAATACATGAAAGTTTTTTTTTATCAACCAAATTATTTCTACCAGCAGCATTGGAGCAGGGAATTTTACAGGTTAAGAATTAAATCTACTTCCTCTAGCATACCAGCATTTTGCAACAGTGTGGCCCAGTTTGCCACAACAGATGTTCTTTTTGAGATTTGCATGATTTCTGCTATGAAATTATTTATCATGCATTCTACAGTAGCTAGGTCATCTAATTCCATTGATCTACATTTATGCATGAGATGACCTAGTTTATGACAGTAAAAGTATTTTATTCTCTTATTTTGAGCAGATTGGGATTTCTTAGCATAATAAGTCCTAGCATGATATCTATCATCATCTTTCTTCATGACAAAATAATCATGCATTTCATGACCAAACTTTTCACAGTAAAAGCATTCGACATTCTTAGCAAGAGATTTGTTTGCTTGAACTTTCTTAGCATGCTTATTGTCATCATTCTTTTTTAGTATTTTTTTTTTCATTTTATTTTCTGATTCTCTTGAGTAGCAACTTGTTTTGAGGAGGAGGTAGATGTGCTAGCTATGTCTGAGCTACTCACAAAAGTTGTGTAAAGTTTATTCCTCATTGCCTGCTTACTACCTCTCTTGATATTAGAAACTTTCTTTTTAGAGGCTATTTTCAGATTTTCCTTATTCCTAACAGAATTAGACAAAGACTCATTCAATTCTAAAATTTCATTTTTTAGAGAAGAGATGAGCAATTCAGAATTTGTGATCTTTTCATCAAGCATAGCATTGATAGTTTTGTAGCTGTCAGTCTCTTCCATTAATACACTCACTCTCTCACATTCATTTTCAGATGTATTCTTTCCTTTTTCAAGCATTAGAAGCTTATCCGATATGGCAGTATTCAGCTGCTTCAATTCTTCATTTTCTTTTCTTATTTGTTCATTCTGAACTAGTTCATTAAGTAGGATTTGATCATCTCTTAATGATTTCAGTTTATTCTCTAGTTCAGAAATCTTAACAGCAAGTTCATTGTTTTCATTTTTCAGTAAGGAAATTTGTTCTTTATGCCTGAGAACATCAGCTTGATTCTCTTCTTGAAGTCTTTTGACCTTTTCATCATTCTTCTCAATGATTTTCTCAAGACTTTCATTTACATACTTCATTTTACTCATTTCTGAAACAACATTTTCAAAACCTTCCAATTGTTTCTTCAGATGTTTATTTTCTATTTCCAGGGTTTTAAAATTATCATTGTCTATACTCGAGCTCACTACACTATTTTGTTTTCTTCTTAGCTTTCTATTTTATTTTCTTAACAGTTCATGAGAATCAAGTAAATCATTGTAAGCTCTAATCCAGTCATCCACAGTATAATTTTCAAAGTCAGAAGATACCTCATCTTCATCTTCTTCTTGATCACTAATCTGTCCATCTTTTTCAACCATCAGACATGTGTTGCAATTCCCTACAATCTTCAATTTGTCCAGAATATCTTTGGCAGACCTGCAGCATGAAACACATGAAATCAGAACTCTATCAATTGATGCCTTCATCAGATCTAATGCTCTAACATTGTCAAAATTTCTTAATCTATCCTCATCAGTCCATTTAGATTTATCTTTTGATAATTTATGTGGACCATGAACAATTACCTTCCATTGATCAGGATCAGTTGATCTTACATATCGATGCAAGCTTTTTAATCATAAATCAAAATCATTACCACTGAAGATCGGTGGATGAGCCATTAAAAAACAACTGACCAAATTTAGATCTAAAGACTAGAAGACAATATATAAGAGATGCACCGAACTAAAGTTGTTGCAAAGCAAAGAACCAAATCAACACAGCAGAACACCGTACACAAAATGACAGGACCCTCTGCAGATCGTTTGATTTGAAATTCAGAGACCTACTCTGATACCAATTGTTAAGTCAATGGTATTCTCTGATACCAATTGTTATGTGTGGTGATGGTGCGGGAAGGATTCAGAGGGGGGGGTGAATGAATCCCTCTTTAAAATTTTACTCTTAAAACTAAGCAAATAAGCTCTATCCAGTTAACTATTACGGAATTAAACTGATTGACTTAGCTAACTGAAAGACTCACTAAATAACATATCGATGGCCTTAAGAATAGTTAGGTATCTAATGTGTAGTTAGTACACACATAGATAGGTAGCAAACTGATCAAGGGGCGTCAACAGATACGCAATTTGAACACGATCTTAAGCATGCATCTAGCGAAATCAAAGTAGACAATCAAACCACAGCATACAGAAGATTTTTAGGTGGTTCGATCCTCCAGACCTACATCCACCCCACACTCCAACCAGAGTGTGGATTCTACTGATACACAGCTTAAACTGTTGGGCCTTACAGCTTGCCTACAACCGCTGACTTATAGCTTTCTCCACTGGGCATTACAGCTTAGCCACTGCTGATTCACAGCTTCAAACCGCTGGGCCTTACAGCTTATGCCACCGCTGATTCACAGCTTCTGAAATGGAATGTAAAATGGAAAAATAAGAATTATATAAATCAGTAACAGAAAGCTAGAATTAAAGCTTAGAAAATATAGCTCGCTTCGGAGCAATGTAGCTTAGATCTGATCCAGAGGCTACATATCTCCTTCCTCCATGGATCTTGCTGCTGCACTCTCTTCTTCTTTTTCAAACACACGAACTGCTGGAATTTTACTCACAGACGGCTGCTAACTCTCTCACGATCTCTGCTCTCAAAACTCTCTCTGATTTTTCTCAGTCTGCTTTCTCTCTCTGGTCTCTTTTTCTGACTTTCTTCAATTCTATCACCCTCTCTTTCATTTTCTCTTTCTCTATTATTCGCTAGCTTTTTGCCGCTCGCCCTTCTTTTCTTCTTCTCCCTTGTTATATTATTTTTTTCTTCTCTGCAGGTGCTTTTATATGGAGAATAGGGGCGCCGGAGGTAATTTGATGAAAATGATGATGCTCCCTCCGTCAGATGGCTCCACGTGGTAGGATCCCATGCGATCTCCGAAAAAGAATCGCTTGGTCGTATGGAGGGAATGTTCCCGCCATAAGATGAGCGCTTTAAAGCATCCACGTGTCAAAGTAGGTTGTTAATCTTTCCACGTGGCATCCCTTGGATCACGTGCCCCAATTAATCATTTGCACATGACTGTGCCAATGATTGGTCTTGACCTATTCGACCATGTTTCTGACTTAGCTACTTCCAGAACTTAAGTTACTCGAACCTGGTTCGTACTTAAGTCCCTGCAGTAGAACAGGCATTTCGTCAAGCACCTGGCAGTAAGATTTGACTAAAAGAAACCAATAAATCTGACACATTGATTTATGGTTTATGAAATTAATCATGATGTAATTAAGTGAGAGAATGATCAATCATCATGCGCACACATTGAGGTTCAGACCAAACAAATATGACGTGCAATGAGTTCTGTGAATATAGGCATGAGATCAACACCAACTTCAATCTGACATTGAACTTATGTAAGAGATATAAGAGCAAAAACCAGCTGACACAGACTTTATTAATGAAGCAAAGCCAGCTAGCATAGACCTTACGTTCAGACAAAGCTAGCTAGCATCGACCTCAGTGAACACTAGCGTCGACCTGATTGCATGCATATATACTTGCACCGACCTTAGTCATGTAGACAAGATGACCAGCACCGACCTGACTATTCAGTCAATAGTGACTAGCACCGACTATGTATGCAAGATACATGACACTAGCATCGACCCTTTATGCAACTAGCACCGACCTTAGTATGCACAAGGTGCAACTAGCATCGACTATGTATGCAAGATACATGACACTAGCACCGACCCTTTATGCAACTAGCACCGACCTTAGTATGCACCAGGTGCAACTAGCATCGACTCTGAATGCAATATGTGTGATGCTAGCATCGACTTTAAATGTGATGCACTGACTCATGCACTTAAACAACATCAGCTAGCATCGACTCTAACCATGAACATGCTGAACACTAAGGTTGACGTTATTTTTGAACTTCTGAGAATTGAGATCGACCTTAGGTCAAGAAGATGTATTGATTTGCTACAAGACTGAATTGATGCACAGACTAATGACATGCACACCAACTGTTCGATGAAATGTCATGAACACAGGTTATTCAGTAAAATGACATGTGCACAGACTTTATGCAGATGTATTGATTTTTTGTGCACAGTGTTAACTTTATTGATGGTATGTTAACCTGAAATGCATTTATATTGTATGAACAGTATCTGGTATGAACAAATGAACTCAAGCATGATGCATGCAGCATGTGTGCAATATAAATCAAGCACAGAATTCATATGGTCTAAACACCTATGACATCATACACATATGAGTCATAGATTTTGACATCATCAAAACACAGAATGCTAACAATCTCTCCCTTTTTGGTGATGGTAACACTATGAGTCATATGAGTCAACATGACAATGTAATAAGTCAAATGAACCAGATATTCAATTATTCATGAGATTATTCATGACAATGGAGTGAATGAATTCTACTGATGTAAACTCATTCTAGACATGTATCAATTAATACACAGATAAATGATTCCATGACTCCACATATTCTCCCCCTTTGACTTCATCAAAAAGGAAGGACCTAAAATGGAGCAATTTATTAAAGCACAAATGCAGACAAAAGATCCAAGTCAGGCAGACAAATGCAGACAATGTGGCACACTATTCTCCCCCTATGGAAAGTGAATGCAGGACCTGATGCCTAAAGATGTGACAAATACCAACAAAGCACATTCTCCCCCTTGGACAAAATAGATGAAACTACAGATAATTTTTTCCCTTTGAGAAACAATGAATGCGGTCTAGACAAGATGTTGTTCTTCCCTTTAAATCAATGCAATGCAGCCATGTCACAGAGGAAACAAAGCTTTCAACAGGAAGGACAGATGAGGAATATGTCTAGAGAGAATACAAGAGGGAAGTTAAGGTAATGTGTAGAGATCAATCAAAACACAGATTTTTCAGAAACAATTAAATAAGTGATCAAGAAATGGTAGTGACAGAGAGCAGTAATTTGAACAGATGTATCAGTAAATTTTCAAAGTATCTGAGATGAAGAATTTTTCAGTACGATACCAACTTCATAAATCAATATTTAGATTTCAGAGTCTTCCATTATAAGAGCTTATGAATTGGCTTTGATTGAAAAGTATGGTTTAAGAATGATGTAACCAGAGTTCTTTAATAAGATTCAATACTCATATCTGAGACAATTCTTTAATAAAAATGAACCACTTGCTTATATAACATTCTAGTTCAACTTTCTTCCATCTTAATCAGTTTAATTTCCATGGCTCCTTTAAGAGTAACACAAGGTAGTATTGAGATTAAACATTCATGTTTATATCTGAATTTGACTGTTCTTACAAAATTTTCTGATGCATATATTTTTTAGATTTTTCTTATAGACCATCAATTTGTTTTACAATGAATAATTTTGGTTTAATCAACACCATTTTACATGAGGCACAACACGTCTTAGGTGAAATGACCCAGTTACTTAGTGTGATAACCATATTGCTTCTCTATTTAGAGAACAAAGGTAGCATTAGAAGTATCTTTTTCATGAGGACACACCTTGGTTAGAGGCCGGAATCCCCAGTTATTCAATACAACCATGCCATTACTCTACCACATTTTCACATTATTTTCAATGATTTTTAAATAGAGTTAACTATGGTACTTCATGACACAGTTCTTTGGACAGGTTTCTCAGTAACCAGAGTCATTGCTCTGTCCACTATTTTCTTATAAAACTGTTTCAGAATGATTAAATGTTTAAGAGCAATACTTACACTATGTATTTCAATCAAGATTTCAACTTTTCAGATTTCAAGAAGTCTTATATGAACTTATATGACACAAGCAGTTGAGGTTTATTAAAAGGATTGAATCAGATATTTTTCAAGTCCATTAAGTTCAAACTTAAGAGTACATTAGACTTAAACCAATGCAAATTAACAAATATTCTTAAACCTGTATAATGGAAGATTCCACATTAATGATGATTTCAAATTTATGAAGCAGTTCACAGGCTGAAGTTTTCTTCAAATCTCAGTTCAGTCATTATCTGAGCAGCAGCAAACATCAAATGTGTAAACAAACATATATATAAAATGATGATTTCAAAACTCATGCTTGTTACAGAGTTTATCAAAGTGAATCAGGCAGATTTTTAGGAAGCTTAGTTGAAGAGCAGTAAACTAACAAACATTTCAAGTTATGTAGCAGGAACTATGAGGTTGAGATTGAACAAAAGTTGAGAAGCTAACAACAGAGATTGAATTTCAATCAAACCAGCCTAACAGTTATAATAGTGAAGAATGTCAAGGGTGAGCTGGCAAAAGAAATTACAACTAGAACAATACTTAGGCGGAGGTGGGATCCAGGGATCTACTCACGCAAGAGTCAGTCTTCCAGATATACCTCACCTATCTTTTCAACTAAGTCTTTTGATATACTGTTCAGTTGCCAGAAAGGGATAGTACAGAAATGATTGAAATCAATTAAAACTCTCCTTCAGCAAATTAAGGAGTAGCAGATAGAATTTTCAGAATTCAGAGTTCAGATGGTATTAATGGAGAATCAACCCACAGAGATCATTTGATGATGGAGTCACTAGTATTACAGATATGGCAAGATAAATAAGATAGGTGGACAGGAAGAATTCAGACAATGACAAAACTGAAGTATTTAAAATGCTCCCCCTGTCTATATGCAGTGAGTCACTTCTTTTTGGAGTATTCAAAATAAGTGATATGCAATGCAGTCACTACATGTATGCATATGCAGTGACTTTTCTAAAAGCATTACATGGACATGAGTGGCATGAACATCATGCAGGGACAACCAGACTCCCCCTAACTATATACAATATAATTTAGAATTCTAAATGTCACAAATGCATGACACTTTATGCAAGGAAAAACATGAACTATGTTTCTGAAATTGTGGACTGCCTGTTGTGCTATGTGACCTATTGTAGGTCTAGCAAAATCATGAATTCCATGCAGTCCTCCCATATTCTCAAGGAATGTGCAATGCAAATTCAGACAGAGTTCAAACATCAGTCATGGGCACTTCAGATTTTCAGAGAGGTTCAATTAGAAGATTCACAGATGTATTAACACATGCATGTAGAATTTCAAGTTAAACAGTGCAAATGACACAAAGGAATGCAACTAAGTATGCTTAACATGAATTTCATCAGTTTTAACAAGTTATGTAGAAATCTAAGATAGAAAGATTCAGATGACAAAATTTGAGCAGAGTTATCATGATAGACCTGAGAAGTGCAATCATGGGGTTTTCATGCTTGAGTGCCTTGGTTTATTACCCCCAATTTATTCTTCAACCCAAGGCACACTTGCAAAACTCCAAATCATTTGGCACAAACAGGCACCCAAGATATCTTGGGTCCTGAAATAACATAGACACCTTTATCAGGTGCTCTAAACAATTTGTGTGCATGAAGGTCATCAAATTTTATCAGGTGATAGTTAATCATTGAATGACCTATATGTCCACCGTAATAATATGATGCAGCATTTTTCAAATTCTTTTCATGCACATTACTATGAACATTGAACCTGTGAGCATTATCATGAAAATTCCTTCTAACAGAATCAATATTCTGTTTAACAAAGCCAGTCTATTTATGATAGACTCCAGCCAACAGGTTGCAGCCCTGTGGCCTGGCTTTTCACAATTAAAACATGAAAGTTTTTTCTTTTTATCAACCAAATTATTTCTACCAGTATCATTGGGAGCAGGAAATTTTACAGGTTTAGAATTAAACCTACTTCCTTTAGCATACCAGCATTTTGCAGTAGTGTGGCCCAGTTTGCCACAACAGATGTTCTTTTTGAGATTTGCATGATTTCTGTTATGAATTTATTTATCATGCATTCCTACAGCAGCTAGGTCATCTAATTCCATTGATCTACATTTATGCATGAGATGACCTAGTTTATGACAGTAAAAGTATTTTATTCTCTTGTTTTGAGCAGAATGGGATTTCTTAGCATAAGAAGTCCTAGCATGAAATCTATCATCATCTTTCTTCATGACAAAAAAATCATGCATTTCATGACCAAACTTTCCACAGTAAAAGCATTCGACATTCTTAGCAAGAGATTTATTTGCCTGAATTTTCTTAGCATGTTGATTGTCATCATTCTTTTTCAGTATTATCTTTTTCCGTTTTGTTTTTTGATTCTCTTGAGTAGCAGCTTGTTTTGAGGAGGAGGCAGATGTGCTAGCTATGTCTGAGCTACTCACAAAAGTTATGTAAAGTTTATTCCTCATTTCCTGCTTACTACCTCTCTTGATATTAGAAACTTTCTTTTTAGAAGCTATTTTCAGATTTTCCTTATTCTTAACAGAATTAGACAAAGACTCATTCAATTCTAAAATTTTATTTTTTAGAGAAGAGATGAGCAATTCAGAATTTGTGATCTTTTCATTAAGCATAGCATTGATGGTTTTGTAGCTGTCAGTCTCTTCCATTAAGGCACTCACTCTCTCACATTCATTTTCAGATGCATTCTTTCCTTTTTCAAGCATTAGAAGCTTATCCGATATGGTAGTATTCAGCTGCTTCAATTCTTCATTTTCTTTTCTTATTTGTTCATTCTGAACCAGTTCATTGAGTAGGATTTGATCATCTCTTAATGATTTTAGTTTATTCTCTAGTTCAGAAATCTTAACAGTAAGTTCATTATTTTCATTTTTCAGTAAGGAAATTTGTTCTTTATGCCTGAGAACATCAGCTTGATTCTCTTCTTGAAGTCTTTTGACCTTTTCATCATTCTTCTCAATGATTTTCTCAAGACTTTCATTTACATACTTCATTTTACTCATTTCTGAAACAACATTTTCAAAACCTTCCAATTGTTTCTTCAGATGTTTATTTTCTGTTTCCAGGGTTTTAAAATTATCATTGTCTATACTCGAGCTCACTACACTATTTTGTTTTCTTCTTAGCTTTCTATTTTGTTTTCTTAACTGTTCATGAGAATCAAGCAAATCATTGTAAGCTCTAATCCAGTCATCCACAGTATAATTTTCAAAGTCAGAAGATACCTCATCTTCATCTTCTTCTTGATCACTATTCTGTCCATCTTTTTCAACCATCAGACATGTGTTGCAATTCCCTACAATCTTCAATTTGTCCATAATATCTTTGGCAGACCTGCAGCATGAAACACACGAAATCAGAACTCTATCAACTGATGCCTTCATCAGATCTAATGCTCTAACATTGTCAGAATATCTTAATCTATCCTCATCGGTGCATTTAGATTTATCTTTTGATAATTTATGTGGACCATGAACAATTACCTTCCACAGATCAGGATCAGTTGATCTTACATATCGATGCAAGCTTTTTAACCATAAATCTAAACCATTACCACTGAAGATCGGTGGATGACAATTGAAAAATAATTGACCAAATTTAGATCTAAAGACTAGAAGACAATATATAAGAGATGCACTGAACTAAAGCTGTTGCAAAGCAAAGCACCAAATCAACACAGTAGAACACCGAACACAAAATGATAGGACCCTCTGCAGATCGTTTGATCTGAAATTCAGAGACCTACTCTGATACCAATTCTTGAGTCAATGGTATTCTCTGATACCAATTGTTATGTGTGGTGATGGTGCGGCAAGGATTCAGAGGGGGGGGGTGAATGAATCCCTCTTTAAAATTTTGCTCTTAAAACTAAGCAAATAAGCTCTATCCAGTTAACTATTATAGAATTAAACTGATTGACTTAGTTAACTGAAAGACTCACTAAATAACGGATCGATGGCCTAAAGAACAGCTAGGTGTCTAATGTGCAGTTAGTACACACATAGATAGGTAGCAAACTGATCAAGGGGCGTCAACAGATATGCAATTAGAACACGATCCTAAGCATGCATCTAGCGAAATCAAAGTAGACAATCAAACCACAGCACACAGAAGATTTTTAGGTGGTTCGATCCTCCAGACCTACATCCACCCCACACTCCAACCAGAGTGTGGATTCTGCGGATACACAGCTTAAACTGTTGGGCCTTAAAGCTTGCCTACAACCGCTGACTTATAGCTTGCTCCGCTGGGTATTACAGCTTAGCCACCGCTGATTCACAACTTCAAACCGCTGGGCCTTACAGCTTATGCCACCGCTGATTCACAGCTTCTGAAATGGAATGTAAAATGGAAAAACAAGAATGATACAAATCAGTAACAGAAAGCTGGAATTAAAGCTTATAAAATATAGCTGGCTTTGGAGCAATGTAGCTTAGATCTAATCCAGAGGCTACAGATCTCTTTCCTCCTTGGATCTTGCTGCTGCACTCTCTTCTTCTTTTTCAAACACACGAACTGCTGGAATTTTACTCACAGACGGCTGCTAACTCTCTCACGATCTCTGCTCTCAAAACTCTCTCTGATTTTTCTTAGTCTGCTTTCTCTCTCTGATCTCTTTTTCTGACTTTCTTCAATTCTATCTCCCTCTCTTTCTTTTTCTCTTTCTCTGTTTTCCACTAGCTTTCTGCCGCTCGCTCTTCTTTTCTTCTTCTTCCTTGTTATATTATATTTTTTTTCTTCTCTGTAGGTGCTTTTATATGGAGAATAGGGGCGCCGGAGGTAATTTGATGAAAATGATGATGCTCCCTCCGTCAGATGGCTCCACGTGGTAGGATCCCATGCGATCTCCAAAAAAGAATCGCCTTGTCGTATGGAGGGAATGTTCCCGCCATAAGATGAGCGCTTTAAAGCATCCACGTGTCAAAGTAGGTTGTTAAGATTTCCACGTGGCATCCCTTGGATCATGTGCCCCAATTAATCATTTGCACATGACTATGCCAATGACTGGTCTTGACCTATTCGACAATGTTTCTGACTTAGCTGCTTCCAGAACTTAAGTTACTCGAACCTTGTTCGTACTTAAGTCCCTGCAGTAGAAGAGGCATTTAGTAAAGCACCTAGCAGTAAGATTTGACTAAAAGAAACCAATAAATCTGACACATTGATTCATGGTTTATGAAATTAATCATGATGTAATTAAGTGAGAGAATGATCAATGGTCATGCACACACATTGAGGTTCAGACCAAACAAATATGACATGCAATAAGTTTTGTGAATATAGGCATGAGATCAACACCAACTTCAATCTGACATTGAACTTATGTAAGAGATATAAGAGCAAGAACCAGCTGACATAGACTTTATTCATGAAGCAAAGCCAGCTAGCATAGACCTTACGTTCAGACAAAGCTAACTAGCATCGACCTCAGTGAACACTAGCATCGACCTGATTGCATGCATGTATGCTTGCACTGACCTTAGTCATGTAGACAAGATGACCAGCACCGACCTGACTATTCAGTCAATAGTGACTAGCACCGACTATGTATGCAAGATACATGACACTAGCACCGACCCTTTATGCAACTAGCACCGACCTTAGTATGCACAAGGTGCAACTAGCATCGACTATGTGTGCAAGATACATGACACTAGCACTGACCCTTTATGCAACTAGCACCGACCTTAGTATGCACAAGGTGCAACTAGCATCGACTCTAAATGCAATATGTGTGATGCTAGCATTGACTTTACATGTGATGCACTGACTCATGCACTTAAACAACATCAGCTAGCATAGACTCTGACCATGAACATGCTGAACACTAAGGTTGACATTATTTTTGAACTTTTGAGAATTGAGATCGACCTTAGGTCAAGAAGATGCATTGATTTGCTACAAGACTGAACTGATGCACAGACTAATGACATGCACACCAACTGTTCGACGAAATGTCATGCACACAGGTTATTCAGTAAAATGAAATGTGCACAGACTTTATGCAGATGTATTGATTTTTTCTGCATAGTGTTAACTTTATTGACTGTATGTTAACCTGAAATGCATTTATATTGTATGAACAGTATCTGGTATGAAAAAATGAGCTCAAGCATGATGCATGCAGCATGTGTGCAATGGAAATCATTTATACCATGAATAATTCAATCCAGCACAGAATTCATATGGTCCAAACACCTATGACATCATACACATATGAGTCATAGATTTTGACATCATCAAAACACAGAATGCTAACACCAATTTCCTACTGCCTATAAAAGGAAGATAGTCGCCCAAAATTTGGGAAAGTTGGGAAAATAGAGAGAGCGAAGCAGCAGCAAAGTCAAAAGAGAGAAAATAGAGTAGCAGATTTACAGAGAGAGAGAGAGAGAGAGAGAAGAAGTCTTCGAAGTAGAAGAGAGCCGAGAAAAGAGAGACATAGAGAAGGCAGATTGAGTAGAGCGGACAAGAAAAAGGGGAATTAGAAGAATTCAGTGAGGCAGACAGAGAAGAATAGAGAGAGAAAAAGCTAAAGAGGGAGATAGTGATCAGAGGTAAAGAGAAGTCCAGAGCGAGGAAGAAGATAAGAGAAAGAGTGATTGAGGCAGAGGTGTAGGGGTTGAAGAGTTCGTAAGTGTGAAGCGAGAAGAAGGTTCAAGAGATCTAAAGATCCATTTCTATTGTGTCCTTTGGATCAGATCCAAGGCACAGTGCTCCTATGTAAGCATTTTGATTTGCTTTTACTGCCAGCTTTCTGATGCTAAACTTCTTGGTTTACTATTTTCATTTTTCATACTTCTTCTAAGCTATGTATCAGCGGAGGCTAAGCTGTAAGGCCCATCGGATCAAGCTGTTAGGCAGCGGTGGCTAAGCTATAATGCCCAGTGGTGGCGAAGCTATATTGCCCAGCAGTCAAGATGTTAGTCAGCGGTTAAGCAAGCTGTGAAGCTCAACTGTTGTTAGCAAGCTGTGAGGCCCATCCGTTCAAGCTGTTTGGCAGTAGAATCCACACTCTGGTTGGAGTGTGGGGTGGATGTAGGTCCTGAGGACTGAACCACCTAAAAAGATCTTGTGTACTGTGGTTTGCTTTCCAATTTATTAATCGTTAGATGCATGCTAGGCACGTTCCTATCTACGGCTCTGACTGAATGGATTTAGTGTATACGCATGCCTAATTTGGGTCTGTCAACAGTATAGACTTGCTTAGGAGTCTGCATTTTTGCAGTTCGTCCGTTCGATTAAGTGCATCATTGGCTTTCATATTCTTCAGAGCTTAATTGCTTTTAATTCCACATAAGTTTAAAATCTTTAGTTTAAGTTTTAAATTGATCAAGTTTTTAGAAGAAGATTCATTCACCCCCCTCTCAATCCTTGCTGCATCGTTGCACCGACTCCCAGCGGTTTATCACTTGGTATCAGAGCATACCATAGATTCTTCAATTGGTATTAGAGCGGGTCTCTGACTTCTAGATCCAACGATCTGCAGAGGATCCTGCTAATTCAGTTTCGTGCTTTACTGTCTTAGCTTGGTGCATTTTTTATATATTATTTTTCAGTGTTTAGATTTGAATCTGTTCGGTTGTTTTTCAATGGCATCTCCTGTGGCGTTTGATGGTTCCAACTTCAGCACATGGCTGGGTGGCCTATGCACTTACTTGAACTCCATTGATCTTATGGAGTCTTGTATCAAAAGGCCCACATAAATTTCCTTAGAATCAGACCAGATGGTCTAAAGACGATATAATAAAGAACATCAAGAACACTATAGTTTTTAATATTCTGAGAGATGCAGTTGACACTGAAATATTTCCTTGCATTGTAGGATGTGATTCTGGAAAGGAAATTATGGATAAGATAACTACCATTCATCATGAGCAAGAACAAATTTGTCTGATGGCCAACCGGAGAGATCATAGTGAAGAGACAGCGTCTCAGGTAAGCTCCGGATTAGAAGATATCTTGTTTGATGAACTGGTAGTGATGTATGAAGAACTGCTAGAGAAATCTAGGAAAATGAAATCTGAGAATAAAAAGCTGAAGAAAATGATTGATCAGAATAATTCTAAATTTTCTTATGAAAACTGTCCAAAGCTGAGACAGTCTTATGATTTGTGCTTGGCAGATGTTCACAAGCATAAGGAACAGATCTATTTGCTAAAAAATGAAAATGAAGAATTTCAGTATAAAATTTTTGAACTAGAAGAAAAATTGAGTTCATCTGATAATCATCAGACGTTTATCAAAAATTCTATTCAGAATGAAAAATTACTGAAAGATCTTGATCATGCTAACCTGGAGTTGAATAAACTAAAGTCTGAAAATGAAATTCACAAAAGGCAGATTGAAGATAATGAAGAGGAATTGAAAAGACTTCAGGAAGAAAATAATTTAATGTCTGAAAAACTGGAGACCATGAAAGTTGTTAATGTTGAACTGCAAAAGAATCTGGATGAGGCAAAAATTAATCTGAAACTTTTTGAACTGGAAGAAAAATTGAGTTCAAACAATGATGATCATATGTTAATCAATGAAATAGTTCAGAATGAAGAGTTAATAAAAGAAAATGAAGGACTGAAGTAATTGAATACTGCTATATCTGAAAGACTTCTTGCTTTAGAAAAGGGAAAATCTGTTTGCATAGAAGAATCTGAAAAATTGAGCAATCTCGAACAAGAAGTTGAGAAATATAAAATTGCAAACAAGGTGCTAATTGAATGTGTTAATTGTAGTGAACATGAGATTACTAGTTATGAAATACACATTGTTTCTCTAGAAAATGAAATTCATGATCTGAAAAACTCACTGTCAAAATCTGTCAAAAGTAAAGAGAAGCTGAAGGCTCCCTTGAATGATAAAGCCACTAAATTAAATAAAGGGACAGGTCATATTTTTGGGACTAAAAGGGAAATGAGGAACAAGCTATACACCACTTTTGTTAGAAGTTCTGAAGAAGCTAGAACCTATCAGACATCTCCAAAGAAATCTGCTGTAGTCAAAACTCAAAAACAAAATAAAGATCAGAAAATGCAAAAACAAAAGAAAAATCAGAAAACACTGAAAAAGGTTGATAAATTGCCTGCAAACATTTCTCAGGCTAGAAAATTCCCAAACACTCAGAAAAGGATCATTACATGTTTTTGTTGTGGGAAATCTGGCCATATGATGAATGACTGTTTTATAATGAAGAAAGATGAGTTGAATTCTGGTAGAAGGCATGTTAGGAATTATCATGCTAAGAAATTTCCTTTTGTTTAGAATAAGAAGGTTAATTATTTTCATTGTGGAAAATTAGGCCATATTGCTGCACAGTGCTGGCATGCACAGGGAAGTAATTCTATTTTTAAATCTGTCAAATTCCCTGTACATCAAAATAATTTTGATAAGAAGAAAACTAGTTTCATGAAAAATATATTTTCTTGTTATAACTGTGGAAAACCTAGCCACAGAGTCTCTGAGTGCTGGGTGGCAAGTTTCAGAAAATAAAATTTTTATGTTAATAATAGAAAATTTAATGTTCATGCACAAAGATTTAATGTTCACAATAATGTGCACAAGAAGAACTTAAAATCTGTTATTGTGTGTCATTACTGTGGTCAATTTGGACATTCTATGTCAAACTATAATATGATAGATTTTGATGACTTTGTAGCTCACAAAATGTCAAGAACACCATTTAGTGGTGTCAATGTTAATTCAGGACCCAAGGTCTCTTGGGTTCCTGCTGGATCAAAATAGTGTGTTTGTTGTAGGTGTGCCTTGGAGCCGGAATAAAAGAGGGGTTAATAAGCCAGGGCATCCAAGAAAACCCCATTTCTGCACTTTTAGGTAAATCAACTAAATTCTTTATCTTTAGATTACTGCATAATCTGTTAAAAGTGTTAGAATAATTTTTGATTACACACAGTTGCATTTTTCATGAGTTATATGTTTAGCCCATATTGAGGTTATCTGAAATCTGAAAAACATTTGTTGATGTCTCTGTCTATCTTTGGAATATTCAAATTGTATTGAAAATTTTGTTTCTGCTACTGATGATTAAGTCTATCTTCTAAGAAAAACAGGTCTGATTATATGACATCTGAAGGGTTTATTTTGAAATTGTTCATGCATACATTAAGGTACTGTTTGTAATGCATTTTGAAAAGCTGAAGTGTATAAATCTGTTCAAACAAGAATTTAATAACCCACTGTGTTGCACATCACAATTGTCAATCTGAAACTCATGCATAGATTTGTTGCATTTTACATATAGGGGAGTTCATATCATCATATGCATTTTGCACAAAGTATTATTGGCAATTTGTACACTGCACACAGTCAGGGGGAGTCTGTCTGTCCCCTAGTTAGTTTTCATGTCACATAAGAAAAAATCTGTAGTGCATTCATCCAAGGGAAACTATTGCATATGCATACATGTAGACAATTGCATTGCATGTCATTCATCTTAGAAAATCACAAAAAGAGTTGGTTCAATGCATATAGGCAGGGGGAGCATATTGAATTCATCAATCTCTCATTGACTGAAATCTCTCTGTCTAGCTAGCTTGATTATTCTACCTTAACTGTCATACCAACGATTCACATCAAATTGACTCCAGTTAATTTCATCTGTCATCATCAATTCCTTGAACCCATTTTCTGGTATATCTGGAATCATTATTTGCTGTCCTTACTCTTGATGTTAAGACAGAGTCAGTCAATTCTGTGCAATTTATTGACAGCTAAAAATAGTATATCAAAAGACTTAGCTGAAAAGATAGGTTATGCCTATCTAGAAGGTTAACCCTTGCGTGAGTAGATCTTTGGATCCCATCTCCGCCAGGTACTATTGCTAGCTTATTTTTGTCATTCACATCACTCTATTTCTGTCAAGCTGGTCTGACTAATCTTGTTCTTTGTTGTGAATTTTGAAGAATCCTTCTCATTTGATCAACTCACTGCTACACTTATTTGAAAATCTTTTCAAATCATTTCAAATCAGAAACTCTTAAATATCCTTCTATTTTTTGATTGATGCTGTTATGATCACACTCTCTGTAAGCCTAAATCTTTTGAATGCTTTCATTGCAACTTATCATTGTTTCTGCTTATGATAGTTGATTGAATATATTGATTAAACTGATCTTGAAGAGACTTAAATCTGTGTACCTTGCTAATAAATCTAAAATCTTAAAAGAAACTCCTATTATATAGGTTTAATAGCAATTGTTGATCTAGATTGGTTTAAGTCTAATGTATTCTTGGATTTGGATTTGAAAGAGTTGAAAAAAAATCTGAACCACTGGTTTTAATAAATTTTAACCAACTGTCTCATGTAATTTCTGGATAAAACCTTCTGAAATCTGAAAATTTGAAATCATGATTCTCTTTGGTTGAGATACATAACGTCAGTATTGTTCTTAAACATTAAATATGTCTGAAGTTGACTAAAAAGGAAAATTAAAGACAGAGCAATGACTATGGTTACTGAGAAACCTGTTCAAAGGACTGTGTCATGAAGTACCATAGTTAACTCTGCTAAAAGAAAGAATTTCTTGAAAATTATGTGAAAATCTGACAGGGGAGATTCTCTTGACTGTCGGATACCCAGATATCGGCAAAAAAGTGAGCATTAATGAATAGTAACATTTAACTATTCATTTTGGGCCCATTATGAGCTAAATTCTATTAATTTCGCTGCTAGTGCGATTCTATGACCCAGAATGGGTTCTTTTCATCGTTCATGTCACTATTGTGAATCGTGTTTTTCACATCAAAAATAAATAAATAAGAGGAAGATAAACAGTGAAACAAAGGGAATAAAGGGGAGCAAGAGATTGCTATTGGAGTGTGATCGCCAGAGGGGTTACCTCAAAAGAAGGGAGATTGATCGCGAATACCTGGTGAAAATAGGATGCAGGATGAGTGTAGATTCCTTCCTCCTCCTTCTACCGGCCGGCCGATGAAGGGGGTTTTCCTCTTAATTACCCTTAGACAAAGAACAAATAAAAGAGGAGGGATTAGCCAAGTGTGTGTAGTATCAATCCAAAAGAGTAATATGATGATGAAAGTGGCGCATAAAGTGTGCACCTGTTGGTTATTTTAAAACCCCTAGGAGAATTAGGGAAGGAAAGAGATATGATGCAGAGCTAATGCAAACTTAAAAGGGGAACGATGTATGATGAACAAAGATGAAGTAATAAATTGATGGAAAGAACTCCCTACTGTTCCTGACAACAGTAAAGGGAAAACCAAGTTGATGCAGCTGATGCACTAGGAAGAAGAAGACCACTGCAGGAGCACGGATTCGCAAAGAAAAGGAGAGTAGAAAGGCTTCTGCTATGCTATCCGCTGTTTTAGCCAACCTTCCTATCAAACTTCTGCTATGCTATCTCCTCGCGCGAACTCGACCCAGGAGGCCATTTATAGGGTAGAAAACACAAATCTAATGGGATAAGAACTAGCAAGACCCTTCTACGGCAAGGTCTCTAGTTCCCTAATCGAGCAAGATGACCAAACAGAGCAGGGGACTCTCCAGGAAAGGGCAGTTCAAGCAGGACACGGAAGGAAAAGAGACGACTCTCATCAAGGCGTTAATTGAAATTGACGACCTGCGTCAGGGCGTTAATTGAAATCACGACTGGGACAAAGGCGTCAATTCTTGGATTTAATTTTAGTAAGAAAACCTTCCTTATTTGAAAATTATAAAGAGACGCCTGTAGGAGAGACGTTAATTCAAAACACGACCCAGGGAGGGACGTTACTTTTTTTGATTTCAATTAGGGTAGGATACGTCAAATATCAGAAACTGACGCCTCTTGCTACAGTCGTCCTTTCTTTGAAAAACGCCTAGCTCAGGTCGCTATTTAAAACACGCCCCTCTTCGAGTCGTTAATTACAAAAATGCAAGAAAAATCATAAAAACCCACACAAAAATAGAAAAACTTTATATTATAGAAATATTGAAGTTCACTTTGGGGCGTTAACATAGTGACATGAGATTTGATCAACATAGTATCAATTTTAGCGTGTCTACAGCTGCCCCGCCTTGGCGTCTGCTTTGCAAGGGAGTGAGACGTAATGAAAGTGAAAGTGTAATGAAGTGGAATGAAGTGGAACGAACTGATAAGTAGATGCCAAGGTGTGATGTGACACGCCTGTGACACTAGGCTTTTGAAATCTTTCCAAGATTCTGAGTGAAACAACTTCGGGTGATTCCAAGGAAACATCGATTTGCTGGGTAAAGGAGACTAAACTAAACAAGTAAAATGTGCGCGTGGGCACGACAGGGAGGCACCTTTGGAGAGCGTTTACCAGCCAACGTGGACGTGCTACAACCAAGGTGAATTTGCAAAAATAAAGTGAATTGAGATGAAGACCCAGCAAAGAGGCATTTTCAAGGAACTAGCCTGAGCGGCTTCAGAGAGAATAAAGTACTCAATTTGGAGTGGAATATCTCATGTCAACTCAATCAAGAGCGAGTGACCTTCATTATTGCCATAATATGAAGATTTTCAGCATGAAGCTCAAAGTCCTATATGATGCATGCTGGGCTAAAAGAAAAATTAAAACAAACTAAAGATAGAAAATAATCAAGGATAATATTGTTAAGCCACCTAGATTTGGTCAAGAATCCAGATCTCTGAGCTGACACTAAGCCGAAGCCCGTTTGTCCGCGCATCAACTCGGAAAGTGGAACCATCGTCCCAGACCTTAATGACTCAACGGCCTATCCGTGTGATCAAGATTCTCCTGGAATTATCACTGTTTTTGATGAAGGGGAACTCAAATTCCAGATTCGTCAGAACCACAAGGTCCTTGATATGCTATAATAGCGTAAAATACCATATAGTAACAATGCTCACAGGAAGGAAATACAAGAGTGGGATGATGTTATTCCCATGAGTCACCCTACGTCTCGAAACCTGCACTCTTCTGCACTTGAAAAGTTCATTAGTTCTCTCAATTCAAAGCATGATATGATCATAAGTGCATAATCATAAGTAATCCAATCAAAATATAGCACTTAAGTTCATTAAAACATAGGGAGGAACCAAATATGTAAACCCATAAAATAACGACTGGAGTTCATGGCGTCAAAAGAATAAAAGACGACCGACATGAGGGCGTTTAAAATATAAAAGACGTCTACAATCAAGGCGTTAACTCTTTTGGGATCTCAAGAAAGTGACGACCCGAACGTAGGCGTTAAATAAAAAATGACTTTAGACAAGTCGTTATTTAAACAAATGACGCCCCAGACACCGGCGTTAATTAACTGCGAATTCCGAACACCACGCTTCCGACTAGAATCAGAAAGCAAAACCCAGTACTACTTGTAATCGTCTCTGCAGCTTCGAACGGGCATAAGATCCTTCGAACTTCTATAAGAAGAAGGAATTTTCCTCAGCAAATAAACCAAATCCTTTGTTCTGTTACTTTTGCTTCTGATTTCACAGGTGTTGCTACACCTACTTCGGTGACAGTCACTGAAATAACCTCAGAAGATGGAGAGAGCCATCAAGCGGCCAAAGATTTCTACTACTAGGCTCTCAGAAATCAACGGACGCCTTAGTAGCAGAATTACATCGAACCATGTATGTGAGTTTGAACTGTTCTACTGTTCTTTCCCCTTTATCTTTACCACTCCCAACCTTCTTACCCTCCGTACTCTTCTCTTCTTTTCTTTTCTTTCCTTTTCCACAGGATTATCCAAATATTCCAGGAGCCAGGAGATACACTAAGAACAAGTGGCTCCTCCTTTTACTCTCCAAATTCAGCTCTGACATGAGAGTTTTTATATCTAGATGGCACCTCCTAGGCCTAGTTACCCATGCCAAACATTATGACCAAATCCACTTAGATTGGGCAGCTATAGGAGCTCTTGTGGAGATATGGCACCCCTCTACTCACACCTTCCTATTTTCCACCTTTGAAGCTACCATCCTATTGGAAGAGTTAGAGATGATCTTGGGCTTGAAGAAGATGAAGCAAGGAGATGAGGAGAAGATGGTCATCATGCCAAGGCAAATCTCCTCACATGAATTGTTAACAAGCTTGATTCCCAGCCCAAACCTAGTGAATCAAATCAAAGCCACCAAAGGAATCAACCTCCTAAAACTTGCCTCATGGGTCTACAAACGATCCGACCAAGCTAAAGAAGATGAAGAAGTGGAGCGAGTAGCAAAGGCTTTCGTGGTATGCTTGGCGGGAGCAATCTTATTCCCCTCCACGGAAGACTTCTTGGATGAATCCCAATTAAGCGCAATAATTAGTTTATGGGAAGGAGAGAGAGTGGGACCGGCGATATTAGCCTTCCTATATAGTGGGCTCACTTCGGCGGCAATGGGGAGACCAATCTATGGATGCATGCTTGCACTATCAAGTTGGGTAGATCTCCACTTCAAGTTCGATCCATGTGAGGAGGCCCAACAACCCTCAAGAATCTTTTCAAAAAGCCCACTTTTCTATATGACCGGCTCACTGGGGATAAGCAATAGAGTGGTGAACTGGATACCTCAAATTAAAAAGAGAGCGGAATGGAGGGAGCATCTCAATGTAATGCCAAAGAACCTCTTCACATGCGCCCTGGGACTACTCAAAATGCAGGAACTCCGCGCACGATTCTCCCCCGGCACGGATCTTCGGCTCGTAGGTGCCACAGAATTTGTGCTATACAACTCCCACCGATGCCTTCCTCAACTCGGGCTTCCACGGCGGCTATTCGAGGACCCATCTCATCTTCCTCCTATCAAAACAAGAGACATCGGCGGCAATGAAGATGGAGAAGAATGCACCACCATCCAAGCTCTGTGGAAAATCTGCAAGACTCATCAACCTGTGGAGAACTTGGAAGAAGACAGAGATCAGTGGAAATCATATGTAATAACTTTAAGGAACTTGAGGCCCAAGAATGGCTCATTAAGTACAATGTAATCTCTTTCATCAATAAATCAATAATAACATTCTGATTGAGCCAATTACAATATTTCTGATCAATTCTTCCAACAATCTGTGATTCTGCTCTGAATAACGACTTAGTCAATGCCGTCAATTCAAAAAATGACGCCTCAGTATATGTCGTTTCTCATTAATCGGCTCTCAAAATTGACGCCTTCAGCAATAGGCGTTAACTGAATCACGACTTAAGACAAGGCGTTAATTCGATTCAAATTCCAAAAAGTATTCGTTAAAGATCCAAAAATAATGCCTTAGGGTAAGCCACGTTTCATGTAAACCACGTCTTCAGACACGTCGTTAATCAAAAACAGTAATCATTATTCACATCATGTCAATCAAGTCCCATTAAATGTCTCTGACGACGGTTGTCATTCCCCATGCGAACGCAAATAACGCCTTAAAGCACGTTGTTAAAAATGGAAGAGACGCCCTCCGGTCCAGTCGTCTTTTTAACAAGACACGACTTTGATGGGGTCGTTAATTCTTTTTGACCATTCAACTTGCTTTCCCTCCTTTCTTCTTCTTCCTTCGTTTTGTTTCTTCTTTCCTTCTGCAACCCTAACCGAACCCAAAACTCCCCTTCTTTCTTTCTCACCCTCTATCTCTCAAACCCTCACCTCCCTAAGCAATGGCCGGTGGTGGACACAAGAGGCAGCGGGTGTCTGCCCCGGAGGTGGTGGACTTGGGCGAGGAAGATCACGCCGTGGAGGAGGGACTTCCTCCCGCGGCAGCCGAGGAAGCTCCGGCGGCGGAGGAGCACGGCGAAAACGAGGAACCCGTCGAGGAAGGACGAGAAGACGACGGTGAAGATGATGATGGCGAAGAAGACGAAGAAGGAGAAGATGAAGAAGAAGGAGAGGACGAAGAAGAAGGAGAGGAAGACGAACAAGGGGAAGAACAACACGGGGAAGAACAACCGATGGCGATCGTTCCTCGCCGTGGCCAACTCCGGTGGCCACGGCAACCCCGGCAACAACTCCGTGGAGGGGTTGTTGAATCTAGACGACAGAAGGTAAGCCCCCAAAACCCCATTTCCCATTTTTTTCATTTTTATTTCCAATTTCACTCCATTTCCATAGCCATCGGGGAAGAAAACCAGAGATTCAGAAAGAAGACGCCCCCAGGGGAGTCGTGAATTAAAGACAAGACGCCCATACCTGGGGTCGTCAATTCATTTTCTTTATTTTGAAACAAATTAATTTCATGAGAGCATACCCTGTAGCATGTCGTTAATTTGAATCATCATGTTTCAACATCATGTTATGAATTCCCATGCTTTTTAATTCCATTGTTTATTTTTTCTTTAGCGTGTTTGCCATGATTATTTCGCGTGCTGTTTTATTTTTCTTTTAAAACCCTGGAAAACAACGCCCCCCATCGGGGCGTCAATTCAACAGATAACGACCATATGGGTGGTCGTTAATTTAAATAATTTCCAGAATGTATTTTTAGGCCCAAAAACTCATTTAAGAAAAACGTCCCATTCAGAGGCGTTACTTAAGCAAATGACGACCCAGGGATGGGCGTTAATTAAAAAAACCTTTCGAGAATATAGAAATTCATTTCAAAACCACTCCTCCCACCGGGGCGTCTCTTAGATAAACAACGACCCTAGCTGGGCCGTTAATTCAACAGGCACATAGATTCACCAAAAACCCATTTGGAAATAACGCCACACTCAGGGGCGTTAATCAAGCAAGCCACGACCCAAGGTCGGTCGTTAATTAAATCAAACAGCAAAAATCTCAACCAAAGCAATTAAACGAATTTACACATGAAAATTAACACTCTTAAACAAAAATTCTTTCTTTTATGCATGCAGGGGTTGATGAGGACACGCATCTCATAGGTCCAGGTCCGGGCAGCATACCACGGCCTCCCCGAGTTTCAGAGAGCTAGAGTGGATGCCATGGGGTTCGGGGCTTTCCTTAGCATAGAGCCAGTTAGACCCGACCTAGCACTGATCCAGGTTTTGAGGGAGAGATGGGATAGGACTAGCCGGGCATTTTTGATGCTGTGGGGTCACATGATCCCCACCCTAGAGGATGTAGCTAGGATCACAGGGCTAAGGGTAGACGGCGAGGCTGTGAGCGGGATCACCTACTCTGACTATACTGAGCTTACCCAAAGACTGCTAGGGTTAGAGATGGTCTATGAGACACCTAGCGAGTGTAGGACCATCTTCCGCACCGACCTCACCACAGCTATGGGATTGGGGGATGCTAGGCAGAGACCCAGGGAGTCTTTAGAGGAGTTTTCGCAGAGGTTGATGGACGGGGCTAGGGCAACCTATTGTCAGGACCCGGATGACGGAGAGAGGGCAGACAGAGATCTGAGGAGGTTCTTATTTTTGATGCTCGGGAGGCTACTACTTGGCACGAAGGGCGACGTCATCAACTGTCGCTTCCTAGGGATACTCGAGGACTTGGAGGGAGTCGACAGATACGCCTGGGGAGCGGCACTGTTGGCGCACATGATGGCCGACCTGTCTACAGGGACAGGATGAGAGACGACTGTCAGTGGCTTCTCACTTTTTCTTCAGGTATGCATTTCTTTGTTTGAATGTTTGAATGTATATGCGTATGAATGTTTTGCTAATATGATGCATGGATGCAGGTTTGGAGCCATCTATACATGCCCATGGGGCACGTCGACCTACGACCCGGAGGTGAGGGATCTTTCCCTCTGGCGCGACGCTGGCTGCCGGTCGTGTTCGGAGCCCCACTCTCTTACGAGCTGTGGGTGTTACGGAGGAGTTCCGCGACTTCCCTCCTTCATTGGTATGCATAATGCAAATTTTTTTTTGTGTTTATGTTATAGAATGTGATATGATGGATGAATGTATGTTTGTGAATGCAGGTGCGGTGGAGACCCTATGAGGGGATGACCAACGAGGGCCAGCCGTGGGTCGTAGCGGGCCGACCTCGCTTTGAGCACGAGCTTTGGGTTCATTGCTTGAGCGAGATTGAGCCGTTACGGCTTACGCTGGTGATGAGGACACTCGGCCTCCACCAGGAGTGGATAGAGGTCGGGGAGCCGCGAGGGATTGGAAAGAAGACACGCGGTCGCACCAAGGAGATCAACTGGAGAGTGCGGTTCGCGGACCAGTACGCGAACTGGCAGCGAGGCGGTACCCGAGTCACCTCACGAGCGACCGACAGCTCTGAGTACCTCCAGCGCTATTGGGAGGTTTACGCCGGCAGGCCCCAAATGAGGGTCCTAGGGGTATGTATGAATGCACTTATTCTTCAATTAAATGCGAATGCTTATGTATATCTATCATGCAACTGATGTGTAATGGATGCAGGACGCACGAGACATAGCAGCGATAGATGCACAGGCCCACCTACACAGCCTGGAGGCACAGCTGGCCACCACACGGGCAGACCTTGAGACCCTGGTGAGTGTTTAATTTATTTGAATATGAAAATGAATTTTTTGTTTGATCTTTGAATTATTGATGATTAGCCACTGACAATCTTAATGAACGCAGCGTGCCCAGCAGGGAGCAGCAGGGAGAGATACGGGAGAGACCTCTAGCTCGAGAGGGCCTAGTGCAGAGGCGACTGCACTAGCAGAGCAGCTGGCGGGGGCAGTGGCACGGGCTGAGGCGGCAGAGCGCGACCTCGCCTCACGGGTAAGTTTCAAAACTCAGACCTCATTTAATTATCTATTATTATGTGCTGATAAAAAAGGTGTTTTGCAGACGGAGGAGCTCCGAGCCGCTCTCACTTGCATCGAGGAGGGCCAGCAGGCGATGGCCACACGGGTGAGTTTTACTTTTAACCATGCATTCATTTCATAAACTGCTGAATTATTGCATTAAATGTGGAACTGATGACTTGTTTACCTGTTTGTAGACTACACAGTTACAGGCGGCTCATACCCGGGCTTCCCTAGCTGGGGCAGAGTTGGCGATCCGTGAGCAGCGGATCGCAGAGCTGGAGAGGGCTTTGAGGCGGCGTGAGGAGCTGCCTCAGGACATAGCGGAGCTGCGGGTCGCTCTTGAGCTGGAGCGGAGAGAGCGTGCGCGAGAGCGAGAGGAGCACCTGGCGGACCGTGCCCGTCACCACGGGCTACAGCAGTCGGAGCGTGCTCGGTACCAGGAGCAGGTGACAGCGCGCGAGCGTGAGCTGGCAGACTTGAGGACCAGCTAGCCGTTACCCAGGAGCGGCTACGAGCGTCAGAGGAGCGTCTCCAGCGAGGGCGGGAGCGGGCGTGAGCTGTAGGGTACAGCTTCACCAGCTCCACCTTTGTGGCGGGCTCTTCTCTTCGAGAGAGGAGCGAGGTAGGGGGCCAGGTTCGGGTTCCAGCTTCTTCACGGGGGCCCATGCCCCCTCCACCAGCGCCACCTCGGGACGACGAGGACGAGGTAGAGAGTAGGAGAGAGGAGGGTGGAGGCGAGAGCTGAGAGAGACTTACTTGTACTCCTCCACCCTCACACCTGTACTCAGATATTTATAATGTATATATATATGAGATTGAAATTTTTGTTACCTGAGCACTTGTGTAGTTGTGTACTTGTGGGCGTGTACCTCGCTTCTTTTCCACGTTTTTGGCTTTCGCTTTTATTTTCCCCTATGCCTGCAGCTGTAGTTCGCACTTAAACAAACAGGTTAATTCATCTGTTCGACTTGGCCCCTTGCTCAATAAGCAAGGGATGTCTTTACTTTGACCTTGATAGCGGGTCAAGGGGCCAAGCCTTTAATCAAATAAGGTAAATGAAATAACCAATAAAGGGAGATGCATCACACAAGCACACATATGCAACCTATAACAAAAGATGCCCATGTAAAAATGCACGCACACATCATGAAAGATAAACCACCATTTTTTTCTTTTTTCTTTCATTTTCTTTCCTCTCTTTTTTTTTTCATTTCTTTTCCAAAAAAGACGCCTTAGACTAGGTCGTTATTTGTATAGAAGACGCCCTCAGAGACGGTCGTTAGTTTTGAAAAAAGGTGACATATTTAAAGGTGTTACTTAATAAAAGACGACTTCGGCTCAGGCGTTAATTATATAAAAGGTGCCTCCCTCAGAGGCGTTAATTTTGCTGTTTCATAATTAGGTTGACAAAGCTACTAGGGCACTTGGTCATACATGGTCATCATAGAGGATTCATTGGCCTTTCTTGATTAATTAAAAAGGGGTCGACGTGCTAGTGGTTAAACTTATACGCAAGATCTCGCACGGTGCAATCTCCTAGGTCAGTCTCGACCATCGTGCTGGTTTATGACTTACCACAAAGAAAGAGATGGAAGAAGATATAAGGAAGCCCATAAGGGATTCTGAAAAACTTGAGGTAAAAGCACTTGCCCTACCCTATGCCTGTTGGGATTCGGTCTTTGGCATAGGGAAATTTTGTTACCTTTTGCCTCTTTTTTGTATTGCATGCATACGCCCAAGGTCTTCCTTGCGGGGACTTTACCCTCTTGACATGCTTTTCTTTTCACGATTTGACTTTCACTTTGGAACTGATTTGTATTGATAAAAGACCTAATTATACTTGGGCTTTTACGGTATTTTGTTCCCTTTTGGGCCCTGACTTCCACTTACTAAGGCGGCGGGTAGGCTTAGCAGGTCTACCCCGAGACCTTCCTTCCTCCCTTGTGGGCCGAAGAGGAAAAGAATGGGTATTGTCTTCACCTTTAGTCAGGTTTTTGACTTTCCATCAGATTTTGCACTGCTTGAGTTCGAGGTTTAAGCGTGTAGTGTGTGTGTGGGTGTCGACCCTATTTTAGTTAACAAGACTGACGAATGAATACTGAAATTTGACCTTTCAGATCTTGCGTCCTTGTATGCCATGGCAACGATTTTTTTTTTTGGAGAATTTCTATTTTGTTTGGGATTTTGGAAATTCTTTGTTTTTATTTTTTTTGGTTTTGGATTAGGGGTAGTATTTCTTAAGGTACAGCCCGTTCCAAGGATGAGCTAGCTCTTCTCCTTCAGCGTTAATCAATTTATAAGCATTGCTAGGATAAACATCTTTTATAACAAATGGTCCTTCCCAGTTTGGTTGGAGTTTCGAACGGGGTCCGCCAGGTTTTACAAAGATTCTCTTGACTACCAACTCACCGACTTTGAATTTTCTCTCAACTACTTTCTTTTGATAAAAACGTGAAAGCCTATTTTGATAAACACGCGCATGCTCAGCGGCGACCAGACGCTTCTCATTTAGGAGTTCCAACTGGGCAAAGAGTGAATCACGACGCTCATCAATAGAGAATTCCTCGCCCAATTGTACTCGCAGAGAGGGAATGAGAATCTCATAAGGAACTACCGCCTCCATTCCATAAGTGAGGGCGTAAGGGGTTTGCCCTGTAGGGGTACGAATGGAAGTGCGATAGGCCCAGAGAGCTTCAACTAGCTTGTCTGGCCAATCCAAAAATTTATTAGCCTCACACGTCTTTTTAACAATTTTAATCAAGCTTTTATTAGTTGCCTTTGCTTGGCCATTGCCCTGTGGATAATAGGGAGAAGAATGATGCAATGCAATGTTATACCTATTGCAGAGATCCTTGAGCTCTTGAGAGATGAATAGAGGTCCATTGTCGGTGATGATGGTACTCGGGATGCCGAATCTTGCGATGATATTCTTCATTATGAATTTGCAGACGGTTGATGCTTTGATCTCCACGAATGCTTCCGCTTCTGCCCACTTGGTGAAGTACTCCGTTGCCGTGAGGATGAATGATTTTTGCTTCGTGAGGAGGTTCGAGTCACCAAGAGGTCCAATGATATTGAAAGCCCACATGGAGAAAGGCCATGGGAGGACATAGGATGGAGTGAAGAAGCAGGAGAATGAATCTTGTCGGTGTGCAGTTGACACTTAACACACCTTCGAACATAGATGGAACAATCCTCTTCTAGAGTTGGCCAATAGAAGCCTAGCCTAAGGATCTTCTTAGCTAGCATCTGGCTGTTCACATGACCACCACACACTCCTGAATGCGCCTCTTCTACGACCTTCCAGGATTCATCATCGTCGAGGCATCTTAATAAAACACCCGTGAGCCCTCTTCTATAGAGCACACCTCCAACCAAAACATACCGCTGAGCCACTCTTCTAATCGCTTTCTTTTCTTCCACAGTGGCTTCTTCGGGATAGGATTGATGATTGCAATATCTGGCAATCTCATAATACCAAGGTTTCTCTTCATCAGCCAATTCTTCTTCCCAATCTAACAACATGACCTCTTTGCTTTTAAGAGCTTCACTCCGCCTGACCTTCTCGAGCACCTTGTCCCTAATATCGAGGAATGCACGATCCTTAATAGCTGGAGTGTCACGCTGATGAATGAGAGGAACGTGAAAATCTCGTTGGGGAGGAAAGACTAAAGCGGAGGCCAAAGAGGCAAGAGCGTCAGCTAAGATGTTCTGGCTTCGAGGGACATGGACGAAGATCAATTTGATAAAGAGTTTGGCATAAGCTGAAGCAAGTTCCTGGTAGGGCTTGAGTTTAGGATTGATAGTGCGGCACTTCACAAGCACCTGGCGTAGAATGAGTTGACTGTCACCCACGATTCGTAATTGGGTAACGCCATATTTATGAGCGGTTTGAAGACCGGTGAAAAGGGCCTCATACTCAGCTATATTATTCGTGACAGGGAAAGTGAGCTGAGCAGCAAATGGGATGGTGACCCCTTCTGGTGTTAAAAGAACCATGCCGATCCCTCTTCCTTGGGAATTTAGAGCTCCATCAAAATGTAATATCCACATAGGATCGTGGGGTTGATTAATGGACATTAGTTCTTCATCTGGAAACTCTGAATTGACAGGATCAAATCGAGGGAGAGGGTGGTGAGCAAGATGTTCGACGATGGCATAACCTTTGATTGCTTTATGTTGAATGTAAGTGATGTCAAATTGAGAGAGAAAACTTTGCCAGCGTGCCAATCGGTCGGTAAGGACAGATTTTTCAAGAAGGAATTTAATCGGATTCATGCAAGCAATGAGGTGAACCTCGTGAGCTAAGAAATAATGTTTTAACTTTTGAACTACCCAGACTAAAGCAGCGCAAGTCTTCTCCATGGCTGAGTACCTCTGCTCACAAGGGTTGAGAAGTTTAGACAAGTAGTATGCTGCCCTCTCCTTCCCTTCTTCATCCACTTGAGCTAGGACAGCACCTACAGAGTCATCCAGGACAGAAACATAGAGGATAAGTGGTTTGCCCGGAATTGGCGGCCTCAGGACAGGAGGATTGGCCAGATAATCCTTCAATCCGTCAAAAGTTGCCTGACATTTATCATCCCAATTAAACTTGACCCCCGGCTTAGTAAGCTCGTAAAACGGCCTGCATCTTTGTGAGTGCTGGGAGACGAAGCGGTGAATAAATTACAACCTCCCGATTAATCCTCAAACTTCCTTCAAATTCTTGGGAGGAGGCATATCCCTGATGGCCTTTGCCTTATTGGGATCAACTTCAATTCCTCTTTTGCTGACAATAAACCCAAGCAACTTTCCTGATGAAACACCAAATACACACTTCTTGGGGTTCATTTTCAACTGATATTCTCGTGATCTTTGCAAGACTTTAGCTAAAACCCCAGGATGCTCAATCCTTGTTCTTGATTTTACTACCAGGTCATCCACATACACCTCAATATAAATATGAATCATATCATGAAAAATTACCATCATAGCCCTCTGATAGGTGGCTCCAGCATTCTTGAGACCAAAAGGCATGACCACATAGCAGTAAGTACCCCATGGTGTAGTGAATGACGTTTTCTCTTGATCTTCTTCAGCCAGGCGAATCTGATTATAACCCGAAAAACCATCCATAAAGGAGAGAGTCTCAAATCCTGCCGTATTATCAATCAAAACATCAATATGAGGGAGGGGGAAGTCATCTTTAGGACACGCACGGTTGAGGTCCCGAAAGTCTATACAAATCCGAACCTTTCCATCTTTCTTCATGACCGGGACGATGTTAGCCACCCAATTCGGATAGAGGACAACTCTAACAAATCTAGCCTTATGAAGCTTGTCGACCTCTTCTTTCATTTTTAATGCCATGTTAGGGTGGAAATGTCTCAACCGTTGTTTGATCGGGACAGACCCTGGCTTAAGTGTAAGCCGATGTTCAACGAGCGCAGGGTCTAATCCAGGCATATCTTCATAACTCCACGCAAACGTGTCCTTGTATTCTTGAAGTACCGAAATAAGCGCCTCCTCTTCGGCAGGCGGCAAATTCTTGCTGATGAGGACGATCCTAGGATCTTCTTCCGTACCCAAATTTATTTCTTTGGTAGGCTCTTCTACTGAGGCTGATGGTTCGTCAAATCTTCTCATGCCACTAGCAAGGGCATCAGCCTCATCCTCATATTCTTCATAACTTTCATCCCCCTCTTCAACAGGGTCTTCATCATTCATAATCTCATTGACACCAAAACCCTCATAAGAAGCACAAGTATCCTCATATTCTAACTCTGGCAGGATAATCGGATTCTCTAGAAATTCGGGGAGAGTTGAGCATGCCCGACATCTTCTAGTCAATTCTAACAAGAACCTACGGAGAATCTGCTTACTCTTGGATTTCCTATGTGAAACTACCCCATGGATCTTATTATTAGAAGAAGAAGAGCAACTAGCTTGATCATTAGAAGAAGAAAAGGGAGGGGGTGAAAAAGTAGATACAGGAGGGGATACAGATGAGGACCCCTCGCAGGAGGGGTGGAAAAGGTTTATCAATGAATCTTGGAAGAGCGGCCCCTGGGTCGGGGCACACTCAGAGAGGAGATAAGAGGTCTCCTCAACAGAGATGGAGGATGAAGAAGTTGGAATTTTGGCATTTTTTTTTCTTTTTCGTTTTCGTTTTTATCTTCATTTTTATTTTCTTTTTCAAGGAGAAAGCAGTGTGAAGGGAGAATAGAAGGAGGAGTGGAGATTGAAAGATTGGAGAAAGATTGAATCAAAGATGACCCATGCGGGGGTGTGATGGAGAGTTTGGAAAATTGCTCGAGGAGCAAGGGAGGAATTGAAAGAGAGACTTGCATTGAATTTGGGGAAAAGCTGATCATGATCGGAGGCGGTCTCGGCACGTGAGAAAACAATTGAGAATGCAGAGAAGCAAGAAGAGACGGATGCATAGAAGTGAGAGAGAGAAAGCCGGCCCACAGCCTGTCTATTGTAAATCCTTCTTCATATGGTACGTCTGGCTCTCCAATATCTGTGTAATCACTCAGCAGCTGCCTCTTGTCTGTTATCACCGTCGGCATTTCAATCAGGTCGTGGATCAGTGGCGGCCATTCCGGATCTGTCGGCATGAAGAGACGGCTTAAGGCAATAGTGATGTCATTCATATCAAACCATCTATACCAGTCGCACTCTGGATCATCCATTTTCCTCCTCTTATCAGGCCTTAGAGATTCCAGGGCTTTGTATGTAACCAGTGGAGCAATATGTCGAGCAAACTGTCTAGCATGAACGTCTTGACAGTCTAACATGGAAGTGATTATTGTAGTCTGCTCATTATCTTGGACGCCACCTTTAATAAAATGTGTCTGCAATGTCCAAGTGAGCGGTTGGCGATCTGTCTTCAAAGTGGAGGTCATAACTGCCCATGGTTCTTCTTCATTCTTGCTTGGTCCTTTATAGCCTAGGCCGCCCCATGCAATCAATCTTTGTGGCTTGACATGCTTAGTTCTACACTGACAATTGACACCCAGGCCTTTGCCAACCTGGTACCCCATTCTCATCAGAATATTCCAAAACGGGGTATTCATTGTGTTCTTCTTCTTCTTCCCCTTGGAAGTTAGGGGTGTCATGGCAACTGTTGTAACTGTCTCTGGTGGCATCGGCCGTGGGTGAGGGATATCCAATACTGATAGCAACGGCTTGTTGGAAGGCCAAATAGAAGGAACTGACGTTGCTAGGTGTATGTCTTCATCAGGCAGAATCGGCATGCTAGTCACTTTGATAATACGGCCCTTGTGTGGAAACTTGAGGTATTGATGATTTGTAGAGGGCACTGCATCTAATTGTTGAATATAGGGGCGACCCAAGATGCCATTGAATGTTGGATCCATGTCCAAGATGTGAAAATCGACTGTGATTGTTGCTGGACCCAGACTAACCTTTAACGTTATCATGCCCAGAGGAGGCTTCTTAGTATTGTCGTATGCTGTGACTGTTATGGTAGATGGCCGAATCTGATTTTCTGGAATGCCGCACATCTTCAAAGTGGTGGGCGGTAATACATTGATGGATGCCCCAGTGTCCACCAAACATTGTTTTACTGCCACTTTATTTATGTCAACTGTGATACACAGGGCATATTTCCTTGCTGGTTGAGGTGCCAATTCATGTTCATAAAAAGTAATTGCTGGTTGACCGCTAGCGGGCGTTAAGACTGTAGTTATCTGCTCGGCAGGGATGTCCTCATTGACCATAACTTTCTGTAAATATTCCTTTAAAGCCAATTGATGAGTGGTTGACCTCTTAATCAATTCTAAAATAGAGATTCTTGCTGGAGTTCGGTCAAGATGCTTCAGTAAATCATATTGAGTGCCTGGCACGGACTCTTGCTCTTGCTCTTGTTCATTTGGCCCCTGTGCGGGCTCCTGCTCTCTCTGGGGAAAGATGCGCTGGAACATCCGTCCGCTGCGGAGCGGTGCCATGGTTCGATGCGCCTCTGTCGGGGTAAGTGTGGAGGGAGGGTTGGAAGATGAAGAAGGAACATTAGTGTTGACAAGTGGTGGAGAAGTGTTCAAAGAAGAAGTCGGCGAGGAATTCGACAAGGCAGCCCCCGTAGGAGGTATTGGAGAAGGGTTCAAAAGAGAAGCACCCGTAGGAGGCATAGGGATGGAAGGGGGTATTGGAGTGTGGGAAGGGCTAGCGGGTTGAACAAGGAGAGGTCGGGGTATAAATGGTGGTTGAGCTGATGGTGGAGGTGTCCTTGCCGGCGGAGGAGTGATGGTAGTGGATGTAACCGGTGCTGGTGACGGGCGAATGAGGAGTGGCCTAGATGGTGATGGCGAAGGATTGTTGGCGGATGATGGAGTTTGCTGCGTCGGAGGCTGTGGTCGTGGTGGACGGGTAAGGAGAGACCGGGTTGGCAAGGATGAGGAATTAGTGGGGATAGATGGGTTAATGGGGCGAAAAAGGGGGCGACTTAATTGAGGGGTAGAAGAAGAAGGAAGCGTGCGCAAAAGGTGCGGAGGTTGATTTGAATTATGATTGAATGCCCCGATAGAGGCGTTTTCTTCGTGCCATCCCTGCCCTCTCTCTACTTCATGGAGAGATGTGACCGAGTTCACATGTTGATTTGCTTGGTGCTCCGGCAATGGGTTGTGGACAATCCCCATAACGTGCTGAGGTGCTGGAGCTTGCTGTTGTACTGGTGGAGCTGGTTACTGCGGCTGCTGAGCCTGCTGTTGCCGAGGAGGCCTTCTTACTTTCATAGCAGTGATGAACTGTCTCATCTCGTCCCAATTAATACCGCCCTGGTCATTTAAGTCATAGATGTAGTCCTTGAAGTGAAAGCAATGGTCAATATTGTGACCAGGGGAGCGGTGGAAAACACAATAGCGGGACGTGTCAACATTAGCGAGCCACGCTGTCCTTTCTTTTGGTAACATGAGTAAATTAGCAGCCATCAGGGCATTAAATATATCTGGGAGACTTTCTGGCAATGGCGGATAATGGGCCCTTTTGGGGCCAAGTGGTCTCCTTTGCTGTTGTTGTTGCGGGCCATAGTTGGTGGGTGGCGGTACTTGGTGGTACTGTTGCGGAGCTGAGGGGTCTGCATGTGGCGTTTGGTTTTGTGGCGGAGCAAGGGAAGGTTGAGGAGCAAATTGGTGTTGTGGGGGTGAGTGGAAGAGGGTGTTTTGTTGTGGAGGTGGCGGAGGTCGTAGGTTAGATTGGCGAAAAGGTGTGGGATTGCCGACCGCGCCAACTTGTTCATTGATGACGGTGCCCTCAGTCGTGGGCCCGCTATTGTTGACATTTGTATTTTTCTTGACCAACCGTGGTTTCGGTTCGAGCATGCCCATGATGGGCGAATCCTTCATCTGAGTTTGAATATATCGAGCTCTTTCATAGAGCTCCTCCATGGTGGTCAATCTGTTCATGGCTAATATATGCCGGAACTGAGGGGTTGCATTTGAAATAATCATTTTAACCTGCTCTGGTTCTGACAAAGTATCTTTCAATTTCTCGGCCATTGATCGCCATCTATTAGCAAATATGATGAAGTCCTCCTCGGGCTTCATTTTCTCTGCAACCAGGTCCGTAACAGATAGAGAGGGTCCAGCCCGGTCCCTATACTTCTGCAAAAATTTCCTTTGAACCACATCAAAATTGCTGGCATCTGTCGGATCCAAGGAATAGAACCACTCGAGGGCTGGCCCCTCTAGAGATCTTCTAAACAAATAAGCCAGTGAGGCTTTGTTGCCCTGCCAAAAGGAGGTCTCATACATAAAATCCTTCAAGTGAATAAATGGATTGCCAGTTCCATTGTATCACCGGAAATTCGGCATCTCAGAAGGTGGTAAGTGAAAAACTGGCAATGTATGCAGAGAGATCTCTGGAGCATTCTTGGCAGCAGTAACCTTGTTGAGTTGTTCTTCCATGCTAGCCAATTTCTGAAGGAGCAAAGCATTAGTGTCTGACTCGACCAGGGCCGAATTTGGAATGAAGGTATTTGGCATAGGCGTCCTTAGAATTTGGGGAGGTTGAAAGAATTGGGGCCTAGCCGCGGAATAACTTGCCTGTTGGGCCGGCATGGCCGCACCGGGCGTTGGTGGACAAGAGGGGGGTTTGTGCAAGACCGCCTGGTCATTAACAACGTGATGGCCACTCGCGGCCGGAGGGGGATTGGAAGATGAAGAGGGAACAGATTTCCCTTTCAAAGCGGCCTGAACTGCCTGCCGCTGGGAATCGTCCAATTGAGATAATGCATGAATTAAATCATTGACATTGAAAGAAGGGGAGGTGTTCCCCGATGTGTTCTGATTGGATGGTAAAGCTTGAGAAGAGGGTTCAACCTCAGGAGTTGTGGTGTCAACCACATGAATTTGAGAATAATGAACCTGAGACGGAGGGTGGTTTCCCTCATGATAGATGGAATCTTGGAGGGGTGCCTCATAAGATTGATCAAAAATATTCTCTTCCACATCATCATAGGCGTACCCGTAGCTTGCCATGTTGATAATCTTACCTGAACGGAGTTGCATGTTTAAGTAGAGAAGCTTATTTTGGAGGAATTATAATTGCAGTAATCACTCAATCCAATCAAGTTATGCAAACAAGTTGTAATGAACGCAAGCTTTTAGATTCAAGTTTGAGATTAGAGTGAATTAAATTGATGCACAATCCTCTCTCTTTGTAGTGTAGAACTTAGTTGTGAGTTTTGGTTGTGATATCCGGGTTAACTAAGTTCTTTCTCTCTCCTCACCAACGGTAGGCTATCTAAACTCCGGGTACTTCAAGGTACAATTAGCCCGACATCCGTGAGGGAATCCACGGGTGCGGAGACTTACGGAGGTCTTGGAAAAGAATTTCCGGTCCAAAGAGACGGAATGCTCAATGGAGGGTTGTTCCAATTCCAAGAAGGGTGTGTGGAATCCTAGTGTAGAGAGAGGAGGTCTCTCAACCAAATGCCACAAAATGCAGAATAATATAAGCAGAGCAATCAGGTATAATCAGATAATGAATATGTGAATCAATCCAACATGAACAAATAGATCAAGCAACTTTCTGTTAACACACAGGTAGAAAGCGACTTGGCAGAAGTCGCTAAAATAAGGAAACACGACAGCGTGGCTGTCGCTAATCTGTGAAGTCCTGTCGGACAGTGCTCAAGAAACGCCTTGGTGTGAGGCGCGGATTGTGTAAAAGACGCCTGGGAAAGGGGCGCCGGATAGACAAAGGACGCCCACAGAGGGGGGCGTCAATTCTCAGGGAGGGAGAAAGCAGGAGACGCTATATAAAAGGCGCCTTTGCAGAAGGCATTAAATGCAAGAAAGACGCCTTGAGTAAAGGCGTTAATTCATGAAAAATGCCTTGATGTGAGGCGTTAATTAAAAAAAACACAGAGAACATAAACTGGCTAATCCGAGGGGTATGGGTGTGCAGTGTGCACAATGGAGGGTGCCAGTGAGGCACAGTGGAGGGGTACCGTGGGTACCTAAGGGAAAGGGCACACGTGGGTGCCAATGGGGAAAGGGCACACGTGGGTGCCAACAGGAGAGGGTAATCAAAAGAAAAACAGTGGAAGTCCCACCGTGATCGCCAATTTGTGAATCGTGTTTTTCACATCAAAAATAAATAAATAAGAGGAAGATAAACAGTGAAACAAAGGGAATAAAGGGGAGCAAGAGATTGCTATTGGAGTGTGATCGCCAGAGGGGTTACCTCAAAAGAAGGGAGATTGATCGCGAATACCTGGTGAAAATAGGATGCGGGATGAGTGTAGATTCCTTCCTCCTCCTTCTACCGGCCGGCCGATGAAGGGGGTTTTCCTCTTAATTACCCTTAGACAAAGAACAAACAAAAGAGGATGGATTAGCCAAGTGTGTGTAGTATCAATCCAAAAGAGTAATATGATGATGAAAGTGGAGCATAAAGTGTGCACCTTTTGGTTATTTTAAAACCCCTAGGAGAATTAAGGAAGGAAAGAGATATGATGCAGAGCTAATGCAAACTTAAAAGGGGAACGATGTATGATGAACAAAGATGAAGTAATAAATTGATGGAAAGAACTCCCTGCTGTTCCTGACAACAGTAAAGGGAAAACCAAGTTGATGCAGCTGATGCACTAGGAAGAAGAAGACCACTGCAGGAGCACGGATTCGCAAAGAAAAGGAGAGTAGAAAGGCTTCTGCTATGCTATCCGCTGTTTTAGCCAACCTTCCTATCAAACTTCTGCTATGCTATCTCCTCGCGCGAACTCGACCCAGGAGGCTATTTATAGGGTAGAAAACACAAATCTAATGGGATAAGAACTAGCAAGACCCTTCTACGGCAAGGTCTCTAGTTCCCTAATCGAGCAAGATGACCAAACAGAGCAGGGGACTCTCCAGGAAAGGGCAGTTCAAGCAGGACACGGAAGAAAAAGAGACGACTCTCATCAAGGCGTTAATTGAAATTGACGACTTGCGTCAGGGCGTTAATTGAAATCATGACTGGGACAAAGGCGTCAATTCTTGGATTTAATTTTAGTAAGAAAACCTTCCTTATTTGAAAATTATAAAGAGACGCCTATAGGAGAGACGTTAATTCAAAACACGACCCAGGGAGGGACGTTACTTTTTTTTGATTTCAATTAGGGTAGGATACGTCAAATATCAGAAACTGACGCCTCTTGCTACGGTCGTCCTTTCTTTGAAAAACGTCTTAGCTCAGGTCGCTATTTAAAACACGCCCCTCTTCGAGTCGTTAATTACAAAAATGCAAGAAAAATCATAAAAACCCACACAAAAATAGAAAAACTTTATATTATAGAAATATTGAAGTTCACTTTGGGACGTTAACATAGTGACATGAGATTTGATCAACATAGTATCAATTTTAGTGTGTCTACAACTATCGATCACTAGGCTTCGCTCCGTGTTATACTACCCCGATTGAAACCCTCGGGTTTGCCCTTTTGCGATAGTTTAGCCCAGTCTGATGCCCGTGAATCATAAATAAAGGGAATATAAACAAGGCCTCTGCGAGCATGGTTAATTTGGGCCTACGGGTTTGCCCCCGCCATGGCCATGACCTAACCTCGATTCGGGGTCGATAACCCTTTGGGTCGGACCTACCCTTGCTGGGTTTCGTCTTATTTCTTAATATTAAATCACGCCGGATCATAGGCGAACATCCACACAATGGATTACCCATGGTGTTGCTGCATTTTCTGCATAAATTAGTCCCAGATGTCCGATTGAGGTTTCTATGATGCTCCTTATCTATGATGCTCGTTAATCTCAAACTCGATGGCCCGGGACTACGCCAGTTCACCTTTGAACCTACATGCGTATGTAACGGTGTCAACGGTGGGTCAAAAGATTTATGCAGACATGATCGAGAAGCCCCTCGAAGATCTGAACCTCCTAGTAGGCTAACCTTAGGGGGTACTACATTCGATATGGGCCCGGGTGCTACCGCTTCGTGTACACCTATACGATTAAGGGACTATCTCATACTTCTGTAAACGAGTACCCGCTACATCTCCCCCGACATATTCTGGGATAGGGGGAGATGCTGCCAAAATTTTTATTCTTTATTGCTCGAGTCACAACAAAAACAAGAGGAACATAATCCGATCAAAACAAAAAAATGTAAGAAAATCAAAACAACAAAAATATAACAAACCAAAGCATATAAATAACATTAGATCAAAACAAAGAAATGTTATAAAATCAAAATAATAAAATAATAATAATAATAAATGTACCAAAATAAAAATAATAAATATAATAATATAATAAAAATCAAAACAATAAAAAATTTATAATAGAATGTAAACAACAAAACATAATAAGATTAAAATAACCAAGAATATATATATATATATATATATATATATTGATAATAAAAGAATAATGATAATGATCATAATGAAATAGTTATGAGCGACACAAGATTTCTTCCTCGCAGAATCGACAAGGTCTCATCATGGACAATTTTCATTCCTCCTCAAATAATAAAAAGTATCTTGCATTTCCATGCATGCATTAATATAAATTTTAGGTCATCGGGCCCTTTCTCTTGGCTATTAATCAAAGGTTTTCTCTCATCAGAGAGATGTAATTAACGTCGTAACCTCTACGGCACGGCAGGGCTCAGGTCCCGACTCAATATCCCTCATCGTCTGGTCATCAAACGGCGAACACACATCAGTGACTCCAAGCTTCTCGATCTTTGGAGTCCGAATAAACTCTCACCTCGTGACTGACATGCCTGTGCAGAAAATAAAAATAAAAAATTAAATAAACTATAAAAAAACATCCCACAAGTTTGGCACACCTAGTGGGACTTTGAGCCTCCTTTCATCTCTTCGCCAGGACTAAGGGCCCTATAGCCTCCCTATAAGTTTCTAACTATCGGTTCGATGAACTACACGTGATGCTTCTGCAATCATCATGGCTGGAGTGACCTTCGGACCAGCCATCATTTGCGACCATGCCAGGTATGGCTACCTGGCCGTGCCAACAAGGTTTGGCAATTTCCCTCTAATGGTGGGCTTTCCCAACTTCTTGGGGGTAGCCTTTGTGGACTTGCTGACCACGGAGGTCGCCGAGCCCGTGCAAACTTGCAAACTGACTGTTCCAGGAATTGTTGTTCCCTCTGCCGGGTTCACCCAAGCCAAAGTTGTACACCAAAACCTGCTGATGACGCATCATCCAAGGTAGCCAGCTATCACGTGCACCATGTTTGCCACAGCGCCAGTTCAACCAACCAGTGGCCGACGCTTCACAAGAGAAGAATACAAAGGAATGCTGTCGCTACCTCTTCTAGAGGTCGTCTTTCCGCCTCTGGCAAGTCCGTCCTCATCGGGGATGTGATGATTCACCTCAACACTCGGAAAGCCAAGCTCATGCTAGACCGGGAGGTGCCAATAGTCCTCGTACAGAATTCTTTCCAGGCACTAGCCAGGAACTAGAAGGAGTATGCTGGGAGAAGTGACCCTGCACGAAGCAGGCTGGCTCCAAAGCCGGCCAAATTCAACAAATCTGGGTGCCCAAGAAGGTTCAGACATCCCCAGTAATCCAACCTCCATCAAGGCAACTGAATGGAAGCCAAAAGAAAAGAAGCAGGCCGATGTGCCAGTGCTAGTGCCCTCGCCGTCGACATTTAGAACTCACGCACGATAGGGAAATTTGTCCTACTACCCTAACTACCATGACAAGATAGCTCATCTAGGGCGTTTGGCTTACATGCCCCACGTAGAAAGGAAGGCGTTGTCACCTGCTTTCTCCTCCTTGCAGGTATAGGGGGAGACGAGGAGGATGGGGATGATGAGCACATGAAGGATATTTCTTGATTTTTTATCATATTATAAAAAATTGATAATTTTAAAATATTATATTTAAATAATTTTATAGTGAAATATAATTATTATTTTATTTGTCATTGTGATGTGTGGATGTTATGTATTTTTTATTAAATAGGTATTTTTTGAATTTATTATAAAAAAGTTTCAAAATTTTGGCATAAAATATCTGATGGATTTTGATTGTCGTCGCAAATTTTAGGAACAGAATCTTCGACATATTTTTTAATCCATTTGAGATTTTTTGATAGAATTTCTGACCGAAATTATGTTCCATCACAGATTTTAGGGGGGAGAATTCTGACGGAAATGATTTTTCGTCGTAGATATTAGAGATGGATTTTCGAGGGATATTTTTCCATCACCGGTGAAAATATGCTATTTATTTTCAACAAAATTCCGAAAAAAGTATTTTCTTCGCACATTATGAATGGATTTCAGACAATATTTTTTTTTCGTCGAAAATTTGTGACAAAATATCCAACGGCCAATATCTGTCCTAAATTCGTCAGAAATCCATCGCAACGTCTTTTTACAATGGATTTCCGATAGAATAGGGACGGATTTAGGCTATCCCTATTCCCGCATTTTCTTGTAGTGTTTTCGTATGATGTTTACACAATCTAATTAATCAAAGATCAATTCTAAATAATATTAAGAAATTTTTGCATGAAAATCATTGTTATAGGTTAATTTGTAAAAAAATCATTCATAGAAATGTATTAGCAGGTATATCACTGTGTAAATTTGAATTGTGCAAAAATGTAATATGTATTTATATGCATATCACTTCTTTTTTTCAACAACTTACAAAAAAATCACGCTTAAAGGACATTTATGCACTATTTAAATTAACCAAGTAATATGTCAGCTAATACATTTCTAGGAATAGTTTTTTAGCAAATTCACCGCTAGCAATGATTTTCATGTAAAAATCCCTAATATTAATACATTTTAATAATTAATTATGTTATATTTTGATCATTCTCAAGATGAATCAAGATCTAATAAATACTATTGTGGAGGCCTAAGAAGTGGGCTCACAAGATCCCATATCGAAAATTACAAAGATGGACATGTACTTATAAACAAGGCCCGAGTCTTCTCCTTTGAAGGCCTTTTTATCAGCAAAAAGGATAAAACCCTAATTAATCACCCTCGGACGTAGTGGAGCCAATACCTCAAAGATGATATCCAAATTTGTATGTCTTCAATTATCAATATAGATTATGGCCCAATAAATGATCACCCATTAATTTAACTACTATCTCAATAGATCAAGACCTAATAATCAAACACATAACAAATTTTACTTATCATCTCAATAAATCACAACCCAATAAGCAATCATGCAGTCCATACTTTGTTAATATCATCAAAATAAATCATTGTAAAATGTGGAAGTTTCACAATAGGTGGATTCACAAAAGAAGGGTCTTGATCAGTTTTCACAATATTCTCCACGCAGGAACCGGTAAGACGATTTGCACTTAGTGGTATCATCACTGTACTTTAGGTGCTTGGTGCTGATGGTTTATGGTTGCACACGTTTTGTGAGTAATTGTGAAAATAGAAATTGATAGGTCAGACTCCAAATAACTTATTGTTTGAGCTAAGGAAATGGGGAGGTAGGACTCATTTTTTATTGCCAATTATTTGAAAAGTAATATTTGGGTAATAATGAATCATTTTTAATCTATAAATATTTATTATTTATTATAATATTATAATTTGAAAAAATCGTTTCAAGATAAACTCACGCGTGCAGTACGAGGTTCCTTCGACTAGTAAAATAAAAAAAGAAGTGTCTAAGATTAGAACTTTCTCGGAAGACCTTTCAAATAGTTCGCCCTAACATTGCTGATTGTCGCAAAACTCACAAAGGGTAGGTATGAGTGAGACTGTGAGAGGCTAGGAAATGGAGGAATTTATGCTTCACAAAGATCAAATCGAATTGATTAATAATCTCAAGGACAAACAACTACAGCCATACAAGCTGATCCCAAATGAAACAGTCGAAGGAAGGTGACGGCTCTTCACAAGAGCTTAAACATAACAACGCACAAATGTAGACTCCTAAATCAAGCCTTCAAGCTGGCCCAATGAAAGTTGGGGTCGATGCAGCGTCGACAGAAGGATCCATGTGTGTAGAGTAGGAAAGCTTTATCGTGAAGGGCAAGGCGCAGTGCCACCTCAGTCAGCTACGGCTTAGGAAAGCTTGGCAGCTCCGGCAGCGGTGGCAACTCAGGCTTCGGCAGCTCGTGAGGCAGAGGAGGCAGTTCCGGCTTGGGCAGTGGCAGCTCATGTGGCAGCTCGGGCTTGGGCAAAGGAGGCAGCTCGGGCTTGGGAAGGTGGGGCGCCTCCGGTTGAGGTGGCAGCTCCGGCTTCGGAAGGACGGGCTCATGGGGCAGAGGCGGGAGCTCCGGCTTGGCAAGGTGGGGTGCCTCGGGTAGAGGTGGCAGCTCCGGCTTCGGTAGGACAGGCTCATGAGGCAAAGCCGAGAGGTCTGGCTTTGGAAGGTGGGGCGCCTCCGGGAGAGGTGGCAGCTCCGGTTTCGGTAGGACAGGCTCATGGGGCAAAGGCGGCAGCTCTGGCTTGGGAAGGGGGTGGGGCGCCTCCGGGAGAGGTGGCAGCTCCGGTTTCGGTAGGACAGGCTCATGGGGCAAAGGCGGCAGCTCTGGCTTGGGAAGGGAGTGGGGCGCCTCCGGGAGAGGTGGCAGCTCCGGTTTCGGTAGGACGGGCTCATGAGGCAAAGGCGGCAGCTCCGGCTTCGGTAGGACAGGTTCATGAGGCAAAGGGGGCATCTCTGGCTTGGGAAGGTGGGGCGCCTCCGGGAGAGGAGGCAGCTCCGGTTTTGGTAGGACAGGCTCATGAGGCAGAGGCGGCACCTCCGGCTTGGGAATATGGGGCGCCTCCGGCAGAGTTGGCTCGTGAGGCAGAGGCGGCAAGACCGGCTCCGGCAGCTTCGGCAGTGGTGGCAACTCGGGTTTGGGCAACTCCGGAGCTTCCAACAAATGACGGGCAGCTCGGCACACGTCGGTGATGGAGAGGACAAACACGAGGGCCATGACCGTAAAGCGGCCTAGGCCTTTACAAGCCATGGTGGGAGGAGGATGTTTGAGCCAAATTGTTGAAAGAAGAAGATCGAGCGAGATGAGGGGTTAAGCTGAGCATCTGGGCATTTACTTATATAGGGCATGGAAACTGCAAACTGAAAACCAAATACAAATAGATCAGTCTTATCTGGCTGTTGGCCCCTCGCACCAGTAACTTCTCTTATGTTGTTGGGGGAAGTTCAAATGTTGCTGTGAGTTGTTTACCTTCTCAATCTGCACACAGCCCACTTTCGGGCTCAACGTGACAAGTGCCCACGTTGGACAAAGCAGAGATATAAACCGTTGTCGGGTGAGAGTTCATCGTTAGTCTAGACTATTACTTGAATAATGAGTGTACAGGCTCATACACAAACACCCGGACGGAGAAATTTCGCCAAATCTCCGGCAGCCATCCTCTTCTTTGCCACCCTGTTCACATGATCGACGTGTTGGGCACATTCGTTTTTTTTGGGGGGGGATGATGCGGACGGTTGGTTCACCTACATTTTTGTAAAAGAACCCGAAAAACAAATAGGCGCCCTTGAAATGATATGATGAGCTTGGCCTTGATGACGATACGAGCGTCAGTATGGGCTTTTTACAACACCTACTGATCCCTCTGTTTACTTCACCATACGGGCAGGCAATTCCCAAGCTGGTAAAGCCTCTAATGTAGCTAAGGGTCTTACAAACAGCTCAGCGGACCAAATGGTGCAAAACATAATTGACGTTTCTAATAGTTTGGGTTCATGTTCTATCATTTTCTGATACACTTATCACTTAAAAAAATTCACATGTAATACTATTTTACGTGCGCATAAAAGATAAATAATTCACATGTAATCTAAGTAACGAGTACGGGTACCCCAAATAATGTACGTACACGTGCAATCCACACTAATATTTAGTAAGCAAAAGTTAAAGCGGGATAAATGGTAATAATGGGAGCATTTTACAAAAAGATAAAGTTTTACAAAAAAGAGTTTCATGTGTACATGGCCGCACAAATGATAGTTCTTAAAAAAAATCCATATCACTTTTTATTATATACTTTCGATTGATCAAATTTTGCCAACAAAGTTTCACATAGCTTCACAATTCGATCGGCTGAAAATTTCTCCATCTCGATTGTTCTTCTTAAATCCTCCACGAGTGCATGTTCATAAGTATGTCCTCCTGTTGTAGATATGCTAGGCATTTCTACTGTCTGCTGGTTCGAAATCTTTTCCTGAAAAATATGTATGACATAATCACAAATTAAAACATTGAGTGCAAAATATATAGACTTGATAAGAGTAAGGAGATGAGGCTCAGAACAACATGACACAATGTAATCACATGGATCATGTTTCATCATATTAGTTGGGGGTTGTCGTTAGGCCATCCACCCAATCATCATTGCCTCATGTATACCTGATAAGACCAACGAGAGTTTGACATTGGGAAGGAGTTTAATACCAACATTGAACAATGGGAGCACTGAATAATGGGAAGGAGCTGTCTCCACTGTCACACACACACAAACACAAATGTTGTCTCCACTGTCACACACACTGAACACACACACAAAGGCTGAACACGCGCGCACACACACACACACACACAGACACAAAGGTTGTCTCCACTGTCACACACACACACAGATACAAAGGTTGTCTCCACTGTCACACACACACACCCTGGCTGTCTGCACTGCATGCACACACACACACACACACACACAAAGGCTGACTGTCTTCACTAAACCCACACACACAAACACAAAGGCTGTCTCCACTGTCACACACACACACCCTGTCTGTCTGCACTGCATGCACACACACACACACACACACACACACACACACACACACACACACACACACACACACACACACACAACACACATCTCTGCCCACAATCACACACACAACAGCTGAACACACACACACACATCTCTGCCCACTGTCACACACACACACACACACACACACACACACAATCTGTCTCCACTGCACATACACACCCACACAATGTCAAACATTCTATGTCCCTTGAACACACACACACACACTATCACATTATGTCGACACTGCACACACACACACACACACACATAGTCGACACTGCACACACACACACACACACACACACACACACACACACACACACACACACACACACACACACACACACACACACACACACACACACAATGTGTCAACACTGCACACACACGCACACACACAAATGAAGAAGGCTAGTACTTAATGTTAGAATAAATTTTAACTAAATTCATTGTTCCCCTTTTGTGGCCTTTCTAAAAAGCTCCAATTTGATGCTCATCTAATTAAAATCTAAAATGATCAATAGGAAAAATAAAGATGATGGCTCCGCTGTCCACATCAATATTTCTACATAGTTTACGTTTTACCTTCAGTTGCATTAATTGGCTTCAACTTCTATTTCTATGTAGGTATCTTCCCGACACATTAAGCATCAATTTTTCATTCACTGACAGGAAAAAGGGAGAGACTATAGCTAATCATAACAAAACCTTAGGAAAAATGGCAACCTTAATTTTGTGGATTCCCTTTTCTCTTCTTTTGAACATTAAACATGCAAGCCCCCGAAAAATAAACGAGTTAATACTACATTTTCTCCGCACTTTTAGCATTAATTATCTAGTGAAGGGAAGTTGTCCCTCTAACATGTCTACACCCATAAAATTTTTGAATTAAAAAAGCACAGCAACTCTTAAATTATGAAAAGAGATATGACATACAATTCCCTATAAATTTCACAGCACACACTCGGCTGTTTAAATTAAAAGAAACTAGCTCGTGCATTCACAGTACACACTCGGCTGTGATAAAATACGGGAAACTCATGCGGTATCACAGCACACACTCGGCTGTTTTAAAATCATAGAAACTCATGCGACATCACAGCACACACTCGACTTTGATAAAATACGGAAAACTCATGCGGCATGACAGCACACACTCGACTGTTTTAAAATCATAGAAACTCATGCATTCATAACACATTCGCATTCACCCCAATCTAACAAAAGATATGAGAAAGGATATATACCGTTGACATTTCTTCCACCCGCTTGAAGAACCCACAACCCGATGTGGACTTCCCAACCTGCACATACATAAAAGATAAAATAAGATAATGTACAGTTGATAAGGAAGGCATAAATAATAACACTAATGAAAATGATGGTCACACACATATCTTAGATTTTGGGCATACATAAAATACTTTCCCTTTATTCTTACTGGTATTTGAGATACACCTTCTACACGGGCCTTTGCCACAGGGACATATTAATAATTCATCCACCCATATGAAGAATCGACATGCCTTATCATTCCCAACCCGTGAGCATGTATATAAGAGAAAATGACATAGATAACAAAAACACACATGCATATATGTTGCTAAGTAAGAATAACATACCCCAAGTGGGCAGCAATAATAAGGACGTTGTGGATTACTATTGCTACGAGACAACTTGATAAGATATTCTGCATTGCCACATTCACATTGAATATGATCATATTTACCATCACCCATATATTTTGAATCCATTTTCACGATACCCTGAAACATAATTATGCACAATGAATATAGTGATTTGTAATAGGTGATCGTATTGGGCTCAGATGGACATCATTCATTCGTTTAGATTCCTTGAAGTACAAATGCTGCAGTCACATTCCATATCACCTGCAGTAAATCTCATCATAAGAAGGGGTAGACCTTAGACCGCCAAACCTACTATATGTGTGAAGTACAAACTGGGATATGGAATGAGATGCCCCCACAGTACTCCTCATCACATGTATGCTTCTTCCCATCATCATTGCCTATCATGTTAGGGACAATAATAGTCAACCTGTAAAATCAAATATGTTAAGTACAGATAATAGAGCAAATACGTTAGGTATAGGTATACGAGCAAATATGAACACACTACATCTATGATAACAGATAAAAGACCAAGTCTAAAGTGTTCACACAAAAATAAACATCTAAGTTATGTGTAGTGTAGCAGCCTGAAGCCCCTTTGTAAGTGTCATGTGAGCCAGGCTGCTTCAAAAAATTATGTGAGTGTTGAATATGTCAACGAAGTATATAGTTAAAGTGTATCCCATGTTCGTCAGACCAAGAACACCCCATATCTATGAAATAGTTAAAGAAATGAGAGGAACATATTAAACCGACATCGTTAAAAGTGTACAAAGAATTAAAGTGCCAGAGTAGTGTGTTATGACATTATTACAACAAGTAAATTGTCCAAGTACAAAACATTTTAAATGATCTACTTCACAATTGCATGGGAAGAATGTCAACCATCATTTTCGGCTTCCCTTTGACGATGCCTGCAAAGTGGAAGATGTAGGTTAAATGCAAACTTCAATGATGCAATCAATAACATGAGGCAATTGTTCACCCAAAGTAGGAGCCTTAGTAATTACCCTCGTGTGTTATGGTGGACCCATAGTTGAGTGGCCATGCGGTCTCGAAGTCTCTCCCCTCTAGTAACTTCCCTCCTATTAACATTGTCTTCTTCATCTACCTCCTCATCTCTAGCCACATTGACGTCATCTTCAGCCTATTGGAAAATTTGATCAAGCCCTTGCTCCTTTCTAATGAAGTTATGGAGTACACAACAGGCCATTGCAATCCTGGCTTGTGTCTTCATTGGATAACTGCGACGTTTCACTAGAATTATGAAATGTGACTTCAGGACACCAAAGACACGCTCAACACAATTGCATAGTTGAGCGTGCCTATGGCTAAACAAGTCTTTCTTGTCTCTGTGTGTAAGCCTAGTCCTATCAGATCTGTACTCCGATAGATGATATCTTATGCCACGATATGGTGCCAAGAAATGGGGGGTGTTTGCATACCCTGCATCGACTAAGAAATATTTCCCTACGACAAGGAAAGTGTGGAATGCTGAGCATGTTAAATAATATAAGTATATCAAGTCACACACATTTACCTTCTGGTACAGTAAATCCACCTTTCTCGATAGCCCACCTCAAGACCTTCATGTCTGCAGTTGATCCTTCCCAACCCACAACGACATGACTAAATAATAGATCAAAATTGACACACCCTATGACATTCTGAGATGTTTCATCTTTTCGATTTTGATAATGAGGGTGATCAACTATTGGCACTTTTGCAGAGATATGCGTACCATCAATTGCATCCAGTGCATTCTAATCACATATGACAAATTTCACGAACAACAATTCATAAAGCATATGAGAGAGAAAATTAACCAAGACATAGGCAATTGATAACATGAATATATTGCACATCACCTTGAAGAAAGGGTAGAACTTTGGGTCATGGCAAATTTTTCGATGCGGGAGATCATCAGCAGTGGGCATCTTAATATAGCCGTGACGTATAGATAACACTGCCATGAGTACATTGTTGAAATGTCGGCTAATCGTCTCTCCTGAATGTTGGAATCATTCTCTGAGTAACCTATTACCAATCCCATGGCCAATCTTTAGAAGGAAGATAGCTAATTGCTCAGTGGCCGACATATTCTTGGTATCATTCAGTACACCTCTTTCCATCAATGTATCTCTTAATCTTAATAAAAGATGAGGATGCACACGAAAACTAGAGTATGATCTACCCACATGACCAGCCATTAACTCTTTAACCCACCTATGAGCTCGACTAACATCTGTGTGCATTGGAGTCCTAGGTATAGGTGTGTGGGAAGACAACATTTGATAGGCAACAACATGTTCAACTTCCTCCCAATATTCCTCTTCCTCTTGCAAAAACTTCATAAGGAGGTCAAGTGAAGGACTAGTCTCAACGGGTTCTGAATTCATAGCTAATGCAAAAGCTGAATTTCCTATATATGATTAAATAAAAGAACATTAAACAACACATGAGCATGTGATAAGGCAATTAATGAAAATGAAGCATGTAAAATATTTAGAAGCATCTAATTACATGAGAAAATGACAATAGTAAATAACAATATTAAAAACTGCACATTTAATAAAGAACTGGAAAAAAGGATATGAAGGTATCAGTAGTAGCCTAGGCGACTTAATATCCAACCAAGCCGCAAGTCTTATGGCAGGGCTACGAAGATGGAACGATCCTCGACAGATCTAACAACATCAATAGCTCTATACAAATCTTGCTCAGGAAGTCCAGGCAACTTGATAACTATGCCAACAGCCTCATTCATTAGCGGCGTGGCTTGTGTCTTTTGTAATTGGAGCATCTCTCGGGCCAATGTTAACCTCTCATGACCTAGGGCTACTAACTTGTCAATTGATTCGTCGTTACCCTATGAAGCCCGTCTCCTCTTCGTAGTAACATTACTAGAGGGAATGTTTGTGGGTGCAACGGGAGGATCTATGGTTGCCTCTATATTCGAGTTGACATTTGTGACGGTTGGTGAATATTTTAAGGTGTTTAAGAGTCATTCAAGATAGAGTTGACATTAAAATCCAACCCTGATTCATCGAGGTCAACCCGTTGTTCCTCATCTCCATCACTACCATGTGTGTCAAGATAGGATGTGCCTTCATTACTGGCAGCCAAGTCACCTCTTGACATGGAAATGGTGCAAATCAAATCCATTTGGTCAAACAGTATGAAAGGCTTTCCTTGAATTGCTCTGTACTCCTTGTTGATCTGATATTTATGCCAAGATGTTATTAATATAATAATAGGTGAAATCAACAATTCAACGTGCAAATCAATAGTTACCTACCGCAGTGAGATCATCCCAAGTTTCCTCTGCACCTGGGACCAACATTTTTTTTCTCGTCATCCCAACCCCAACCTGAACGGTTCTTTATAACCATAATTAAATAGTACCTCTTCTTCAAATTTTTAAAATGATTTTTCAAATTTTCAAATGAATATCCTAACTTTGTCATTTCATTGAATTTTTTCACCATATCTCTCCATGCCTCCTTTGTAAAGTTTCCATTGGCAAAACCGTCATGTCTGACACGGTGCTCGACAAGCAGATCGACAAAACACAAGTCTACCTCATTGCTCCAATTGGCCACCCAACTTTTACCATCCTTTGATCCACTCATATTTTTATGAACAACATAATTTAATCAATAACACACAAAAGCTGAGGGCATATTAACAACAATATTTAGATGCACTGCCCTATTATTAGATATGAACAACATAAACAAGTATACAGATATGGTTGACAAATGAATATTAAAAATCAACTGCAGTCACATGCTACTAGGTTACCTAAGGGGAAAGGAGCAGGTAACACACCGAGGGAGGGGAGGAGCAAGTAACACACCAAGGGAGGGAAGGAGCAACCTACATAATTGTCAAATAATTTCTTAGATGGGATTGAAAATGAAATTGTGTGAGAATATTTAATTTCGAACAAACACATTTGATGATAGGTTAATAGTCAATAAAAACCACATGCAGTGGAGACAGCCAGGGTGTGTGTCTGTGTGTACTGTGTGTGTGACAGTGGAGACAGCCTTTATGTTTGTGTGTGTGTGTGGGTGTGTATGTATGTGTTCAGCCTTTGTGTGTGTGGTGAGGGGAGACAGATTATATGTGTGTGGGGGGGGGTTTAGTGAAGACAGATTGTAACTCGTGTGTGTGTGTGTGTGTGTGTGTGTGTGTGTGTGTGTGTGTGTGTGTGTGTGTGTGTGTGTGTGTGTGTGTGTGTGTGTGTGTGTGTGTGTGTGTGTGTGTGCATGCAGTGGAGACAGCCAGGGTGTGTGTGTGTTCAGTGTGTGTGACAGTGGAGACAACTTTAATAAAAAATTTTAGAACCCTTCCATAAAATGATCTGCCAAAAAAGATACAATGGCGATGGTGTGTCTAAGGATGTTTGGTAGGTTTCAGGGGTACAACGTATAGAAGAATGTATTATGGTAACAACCAATGATAACAGCCAATACATGACTCGTGTGTGTGTGTGTGTATTTGATGATAGATTAAAAAACACATTTGATGATATATTTATGAGTTAGAAGATTGTAAGGACTTTTTAACAAATAGTTGTATTCGAAGGATTGAAATGTAATAGCTCTATTTGCAGAGATTAAAAGTAAAAAATTTCATAATTCCATATCTAATCTTGGACTACAAAGAAAAAGTGGATAATTTGCTGAGGGAGATATTCTTCCGGAGTGTATATATATACATATATATATATACACACAAAGAGTAGAAATTAAGGCTCTGACAATTATCAAAAGCATACAATCCAGCTATGTATAGCGGCATTCCCTGTGAAGGATGGAAATCTGTAGATTCTGAGAGATTAAATAACTCAGATGTTCTGCTCATAGTGGCACCCGCCCATAAAAACACATTGGATGATAGATTAACAACCAATAAACACCACAAACAATAGGTATTTGCTGCATACCAAGGAATGCTAAAAACATGATAGGGGAGGAGCAATACATATGGTGAGTCAAGATATTACATGAATGAAAAAATAAGGAAGAAATGCTCTTACCTTGGTACAGATTGTGTACCTTTCTCTTGGATGCAGAATGAGCGCTTTAGTAGGCAGGCGAGGAGACGATGGGAGCCGCCTGGAAGGGCTTTTGAGGATGGTGTGATCGACCGGGAAGACACACGTAGGCGACAGCAGACGCCGACAGGCGACAGTAGACGACCGCAGGTGACAGCAGACGAGCGAGCAGACAATAGCAGACGGCGACAGCAGGCAAGCGCCGAAGAGGGACGAGGGTTCCGCCGGAGAGGGAAGGAGCAGGGGCACGATCGCAAAAGTTGATGGTGGAAGGAGCGAGGGTGCAGAGACGGGCCCGCCGAACTGGGAGAAGGAGCGCCTGCAGTGACGATCGACAGAGGAGAAGAAGCGCCTACAGCGAGGGTTCGGAGAGGGGCAGCGCCTGCAGAGGGGCATGATTGACAGAGTGGAGGTGAGGAGACGGATGAAAACGGGGTTAAGAGATGAGAATATCTCATTCCCAACCACGTTTTCGGGGATATACAGAAAATGCTTAACCCTGGACATCCCCGGGAAAATATCGCATACCAAATGGTGAATGGGGTTTAAATAGGGATATCCCCTATTTAACCACGTACCCAACGACACCTAAGGGTCTTACAAATAGCTCAGCGGAACAAATGGAGCAAAACATAATTGACATTTCTAATAGTTTGGGTTCATGTTCTATCATTTTCTGATACACTTATCACTTAAAAAAATACTTTGTTATGAAACCCAGTGAGAAGTATAAACTTGAAAATTGCCTCCATAATCCAACTGAAATTTAACACTAGGCTAAACTTAGTAAAAGCTTTAGTTATTGTAAGTTAATTTTGTCTTCCCCTTTGAGAAAATCAAAATATTCTTTTACTTCAAAATTTTGTGCTCGGTTATTATAAGAGGACTGATAGCATTTGGGCCTTGGGCCCATTAGTGGGTGCCCATTAAAGGCAACCCGTTGGGCCGCCACTCCAAGTACCACTGGGACTTGGATCTATACCGGCCGCCCCATGCAGGGGATTGGTGCGCATTGCAGGCGGAGGCACAGCCTTGAAGTCTTGTTGGGACTCGCCCAGCCAACCCGGTCTCGCTCGGTGCGATCCAAGTTCCATTAGGACTTGTGCAGCAGACAACCACCCTCTCCCTCACTCTCTCCAAGTCCGGCCAGGACTTGCACCACCGGCTGGCCATCTCCCTCTCTCCTCTCCTAATCCCACTGGGACTGCAAGGCTTGGGCCGCAAGGAAATTCCTCCATGTCCAAGCATGGCTTGGACTTCACCCCTCTAACTCCTAGTTGGAATCCAAGCCTCCATGCCTCTATAACGCAGGGGATGGGGGGGGAGAGGTTCCATGCACATGAGAGGATAGCCCATGTGCCCTTGAGAAGGATGTGCCACCAAGAGAGGGACTCTCCCTCCCTTGTGCACTCACCCCAAGGAGAAGGCTATGTCGCCCTCTCCCTTCCTTGCTTATGCGTGCGTGTGTGGGCTGCGAGAGAGAATAGAGGCCACCCTCTCCTTGCTCTTGCTTCTCCACCTAGAAGTGTGTGAGTGTGTACTTGTGAGAGAGAGAACCAACGAGAGGGAGAGAGAGTATAGTGACCAAGGCAAGCTGTGCGTACCCTGCACCTCTCTCCCTCCTCACTTCTTTGCTCCTCCCTCAGTCCCTCTCTACTCTACTGCGAGAGAAGAAGGAGGGCGCAACCCCGACTATGGTGAAGCTGCTACGCATGGAGGATAGGAGCACCATAGTGAGAAGGAGTCTCTACACTTATAGCCCGTGGAAGAGCCGTCTTCCTAGGGCCATCTTGGCTACGTCTTCTCGGGGGCATCACCGCTACGTCTTACAATCCAAAAGTTAAAATTTCCATTCAACCACTTCTCAAACGGTTTCTTCCTTTCCTGATTGTCTATGTAGCGGATTCTAAAATTTCCTCTGGATCAACCTCTGGTTTGGTCTCCTCTAGAGTCCCAAACTTTTATTCATTTCTAAAAAAATAATTAAACTAAGCATGTGAGTCTTAAGACTCAATAAATGTCAAAACCAATAACATGTTTACTACATAATAAGCACTGCAAATTATATCATACTTCTCAACTAATTACAATTTTAACATGTTCTAAACATATAACATAAGTGAAAGGAGCATACTTAATAGAATAGAGCAGATATTGATCATATTTACGGAATTCTCATGTGCTAAATTTTTAGATTTTCATATGGCTCGCATAGCAAATCAGAGCATGTTCAAAATATGTATCAGATCAGAGCTTATTCAAATTTTTAATTAAATATCTTATTAGACAGAATCACAAATGTAGGTCTCTTAACTCATATCATAAATTCATATGGTTAACAGATCGGGCATACATTTAAACCATAATATAAGGAGTCACACATTCCGTATAGTGGCGCCCATACATCGACATATATACAAATGGTCTAAACATTAGGGGCCTGTCGGCTTTAGTCCCTACGTAGGACCAGGAGTAAATACTCCATCCACCAGATCACATTTCTTGGTCTTTCCCAATGTACAATTGCCTCAGCTTTTGCAGGATCAACTGTACTTTGTTTGTAGAAATAATATATCCCAAAAATTGAACCTTGTCTAACCAAAATTCAAATTTGCTAAATTTTGCATACAACTGATGATTCCTTAAAATTTCCAACACTATTTTTAAATGTTCCCTATGAGTTTCTACATTAAGAGAATATACCAACACATTATCGATAAATACCACCACAAATTTATCCAAGTATGGTTGAAATATCCTATTCATCAAGTCCATAAACATCGCTAGGGCATTTGTCAACCTAAAAGGCATAACCAGAAACTCATAGTGTCCATATCTCGTTCTAAAGGTGGTTTTCGATATGTCTTCCTCTCTTATCCTTAGTTGATGATAGCTAGATCTAAAATCAAGTTTTTAAAATACTTTGGCGACCTGTAGGTGGTCAAATAAGTCATCTATTCTCGGTAGTGGATACTTCTTAATTATTACCTGATTCAGTTTTATGTAATCAATACACAGTCCAAGGGATCCTTCTTTCTTCCTAACAAACAACACCAGTGCACCCTATGATGACACACTTGGACGTATGAATCCCTTATCTAATAATTCTTGCAATTATTTCTTTAATTTTGCCAATTATGCTGGGGCCATCCTATATGGTGCTATTGAAATAGGTAAAGTCCGTGGGAATAACTCAAGGGTAAATTCCACCTCTCAGTGTGGAGGCGACCCTGAGAGGTCATATGAAAAAACATCTGAAAATTCCCTAATGATATCAGTATCAGACACTACTTATGTATTACTATCAGAAGGTTCAGTTACCACACTTGCTAAATAATCTTCACATCCATTTCTCAGCCATTTCATGGCTTTAATAGCTGAAACTAATGTTTTGCTTAATTGATATATTGGGTATTGGTAACAAATTATTTATTCTCCGAGTTTTTGAAAAATATTTTTCCCTCAACAGTCTAAAAGAGCATAATGTTCATTTAACCAATATATTCCCAAAATAGCATCATTGTCATTCATATCTAACAAATATAGATATGCGGGCATATTTCTTTTCTATACTATCACATCAATATTGGGAATCATATGACTTGTCTTGCTATTTCTCTTGATAATGTGTGTATAGACATTTCTTCTATCTCATTAATTTGCCTATCCCTTAAAGATTTAGCAAATATCACATAAATAAATGAATTAGCAGTCGAACCAAATAAAACTCTAGTATGTATATTATTGATAAGCATTGTACCTTCAGTCACATCAGTAGCATCTTGGATATCTTCCTTAGTCAATGCATATATCCTGGCTTGTGCCTATTGTTGTTGCTGTGGTTGTTGCCTTTGCCTCTGCCGTTGGGGGCAATCTCTCACCAGGTGTCCTACCTGACCACATGCAAAGTATTTATCTATAGTTTTCCAACATTATTCTCCGCTATGTTGTTTTTCACAGTGGGACCAGATTGGAATATTCCCCCTTCTCTCTAGTCGCACTACTTCTTGAAGAGCCATTCGTTTCCCTTTATCCTTCCTCATGATTGACTGATGAATCCTTCTCTTGGTTCTATCTATTTTCCTTTATTCAAGAAATTCCCCGTACTCACTTTCCATAATAAAAGCTATTTTCAAGGCCTCTGCCATGATCTGATGATCGAAGATTGCAACTTTACTTTTGATATTCCCTCGCAATCCTCTCATAAATTTCTTCACTCTTCTTTGTTCATCTGCACAAATGTGGAGAGCATATATCTCTAGTTCTGTAAATCTTGTTCATAATCGGCCACTAACACCCCTCCTTGAGTTAAGTGCAGAAACTCCAAGTCCTTATCTTTCACATGTTGAGGTAAGAGTTTCTCATAGAAGACATCCAAAAATTTACCCTAACTAAATGTGGGTAGCTCTATCTTTAAATGTAGTTCTGAGTGCAGATTTTCACCATTCATTTACATGATCTTTCAACATAAATGTGGCCAACACTACTTTATCTTCCTCTGTGCACCTCATGGTCCTGAAGATCTTTTCAATCTTCCTTCCCCAATTCTCTACAATTCCAAGTTGACTTTCCTCCTTAAATGATGGAGGACCTATATTCTGAAACTTCTTCATCAGAGTAACTCCTGACATTCGATCCTGATGGTTTGACATGTTGGCCTGGAATTGGATATGCATAACCACTTGGGTTTATGCCTGCTGCTACATAGTTTGCACCAACCCCTGAAATGTTTGTGTAAACCCTCCTAACTCCATCGATGGAGCATCTGAAATGGGCACTACACCTAATCTATCCAGGGATTGTTCGCCATGTGTTGTCTCTCCAATACCTCCAGCTGATGTACCATTTGAGGGCGCAATCTCCACTTGATAAGGGTCCATCACACCTCCATTTCTCCTTGCCAAAACCTAAAAGGGAGGAGTTACCTTAATTAGCATGACCTTTAGGATAATCTCCAAACTCTAGATAATTTCCTAGAGTCTTTCAACATGGTATACAGGTTAAATGGTTACAAATAATTCCAAATATCACAACATGCTGTGATACCAACAATTGTGACCCCCCTTCTCTGGATCCCATATCCGGTTTGCAGGACCATCATATCCTACACAATTCTTGCGAAATTGAAATTTTCTATAAGGTGCTACATGGCAAACCATCTACGTAACCACTAAAACATAACCACTCAGTATTTTATATCATTTACAGCAATGTTTGTCTTACAATCCAAAAGTCAAAATTTACATTCATTCACTTCTCAGAAGATTTTTTCCTATCCCGGTTGTCTATGCAATGGATCCTAAAATTTCCCCTAGATCAACTTCCAGTCTAGTCTCCTCTCGAGTCCCAAACTCTTACTACCTAATTTCCTGAAAAATAATTAACTAAGCATGTGCGTCTTAAGACTCAGTAGGTATCAGAACCAATCACATGTTTACCACATAATAAGCATTGCAAATCATATCGTACTTCTCAACTAATTGCATTTTAACAGGTTCTAAACATATAACATAAGTCAAAGGAGCATACTTAACAGAATAGAACAAATATTGATCATATTTATGGATTTCACGTCTGCTTAAATTTTATATTTTCATATAGCTCACGGAGCAAATAAGAGAACGTTTAGAATAGGTATCAAATCAGAGCTTGTTTAGAACTCATATTAACGATTTTGTTAGACTGAATCACAAATGCAGGCCTCTAAACTCATCATAATATTCATAACTACCCAAAACATGTTATGTATAAATTATGGTTTACAGATCAACCAGGCATCCAAACCATCACATAAGGAGTCACACATTCTATACTGTGACACTCATACGTCGACATATAGACAAATAGTCTAACATTGGGGCCTATCGGCTTTAGTCTCTACACATGACCAAGAGTAAATACTTCACCATCCACCAAATCACTTTTAGGTCTAGCTCCAGATTTATAAACAAAAGTTTGTTTGTCCTCGGACCATAGATCGAGTCTTATTCTTGCAGTGGATGCTACCACAGGGCACCCTCACGCCTCCTTAAGATGGCACTATCCATGTGCTTAATATCTTATAAAACTTATTAATCCTCCTTGCAGGATTTCACATCATATTATTACATAAACATATTCGGGATCAGATATCCCTAAATAGGTTTTAACAAAATAATCCCATAATTAATTCATAAAACTCTAAAACATCATATCAGTATTCCTATTATCAAAAATAAGAATTTAAGTAATACAATTAAATAATAACATGTGATCAGTTCATCATGTGCCTACCTTTAAGATGAGATCCTCTGAGATTCCCTAAAATATCATTAAAGCTCATGCTCACTTTCCTAACAAGTTTCAAATATCAGAGACATATTTTTATTCCTAAATACAAGATGAATATTTTCTTTGTGTTAAATTCTTCCAATACGTCTTATACTCTTAATAATTACTAACAATCAAAACCCATACCTTCTTCTCTTCTCCTTCTCATATTCTCCCTTTGTAACTCTTACTCTCATATTCCTTCTGAGAACACTTAGGAAATAATGTATACAATTCATATAGAGAGAGAGAGATATAGGATCATTTTCTATATATAATATCTAAATAAGGGTAGTTTTGTAATTTACAAGTTCCCTCCAAGTCCCAATGCCAAGCACGTGTTCAAATGCTAAGAGATATATCCTCTACGTTAGTTCTCTTGAATCTCCTAGAACAACCACCTATTCAATATACTAGATAACTCCTTGCACTACTGAGTGGCAAAATTATAATTTTACTTGCTATCTGATTTCTTTTTTTGTTATTTTTGATCTAGCATATGACATAATTAGCAAAACTGTTTAATATGACATTTAAAGATACTTAGAGTATCTTTTCAATGAGTATAATATCGGCCCATTTTAACATTTCTACGTGTAATTAATTTTAATAACAATAGTTTTGTAATTCACGTAAGTCCTTAATCACATTTTAACAGCTAACTATTATCTATATTTTATTAATTATCCTTCCTATTATATATTGCTTCAATTTATTATCAATATATCGTCTATCTCATCAATTTATCGTTAATATATTATCTCTCTCTTTAATATATTATATAATCTCTCAATATATCATCTATCTCTTCTAGATTAGACGATACTTCATCTATCCCTTTCAAATTAGACAATACTTTGTCTAACTCTTCTGGATTAGATGATACTTTGTTTAACTCATTCCCCACTTAGATGATACTTTGTCTAACTATTCAAAATCTAAAAATTATCATCCAACACTACACTTTATTATTTGATACTTTTGACTAAAGATGGCAAAATCTTAAAACAGGCTCGGCACAAAAGTTGTAGATAATTACGTTATCTTTTGAATGATCCCTACTGTATATTATTTGGACATTTCTATGCAAAGTTATACCATAAATAATGAACCACTCATTTAAAGTTACGAATTACACCTAATAGGCCCAAATACACTAAATGGGGTGACTTACTGGGCTCTTAACATGGATAAACCAATACACTATTAGACTTCCTGAAATCAGGGTGTTATAAGGAGGCTAAATATCTCTGGTTCAATAAAGATTGCAGCACGTGCTTTACCGTGTTAAGTAGCATGCAAGACGATCTAATTGGTGAGTTAAGAAATATGCTACTATAAAAGAGATGTGTGATCAATTAAAGTTCTCCTTTGGATGAACTTCTATCATCCTACTAAGGGCTCTACTTTTGAGATTTGAGACATATTGAAAGGATCCGCACAACATGATGACCGAGCACCTTAGGGTGTGTTGGACTCCTGGGTGATTTTGATGATAACAAAACATTGTTGAATGAATTTGATGTTTTCAAGTGAATGAAGACCATTGAGTTTTATTAAACTCATAAGCTCACACTAACCTTGATTTAAATTGTATATTGAGGGTCTAATTTATTGTAGATGTATTGCACAGCAAACAACAGTCTTATGTATAAGAAAATGATTCAAAATGCCCAAGGTAAGACCATGTTGAATGTCTTAGGAAATGAGACTAACTTGTGTTATTTTTTTATTGTGATAGGCGAAGACAAAATGATAAGATAGGCAGAGTTGAGCTGTAAAGCAAAGCTAAGAAGAGTTGAGTTAGTCGCTGGGAAGATAGGCGAAGAAGAACTAAGATAGTCGTTGTGTACTAAGGAGATAGGTTGAGTTAAGTGTGTTAGTCACTTAGATAGGTGGAGTTAAGTTGAGATAGTCACTGTGTGCTGAGCAGATAGGTGGAGTTAAGTTGAGATAGTCATTGTGTACTGAGCAGATAGACAGAGTTAAGTTGTGTTAGTCGCTATGTGCTGAGGAGATAGACGGACTTGAAGTGTGTTAGTCGTTGAGATAGGCAGAGCAGAGTGTGTTAGCCGATGTGCAGATAGGCAGAGTTAATCTAAGATAGTCAATGTAAGCTGGTGTGATAGTTGATATTAGCTACTAAGATAGTCGATGTTAGCTACTGAGATAGTCGATGTGAGTTGGTGAGATAGTCGACGTTAGCTACTGAGATAGTCGACGTGAGCTAGTGAGAGAGGTGATGAAGCTATTGTGATGGTCGATGTAAGCTGCTGAGATAGTCAATGTTAGCTACTAAGATAATTGACGTGAGCTGGTGAGATAGGTGATGAAGTTATTGTGATAGTCGGTGTAATCGAATGAGATAGTCGATGTAAGCTGCTAAGATAGTCGGTGCAAGCTACTGAGATAGTCAATGTAAGTTGCTGAGACAATCGATGTGGGTTGCTATGATAGTCGGTGTGAGCTGTGTGAGCTGAGTGTGATAGTTGAAGAGGGGATTGTAGACACGTCATTTTGGACATTACCATGAGTAAATCTCATATTACACCATGATGCCTCAAAGTGGCTCGCACATTTGAGATATTTGAGTGATTTTGTCACGCCCCGATGCGGAAGATCGGAGCGTACAGTCAGAGACGAGCTAGCACTAACAATAATATTTTAATCTAAACAATTAGACAAATTTATAAAGTGAGAAACACTTCCATTAATCAAAAATAATTCCAACTTTATTACAATAACCAACATGCTAAGACTCGATCAAACATATCTTCCAAAAGAAATTCTAATACAACACTGACTTATAATAATAACCAAACACTAATACAACTCCAACGATAAAACTGGAAGTAAATACTAATCTGACTCAATAACTAGGTACAATAGCACTCAAGGATCACTCCTGACACCCCCCATCAGTGTGAACACCACCACCTGAAAAACCTGGAAAGAGGGGAAAAAACAGGCTATGAGCTAACGCTCAGTAGGTAATAACGGCATATTTACGTAGTTAACATCTTAATTACAAGTTGTATGCAATGGAGAACAAGGAATTAAATAAAGAGATCAAGAACAATGTAGAAGGTCTTGCAAGGTCAAGAATTGAATAATTTCCAATGATCAATAATAACATGTATAAGAAATTCACTAAGAGCAATTGAAATAATAATTGGCCAACAAGCAAGTATTTCAAACATGAAATAATTCACAATCAAGTACAAGGAATAACAATATATCAAATGTCGTAGACACACACTAGTCAAGTACTCGGTGCAATGCCACACCTTGTCATTAACATCCCATGGGCTCACTAATTTTCGGGCGCTCTCCCCAGGACCAGACCGGGCCCTATGATGCGATGGCATTGATTTTACGGATCGATGATCCCAATTGTGTAGACAATTCTTGTATAAATATGGCCAATGAATTTCAAGGAATAAGATAAAATATAACAAGTACAGATCTGGAAAAAATCAGAATAATAAGAAAATGAAGGATTAAACTTTGGCATCATGTTTAACGAAAATTAAGTCGTGGAATCCAAGAATGAAAGGATAAGTAGGAAAATGCAATCTTTAGAATACTTTTAATTCCATGATTTAACATTTTATTCTGTTGGTTTAATAAGTTTTATCATACTGGAAATGCCTTAAATTAATTGGATGCAAAAAGCCAAAGAAATGATTTATTTAGTATTATCAGAGTAAATTACTAAGAATTTAACCTAATTCATAGAAATAAATCCTATCATGGTGAAAATATTCCTAATATTTTTAAGTAACTCCAGCACATGATTCCTCTGGAAAATGACAGTAAAAACCCATTTTTGTTATTGGAATGTAATTTTTACACATTTAAATGCCCTTTTAGACAAAAAAATCCATATTTTGTGTGCTATAAAAAGTTCATTATGGAATTTTTGGATGGTTTATTAAGAATAAATCATCTTACTGGTTGTTCATTTTTCATGATACCCATAGTATTTTTAGCATATTGATAGTAATTTTTCTACATTATTCTACCAGTTATGCTATTTATTTAATGGAAGAAATACATTAGAAATTTTGCTCAAGCATAAAAATTTCTTTATAACTTGCTATTATCATTCTAACATGCTGGAAAAATTTTGTTATGCTGTAAGAACTTTTAGCATGCTGTAAGGGTTATTTTTAACAAGCTAATATAATTTTCATGCATTTATTCTCTATTATATGGAGAGTAAAAGAATTTTATTTGGTAAAAATATTTATTTTTCACAGAAAACTAACTTTCACATGATAGCTATATCAGAGCATAATATTCATGAATTTTCATACATTTGAGACCTTTTTAACATACTAACATATAATTTATATGCATTTACTTTCATTCTATGGGAAAAATATAGATTTCTATAAGATAAGATATTCTAAATCCACAAAATTTAACTTCTCACATGCTGCTACTATAAAGTTAAAATTTCCATGGATTTCAGTTATTTATTAATAATTTTAGCATGCTGGACATAATTTCTTATACATTTATATCCTATTATTTGGAGGAAAAATAGGTTTATATGGATTAAAAATAGATTAAAACACTTTCCATTAACAGAAAAATAATTTTTAAATCCTCGGATAGTAGAAAAATGTGTTTTATAGGGATTCAAGATATTTATTTATCCATTTATTAAACTTCTGGGCGCATTAAAGGCGGAGGCCGGCCACCCGGTCCTCCTTATGGTGTCGCGGCCGTTTTCTGGTTTTTGGGGTGTGAGATCCGAGGATTAAAACACCTATATCTTCCTCAATCCTTAATGGAATTTAGCATATGATATATCAATGGAAAGCTAAGACAGAGTATTATCATTTGGTAAGGTCAATTTTGGATTTAGGTTCTGTAATTATGATCTGTATTGACAGGAACATTAAAAAACCTAATCAGGATAGTGTGTTACTAAAATATCAAATTCTCTACGTATTCATGATAACTTTTAGGGCTTTTTATGTCACTGGAAAGCTAACAGAGAGGGCTTTCCAACCATGTATTATACATGCTATAAATTTCAACACTTAGATTTCGAATTCATGGATTAAGCAGGTTCCAAGTATATAAAATCACAATAGGGACAAGCTTATGTTCAAACTACAAATTCTCTATATAGAATTGATGAATCATAGGGCTTTTTAAGCCAAAAGAGAGCTAACATGCTAAGCTTCAATTTGATATGTAATAATTAACATTTAGCCAGTTATAACCTACCTCAATTGAAGACTTAAACCACGAGATAGATTAGACCCACGAACTATAAGAATTCCCTTCAAAGATCGCCTGATTTCTCCCTCAATACCCTATAAAATTTAGGGCTTTTAGTCTCAGACGATAGATCTCATCGAGCTGATCAAAAACCCCTACTCATATGCCTATTTTGATTGAGGTACTAACCTGATTTGATGAACCAAATCCTAGAGAGAGAAAGACGACGGGGAGCAGACCATCTTCCACAAAATCGCCAAGATCTCCCCAGTCAGAGCTTATCTTCAAACAAACCAGACACCAAATGAAACTAGACTGGCATAGCTTTCATTTAATACCAATTTCACCTTCTGGATCCTTCCAGGAAGGGCAAATTTCGATCTGGAAGAGGCGTGTTAATTACGCTGCCGAAATAATTGACCTAGATTAAACTCATCTAATCACTTTTATCCTGGTTAATCTTACACGAAATTTGTTGGGGGTTATTAATCTACCAATCAATGGCTTTCATTTGTCCCTAACCTCATCGCATTTAGTTAAGAAATAGGTTTTAATTTCGGGTTTAAAGGTGAGGGTTACTATAGCATTCACTATTGGGGGTTGGTAGATCTTAAACTCGATTAAACTCCAGATTTGACCAAGTTAAGGATTTTATTAGGGTTAATCACAGAAGATAACTTTGTTAAGTAAATGGCCTTCTACCAAATTACACTTTTTTGGGATTTTAATATGGTCAACGAAATTTCACTTCACTATTCATTTAATATTAAAATATTAAATTCGAAATTCAAATTTTAAATTCCCTCTTTTCATTTCCTTTTCATTCCAACCCAATTGCATTTGTGTTTCATTTCACCTAAACCTTATTTTCAATTGGGTTGCATTTCATTTTCATTTCAATTCAATTTAATTTAAATTTTAAAGGTTTATTTTAATTTCTATTCATTTATTAATTCAACTAAATTTAAATAAATTCCTAAAATTTTCAATTTGACAAGAAAAAATTAAATAAAATTATTAATTAAATACGGGGTATTACACCCTCCCCTACTTTAAGGAATTTCGTCCTCCAAATTCACTGTATTACGATGCGAAAATAAAGGATAACAATTTCAAGGGACAACTAGCTCACCTAGAAAAGGTCGGGATACCACTTTCGCATAACATCTTCGGATTCCCAGGTGGCTTCTTCAGCTCCACGCCGACTCCACTGGACCTTGACCATAGGTATAGATCGACTCCGGAGTTGTTGCTGCTTCCGGTCCAAAATCTTTATCGGTCTTTCCTCGTAGGTCAGATCCTCATTCAGTTCGAAGTCCACATGCTGAATAACGTGAGTGGGGTCATACACATACTTCCGCAACATGGAAATATGGAAGACGTTGTGCACGCCAGACAACTGAGGCGGTAACGCCAATCGATAAGCCACTTCTCCCACTCTATCTAAAATCTCGAACGGGCCAATGTACCTCGGACTCAGCTTGCCATGAATACCAAATCTGCGAATCCCTCTCGTAGGAGAGACCTTTAGAAACACATGATCACCTACTTGGAATTCCAATGCTCTTCTTCTGTTATCGGCATAACTCTTCTATCTTGACTGAGCCACTTGTAACCGATCTCGGACAATACGAATATTCTGTGACGATTCTGAGATAAGATCTGGTCCAAGCCATTGTCTCTCACCTACCTCATCCCAACACAACGGGGATCGACAGCTTCTCCCATACAAGGCTTCAAATGGAGCCATCTGAATGCTAGACTGATAGCTGTTATTGTAGGCGAATTCAATTAATGCCAAATGCCCATTTCAATTACCACCAAAGTCAATCATACATGCCCTCAGCATATCCTCCACTATCTGGTTGGTTCTCTCTGTCTGCCCATCTGTCTGTGGATGAAATGCCGTGCTAAAATTCAGACGAGTACCCAAAGACTCTTGCAATCCCTTCCAGAAATGAGAAGTGAATCTAGGGTCTCGATCAGATACTATATTCACTGGAATACCATGCAATCTCACCACTTCCTTCATATACAGAGCTGCTAGAACATCAACTGTCCATTTAGATTTAATGGATAAGAAATGGGCTGACTTTGTCAGTCTGTCGACGATCACCCAAATTGCATCGAAACCGCCACGAGTTCTGGGCAGACCCATGATGAAGTCTATGCCAATACTCTCCCATTTCCATTGGGGTATGTCGAGTGGCTTCAATTTCCCTGCCAGTCTGAAGTGCTCGGCCTTAACTTACTGACATACCAGGCATCTACTCACAAAATCTGTAACTTCTCTTTTCATATTCGGCCACCAAAAGTATCTTTTCAAATCCTTAAACATTTTAGTGCCTCCCGGATGAATCGTGTATTTAGATCTATGAGCTTCGTTAAGAATCTTGTTCTTGATTTCAGTTACGTCAGGTACACACGTTTGTCCTCGAAATAGAAGTCTTCCATCATCAGAAATCATGAAATCCGGTCTACTGCTCAAACTTCCCTTGATCTCTACCAGTTCGGGATCATTATCTTGCAAGGACTTGATCTCCATTAATAATTCAGGTTTAAGTTGCATTTGTGCAATAATGACTCGATCATTATTGATATTCAAATCCAGACTAGCCATCTGCTCCAATAGCTTCCATTCTTGCATCATAAGACTGGATAACTTTGCTATAGACTTCCGGCTCAATGCATCTGCCACCACATTACCTTTGCCAGGATGATACTCAATAGAAAAGTCGAAGTCCTTCAAATACTCCAACCATCTGCGCTGCCGCATATTGAGTTCCTTCTGAGAGAATAAATACTTCAAACTCTTGTGATCTGAAAATACCGTGAAAGATTCTCCATACAGGTAATGCCTCCAAATCTTCAAAGTAAAGACGACAGCTGCCAATTCCAAATCATGAACATGATAGTTCTCTTCATGCTTCCTCAACTGCCTGGAAGAATAAGCAATTACCTTCCCATGCTGCATAAGCACACAGCCCAACCCAATACCTGATGCATCGGTGTAGACCACAAAGCCTCCTTCACCAGAAGGTAAAGCTAACACAGGTGTTGAAGTTAAGCATTCCTTCAATGTCTGGAAGCTTTTCTGACAAGCATCCGACCATTCAAACTTATTCTCCTTGCGGGTCAATCTGGTAAGGGGTACTGCGATCTTGGAGAAGTCTTGAATGAATCTACGATAATAACCTGCCAGGCCTAAGAAACTTCTGATCTCAGTCACACTGGTGGGCTGTTCCCAATTCTTCACTGCTTCCACCTTCGAAGGATCAACAGAAATACCATCTTTGGTAATAATGTGTCCTAGAAAAGACACCTCTCGAAGCCAAAAATCACACTTACTGAACTTGGCGTATAGTTGATGATCTCTTAATATCTGCAGTGCCATTCTCAGAGGTTCGGCATGCTCTTCTTCACTCTTAGAATAAATCAAGATATCATCAATGAAGACCACGACCCATTGATCAAGATAGGGTCGAAAAATGTTATTCATCAACTACATGAAAGCCGCTGGTGCATTCGTTAAACCAAAAGGCATAACGACAAATTCGAAATGACCATACCTGCTGTGAAAAGCCATTTTATGAATATCTTCTTCCTTAATCCGCAACTGATGATATCCAGATCGAAGATCGATCTTAGAAAAGAATTGAGCTCCTGCTATCTGGTCAAATAACTCATCAATCCTCGACAATGGGTACTTGTTCTTGACAGTTATCTGATTCAGTTGCCGATAATCGATGCACAGCCTCAATGAACCATCTTTCTTCCGGACAAATAGTACAGGGGCTCCCCAAGGGGAAGTACTAGGGCGAATGAAACCCTTCTCAAGTAACTCCATCAATTGCTGCTTTAATTCCCTCAGCTCCGCAGAAGACATACGGTACGGAGCTTTAGAGACAGGAGAAGAACCAGGAATAACATCAATGGAGAATATAACTTCCCGCTCAGGCGGAAGTCCCGGTAGTTCCTCAAGAAATATATCAAGAAATTCACGGACAACAGGGATGTCCTTAATCTCCACCTGCTGCTCGGGAGTAGCATAGACAAAGGCTAGAAATGCCTCGCAACCTCTCCTCATCAGTTTATCAGCACGAAGGGCCGAAATAAGTGAGATAGAGCGATGGTATCTAGCTCCCATAAATGAAAGTCCCGGATGCCTATTAAAAGACACCGAGCTAGAACTGTAGTGAACATTGGCCTCATACTTGGCCAACCAGTCAGCTCCTAGGATTACATCATAATCCTTCATGTCCATGCAGAATAAATCAGCAGGTAAATTCTGCTCATTAACTATAACCTTGCTAGAAGGATAATAATGCTGAATTGCCGATCTAGAACCAATAGGTGTAGATATCGCTAACGAAGAACTCATCAAAACAGGTTCCACAGCTATAGACTTATCAAATCTCCGAGAAATGAAAGAATGCGTTGCACCAGTATCAAAAAGAACAAAGGCTGGCTTGTCGAGTACAATGAGAGTACCTTCGACGAGTCCACCTTCTCCGGCTATTTCTGCTTCATCAACCTGAAGTCCCTGGAGCTTGCCTTGCAGCTTCTTGAAGACCTGAGGCTTCACCGGTGTAGCTTGCTCCGATAATAATGGACAATCCGAGATACGGTGCTCCCTACTTCTGCAACGTAGATAGGTGCCCAACTTGCGCCAGCACTCTTCCATCTTGTGACCAGGACGGTCACAATATCTGCACACACCCTTAAAGGGTACAACATGGCCAGGCTTCTTTTCCTCCTGCTTCGGCATCTTTCCCTTCCATGATCCTGCTCCGGTCCACGAACTCGACCCACTCGCGGGCCTCTTCTTGCTAATGCTAGGTCCGGTCTTGCTTTTCTTGAAATCCTTCGGTTGTTCTTTCTTCATGCCTTTGCCACAGATCCTCTCCGTCATCTCCAGAGTGTCCTCCAGAACTTGCGCCTTCCTTACCATCTCAGAATAAGTTGATATCTCCATAGGTGCCAATTGGTTGATAGAATGAAGCTTCAAACCATTAAGAAAGCGCTTCGCCTTCATCTTTTCAGTGGAAATGAGATGAGTAGCATATCGAGATAGTCTGGAGAATTGTGCTTCATACTCTGCTACAGATAAGCTCCGCTGCTTCAGAGCCGCAAATTCAGCCACCTTCTTCTCTTGAACTCGGTCAGAAAAGTACTTGTTGTTGAAATGCTCCTCGAACTCTCCCCAAGTAACTGGCTGATCACCGAGTGCCGCCTTAACAGAGTCCCACCAGGTACGTGCATCACGTTCTAGTTGGAATGTCGATAAAAGGACACGTTCTTGGTCGGTGCATTGCATCACTTCAAAAATCCTTCCCATATCATCAAGCCAGTGTTCGGCTTCATCAGGGTCGGTCGAACCAGCGAATCTAGGCGGATTCATCCCGCGGACGTTTCGGTATAAATCACCGGTGCCATGGTTCGCTGCTCCAGCTTGAGCAACTTGTTGCAGGGCCTGTGTGAGGCCTTGAACGGTGCGTTGCAGGTTCCTCCATTCCACGCGTTCAGCTGCCATTACAATAGCCTACAAACAAAATAAATCATTCAGGATTATTTAGGGTAAATGTTTTACTAACAAGGTACTAGCTTAACCCGAGTTTCTACCCAATCTCACCAGGTCGGGTCCTTAAACACTAACGGAGACAGGGTCCTATGATAACTCCTAGAACCCTAGAACTTAGAAAACTTAGAACTTAGGGAAAAACCTAAGATTATTTAACCTAGGCTCTGATACCAACTAAACTGTCACGCCCCGGCGCGGAAGATCGGAGCGTACAGTCAGAGATGAGCTAGCACTAACAATAATATTTTAATCTAAACAATTAGACAGATTTATAAAGTGAGAAACACTTCCATTAATCAAAAATAATTCCAACTTTATTACAATAACCAACATGCTAAGACTCGATCAAACATATCTTCCAAAAGAAATTCTAATACAACACTGACTTATAACAATAACCAAACACTAATACAACTCCAAAGATAAAACTGGAAGTAAATACTAATCTGACTCAATAACTAGGTACAATAGCACTCAAGGATCACTCCTGACCCCCCCATCAGTGTGAACACCACCACCTAAAAAACCTGGAAAGGGGGGAAAAAAACAGGCTATGAGCTAACGCTCAGTAGGTAATAACGGCATATTTACGTAGTTAACATCTTAATTACAAGTTGTATGCAATGGAGAATAAGGAATTAAATAAAGAGATCAAGAACAATGTAGAAGGTCTTGCAAGGTCAAGAATTGAATAATTTCCAATGATCAATAATAACATGTATAAGAAATTCACTAAGAGCAATTGAAATAATAATTGGCCAACAAGCAAGTATTTCAAACATGAAATAATTCACAATTAAGTACAAGGAATAACAATAGATCAAATGTCGTAGACACACACTAGTCAAGTACTCGGTGCAATGCCACACCTTGTCATTAACATCCCATGGGCTCACTAATTTTCGGGCGCTCTCCCCAGGACCAGACCGGGCCCTATGATGCGATGGCATTGGTTTTACGGATCGATGATCCTAATTGTCTAGACAATTCTTGTATAAATATGGCCAATGAATTTCAAAGAATAAGATAAAATATAACAAGTACAGATCTGGCAAAAATCAGAATAACAAGAAAATGAAGGATTAAACTTTGGCATCATGTTTAACGACAATTAAGTCGTGGAATCCAAGAATGAAAGGATAAGTAGGAAAATGCAATCTTTAGAATACTTTTAATTCCATGATTTAACATTTTATTCTGTTGGTTTAACAAGTTTTATCATACTGGAAATGCCTTAAATTAATTGGATGCAAAAAGTCAAAGAAATGATTTATTTAGTATTATCAGAGTAAATTTCTAAGAATTTAACTTAATTCATAGAAATAAATCCTATCATGGTGAAAATATCCCTCATATTTTTAAGTAACTCCAGCACATGATTCCTCTGAAAAATTATAGTAAAAACCCATTTTTGTTACTAGAATGGAATTTTTACACATTTAAATGCCCTTTTAGACAAAAAAATCCATATTTGGTGTGCTATAAAAAGTTCCTTATGGAATTTTTGGATGATTTATTAAGAATAAATCATCTTACTGGTTGTTCATTTTTCATGATACCCATAGTATTTTAGCATACTGATAGTAATTTTTTTACATTATTCTACCATTTATGCTATTTATTTAATGGAAAAAATACATTAAAAATTTTGCTCAAGTATACAAATTTCTTTAAAACTTTCTGTTATCATTCTAACATGCTGGAAAAATTTTGTTATGCTGTAAGAACTTTTAGCATGGTGTAAGGGTTATTTTTAACAAGCTAATATAATTTTCATGCATTTATTCTCTATTATATGGAGAGTAAAAGAATTGTATTTGGTAAAAATATCTATTTTTCACAGAAAACTAACTTTCACATGATAGCTATATCAGAGCATAATATTCATGAATGTTCATATATTTGAGACCTTTTTAACATACTAACATATAATTTATATGCATTTACTTTCATTCTATGGGAAAAATATAGATTTCTATAAGATAAGATATTCTAAATCCACAAAATTTAACTTCTCACATGCTGCTACTATAAAGTAAAATTTTTCATGGATTTTAGTTATTTATTAATAATTTTAGCATGCTGGACATAATTTCTTATATATTTATATCCTATTATTTGGAGGAAAAATAGGTTTATATGGATTAAAAATAGATTAAAACACTTTCCATTAACAGAAAAATAATTTTTAAATCCTCGGATAGTAGAAGAATGTGTTTTACATGGATTCAGGATATTTAATTATCCATTTATTAAACTTCTGGACGCGTTAAAGGTGGAGGCCGACCACCCGGTCCTCTTTATGGTGTCGCGGCCGTTTTCTGATTTTTGGGGTGTGAGATCTGAGGATTAAAACACCTATATCTTCCTCAATCCTTAATGGAATTTAGCATATGATATATCGATGGAAAGCTAAGACAGAGTATTATCATTTGGTAAGGTCAATTTCGGATTTAGGTTCTGTAATTATGATCTGTATTGACAGGAACATTAAAAAACCTAATCAGGATAGTGTGTTACTAAAATATCAAATTCTCTACGTATTCATGATAACGTTTAGGGCTTTTTATGTCACTGGAAAGCTAACAGAGAGGGCTTTCCAACCATGTATTATACATGCTATAAATTTCAACACTTAGGTTTCGAATTCATAGATTAAGCAGGTTCTAAGTATATAAAATCACAATAGGGACAAGCTTATGTTCAAACTACAAATTCTCTAAATAGAATTGATGAATCATAGGGCTTTTTAAGCCAAAAGAGAGCTAACATGCTAAGCTTGAATTTGATATGCAATAATTAACATTTAGCCAGTTATAACCTACCTCAATTGAAGACTTAAACCATGAGATAGATTAGACCCACGAACTATAAGAATTCCCTTCAAAGATCGCATGATTTCTCCCTCAATACCCTATAAAATTTAGGGCTTTTAGTCTCAGACGATAGATCTCGTCGAGCTGATCAAAAACCCCTACTCATATGCCTATTTTGGTTGAGGTACTAACCTGATTTGATGAACCAAATCCTAGAGAGAGAAAGACGACGGGGAGCAGACCACCTTCCACAAAATCGCCAAGATCTCCCCAGTCAGAGCTTCTCTTCGGACAAACCAGACACCAAATGAAACTAGACTGGCCTAGCTTTCATTTAATACCAATTTCACCTTCTGGATCCTTCCAGGAAGGGCGAATTTCGATCTGGAAGAGGCGTGTTAATTACGCCGCCGAAATAATTGACCAAGATTAAACTCATCTAATCACTTTTATCCTGGTTAATCTTACACGAAATTTGTTGGGGGTTATTAATCTACCAATCAATGACTTTCATTTGCCCCTAATCTCATCGCATTTAGTTAAGAAATAGGCTCTTATTTAGGGTTTAAAGGTGAGGGTTACTATATCATTCACTATTGGGGGTTGGTGGATCTTAAACTCGATTAAACTCCAGATTTGACCAGGTTAAGGATTTTATTAGGGTTAATCACAAAAGATAACTTTGTTAAGTAAATGGCCTTCTACCAAATTACATTTTTTTGGGATTTTAATATGGTCAACAAAATTTCACTACACTATTCATTTAATAATAAAATATTAAATTCAAAATTCAAAATTCAAATTCCCTCTTTTCATTTCATTTTCATTCCAACCCAATTACATTTATGTTTCATTTCACCTAAACCTTATTTTCATTTGGGTTGTATTTCATTTTCATTTCAATTCAATTTAATTTAAAATTTTAAAGGTTTATTTCAATTTCTATTCATTTATTAATTCAACTAAATTCAAATAAATTTCTAAAATTTTCAATTTGAAAGGGAAAAATTAAATAAAATTATTAATTAAATACGGGGTATTACAGATTTCCTATTTTTCTGATATTTTCCCCATCTTTAGAATTTTTTCAGAAAAATTTTGTGATGGTTGTTTACACAAAACTAATTCATTATGTCCCTCTTTGATTGAGGAATAGATAAATGGAGAGATATCCCTCTAGGATTAGTCTGTCCACTCACTTAGTCTCATTTACTTTGGTAGGTAATGAGTTAAAAGAAGATTAACTCCTCTTTAATTTCTCTTGCTTTGGTTGTATTGAGGGATAGAAAAGTGGGTTAACTCTAGAGATTGTTTTAAATACCCCTCTAATTCCAACCTTATTATAATCTTATTTTAATAAATAATACTCTAAATAGATATTAAAATAGATATCAAATAATAATATTATTAATTTTTTAATAAAATAATTATTATTTTATTTATGCTAATAAATAAATGAGAGAAATATTCAAACAGAAATGTTTTCTCCGTCGAAAATATTCCGACGGAATCATCGACGGATTACAGTGTCCGTCGGAAAATATATAAACGTAATTTTTTTAAAAAATAAATTTAGTGACGGAATTGTCGACGAACAAATTTTTCGTCGGAATATGTTCCGACGGAATCTTTGATGGAAAGCGGCGTCCGTCGCAAAAATCGTACACACGGAATTTTTGTATACTAATTTTCCGTCAAAAAATACTGACGAAATTCTGATGGATAACGATTCTGTCGAAAAGTTACGACAATGAATACCCGACGGACGGTTTCCGTCGGTATTCCGTCGTAATTCTGTTGAAAAAACTATTTCTGACGGAATTTTCGACGAAAACTGTCCGTCGGAAATGCCATTTTTTCTAATACGGAATTTTCATCTACTAATTTTTCATCAAAAAATACAGACGGAATTCTGATGGATAACGATTTTGTCGGAAAGTCACGACAATGAATACCCGACGGACGGTTTTCGTCGGTATTCCATCATAATTCTGTCGGAAAAACTATTTTCGACTGAATTTCTGACGAAAATTGTCCGTCGGAAATGCTGCTTTTTCTTGTGGTGAAGGAGAGAGAACGTAATGAAAGAGAAATAGATATTTAATAATAATAATAATAAATAAATATTATTTTAATTAAATCAATAATATTTATTTATTATTTTAAATATTTTAATAAATAAATGTGAGTGAGAGAGAGAAGGTAGAGAGAGTGAAAGTAGAGAGAGAAAGAGAAATAGATATCAAATTATAATAATAAATATTTTTAATAAAATGACTCTTATTTTATTTATTTTAATAAATGAATGAGAGTGAGAGCTAAAATATAACGGAGAGAGCACATAGAGAGAAATAAAGTGAGAGAGAGAGAATGTAGAGAGAGAAATGGTAAAATAGTAACATGACTAAGTGGGTTATATTATTCCACCTATTTTGGTGGGTCAAATTATTCGGGTTAGATGAGGGATATCCTTCATTCTAACCCGATTATCTTTATTCTTCTACCAAAGTAAAAAAAGGATAAAATGGGAGTTATCCCTGAGATAAATGGGGGATAACTTCCTATCAAAGGGGGGCTATAAGGCCTAGACATGAACTTACTTGTTAAGTTTTCATGCATGAGGGGCCTAAGTATAATTTTTTTGCATTTTTTTTAAAAAGGGAGAGAGTATTAAAGGGGCTTGGCCCATCCCTTAAAAAAACCATCTCCCTCTCCCACTTCTATAGGATCTGGTCTCCCTCACCTCTCTCCACCTCTCCCCCTTTCTCTCTTTAATACCCACACACCACTTGCACCCCCCTAAAGGGGTTCACCTTCTCACACACCCTCTCCCCCGCTCCCTTTCTCCCTACACACGTACCCCCCCCCCGTCGGATCGCTCTCCACTCTCTCCCCCTCTCTCTTATCTCCCAGACTCTCCCCCTCTATCACTTTCTCCCTACACACGACTCAACTCTCCCCTCTCCATCGTCACACTCCATCTCTCTTCTCTCACCGTCAGCACCTCCTCTTCTTCTCTCTCTCCATTGCACCACACACCACTCCCCCCGTCAACTAGCTCTCTCCCTCTCTCACCACCGGCCGCACCTCCCACTCTCTCTCCCTCTCTCACCACCGGCCGCACTTCTTTTTCTCTCTCTCCCTGTCTTCCCCACCTGCACCATCGTCGCCGTCCCTCCCTCCGGCCCTCACCAACACCGCCGTTGTCGTCTCTCCATACACACACGCACCGGTCAACCCTCCACCTCCCCCCCATCACTTCTCTACCACTCTCCTTCTCTCCATAACCACCGCGTCGACCCCTCTCCCACCTCCACTCACCACATGCATAGCCCTCTCACTCTCGCCCTCGCCGTGGCCAAAGGCCAACACCGCGGCACCTCCCGTCGTCTCCTCTCACTCACGACACTTTCGCCCTCGCCACGCCTACAACCTCGACCCCGCCTGCATCACCTCTCCCCACGTCTCTCCCTCTCTCCATTTCACGAGAACCCTCCGTCTTCTCTCTCTCTCTCCCTCATCCCTCTCTCCCCCACACTTGCACACTCGTCCCTCTCCCCTCGTCACACGGCTCTCTCTCCCCCACACTTGCACACACGTCCTTCTCCCCTCATCGCACGGCTCTCTCTCCTCTCCACTTGCGTCCCATCTCCACTCGCCGGTGTTGCTTCCTCTCCGTCCCTACTCTTTCTCTCTACAGCAGCCCTCCGCCGGCGTCCGGTGGCGTCGCATCCCCCTCACCTCCGTCCCTGCTCTTTCTCTCTATAGTCGTCTGCTAACATCTTCTTCTCACCCTCTCACTATCCCCTCCCTCTCTTCGCACCGTAGTCCCCCTTGCCGTGGCCATGTTCCCCCCACACCGGTCTTGCCACCGTCCGCCACCTCCAACATCTCCCATGCTAACCTCCCTTCACCTGCGTCCCACCTCCTGTGACCACCTCACCGCTTGCCCTCCACAGTGTCCCTCTCCCCACTGCACACACACGAACCTCCCATGCACAATGCCGTCGACCCTTCTCCCTCTGCACACACCTATGGATGCACTTTTTGACACATCTATTTGTTTATTCTTTTGTTGGTTCGTTTGGTACACTTATTTGTTTATTTAGTGCGTGGGCGTGCCAGTCACCTGAGTGATGATTTATTCGGGCTCCGAGGAAGCCACATGTGTGTGTCATCTGACTGATCAGATGATAGTGAGTGTCGTGTCGAGACTAAAACCCGTCGTGCCATAAAGGTCATGGCGTTAATTACATCCCCTTGGAGAGGGGAACACCTTTGATTAATCGCCAGGAATAAGAGCCCTATGGCCAAAGGAATTATACTACTGAGATAGGACAATAGAAATCTTAGATCACATTAAAAGCCCCATGTCAGAGGGGAAAATAAACATCCGAATCATGTCCGTCACTCACGGACCATTTCATATCCAGACAGAAGTCCGTATTAAGAACGCCACGAAGTCATAAATAGTCCTCGGGTGGATATCTGCCGGGACACGGCAAGTTCAATATTCGATGAAGAGTAAGGCCAGACCTCAGTGAGAAAATGGGCCTGGCCCAAGGAGGATATTGACGTAGAGCAGAGTCGGATCACGACCATGATCGAGGTAGTCCCCAAGGTAAGAATCCGGCCTGTAGGGGTACCATTAGTGTTCCCTTGCCCGGGGGCTGAGAGGAGATGAGGAGTTCCAAAATACATATTAGCGTGCATGGGCTTTAACATTATGCCTTGTCGATTTTACTTTCACTTGAGTGTAGATTTTTATTCCATTTACACACATATATATATATATATTTATGTTTGATCGCATTATTGTAGCCCTTTTCTCTCTTATTATTGTCATTTAGTTCAATTATTTATTTTATGTTTTATTTCTCCTTTTATCGCATGTTTTGTTTCTTTTTTTTAGGACAGGGAGTTCGGTCGACCAAATTGGTCGGTCGGTCGACCGAACCACCTAGGGGCCAAGCGCCTGGAAGTGGGTCAACGCAACTGCACAGTGCGTCGACCCAGCTGGTGACCGGTCGATCGAACATCTGATTCGATCGACCGACCCGGCTATCAGACCATAAACTTCAATTTTTTTAAGGTTGGGATTATGAATTGAGGTTGGGGTTTTAGGTTTATTCATGGAGTGCATGTATAGGGTTTAATTCATTCATGCCAAATGTAGCCATCATACGTACGGGTCCAAGCATACACATAGCTTAGCTGGGTTTATGAATTAATCCACAGTACGAGGTGGAGTGTCCCACTCACGCATAGTGATGGCTTTCAATCGGGTGTGATCCGCCCTCCCGCACGCCACCATTTCATATACCGTAGAGTTATGGCACACAAGCATATACGAGATGCAATGCAATGATTGAATGCTTATGAATTTATCTCTTTTATTGGTGAAATGCACATGGGAAGCTCTAGTTGATTTCCTCTTTCTTTATTATTATTATTATTTGATATGTAATTATGTCTATAGTAATGTTCGGCAGTCCGTCACAGTGGTGCTCAGGCTCAATTCTTTCGTGGCCTCCACAGTTCTATTGTCTTAGCCGGAGCGTCTTGTAGTTATTTATTTTTATTTGTTTGTTGCTTCCTTTTATATTTTAATATGTATTATCCTGGTGAAAATTCGGCAGCATCTCCCCCGGACCCAGATGTTGGGGGGGGGGGTAAAGTGGGTACGCATATCTAGAAAACTCCGAGAAGGCTCCAAAAAGTAGAGGTACGCACGGAAGTGGCAACACCTTGAGAAAATCGGGAGAAATCGAGAGCCAACGAACGGGGGACATCAGTTGAAGACAAAACACCACGGTTAAGACACACAGGGAGGAGACAAGACTCCACCGGATCAGGTGGTGACACTGGCTCAGGTGGTGGCACAGGCCACCGGATCAGGGCAGTGGCGGAGCCACCATATCAAGTGGTGGCAAGGGCCACTGGATCAGGGCAGTGGCGGAGCCACCGGATCAAGGTGGTGGTGGAGCCACCGGATCAAGTGGTGGCAAAGCCACAGGATCAAAGGGGCCAAAGGGCCACCGGATAACATGTAAGGGTGGTGAAGCCATCGATTCAACGGAGGGTGGCGAGGCCACCGGATCAGGGGTTGCAGCACCACCGGATGGGGTGGGCAAACGAAGCCACCAGATCAGGCTGCCAAGGGAGCCACCGGATCAAGCGGGCTGGCAAGTCACCGTATCAGGGGTGGAAGGCGGGCCACCGGATGATGAGGGTTGAGGTTTCACCGGACCAAAAGGAGGATGGTTGAAGTGCCACTGAATCAACAATGAAGGTTAAAAGATAGGAGACTCTCCTGAGGAACTGACCTCAGAAGACTACCCACTGCACCAGGTAGCCCCAAAACCACCATCTCTGAGGGGATTCTGTAAAGTTTCCTCCAGCACTGTTCGGGCAACGCAGAGGATAATAAAAATTTATTTACCCGAACCCGGCTTGATAGAATCCTAGATCCATGCTCTAATCAATGCATTAATCACCCAACCCCTAACTACGGGTTGCAGATTTATACCTTGCGCGGAACGACGCTGTCCGCAGTGTCCGATGCAGATTCTCATGAACACCGAGCCGCACAGATGCACGGCCTCTAGAGCTGATTCACACGGATCCTCACACAGCGACGATATCCTCCCAGCACGATCTTCCCCAAGCTTTCCCCCTCTAGAGAGAGAAAGAGCTTCTAGAGAGAGAGGGAGAGCAAGAGGGAGGAAGGGGGGAGAGAAAACCTCTCTTCACTTGCTATTAATACTTGATTAAGCAAGAGGAGAGGGGAGTTCTCGTAGGTGACATATATATAGAATTAGGCCCTTTTTGAAAAGAACCCATAAGGACCAAAATCGTATGTATATCCTTTTCATTATTGTACATATATATTAAGCCCCTCTTATATGCCTTTCCAAAAGGATTTCAAGGGAATTAATATATACATTTGTACAATAATAATCCATCACCCAAGAATCCATTGTGTGTGATTCTCTAGGCCCATAGTCACTATAGTTTAAGGCCCATTAACTTCTAATTTTCAATTAGAAGTAAATTAAACTTATTATTCGCTTCTACTAGAGCCGAATAATAGTTTAATTTATTCCAAACCTTTGATCACGTTGGGTCAAGCAAATCCGTGTGATCCTAGAGGACGTCGGGTTTAAACCAGCCTGTCTGGTACCTGTAAGTCTACAGTTGTCGCATCGCTATAATCCCTCACTCCTTCTATGAGTCTGGTTCGATCAAGGGTATGGTTTCTATCAAACCCCATGATTGTGCCATTTGACCATGACCTGCTTAAAGTGTATGACGTCCGTTCTAAACAAACTCACACGACCCTGGCCAGGGATTTAATGGAGAGTCAGTGTCATGACCCATTAACTGTTTGATATATACCCGACAGTGAGCTATCCCCTCTTGACCATTAATGATCTTCACACGTATCCTGAAATGGTTAATGACTTGGCAATTCATGACTTATGATTAAAGTCACTTAGCCACGTAATTAAACCATCCCAGTCCTCGTGTAAGATCAGATCAATGTCTCAGGTCAAAGGACCAACGATACTACTGAGATAGTTGGATCTTCAGTTGACATTAGGTATAATCAACCATCTGAAGATCCAATAGCGGATCAGTTCAGTGTACATCCTCCAAGGACATACACCTACACATATGTGTTGGTGTCCCGCACCAATGACCATGAGACTGGTCACTCACAGATCATGTATACTGGTTTAATAAGTAATCAAAGTCCCCGAGTGATTATCCTCCAACCAGGAATATTTTAAGGTATGTGTCCATGTAAAGTCAGTCTCATGATCGAGATCTCATCTCGAATTGACTTTACAACCACATATCCTAGGGACATCGTAAAGTAATATATAGTCACATATTTACGCTCAAATACCACTTTATTAATAAAGAACAAGATTATACAACTATTGGGCCTACCCGACCCTAAATTGGCATGTAGCACACCAATACTAACAGATTCTCCCTCAGCAAAAAAAGGGCTGAAAGGATAAGAGGATCGTTCACATGAAAGCTAAAGAAAGGTAAAAGGGGGAAAGATCAACAGGGATGAGGTGCTACGTGGGGCCATGACCATGGAACCTTACTCATTGCTTTGAGCATGTAATGACCCAAGATCCGGATACCGGGAAGAGCCCGATACCATGGAATCCTGGTCCGCCGCCCACGAGCCGGGAGGGCTCGGAAGGGCTAAAAGGAGTGTGGAGGTAAAAAGAATAGAAAATAAAGTAGGATAATTCAACAATTAACAAAAATAAGTAAACAACTACAACAGTGGAGTCCAGTCAATCAAAAGCACAGTCTAAGATAGGAAACGTACCCAACACTAAGTGAACACTCGGCCCGGTGAGCTGGAAACTAAGAACCTCCGAACATCACCCTCAAACCTCAAGGAAGAACCGCCACACCTGAAAAGTAGGGATGAGCCTCCAAACAAAGGCTCAGTAGGGGTCCCGCGGAACCCCAACCAAAAATAACAGCAGTAGCAGAAAGGAAAGCAGTAACAACTACAGCAGGAACATCGAACCGGTGGCTGGTCAAAACTTGGCACTACATCTACTCCTACTGTACTGAAAAGACCCGCCCCGATCTCACAGTCGGGGGACTACCGAATTAACAGGAGAACCTCTGGCTACGCCGCCATAAAAAATAATCACGACCTCGCAATCGTGAACCTAACACCGTCTAAGGAAAACCTGCGGTGATGGTCACTGGAAACCTTAGACCTCTACCTTGGGAGCACTCCAGGAAACTGTTGGGGAAACCACGTCTCGCAGACGGGAAACAAAACCCGGAAATAGGAGAGTCACGTCTCACGTGACAGGAGTACCTGCCCACCAGAAGCAAGGCCTGATGGGTCCACTGACGATTTAGTCCACAGCCTCAAGTGTCTCGCTGCGATGCCCCAGGCAGAGACAAAGACACCACACAAGTAACCACAGAACACAGAACAAGGATCTAGGTGGGGTCGTGCTCGTCAACACGCGTCCAAAGTCCCCGACCACTTGTGCACACACTAACTAACTACGCTACGTTAGGTCCTCTAGCTAGTATTCCTCCCGGCCCGGACTCGAGCCGCCCCACTGGGAGGCCCTACAACAACCAGCCTAAAGCCGTCTCTCTCGGGTAAAGCCTCGCCACCACTCCCTGGTGGGACCACACGTGTGTCGGAACGCTACGACTAGTAGGGAGTCACTGAAGTGACTACTCTCTGAGGAGAAACTCCAAGAAACACGCACGCACCCTGCGTAAAAGTCGAGAAGAACCAAGTGGCGCCAAGCCACCAGACTCTGGACAGTCCTCTAGACTCACTAAATCCAACGGTCCTTGAGTCACTAGACTCGGGGTCAAGACCGTTACACCGAACGGCGCCACGCCATCAATCTGCCCTAACCCTAGGGTCAGAAACCTCGGCATGATGACTCACGAGATAGTTCACAACCGCTGAGAACATTCCCTCAAAAAGAGAACTAAGAAACCCTCCAGCCCAAGGCTGGGTAATTGGACTCACAGTCCACAGGCCACATACATGGCCCACGCAGAAAACACAGAAGCACGATTCCCAAGGTAGCTCACAAGCCACCAAGCCGATTCCCTATCCCAGAGAAAAGCGGGAAACCCCCAGCCCTAGGCTGGATGACTGGACTCGTAATCCAAGGCCTTACACACGGCCCACTCAGAAACCACCTTCCGGAAAAAACCCACGACGTGCGGGGAAACCCCACCGCACTCATACCGATACACGGTGACTCGATCTAGCGAGAACACGAAAGCCCGGAACACATGGGGTCACCCGGACCCTCTAAACCCACGGGCATGCTAATTGAGATAACACGATATTTTCGGGCAACTAAAAACACGGTCACGGTATCCATAGGGTGTCCGGGACACTCACGGGCCAAAGGTCAGTCATTGGGTCTCAACCGGACCGACTGGGACCCAAAAATGGGCGAAAAGGGGCAGGTTTGGTCGACCAACCCTGTCGATTGGTCGACCAACCGGAGGTTCAGTCGACCAGCCCATAGGGGTCGGTCGACCGAATCCAACCGGTCGGTTGATCGAACATGGCGATTACCCAGACCGAGCTCACCCATGGAGCTCGGTTCCACGCCCCGTTCGATCCCAATCGAAGGGGAAAACAATGGGGATTATTCCCCTGACCCGAAAACCCAAAAATGGAGGGAGAAAAATGGAAAAACCTCGCTCGATCGGGTGAAACCGTCACACGCCCTAAAACATACTTTTGACCCCCAAACGAAAAATAAACCCACGCTCGGCTAACCACGGCCTACCAAAACCACGGGAAATGAAGTACATGAGCTGAGGGTCCATCTCCCTACCTCCACCGAAGATTTCATGCGCCGAGATCGCCATTCTATGCGAAACCATCCGCGAAACCCCCGCCGGTTCACGAACTCGCACCCGAGCTTCAACGCGTCACCACGCCTCGATCCTTCACCCGTCCTCATGCTCCTCGCCCCCACGCCGTCCCCACCTCGCCTGCCATCGCCTCCGTCGGCTGCCGGGAGGAGAGGGGAGGAGAAAGAGACGAGAGAGAGTGAGAAAGTAAGCAAGGAAAAGAAGCAAGCAAGGAAGCAAGGATTCAAAGGAAGATTGCTCATGGAAGAAAGAAGAAGCAAGCAAGCAAGTAAGTAAGCCATCCAAGGGGATTCAAGTGGAGATCAAGAGGAGGTGTTCAAGTGAAGATTGAAGATATATTCAAGATCCGTAACATGCATTCAAAGGGAACCCAAAACAGGAGTTTTCTAAACTAAACCTCATCATATTTATGTTTTGGGTATTGTATTTATGTTCATCATAAACTGAAGAATCTGTGTGTGTGTGGATCGTGTTGGATCCGTGGTTGTGTGTGTGTGTTGTTTTTGATTCTTGTGTGCGTAGGTCTTCTTAGATTACGTGTGTTGTGTGGTTTTATTCAGATCATAGTATTTGTCTGTGGAGTGCTGCTTTTATCGCAGCGTATGTTGTGATCCGGTTGTCGGATCGTGTTGGAGACATTGTCTCCGTGTGTGTGTGTATTGGGGCTCGTCCCCGTGTGTGTGTGTAGGTGTCGTCCTGCGTGTGTGGTTGGAGCGTCGTCTCCGTTTGGGGATTTATCTCCGAGTGAAGCCTCACCGGGTTTGGTGAGGGGTGGACGTAGGATTGCCATCGTGCATCCGAACCACCTTAAAAACCGCTGTGCATTGTGCTTGTATTGTGTGGTTTGCTCCATTTCCTCTATCTCCATTCTACATAAACGTTAGTTTAAATTGTTGTTCTAGATTTATCTTCGTCTATCTTGCTTAATCTATATCTTATGATATAAAGTTTGTTAAATCCAATTTGTGTTCAAATAGCATTGAATCTCCTAACTAGCTTTGTATCACATATTTTATAAAAAGCCAAAAGTTTTCCTAAAATTGGTAATCACCCAATTCACCCCCCTCTTGGGTGTCATTGATCGCGGGACTTCAGGATTTGCACGGACACCATCGGGCAGAGACAGAGGGCAGTCCAGGATTAGCGTTGGAGCCATCAGGGCTGGAGTATGCCAGTGAGGGCTATGACAGCCACAGCCTTCTATCCGGGATTCTGTGACAGAGTGCTCTTAGTTGGTATGGCAGTTGGATGGCGATTTCATCGCACAGATACCGCTAGGGAGCTACCGAGTGGTTGATGGGCATAGTACACCACTGCCGGGTCCTGCTAGACCGAGCTGATATCCGATATGCTGTGACTACGGCTTTGTATGGGTACCCCTGCTACACAGGGATTCTACAGGCATTGACAGAGCACTTCAACCGCAGGTGGAATACCATGGCAATGGTCGAGGAAGAGACTTCATTAGACTTGTGGTCTTTGTACAAGATCTCTGGGTTGCCGATCAGCGGCGAGGGGTACGAGGAGGTAGTGCTGGATGACCTCCATCGCAGCCACACCGACGGACATGGAAGATACCCAATTTCTTACAGCTACTGATATTTACTGAAGACCTGGAGGGACTTAACCCTGGCCGGGAGAGAGAGAGCAGTGTAGACTTCCCAGGTGCTGTTGAACGCGTGGGTTCGCCACTTCTACAACGGACCCTTCTGCTTTTATCAGGAGTTTACGAGAGACCAAACTCCATGGGAGGAGTACACAGAGGTGGAGCTGCGTTTCCAGACATACATGAGGTACATCTATGCACCCCAGGAGGGGTGGAACCCCCATAGACTGCCGGACGTGACCCACCTGGCCGCGTACTTGGCATACTGGTTGGCGACATTCGTGGTCCCACATGGGGAAGACGACCAGCTGAGGGTGAAGTTGTTGTGGCATGCGTGCCAACTGGCAGAGGGACGAAGGTTGGCCTTAGCCCCGACGGCTCTGGCCAATGTTTACCAGGGACTGGGGGTAATGGCGGCGCAGCCGGCACCACGTGAGCGGAGTCTGCTTCTGCCCACCCACTACCTCAGTGTGTGGGCTGGTCTATTGTTTCCAGGGTTGGTGTCTCGCGGGTCCGTGGCGAACCAGGTAGCACCATTGTTGTTCAGCTTCACCGGGCAGCCGGACGGGGACACAGTCGTACAGTTGGAGGAAGACAGGAGAGTCTTGTGCTACTTGCCCGATAGGGGCGAGAGGGGATTCCCTTTGACGGTGCCACCAGAGACTCCCACCTTGTTCTGGTGCCTTCAAGTGGCGGGGCGGCCTGCGCCCTTCCTTACCAGCAGGACCCGAATGTGGCATTGTACACAGAGTGGGTGATGAGCACCCGGCCAGTGGTGCTGACTCTGCACCGGTCTATGATGAGCTTCCTAGAGCCGTACTACCCGCACATGTTCGCTCGAAACTTTGGGTACGACTAGGGGATCCCGCCGAACCGGGAGTTCCCTCTGGCAGGTTGATAGTACAGAGGCCGGGATAGACACTTGCTAGCTACGGCGTGGTGGGACTTCTACTATCGTCGAGAGCCAAAGCGACTGCCGACGCCTAGGCCAGGACGCAGGGGACGGTTCAACGTCCACTATGCCAGGTGGTGATTCGAGCACAGTCACCAGTACCGGTAGAAGGCCTCGGCGATCCGAAAAGCTGAGGAGGCCCGTCTCTTGAGGGAGGATATGCCTCCCATTGCATTAGATGATGACTACCTGTAGACTCGCTTCTCCCGGATCCGCCGGGAGGTAGAGCAGCTGGCACAGCAGGCCCCCTGGGGCAGCCAGGGTTCACTGTCTATGGGAAGGAGCGGCAACGGGGCACTGAAGCCCCTCAAGCAGGCGCGGCCGGTGCCTGGAGGTACTGGAGCTGGGGCGCCTGGACCCGAGGCGCCGAGGACTTGGTGGACCCAGTTCCTAGCTGACTGCGGGTTTGAGCAGAGGGGCTCAATGGACCGAGTGCTCCCTGAGGGGAGTTTTGCAGACACGGCGATCAACGACTGGAGGCGTCTTATCGCCCATGCGATCGGGTCGGCTGGACTCGTAGAGTTTGTTTCCCTCATTGAGTGTGCCTACACCTTGAGGGACGTTAAGGAGGCAGTCGCGAAGGCTGCACGGGTCGTGGGCTTGAAGTCGGAGCAGTTGGTTCCTCTGCCGCTGACCCCCTTTGTGGCTTCAGGTGAGACCCCTTCGTTAGCATGTTGCCCCCGCTTTGTTATTTTTCGGGGTACATGACTGAGGCATTTTAAGTGGTTGCGTCTATTGGTAGGCTCTGCGGCAGACAGGGATCACCCCTCCACGGGGACGTCTTCCGGGGACGGTGACGGGGCCCTCCAGCCTCGGAGGAAACACCCCCGGTTAGAGACCGGAGTCAGGGAGGCCGGCGAGTCCTCTCGGGGACCCACTGCCAGAGAAAACATTGAGGTGAAACCGGCTCTGAGTAAGTGCTATATCCGCCTGCTTGCTTTATATTGATTCAGCCTTTATGATCGGCTAACCTTGTGTAATTGGATTTGCTTTTCACAACGCCGCTGGGGGCCGGGGCTGACGCGGCCTTCTCGCCACCTCAGGAGATCGACCCGCTACCTGATGACGGGGTCGATTACGAGATAGATATGGACGGGCTCCTTCGTCTGATGGAAGAAACTTCCCCCAATGCTGAGACCTTTCCCGATTTTGAGTCATGGAAGGTTTCAAAGGATGCCCAGCCAGGTAAATAATTCTGAGACCGAGCATGTTATGTTTACGGTTGTACTTGATTCTGGGAGTTGACATAGTTGCTGGTGTCGTGCAGAGGTGGCCGGGACATCAGAGACTGCAGCTCCCTCCGAGATGCGAGGTGAGGTGCCCCTATATGTTGATGGGCAGGAGCCCGCAACGACCCAGGATGGCTTGGGTAAGTATTGAATCGCTACGGAGGGCATTGCCCTTCCGTTGTACAATTCCTGGGCCGTAGACACTGACTGGTTTTAAGCTGTTACTTGCCAGGTGAGGATCCAGCCGCCACTCTGGAGATGATTCAGGAGCTAGTCCGTACTGGCCCATCAGTGTCCCTTCCCTCCTTTGAGGGGGAGCCAGAAGGGAGGAGTGATTCAATGCCGTCCACGGCTGAAGAAGCGTCTACCCTGTTACCACAGTTGTTGGCAGGGGTGGAGCATGTTTCCCTGCCAGCTGTAGTGTCAGCCTGCACTGTGGGGCTGGTCGGGTCTTCGAGCATGGGACCCTCAGGTATGTAGTTGGGGACTTAGTCATTTCTGTTAAGCCCTTTGTGTTGATTGTCTTCTAGTGCTGAGATCCTGTTGGCATTGTTTACAGGTGCTCCTTCGCCTCTAGAAGAAGGTGAGCTACCCCGTGACAGGGCTGAAGTGGTGGAAGAGGGGCCTGTAGATCCTATTAAAATCCACTTTAATATAAAAAGCAATAGATATGGTGAAAGCAATAAAATAGCACGAGGTGCTAATGTGGAGAGTGTGTGATCGCCAGAGACACGAGGGTCTCAAAATATAATAATAATAAATGGAGGAGGGAGGGATCGCGAAAAATACCTTGAAAACGCGGGGATGTGAGTGCTTTCCTTTCTCTTCCAATCGGCCGGTCGATGAAGAGAGTTCTTCCTTTGATTACCCTTGCAAACAAAGACAAACACCAATAAAGATATGGATTAGAAACATGGTGAGTGTAGCATCAATTCTTAATAAAGGGATGAGCATGAAAGTATGTGCAAGAACACACCTTAAGGGTGGTTGCCCTTAAACCCCTATGCAAAAAGGGTGTGGGATATGATGCATGAAGATGCAAATATGAGAATAAATGAAGAAGGGGAGGAGTGAAAGAGCGCACTATAGAGGAGTCTCTCAACGTGATTGAGATGAGAAATTAACAGGAGATAAGCATGCATGCAAATATGAACGACGCAATGATAAAAAAACAAAAGAAGAATAAACAAAAGCAGGAGGAGCCTGTGATTTGGCTTGAATGTTCGTTTGGGAGAATCTTTAAGGGATGGATGCTGTGGAACGTATGAACTCCTCCTTCAGCCACACAGCGGCAGCACCTGCGTGAGAAGAAAGAAAAAAAGAAAAAGAAAAACAGACAAACAAACAAAACAGAAGGAAGAAGAACGGAGGAAGGGACAGAAAAATAACAAAAAAAAATAATGGGGAAAGAAGAGGAATCCGAACTTTTTAATAGAGCCACAGAAGCTCTATAAAAAGGATTAGATCAAACAGATAAAAGGATAAGAATAGCAAGAGTCCAACAAGGGAAAGGATTAAGCTGGGCAAGAGCCCAAACGAAGCAGGAGTCTCTCTGGGAAAGGCTGCGTTCGTTCGGAGCACAAAAGTGAAACACGACTTGGTTCAGGGCGTCAATTGTTTAATTGACGACCTTCCCAGAGGGCGTTTCTTAAAAACACGCCCTGAACAAGGGCGTTTCTCAAAAACCAATTTTTTAGAAATAAAAACTCCCCATATTTGAAAAATGTAAAACACGCCTTAATCAAAGCTACTTTTAAAAAACGCGCCCCTGGGAAGGGCGTTAATTTCAAGAGCTCAAATGGGGGGAGTCGGTCAAACCAAAAGAATTGACGCCCTCAGGTCAGGCGTCCTTTCTCAAAGAAACGCCCTAGATTAGGTCATTTTTATAAGAACACGCCCTTCCAAAGGTCGTGAATTTCAAAAATGAGATAAATACCCAGAAAATTTAGAAAAATAGGAAAAAGGAGGAAATGAGGGAAAAAATAAGAGAAATTCAAGAAAAGTGAGAAAAACCACTCAAACAAGCTAATTTGAGGGTCAGATGGGGCATTGCACAGTAATATGAGAAATACTCAAAATAATGTCAATTTTGGCATGTCTACAGGGCCCACGGGAGTGGCTCTAGTTGAGGGGGACGAGGAGATCGTCGACATCGAGAAGGTTTCGGAGGGGAGTGCTCCGGCCGGTGAGTTTTCTGTTTGCAACTCTTAGCTGGAGAGCTGCCCTTGTATAAAGGTGGGTCTTATAGTGACCTTGTTTGCTTTGTTGGCTTGCAGGAGCTTCCGGTTCGGCCACCTCCGGGAGTTCATCAGGGGCTTCGTTGAGCTCTCCAGATGGCGGCAGCTTGGAGATGGAGGAGAGCTCGAGCTCGAGCTCTTCGTCCTCCGGGGTCTCTTCTAGTAGGGAGGTTCCGACGGGGACCACTTCTGGAGGTATCTGATGGTTCTTTCCGTCTTTATTTGGTGTTTGTTTTCTCTATATGGCAGAGTGCTAATGTTCTTGGGTTGCCCGCAGCGTCAGAATCTGGAGAGGGGCACGCGTCGGCTCCTGACGAGGTTAGGCAGGAGGATCCCCATGTTCCACCCGTGCTTGCTCAGGACGACCGAACGGTGGAGGAATTACTGCCCTCTCCGAACCCGATGGGTGACGTTGTCGAGGAGGAGGAGCGGTTGCCCTCCCCGACCCCGACAGATGATGCCACAGGGATTGCTAGGCTTGCTCCAGGTAATGAGCCAAGACTTGTTTTCCTTCTTCTCAGGTTTTTCACCTTATCTTTTGAAGGAAGTCTTACATGTATTGCTCACTCCCTTTGGTGTTTGCTGGGACTATGCAGGTTCCACTGGAGTGCTGATCGCGTCCGGCGACCTCTCCCTGGATTTAGGGGCTGAGTGGCCTACATCTGCTTCTCTGCCAGAGCCACTGCTGGAGGCGAGTGCAGGCGCCGCCTTGCTCCAGCGGGCGCGAGGCTACTCGCAGACCGACCCTCTTCCTTCTCCAGAGGATCTGAGGCAGCGGCTGCGGGAGTGCACCCAGGGCTACCACGCGCTTGGCTTCCCACGCGAGCTCTGGATGTCCAGGTTAGTTGGGATCTAGGCCGACTACCTGAAACTCCTCGAGGCTCAGGAGTAGAGGGCTCGGAGGCTAGCGACGATTAGAGAGGCACAGGAGCAGTGGGCTCGGCTTGTGTCAGCCGTAGTTGAGCAGAGGAGTCACGCCGAGGTGATTGCGTTGGCATCTCAGGAGCGAGCCGCACAACTGAGGGAGGTGGAGAGCTGGGCTGAGGCCTTGAGGAAGGCCTGGGAGGAGCAACAGGCACTCGTCGAGCGCGTTCGAGCAGAGTGGCAGGCAGCCGAGACTACAGCCGGAGCTAGTGCCCAACTCTTGTCTACCTTGGAGGCAGAGCTTGTAGCTGCAGACTCTCACCTTGCGATGCTAGAGGGGACCGAGCCTGAGATTTGATTGTATCTTTCCTTTTTGTTTGTGATATCTGGAGTGTATGGGTTTTGTCACCCCAAGGGCATGTCTTGGGCTCCTTTTACAGAGTATTAATGACAAATTCCAGATCTTTTGTTCATTGGGTTGTTCCCTTCCTTTCTCGATGGAACGGAGTGATGTGCGTGAACTAGCGACCACTTATCGTTAGTCGTGCTTATTTGTTCTACGACGCACTGGCATGAGTGATAGGGGACAACAGGGACTGGGTTCAGGGAACCCGATGTTAGAAACTAGAGGCTGAGCACTGGGTAGTAGGGGAAAGAAAGGGCTATATGTGGGGGCCAATCCTCTTGAAGAATGAAAGCCTACACACCATGGAACCAACGTAGGCCCATAAGAACGGGGCAGTTTACGTGGTTTAGGGTTGCAGAGGTGATTCTGGGGTGGTGTATTGACCCCGAGCCGGATGGTGGAGTGTTGGCTAGCGTTATGCCATTAGCCGAGGAATGGGATTCATATGCATCTGAGAAACTGGAATTGAGTTGGCTGGATGGCCTGGGAAAACGTGACAACCAAGACTAGGACTGAGACAAAGACTGGAAATTGAGAACAGGACTGTGACCGAAAATGGGGACTAGAGCTGAAGCCAGCTGGATGACTTGGAAAGGCATAATAGCTGAGAGCTGGAGCTGGCGGCTAGCCTATGAAGGCATTGTAGCCGAAACTGGGACTGGGAGCTGGCGGCTAGCCTGGGAAGGCGTTGTAGCCGGAACTGGGGCTGGAAGCTGGCGGCTAGCCTGTGAAGGTGTTGTAGCCGAAACTGGGGCTGGAGACTTGGCGGCTGGCCTATGAAGGCATTGTAGCCGAAACTAGGGCTGGAGACTGGGCGGCTGGCCTACGAAGGTGTTGTATCCGGCACTGGGACTGGAGGCTGGCGGCTGGCCTGTGAAGGCGTTGTAGCCAGAACTGGGACTGGAAGCTGGGTGGTTGGCCTGTGAAGGCATTGTAGCCGGAACTGGGACTGGAAGCTGGGTGGCTGGCCTATGAAGGCGTTGTATCCGGAGCTAGGGCTGGAGGCTGGGTGGCTGGCCTGTGAAGGCGTTGTAGCCGAAACTGGGAGTTGAGGGTTGGCGGCTGGCCTGTGAAGGCGTTGTAGCCGGAACTGGGAGTTGAGGGCTGGCGGCTGGCCTGTAAAGGCGTTGTAGCCGAGACTGGGATTGGAAGCTGGCGACTAGCCTATGAAGGCGTTGTAGCCGAGACTGGGAGCTGGTCGGCTAACCGTGGAGGTGTATAGCCAAATACTGGAATTGGAATTGGCGACGGTCGACCCTCGGGGGCGTAGTAGCCACCGGTGTTATGGAGTAATGCTGAGGGCACCATCGGTGAGATGCCATGGTTGATGGATTCCATCAGTGAGGAGTATAGAGGGAGAGAGTTTTTTTTGTTTTCTCTTTACCAACTCTACCGCCCTTGCGGGTTTTCGCCAGAGCTGGCCCCCTTTTGCTTTTTCCGGTGCGCCCTTACCGGTTTTCACACCGAGGGGTTACCTGATTATACCTAAGGCGCCCTCTCGGGTTTTCACCTCAGCTGGGTTAATGGCAATTTTTGCCCTCAATAATCCTGTAGAAGTAATCAACTGAGGCCGCTGGGGTATCTCTATTTTTAACCCCATTTTTTTCATATATATTTTTTTGAGACTGCCGTCCATAGCGTGTTGCCGTCAGGGGACGTAACTTAAAACTGGTAGGTGTGGGTAGTCGATATCATTCTGCCATTGATAAGGATTTTTTTATAAATCCTCATGCCATGGTGGTGAAGGGCCACTTCGTCATGGCAAGATATGACTGGAGCCATGGCCAGTGGATTAGGGATTGTAGGAGAGAATTGAAATCATGATGAAACTTGAAGGCTCTAGATTTGCAGGGGATGTAGGATGTAGTGGTATAGAATGATAAGTGTCTGGGAATGTGCTGGGATATAAGTCTATTGGGATGGTGACTGGGAGCTTGACTGTCAAAGGGACTGGTTGACCTGTGGTATCAAAGCAAGGGCCAAAGGTTGGCCGAACTGAGTGGGTGTAGTGCAAGGCCAACTGGGAATTTTAGGGTTCATGCTCTAGCAGTTTAAGTTGATTGAATACTGGCTTTGGGTGAGGCTAACGGCTCACCAAGGAGTTGGTGGAAGGTCGTTCTGACCGGTGGGGAGAGGAAGATTTTCTCGTTATCGGCTCCACCGCCCTTTCGGGTTTTCGCTAGAGCCGACCCCCTTTATCTTTTTCGACGCTCCCTTGTGGGTTTTCACGTCGAGGGGTTTTCCAATTTTGCCTGAGGTGACCTTTCGGGTTTCCACCCCAGCCGGGTTACTGGCCTTTTTGCCCCCAGTCGCCCCCTTGTGGTGAGGATGACTGGGTCTGTCGGGGCATCTCCATTTTTTAACCCCATTTTTTATTTGTTTTTTTCGACTTACCTGGGAGCCTGACGGCTAGACTGGTACCGGTGCATAAGTGCTCGTGCTCTCATGGTGATGGGAACGAGGGCAGGAGATTAGTCCCCGAGGATGCCTGGCGGCAGTTATGGGGAGTTGGGCTGGCTGGTTGACTGGGAATTGAAAACTGGGAGGACTGGCCGGTTAGATCCTTCATGGGGATGGATCAGCCTTACTGGTAGTAGCTGAGACGTGTGCCTTAGTCTGGCTGGCTCGCGAACTCGTGTTTCGGTGCATAATATAGCTTCATATGTTTGCCGTTGAGAGGCGGGAACGGTCTATGACCTCTGTGATCGACAACCGTGTAGGCCCCACCTGCATAGACATTCTGGATAATGTATGGACCTCACCAATTCGGCTGTAGTTTTCCACTGGAGTGCCCCACCATGACTTCCTTTTCCTTGATCATGACAAGGTCGCCTTGCTTGAAAGCTCACTGATTGATGAGCTTATCATAGGCCCGAGCCATGCGGGCCTGGTATACTTGCAGGTGTTTGTAGGCTTCGAGCCGTTTGCCTTCTAGATCGGCGAGCTCTTCTAGCCTTCTCTGGTACTCACTTTTGTCAGGGCCAACAAGGCCGGTGTGGACCGCCACACGGTAAGAAGCTAACTGGACTTCGATGGGGAGAACTGCTTCTGTCCCATAAGTAAGGGAGAACGGCGAGCACCCCGTGGGGGTTTTGTAGACCGTCCGATAGGCCCATAATGCCTCGAAGACCTTCTCACCCCAATCGCATTTTCGGTGGCTAACCATCTTAGCCAGGAGCTTGCAGAGGGTCTTGTTGAAGGCTTCCGCCAAACCGTTAGCCTAGGGGTTGTAGACCAAAGAAGTTCCCCAGTCGATGTGGAATTTGGCCGCTAGCTAGTATATGGCCTTATTTTTGAATGGTGTCCCATTGTCAGACACTATGCGACTGGGAGTACCGAATTGGTATATAATGTTGTGCCAGACGAATCTGGCAACCACCTCGCCGGTGACCTCTCGCAAAGGGAGAGCCTCCGCCCAACGATAGAAATAGTCAGTGGCGGCCAAGATGTATTTATGGCTCTTGGAAGATGGCGGGAAAGGCCCCGCAATGTCCATGCCCCACTCAGCAAATGGCCCTGTGGGGGCTGTAGGACGTAATGGATTAGGAGGTCTTCTGGGTACTGGGCCAAAGGCTTGGCATTGATGGCATGTATGGGCATACTGGACACAATCTGCGTACATGGTTGGCCAATAGAAACCCTTGAGCTTGATATTGTGCTTCATTCGGTCTCCAACCTGGCGCGCGCCGCACAACCCGGAGTGGACCTCTTGCATGACGGCTTGAGCCTCCGCGAGAGAGACAGATCTCAAGAGAATTGACTTGTCCTACTCATGGACGAGTCGATACAGAGAGTCGCCAATTAGCTGGTAAGAGGTTGCTCGGCAGAGTAGCTGGACCCTTTGAGCTCGGTCAGGGGGAAGCCACCCTTTCTTAAATTTGATGATGGGCGCACGCCAATCCTCCTCCTCTGGAGGCGTGTTCTGGTCAAGGTCATGGACCTTGTAAATGGTGAGACCGGTGTTGCCTTCGAGTGAGCTCAGAATCAGCCTTCTATGTTTGATGATGATGTCGACCTCACCCTCGGGCGGGAGCTTGATGGTCACGGCCAATTTTGCTAAGGCATCCGCCTACGCGTTGCTGCTTCTAGGGATATGATCTATTACGAAGAAATATAACTTCTGGGTTAATCTGATCACGGCAGTATGGTACGGAACCAACTCTGGCTTCTGCACATCATAGATGCCGAGGACCTATCGGACTATCAGCTGGGAGTGCCCATAGGCTTTGAGACATTTAATACCCATATGGAGAGCCATCTGGAGCCCAATGAGTAGAGCTTCATACTCGACTTCATTGTTGGTCAGGGACTTCATGAGGGCGTAGGAGTTGTATAAAACTCCGCCCTGAGAAGTCAGGAAAACTATCCCGGCTCCTGCCATGGTGGCTGGATCCTGGTTGCTCCGGGTGATCCCTCGGGAAGCGTCATTGAAGTAGAGCTCCCAACAAGGCACGCTGGTTGTGAGAGCGTTCTGCTGCCAGTAATGACGCGGGACAATATGCTCTGATACCAAATTTGATGTGGGACGGAACTGACAAATGGACTAAACCTATGATGAAGACCAAGTGCGGCCAGCACTCACACGTGACAAGGCAAGCCGAGTGATCGACCTCCGTACTATTCCTCCGAAGAGAGGCGTCTCTCAACAAGAAACCCAAGTCCACGGTCGTCCCTATGAGGGAAGCGAGTGGATCAAAGCGGCAAAGGAGCCGACGCCCAACTATAGGAGTCTAGTCCGAGCTCGGTGCTCGACTAGGGCCACGGAATGGGATACTCTCACTCACGATCTCGCGGTGTTGAATGCTAGCTAGGATCCCTACGCTCTCACGCGGCATATAAGATCACATACTAGTAAAGCAAAATGCCAAGGGGGGAGCGTCGCACGTACCTCCACGCCTAGGCGTGGGGAAGGAACCCCGGCCGAGACCGACAACCCCGATACACACAATGAAAGAATAGGTACAAGCCAGCAATGGTGCCCACTCCTCGCAGGGAGATAACAGGCTACAACAATTCCATTCGGGGCGGCCGATACACGGGCTGACGGGCGGCACTCGGTGAAGGGTTGGCCACGAGGAGGGTCCGGATGACGATCAGCAGAATCGCAGCAACGCGCGATTCGGTGGTAAACGTTCCCACGAATGGATCCGGAGTCCGATTGGGGCGCCGTCAGCGAGGGCGCGTAGTTAGGTCGCAGGAGGAAGCCTCGGCCAAAAGGCGTGCTCAGATTCCGTCCGTGGAAGCCGTGGCCGCACCTGCAAGTGGGGACAAGGAATCTGCTCCCAGAACTACGCTGTCGAGCGGGGAAAATGGTAACTCGCTGCTCCGGGAGGCGATCGAGGCCCCGCTTGTGGGAGGACGTCGGGGACGCAGAGCAGCAGGTCCGGACTGAAGAGCTCGGGCAGATCTGGTCGTGGTTGGACGCTGTGAACTTTGGAAGTCGCCGGTTGACCTGGCACCGGGTGGACTGAGCAGACCCGCGCGACCTCACGGGAACGGGTGCCACGAACAGCTCGGACGTCGGAACGAGACGAGGTTGGCAGCGTTGGAAAGAGGACGACGAGAGGTACAAACCCTGAATAAATCAGCTCCAAACTCGGTGTTTTCCGTCCTGTGGGATTTTCGCAAGAAGGAGGGTGGATCTGGGCGCGCAGAGAGGGAGGCTCCTGTGCTAGCTCACGAGAAAACTCGCCACGGGTGGTGCCGACCTCGGATCGAGGCGAAACCAAAGCCCACGCGCTGCCGACTCGTAGATGTATCCACCAAAAAAAGGAGGGGCTCGGATTCGATCCGCACCAGATGGGGACACCGCTGCAACTCGGGGCTGAATCTGGAACACGCGAACTCGAACCGGAGACGAAGTAGAAGGGAGGAAGAACCTCGGCGTCGCACCGAGGGGATGGGGAGTCGCACCCCGGGGTTGCTCCCGTCGCAGGAGCAGAGGAGGAAGAGAGGGTCGCCCTCTCCAAGGGGTGGCTGCGCCAATGGCTGCTCAATCAAAATATTTCATCTATTCATTAATTCTCTAAAGAAAATACAAGAGATCTTTTATATGGGGAGGGGAAATGCTAGGTTTGAAACCCTAGCCACAAGGGAAAGGGGGGGGGGATGCGCAATGGGCTAGGGGGGAAAGGGGTGCGCACCACTCCTAGAATCTAGGAGTGGATTGGGGGATGGGGGGCGGCCAAAGGAGGGAGGGGGGGTGACCGAATGGGGAAGGAAAGGGGGGGGCCGCACCCCTCTTCCTAAAATCTAGGAGAGGGGCGGCTGCCACCTTCCAAGAGGAGGGAAAGATGGGAGGGGGCGCCCAAACCCTAACCCTAAGGATGGGGGGCGCACATCTCCAGGTGGGCCAAACCCAGGTTGGTCAGCCATGCCCAATGGGCCAAGGCTTGAACCAAGGAAGTGGCCCAATAACCCCAACTACTACCTAATAAGCATAAAAGACTCAAGTAAAGCCTAATTGGCCCCAATTGGTCTACAAAGGTCCACACAACTAATAAAAGTGTCCACGCAGGGACTAAACCAAGGCCCAACATGGCCTCAAATGAGAAAAAGATCCTCTAGTCGATGCCGTAGTCGCCTAGCCAAAGAGATGCTGACGTGCTCCGTGTGCTCTGTCGAGTGATGCGGCGCGTGTCCTCACCAATTCTCCCCGGGTGGGAAGAACTCGACCCCGTCGAGTAAGGGTCACGGTCGCTCAAGTAGCGCTCCAGCAGGTCCGGGTCGATCCTCTCCAGCTCTCCACGTGTGATCCAGGTGTCGTCTGTCGCAGGGCGCCCTCTCCAGCGCACTAGGAAGCGCTGGTAGGCTCCGCTCCTGGTCGTGGTCACCTGCTCATCCAGTATGCAATCTATATGCTCGCGTGTCTGTAATGGGGCTGGAGGAGGTGGACGCTCAGAAGGTGTAATGCTCTCAACAGGAGGGGTAGGCCCAAAAAGCTCACTGGGAATCACCGCGGGATCCCGATATGCCACCAGATCTGAAACATTGAACGTCGAACAGATCCCATAGTCGTCTGGCAGCTCAATCTCATACGCATTCGACCCAATTCGCTTCAAGACTCGAAAGGGTCCGGCACCGCGGTCCTGGAGTTTCTTCACGGCCCCCGAAGGGAACCGTTCAGGTCTAACCCTGATCATGACGTACTCTCCCACTTGGAACTCACGGGTGCGTCGATGCGCGTCAGCTAATTCCTTATAACGTGCGTTGCTGGCCTCTATATGACGACGTATATGCTCATGCAACTGCCTAATATGCTCTGCAAAGGACTCAGCTGACTCAGAGACACGGGCCTGGATGGGTAAGGGGACCAAATCTATCGGTTTCCTAGGTCTACGACCAGTAACAATCTCAAAAGGGCTCAGACCTGTAGACCTATTGACCGAGTCATTATAAGCAAACTCTGCTAAAGGCAGAACCAAGTCCCAGTCCCCGACACGATCACGCACTAGGCACCTAAGAAGATCCCCCAAACTTCTATTGACTACCTCTGTTTGACCATCAGTCTGGGGGTGGTAGGCGGTGGAGAATTTCAGCTGGGTGCCCATCATATGCCAAAGGGTTTTCAAAAGTAGCTCGTGAAACGCACATCCCTATCAGACACTATGGTACGTGGAAGCCCAAATCGGGAGACACAATGAGTGAAGAACAGACGGGCAACTCTAGAGGCGTCAGATGTCTTGGAACAGGGAATAAACAAAGCCATCTTAGAGAACCTGTCTACCACCACGAAAATGGAATCATGACGACGCGAGGTACGGGGCAGACCTAACACAAAGTCCATGCTGATGTCCTGCCATGGACTGTCCGGCACGGGGAGGGGAGTATACAGGCCAGTATTCTGCTTCCTCTGCTTGGCCATAGCGCAAATGCGGCACTGGGCCACGATCCGGGCAACATCACGCTTCAGGCTAGGCCAATAGAAGCGATGCTCAACTGCCTCGATGGTCTTATTCCGGCCGAAGTGGCCGGCTAGACCGCCAGCATGCATCTCCCAAGCAAGAAAATCGCGAACCGAGGTCCGCGGAACACATAAGCGACTCCCATGGAAAAGATAATCGTCATGCAGCATGTAATCCGAATACTCTCGGGACGGGCCTGCCTGGAGGGTGGTGTAGATCGGACCGAAGTTCGGACAATCAGCGTACAACTCCCTCATCCTATCCATCCCCACCACCTCTACACTCATGGTGGTCAAAAGGTGAGCACGGCGGCTCAAAGCATCAGCTACCCGGTTCTCCACACCGGCCTTGTGCCTCAGCACAAAAGTATACTCCTGGAGGAACTCTACCCAACGACTATGACGAGAGTTGAGTTTCTTCTGGGCATGGAGATATCGGAGTGCCTCATGATCAGAAAATAGGACGAACTCCTGGTGTAGAAGATAGTGTCTCCAATGCCGCAGAGCCTGCACGACTGCGTAGAACTCCTTGTCGTATGTAGAATAACGCAGTCGGGCATCGCACAACTTCTCGCTAAAAAAGGCAACGGGGTGAGCCTCCTGACTCAGAACTCCTCCAATACCAACCCCAGAGGCATCGCAAGAGACCTCAAACACCTTCGTGAAATCCGGTAGACGAAGGATAGGTGCCTGGGTCATGCGCTCCTTGAGGAGCGCAAATGCAGCCGAAGCGGCCCTGGTCCACTCAAACGCCCCTTTTCGAATGCAATCAGTGATGGGGGCAGTGATGGAACTGAAACCTCGAATGAATCGGCGATAGAAGGTCGCCAGCCCGTGAAAACTACGGACATCGTGCAGGGTGCGAGGTTCGGGCCACTCCACTATAGCCCTGACCTTCTGCGGGTCGGCGGAGACTCCATCACTAGATACAATGAACCCCAAGAAAGTGACCTGTGTAGTCATGAAAGCACACTTCTTCGGGTTAGCATAAAGGCTCTCTCTCCTCAGAATAAGACAGACCTGCCTAAGGTGTTCTAGGTGGTCCTCCCGGGTGCGGCTATAAATGAGAATATCATCGAAATAGACAACCACGAAGACCCCAATCAATGGCCGTAGAACCTGGGTCATCAGCCGCATAAAGGTGCTGGGAGCATTGGTCAGCCCAAAGGGCATGACCAGCCACTCATAAAGACCATCCTTGGTCTTAAAGGCCGTCTTCCATTCGTCACCAGGCCTGACTCTCACCTGGTGATAGCCACTCTTTAAATCTATCTTGGAAAACACAGTGGCTCCCGCCATCATATCCAACATATCATCCAAGCGGGGAATGGGAAATCTGTACTTCACCGTGATCTTATTGATTGCACGGCTGTCTACACACATCCTCCAAGTACCGTCTTTCTTTGGGGCAAGTAATGCAGGGACGGCACAAGGGCTCATGCTCTCACGAATGTATCCCCTAGCCAGTAACTCCTCAATCTGACGCAGGAGCTCAGCATGATCAGCGGGGCTCATCCTAAAATGGGGTAAGTTGGGTAGAGATGACCCCGGGATCAAATCAATAGCGTGCTGTATATCCCGCATGGGGGGAAGACCCTCAGGCAACTCAGCAGGGAAAACATCAGAAAACTCCTGAAGGATAACAGCAACATCAGAAGGGAGCTCACCCTCCGCCTCACTAACCCTCTCCCGAACAACGACAGCGTAGATGGGGTCCCCTCTAATGAATTCGCGCTCCATCTCCCGGGGACTAATAAGCATCAGCCTCCTAGTCGGAGGATCAATCGGGGTGGGAGCGACAGGAGGGGGTGTCGTGGTCGGAGCCAAAGATGGGGTACTGGGCCCAGAAGTATCAGTGCTGGGGGTACTAGGCCCAGTGGGACCCCGAACGGGAGGGCGTGTCGGCTGGGATGGATGAAGGGTGATCCTCTGGCCTTTGTGATCGAAGGTGCATGTGTTCGACCGGCCATGGAGGGTAGCATCTCTATCGAAAAGCCAGGGTCTCCCTAAGATAATGCTGCCTACCTCCATAGGCAACACGTCACACCAAATCTCCTCCTGGTAGGCGTGGAACTGCAAAGGCACCAGACATCGCTGCCTGACTGGAATAGAGGTGGTGTCTACCCATGACACACGATAAGGGGAGGGATGGTCCACGGGGGTTAACCCCAAGCGTTTCACTGTACCCGTGGAAATGGCATTAATGCAACTCCCACTATCAATAATCACCTTACAGACCTTCCCACCCAGCCTGCAAAAGGTGTGAAAAATGGTGGTGCGACGCCAGTCATCACTCACCAAAGGCTGGGTCAAGACGCACCTGACAACACCTAGCTGAACACCATCCTGGCACTGCGTGCCCTGGACACCTGACGACTCTCCCTCTAACAACTCATCAAAGAACTCCTCGGCGAGCTCTGGGTCTGCCTCATAACTGACAGGCTCGACCTCGGTGTAGACACGCCAAAATTGACGTTACTATGAGTACATCTCATATTGCCTTGTAATGCCCCAATTTGACCCTCAAATTAGTTCTATTTGAGTGATTTTTCTCACTTTTCTTAGATTTCTTCTTTTTTTCACCCTTTTCTTATTTTTTTCTATTTTCCCCTATTTTTCTGTATTTTTCTGGATTTTTCTGATTTTTTTTGGATTTTCTGAGCATTTTTCTCTATTTTTCCGAAATAACGACTTGACTTGGGGCGTCTTTTAAATAACGACTTATACATGGGCGTTTCTTAAAAAATTAACGACTACAGTGAAGGGCGTCCATTCTTTCAAATTTCTATTTTTTTTGATTTTTTTGGAATTTTTCAGAATTTTTCAGGAATTAACGACTTTTCCTAAGGCGTTATTTTTAATAAAAAATCAAAAGAAAATGAATTCACGACGTACGTGAGGGCGTGTTTTCAAATTGATTATTTTATTATTATTTTTTTAACCCCTTTGAGAAGTGATTTGGTGGCCTTCCGGGTGTCAGAAAAATTCGCAAAAATAGTCGTTGGAATCAGGGCGACGAGATGCACCTCCACCTAAAAAATGGAAAATAATATTGAGAAATGAAAAATAGCCCTATTTCGATTTTTTTAATTAACGTCCTTTGTTAAGGCGTTTTTTAATTAACGCCTTTGACTCAGACGTGTTTCAATTTCATTTCTAAAAATGATCCAGGAGTTAACGCCCTTGTGCAGGGCGTGTTTTTAAAAGACGCCCTTCGGAAGGTCGTCAATTCTTGAATTGACGCCCTGAGCCAGGTCGTGTTTCACTTTTGTGCTCCGAACGAACGCAGCCTTTCCCAGAGAGACTCCTGCTTCGTTTGGGCTCTTGCCCAGTCTAATCCTCCCCTATTTTGGCTCTTGCCCGTTCCAATCCTTTCCCCAGTTGGGACTCTTGTCTTGCTTATCCTTTGATCAATCCTATAAGGGGTTGATCCCCTTATCTTTTCTTGGGCTTCGGTTCCGATATTTCTTATTCTCCCCTGCGTTCTTCTATTTCTTCTTCTTTTCTATTGTTCTTCTTCTGTCTTCTCCGTATTCTTCTTCTTCTTCTTCTTCTTCTCCTTCTTCTCCTTCTTCTTCTTCTTCTTATTCTTCTTCTTCTGTTTTTTCTCTTTTTTCTTCTGTTGTTTTCTTTTCTTTTTACAGGAACCGAAGGAAGGCTACCTTTTGGCTAAGGAGGAACTCTTCCCATCATTCAACATCAAATCTTCATCCCTTTGAAGTTCCTCCCCATCGAGCATCAAGCCAAAGGAGCCACCAAACAATATTTTTCTATCTCATCTCCCCTTATTTGTATTTTTCATTAGTTCATAATACATGCATCATGTTTCATTATTATATTAATTTTTTTCAACCATCATATTGAGATCTCCCCATAGTGCAACTCTTGCACTCTTTCCCCTTAATTTTTATTCTTATCTTCATGCATTCATTCATCTTCCACACCCTTTTTGCATAGGGGTTTAAGGGCAATCCCCTTAAGGTGTGTATTGTTCATTTTTTTCATGCTCATATATCTTTATTGAATTTGATGCTACACCATTGTTTCTAATCCATATCTTTTGGTGTTTGTCTTTTTTTGCAAGGGTAATAAAAGTGAAGAACTCTCTTCGTCGGCCGGCCGATTTGAAGAGAAAGGAATACTCACATCCCCCGCATATTTGAGGTATTTTGCGATCATCTTCCCATATCAATCTCCTCTTTGAGACCCTCGTGTCTCTGGCGATCACACACACACTCCACATTAGCACCTCGTGCTATTTTTTTTATTGCTTTCATTATATCTATTGCCTTTTATATTTTTAAGTGTGGATTTTAAAAGAGATCCACAAATTGGCGATCACGGTGGGACCCTTTGTGTTCTTCATCTATTACCCGTTTCCCCTTAGGCACCCGCGTGTGCCATCTCCCTTATTTGCACCCTCGGTGCGTCCCCCTTTTGTGCCCCTCGGGCACCCTCCATTGGTTTTGTCCTTTTCCCTAAGTGATTTGTCAATTTATTGATTTTTCTTTAAAATCTCCACTTATTTGAAATTTTGATGAGCATGCTTATATCTTATATTTGTTGATTGCCTGCGACTGTGAGTGGTTGTTACTGTTGGCCGTGGATTGAGAATTAACGCCTCTGTCGGAGGCGCCTTTTGATTTCACGCCCTAACCCAGGGCGTGTTGTTTGAAGTTAACGCCTTCTGACAGGGCGTTTGCTAGCTGTCTCCAATTATCTCTGCTTGCTTGGTGAATTCACGCCCGTTGCAAGGGCGTCTTTATCTTTATTAGCGCCTCCCTTAAAGGCGTTTTCTTGGATTTGACGCCCGCTGGATAGGGCGTCCTTTTATTTATAGCGCCTCACACTAAGGCGTGTTTTCGCCAGCCCCTGGGCCCCTCACGTTGATTCACGACAGTCACACCGTCGTGTCCTTGTTTATTAGCGCCCCCTTCCAGGGCGTGTTTTTACTATGGGTTTCCAGAACCCCGGCTGTGGTTTTTCATGATATTTCATGCTTATTTTTATTGATTGATCATATTATTGTGGTTGGCCTGTTTATCCTGTTGCATTCATATTTGCATTTGGTTTGGGAGCCTCCTCCTCTTCATTTGGATCCACACACCCTCTTGGAATCGGGACGACCCTCCATTGAGCATTCCGTCTCTTTGGACTGGAAATCCCTTTTCCAAGCCTCCATAAGCCCCCGCACCCGTGGATTCCCTCACGGACGCCGGGCAGGTTGTACCCTTTTGGAGTCCCGATATAGTTGGCCTAATACGTGGTGAGTGAGAGTTCCTAGTTGGCATTGGAGTTCAAATCTCATTTGAAACTAGGACTCTCCTTGTGTGAATCTTTCCAAACTTTATTAAAATCCTTAATTCACCAAGGATAAAACAATCAAAAATCACGGTAACCATTCCAACTTGTGTGCTTATTTGCATAATTATTGAGAATTTTGATTATATAATGGCTTACCATGATAGAAACATGTCCAATTCAATTCATGAGGATGCACAACCTAGCACTTCATATCCTCAATTTCAACATGTTAATCAGCATTCTCACCATTCTTTCAAGGGACCACGTCCTTATTCTCATGGTCATACCCAACCCATGGGCAGTGTCCATTCTTATGGTCCCCCTCCTCCAACTCAATTTCGAGCCACTACTCCCTCGGGATCCTCTCGTCCCAATGATGAGAAAGTCTCCCAGATCATTCATGCGTTAGATCATCTTACCCCTCAACAGATCCAAGCCCTTAAGGCCGCCGTTGAGGGTACATCTCATGCATCTCTCCCTCCTTCCAATTCTATTCGGGTGGCCCATCACCCATCTCCCTCCAATTCTACATGGGTGGCCCATCACCCACCTCCTCCTTCCAATCCTGATCGGGTAGCCCATTACCCATCTCCTCCTGTTCATCCTACTCGGGTGGCCCATCACCCGCCTCCTTCTATTCCTTCTCGATCACGGCCCCAAGGCCCATTTATTCATTGTAATCCGGTCCATCCGGGTTCTTCCATGGGCCGGCCCATTAATTCCCCTCCACGGCCTTTTTATGCGGCCCTTCCTCCTTCAAGGCCCTGCCAGCCCTCGGTTGTTCAAGTCACACCCCTCCAACAATCTCTTCTTGATAAGATTACTTTGATGGAGGAACAAATAAAGAGGGTCACGGCTCCTCCTACTCCAGTCAATCCTCTCCATGCCGCTTTGGACGAGATTACAAAGATGGAGAGAGAGTGGAAAGACAGGAGGGATGATTACAGCGTCGGCGGTTCAAGTGAGCAAGAGCCGGCATTCGGAGAATCCGAGGCAGTATACGATGATGATGAAGCTCCGCAGGCACCCCTTCCGAGTTTCCTTAACTTTCCGCTTTCCCCATTTTCATTCAATGAACCCCCTGCTCAGGAGGAAACCACTCCCAATTCAACCCCTGTTTATGAGACTAGTTGGTGTTACGACGATGGGTCGATATTCCAATCGTCCGCACAGGCGCCTATTGAGTCTCTTCCCATTCCCACTCCCACTCCTAACACTGCTCGCCCCGTCCGGCATTTTCTACGCACCAAACCTTCGCCCATTAACCCTCCACCAACTACACCTCCACCCACTATACCATCAACCTTCACACCATTAGCCACCGCTGAGCCTTCCATTATAAAACCTCCACCTATTAAGTCGGTAACCTCCACATCGGCCTACACCGAGCCTACCACTGAACCTCCTCCAATTGACCTCCCATTACCACCATCCCAAAAAACCACCTTACCTACCCCACTATTTAACCCTCCACCTTTACCTATGGCTAATCCTGAGCAGGACCCACCACTTTTTGCACTCGAGCTAACCCTGACCGCTTGCAAGCAAAGGGAGAAACTCGATGTGTTTGAACCTCCGCCTCCACTTACGTCAACACTTTCCATTATACCTCCACCACTCACAAAGCCTTCCGCCTCCGCTTCACCTCCTTTTACTACTCGGAATGGGAGTGCTTCTGCAAGTATTTGTGCCGAAGGTGATCAAGAACCGGGCAAGACAGATGTGGCCACGGTTATGCGATTCAAGATTCAAGAAGTCATTTACCGGATGCCAATCCGGATTATTGTGCCGAGCATGGTCGCAGAGGCCAAGTCACCGCCATTGCTCAGGGAAGAATGCCAAGAATTGATGCCATCCAAGGGCCAGGCAGGGCACCCTTTGTTCCCTCTTCCAAATCTTGATTCCATTCCTCCATACAAGGGGCGAATGCCCAATTTGTTCAACACTTCCTATACACCACAATTAATGGGCATGGCAATGCTTCATGTTCCAATTTTCCAACTCCCTCACACCATTACTTTGCACTCTCCTAGGGAGTTGTCATTCACCATTGAAGCCTCGGCAGGGGCTATTTCTCATACACTTTCACTGCCGTGGAGGGGCAGTTATCTTGATGCCAAAAGGCCTTCCATTATTTCATCCATATTCTCGTCTATCACGTTTTCTTCATGGGCCACTCCCAGGGGAAAGAGGAGGATTTCACCCTCTCACCCTTCACATTCCTCATCTTCTTTGCATTTCATTGCGTTCATGCATTCACTGCATTCATCACGTCCATTCTATTGCATTCATATGCATTTGCACCTCCTGCTTCCCGGGTCTCCAAACCCGTATCTTCCCCGCCTTCCGGCACCTCCGGATATTCCGCACTTCCCATCTTATTCATCTTCATCTTTTTATCCACTATCCCTGGGGCATCGCGTCCCTTTTCCTGCTATCTCCCTGGAACCTCCAGGAATTTTATCCCTCCTCTTTGGGCATCTCGCCCTTTCTGATTCTATTCCTCCGGAACCTCCGGACTTTCTCCCAGGGCATCGCGCCCCTTTCCACCTTATTCCTCCGGAACCTCCGGACTTTCCCCTCGGGCAACGCGCCCCTTTCCATCTTATTCCTCCGGAACCTCCAGATTTTCCTCCTAATCCTCCTTCATTCCTTTCTCTGTTCCTCAGGCATCACGCCCCTTTCCATATCATTCCTCCGGAACCTCCGGATTCTCCGTCTTATTCTCTCTATCATTTTCCAGGGCATCACGCCCCTTTCCATCTCATTCCTCCGGAACCTCCGGACCCTCCATCTTTCTTCCGATTCATCTTTCTAATCTTCCTGAACATCACATCCTTCATTTTTTTCTTCCTTTTTCATCATCTTTTTCCCTATTTTGTCTCAGGGCATCGCGTCCCTTCTTTTGTCATCCCTCCGGAGCCTCCGGATGATTTCTCCTCTCATGATTCTCCTCCGCCTCCGGACCCTCCGGATCCGCCTCTTTCTATCTACCAATTTCTTCTTCTAATTCCTCCTGATTCTAGGTCCGACCCAACTTCTTCCACATCCACTGCCTTGGGCATCTGCCCTTTCTCCCACTGCTTTCGAGGCTTTAGTCCTCACTCCTCCTTCTAATTCTCCTCTCCTTCTGTAGATTGTTCCATGTGATCAGGGTTTCCACACCTTAGCAAGGGAGTTCTAGCCCTCGCCTCTCTTCCTTTTTCTCCTTATTCGTCTGAGTCTGGTCTTGGCACCACTTCCTCTTGTTAAGCCACTTTCAAATCCTTTGCTTCCAATTCTTTTGACTGCCAAAGAGGACAAATCTCACGATGATCAAGATCGCTTCTCGCAGCAGCTGCTTCTACAAAGGTCGCAAGGTAACATATTGGCGTAAGTATGCATTTTAATGATGTCATTTTCTCATTACTTCACGCATGATTTTCAAAATCAAGTGCTTCTTAACGAGATTAAGAGTGGTGTTTTAAGCCTTTATCTTAGGCTTTTGTTTAATTAAATCACCCTCAAAAGAGTCTTTAGGCTTGCTATGCAGCACCTTTGGTTAATAAGAACCCCGCGCTGGGAATTCGACATTCTCTCCCCGCTTGTTAAGAGCAACCCTTAGCTGGACATTCCACACACTTCACGGCGTCCTTAGCCGGCTTCTTTGGTTAAACACCGTTGCTACCTTGGCCATGCCATGAGTATATCTGAAAGTCTTTTCTCTTCTCTACTCGGCCGCGTGCAGGGGCAAGAGGTTGACGGATGAGATGACTAACCTAGGTAATCCCCAATACGAGAGGAGTCTCAAATAGGGGCAGTCTTGACCCAAAATCAATATGAGTTTTCATATGAGCTTTCATGATATACATCTCGCCAAAAGGGCTATTATGAAAATCAAATCAAAATTTCAATAAATTCAAAATTGTGAATTATGGCATGACAAGAGTGCCAAAGTCCCCGCAGGGAAAACCCTGGTCGTATGCATGTCAAGGGTCTAAAAATCAAAGGCACAAAGCCCCGGCACAACAGACTATCTCTTTGAGGGGAAACATCTTGGAAGGAATTCAAGTCTTGATATCTCCCATCCTGTATAAAGCTTATCTCCAATTATTCTTCTCTTCTCCCTCCAAGACCGAATGTTTCTCGGGTATGGCCTTAGTAGGGGCACCGTTGATCAAAGGCAGTCGGTTATAGGGCGCCGCTTTCAATGCACGCCCGGCTTTGGGCAGTTTTAAGCAAAAGGGAAGGAACGAGGACCCCTAGCCAGTGGTTTAAAACACCCTTTGATGTTGCTTTAGCAATGTCTAACCAAAATCAAACAAAAAATTGAATATTTCTTGTCCAAACTCCATAAAATTTGAATATTTCTTTTCCCAAAATCCAAAAAAAATTGAAATATTTTCCAAAAATCTCCATAAAAATCCAAATATTTCAAAACCCACAAAAATTTGCATATTGATCAAAACTCATAAAAATTTGTATATTTCAAAACTCCAAAAAGATTGCATTGTATTTTCTGATGGTGTTTTACAGGAACAGCTTTGCAGAGACCAAAAGCACGGGATGAGTCCTATCTCCACTCATTGCTATCAATCTATTGATTCCTCCCGATATTCACATGACATACCACCCTGGGCATTTTTGGTTATCACTTCCTTATATCATTTTGGTTATATCTCCTGATTATCATTCTGATTATTCATCTCCAAATCTTTCAATCAACTCCTGCTAATTTCTCTGGATCAATTCTGCCGATGGGCATTATCAGATCTTAATCATTCAACTCCAAAACTTGATTAGCCAGATTGGCATCCTCATGACAAAATAACAAACAATGATGCTTTGCAATATCATGATTCAACTCATAATGGTTACTATGTTGTGACATGCTATTGATTCATGCTATGCTTGCTACGCTTAAATACCTTATTCATTGCTTGTTATCTTTTATATCTTGGCTGATGAATTTTTGAGCGCAGGATAAGAAGCTCTTGGTCCCGCCGACTGGGCATCATCATCAAAGTCTCACGGTGCTTGCAGCTCATCTCTCAGTTCCCCCATACTTATTGCTCCACCACCTCTCCCTGTATGCATTCTACTATATGTTACATACGCTACTAGATTATATCAAGGACCTTGTGGCTTTGGTAAATCTGGGATTTGAGTTCCCCTTCATCAAAAACAATGATAATTCCAGAGGAGTCTTAGTCACACGGATAGGCCGTTGAGCCATCCAAGACTGGGGACGATGGTTCCCTTTTACGAGTTGGTGCGTGGATAAACGGGCTTCGGCTTAGTATCAGCTCGCGAAATTGGTTTCTTGACCCAGTCTTGGCAGTTTAACAATATTATCCTTGATTATTCTATATTTTTTGTTTGATTTAATTTTCCCTTTAAACCCAGCATGCATTCATGTAGGAATTTGAAACAATTGTTGAAAAATCATTCTGATAAGCTGTCTTTGTGGGTCAAATTGATCTTGATCTTCAATGTGAGATATTCCATGCCGAATTGAGTCCTCAGTTCGTTTTGACGCTGTTCTGGGTCATTTTCTCGAAAGCTCCTTGTTTGGATTTTTATCATCTTATTTTTAATCTCCTTTCCTTTGATCCACTTTGGCTGCAGCACGTCCACTGGCTGGTAACCGCTCCCCAATGGTGAAACCTTCAGGTTTGTGACCTGGGGTACTTCCACCGCGTTGGAAGTTGATCATTTATTTTATCTCCTTCGTGCACCGCGTGCGCATCTCCCCTTTTATCCAAACATTGTTGATTTCATTGGATTTCTCGAGATTGGCTTCATCTCGTGCTTCTGATTTGATTCTCATCAAGTGATGTTGATTGCGTGTCTCATCACACCTTGGCATCTACTTTTCAGTTTGCTACGCTCCCTTGCAAAGCAGACGCCAAGGCGGGGCAGCTGTAGACACGTCAAAATTGACGTTACTATGAGTACATCTCATATTGCCTTGTAATGCCCCAATTTGACCCTCAAATTAGTTCTATTTGAGTGATTTTTCTCACTTTTCTTAGATTTCTTCTTTTTTTCACCCTTTTCTTATTTTTTTCTATTTTCCCCTATTTTTCTGTATTTTTCTGGATTTTTCTGAATTTTTTTAGATTTTCTGAGCATTTTTCTCTATTTTTCTGAAATAACGACTTGACTTGGGGCGTCTTTTAAATAACGACTTATACATGGGCGTTTCTTAAAAAATTAACGACTACAGTGAAGGGCGTCCATTCTTTCAAATTTCTATTTTTTTTGATTTTTTTGAGAATTTTTCAGAATTTTTCGGGAATTAACGACTTTTCCTAAGGCGTTATTTTTAATAAAAAATCAAAAGAAAATGAATTCACGACGTACGTGAGGGCGTGTTTTCAAATTGATTATTTTATTATTATTTTTTTAACCCCTTTGAGAAGTGATTTGGTGGCCTTCCGGGTGTCAGAAAAATTCGCAAAAATAGTCGTTGGAATCAGGGCGACGAGATGCACCTCCACCTAAAAAATGGGAAAATAATATTGAGAAATGAAAAATAGCCCTATTTTGATTTTTTTAATTAACGTCCTTTGTTAAGGCGTTTTTTAATTAACGCCTTTGACTCAGACGTGTTTCAATTTCATTTCTAAAAATGATCCAGGAGTTAACGCCCTTGTGCAGGGCGTGTTTTTAAAAGACGCCCTTCGGAAGGTCGTCAATTCTTGAATTGACGCCCTGAGCCAGGTCGTGTTTCACTTTTGTGCTCCGAACGAACGCAGCCTTTCCCAGAGAGACTCCTGCTTCGTTTGGGCTCTTGCCCAGTCTAATCCTCCCCTATTTTGGCTCTTGCCCGTTCCAATCCTTTCCCCAGTTGGGACTCTTGTCTTGCTTATCCTTTGATCAATCCTATAAGGGGTTGATCCCCTTATCTTTTCTTGGGCTTCGGTTCCGATATTTCTTATTCTCCCCTGCGTTCTTCTATTTCTTCTTCTTTTCTATTGTTCTTTTTCTGTCTTCTCCGTATTCTTCTTCTTCTTCTTCTTCTTCTCCTTCTTCTCCTTCTTCTTCTTCTTCTTCTTATTCTTCTTCTTCTGTTTTTTCTCTTTTTTCTTCTGTTGTTTTCTTTTCTTTTTACAGGAACCGAAGGAAGGCTACCTTTTGGCTAAGGAGGAACTCTTCCCATCATTCAACATCAAATCTTCATCCCTTTGAAGTTCCTCCCCATCGAGCATCAAGCCAAAGGAGCCACCAAACAAGATTTTTCTATCTCATCTCCCCTTATTTGTATTTTTCATTAGTTCATAATACATGCATCATGTTTCATTATTATATTGATTTTTTTCAACCATCATATTGAGATCTCCCCATAGTGCAACTCTTGCACTCTTTCCCCTTAATTTTTATTCTTATCTTCATGCATTCATTCATCTTCCACACCCTTTTTGCATAGGGGTTTAAGGGCAATCCCCTTAAGGTGTGTATTGTTCATTTTTTTCATGCTCATATATCTTTATTGAATTTGATGCTACACCATTGTTTCTAATCCATATCTTTTGGTGTTTGTCTTTTTTTGCAAGGGTAATAAAAGTGAAGAACTCTCTTCGTCGGCCGGCCGATTTGAAGAGAAAGGAATACTCACATCCCCCGCATATTTGAGGTATTTTGCGATCATCTTCCCATATCAATCTCCTCTTTGAGACCCTCGTGTCTCTGGCGATCACACACACACTCCACATTAGCACCTCGTGCTATTTTTTTTATTGCTTTCATTATATCTATTGCCTTTTATATTTTTAAGTGTGGATTTTAAAAGAGATCCACACTCGGGTGCGGCCTCACCTGCCGAGGTATCTCCAAAGGCCACGGTCTGCTGCCGAGAAGGGCACAGAGCAGCATAATGACCGACCCCCCCGCATCGATAACAATCTCCACGAGGCCTAGAGCCCTGCGGTGCTCCACCAATCATCGGCCCCTTTCCCTTGTCATCACGACGGGCCGGGGGTGGTGGAAGCTGAGGTCGGGTAGGAATAGTGGGCTGCTGGGGCCGAGGGGGTGCGGGAGCTGGGGCCTGGGGGCGAGGTGGATAGTCCCTCTGGGGAGGTGGAGGCCGGGGCCTAGGAGCAAAATCCGGACGAGTGGGGTCCTGTGGTCGGGCCACGGGTCCCCTCGCATACTGTCCTGTGCTAGTGCGAGAGTCCGTCCCACGAGGGTATGTGGGAGCGGGGCGCTGATCGGGCACAAACTCAAACTCAAACAGCTCCATATCACGAGCGACCTGGTACGCCTCATCTAAGGTAGCCACGTGGCGGCGGAGTAACTCAATCTGGAGGTTCCGTCGCAGACCTCGACGGAAGCGGGCTATAGTCATGATGGCTTCCTCCGAGACTCCACATCGCAGGAGACAATCATCAAATTCGGCGATGTATTCTGCCACAGGCCGGTTCCCCTGACTAAGGGTCTGCCACCGATCAACTAACCGGTGGCGGTAGGAACGAGGGACGTACTTCTGCCGGAGCTTCTCTTTCATATCTACCCACGTCTCAATCGGGGGTGTGCCCTGACGTCTCACTAGGCTCTCCACATTGGCCCAGTAGGTTTGGGCCCTGCCAATCAACTTCATCTTGGCATATCGGACTTTCCGATGTTCTGCCATGTCGACCCACTCAAAATAACGATCCATACTAGCAGCCCAATCACTAAAAACATCGGGGTCCAATGACCCATCAAAGGTAGGAGGGTCCACCCGCACGGATCTAAGGAGACGCTCATCTTCCTCATCCCTATAATACCGATGGCCTTGGCGATCACGGCCATAGCCCTCACTCTCATTATCGGACCCAAAATCATATACCTCATGCACGTGGGGTCTCCTATTGCCTCCCCTAGGCTGGTCGGGTCGAGGAGCAGGGTCACGTTGGCCATGGGCCTGCTCGGGAACATCCACCGGTGGGGCTCTACCCTGGGGGCGATCAACCAGACCTTGGATGGTCCGGTTAGAGGCCTCAACCCGACCCTCCACATCTCCCAGCCGATCCTCCATGGCCTTCATCCGGCCCTCCATCCGATCGGCGTGGTCCCTAAAGTGGAGACTCAGGGTCTCGATCATCTCCCGCAGGCATAGGTCATCTGGGACGGGATTCCTAGGGTCAGCCATCTGGATAGGGCGATGGTAGGATGTACCACGCCGGGTGGGCATGCAAGACTCTAAGGGACAAGGATGAAAGGGTACTAGACACGAACCTAGACAGAAACTCCTAACGCAACAATGGACTCCAATGCAAGTAGTAGACCTATTGACTCAAATGAACTCCAGCAAATCTAATGACTCGACATGGCCTAGGACCTCAGTCTGTAGGGACAAACTGGACGACCATGCTCTGATACCAAATTTGACGCGGGACAATATGCTCTGATACCAAATTTGATGCGGGACGGAACTGACAAATGGACTAAACCTATGATGAAGACCAAGTGCGGCCAGCACTCACACGTGACAAAGCAAGCCGAGTGATCGACCTCCGTACTATTCCTCCGAAGAGAGGCGTCTCTCAACAAGAAACCCAAGTCCACGGTCGTCCCTATGAGGGAAGCGAGTGGATCAAAGCGGCAAAGGAGCCGACGCGCAACTATAGGAGTCTAGTCCGAGCTCGGTGCTCGACTAGGGTCACGGAATGGGATACTCTCACTCACGATCTCGCGGTGTTGAATGCTAGCTAGGATCCCTACGCTCTCACGCGGCATATAAGATCACATACTAGTAAAGCAAAATGCCAAGGGGGGAGCGTCGCACGTACCTCCACGCCTAGGCGTGGGGAAGGAACCCCGACCGAGACCGACAACCCCGATACACACAATGAAAGAATAGGTACAAGCCAGCAATGGTGCCCACTCCTCGCAGGGAGATAACAGGCTACAACAATTCCATTCGGGGCGGCCGATACACGGGCTGACGGGCGGCACTCGGTGAAGGGTTGGCCACGAGGAGGGTCCGGATGACGATCAGCAGAATCGCAGCAACGCGTGATTCGGTGGTAAACGTTCCCACGAATGGATCCGGAGTCCGATTGGGGCTCCGTCAGCGAGGGCGCGTAGTTAGGTCGCAGGAGGAAGCCTCGGCCAAAAGGCGTGCTCAGATTCCGTCCGTGGAAGCCGTGGCCGCACCTGCAAGTGGGGACAAGGAATCTGCTCCCAGAACTGCACTGTCGAGCGGGGAAAATGGTAACTCGCTGCTCCGGGAGGCGATCGAGGCCCCGCTTGTGGGAGGACGTCGGGGACGCAGAGCAGCAGGTCCGGACCGAAGAGCTCGGGCAGATCTGGTCGTGGTTGGACGCTTTGAACTTTGGAAGTCGCCGGTTGACCTAGCACCGGGTGGACTGAGCAGACCCGCGCGACCTCACGGGAACGGGTGCCACGAACAGCTCGGACGTCGGAACGAGACGAGGTTGGCGGCGTTGGAAAGAGGACGACGAGAGGTACAAACCCTGAAGAAATAAGCTCCAAACTCGGCTTTTTCCGTCCTGTGAGATTTTCGCAAGAAGGATGGTGGATCTGGGCGCGCAGAGAGGGAGGCTCCTGCGCTAGCTCACGAGAAAACTCGCCACGGGTGGTGCCGACCTCGGATCGAGGCGAAACCAAAGCCCACGCGCTGCCGACTCGTAGATGTATCCACCAAAAAAAGGAGGGGCTCGGATTCGATCCCCACCGGATGGGGACACTGCTGCAACTCGGGGCTGAATCTGGAACACGCGAACTCGAACCGGAGACGAAGTAGAAGGGAGGAAGAACCTCGGCGTCGCACCGAGGGGATGGGGAGTCGCACCCCAGGGTTGCTCCCATCGCAGGAGCAGAGGAGGAAGAGAGGGTCGCCCTCTCCAAGGGGTGGCTGCGCCAATGGCTGCTCAATCAAAATATTTCATCTATTCATTAATTCTCTAAAGAAAATACAAGAGATCTTTTATATGGGGAGGGGAAATGCTAGGTTTGAAACCCTAGCCACAAGGGAAAGGGGGGGGGGGATGCGCAATGGGCTAGGGGGGAAAGGGGTGTGCACCACTCCTAGAATCTAGGAGTGGATTGGGGGATGGGGGGCGGCCAAAGGAGGGAGGGGGGGTGACCGAATGGGGAAGGAAAGGGGGGGGCCGCACCCCTCTTCCTAAAATCTAGGAGAGGGGCGGCTGCCACCTTCCAAGAGGAGGGAAAGAGGGGAGGGGGCGCCCAAACCCTAACCCTAAGGATGGGGGGCGCACATCTCCAGGTGGGCCAAACCCAGGTTGGTCAGCCATGCCCAATGGGCCAAGGCTTGAACCAAGGAAGTGGCCCAATAACCCCAACTACTACCTAATAAGCATAAAAGACTCAAGTAAAGCCTAATTGGCCCCAATTGGCCTACAAAGGTCCACACAACTAATAAAAGTGTCCACGCAGGGACTAAACCAAGGCCCAACATGGCCTCAAATGAGAAAAAGATCCTCTAGTCGATGCCGTAGTCGCCTAGCCAAAGAGATGCTGACGTGCTCCGTGTGCTCTGTCGAGTGATGCGGCGCGTGTCCTCACCAAGTAATGCAAGACATCTCCGCTCTGTTCAACTAGTTGTTGTGATTGGGCAGCAAGGGACTCCTCGTCCGGGAGCTCCGAGCTGAAAGGTGAGTCGTCTGGCACTGAATGGGCTGCCAAGAATTCAGCCATGCCCTGTCCCTTGATTACTTTTCTGGGGACATAAGTAATGGCGTACTCCATCAATAGGAGAGCCCATCTCCCCAGCCTGCCTGAGAGGACAGGTCGCCGAAGGAGATACTTCAGGGGGTCATGCTTGGATATAAGCTCGACTCGATGGGAGAGGAGGTAATGCCGCAGCTTCTTAACTATGAACACTAATGCCAAGCAAACCTTCTCCATAGGGGAGTAGCGGTACTCGGCATTGATTAGCTTCCGGCTGAGGTAATAGAGGGGTTTCTTTTTACCTTTCTCATTGATTGCGCCAACAGAGCTCCTCGCGAAGCATCCATGGTAGCAATATAAAGGATGAGAGGTTTACCCTTGATTGGTGCCCCCAAGACTGGGGGAATAAGAAGGTACTCCTTGATTTGCTCGAAAGCCACTTGGCATTCTGAGTCCCATGTAAACGGGGCGTCTTTCTTCATCAGCTTGCCGAAAGGCGCGCACCGACCGGAGAGGTTAGAGATAAACCTCCGAATGTAGGTCAGCCTCCCTTGGAAAGACCTGAGCTCAGTGAGGTTGCTGGGTGGTGGAAGCTCCCGGGTCGCTTTGATCTTGGCGGGATCCACCTCAATTCCTTGGTACCTGATGATGAAGCCGAGAAATTTGCCACTGGATACGCCAAAGGCGCATTTTGTGGGGTTCATTTTGAGCCCGTATTTTCGGAGACTGTCAAAGAATTGGCAGAGGTCACGCAAATGGTCCTCTTTCCTTTTAGTCTTGACGACGAGGTCGTTGACATAGCATTCGACGGTGTTGTGCAGCATCTCGTCGAATATTTTGGTCATGGCCCTTTGGTAAGTGGCACTGGCATTCTTCAAACGAAAGGGCATGCACTTGTAGTTGAAGATCCCCTTGGGGGATCTAAAAGCTGTATGGTTCTTGTCTTTAAGGGACATCCGGATTTGATTATAACCGGACGACCCATCCATGAAAGACAAGGCCTTGTGCCCAGTGGTCATGTCGACCATTGTTTCTGTAATCGGGACTGGAAAGTCATCTTTCGGACAGGCTTTGTTAAGGTCCCGGAAGTCGACGCAGATGCAAACTTGACCACTCTTCTTCTTGACTGGGACTATGTTGGCGAGCCAAATCGGATAGATACATGGCTCGATGAAGTCAACCTCCACCATTTTATGGACTTCGGTCGAAACCTGGAGCTCCAGCTCATGGCTCATGGCGCATGCGCCGCTGTGGTTTCTTGACCAGAGCGACTGAGGGAGAAATAGCTAGCTCGTGCTCCGCTACGGAGGGGTCAAGCCCTGCCATCTCCTTGTATGTCCAGGCGAAGCAGTCTTTGTATTCAAGCAAAAGTTGCTTGTAATCCTACCTTTCTGCCTCGGTGAGGAGAGCACTGAAGAATGTAGGCTGAGGGGCTTCATCTTCCCCCAAGTTGATTTCAACGAGCTCATCCACGGTCGCCTGGCCGCCATCCTCCAGCTCGGGAGGAGTGGGTTGGAAGTTGATGAAATCCTCATCATCGGTGTCGGCTTCGTGTATTTCTTGATTCTCGAAGCCACCGGTTGATGTTGAAGGGACTAGAGAGTGGTTGTTGCTGGGATCCATCGAGGATTGATCCGGACCGCTAGCTCCTGGCCAGCAGTTGTCAACTGGGGCTGCTGAGGTCTCCCCGAGGTTGTCTAGTGAAGCTGATAATCCTTCGCAGCTAGGATCAGAGATATCCCCCTCCTTAGGAGGGTTTGTTGAACTGGGTCCTTCGATTGGCTGAGACACCGGAGGAGCTTCTTCTACCCCCTTGTCTTGGCAGGGAGGCGAGGAGGGTTCCTCGATGGCTTGAGCCGGAGTTCTGGCTTTGACAGAAATCGGGATCAGAATTTCCTCTTCCTCATCCCCGTAGCTGTCGAATGTGGCTTCGACTCTAGCCCTATCGTCGGCTGGTTGTGTCAGGCCTACAACGTTGACTACGTGATAGACATAAAAGTTCGGGTCTTGGTCGTAGCCAAGTCCCCTGGTGTCCTTATGGAAGGACGGGGGTTGCCCCCAGATGTGGGAAGGAGTCCACAGCTGACGGAAGTATCTCTGTTGTGCAGAAGCTTGCCACAGGGGAATGTGTTGCTTCAGACACATTTCCCGAATGTGTGGAGATAGGTCACCCTACACCTGAACTACTTCAGGGGTATCATCGGCTTGCCTGGACCAGCCAAACTCATCATCTAGGTGACAATGAATGTGACAATGAATGTTTTGGCATTGTCGCTTGAAGGTGACAATGAATGTTGTGGCTTGTTAGCCTTCTTCTTGTTTCGGCGTTGTCGCTTGGAGGTGACAATGAATGTTGTCAGCGACTCGACACTGTGCTTCTCGGATGCACATGAAAGCTGGATGCAGTCTGGTGGCAAGCATATACTCTTGCCGATAGCTCGGCTAATAAGATTAGCCTCGAAGTCGATCTAGCGCCTCTCAGGGCGATATGGGGTTGACTTGGAGCCGAGGCGTAGCCGATGAAACTTAGCCTTTTCCTCGTCAATAGAGAAGAGATCATCATCATCTTCCTCTGAGAGCCAACTGTTGCTCTTGCTCCTAATCACGGGGTACAGATTAATCCCCTTGAAGTAGAGTGCAATGTTGGCCAGGTTGCATTCCGCTGGCATGAACGGCGATAGGTCTGCAAAGACCGTATGTTGCTCCCCGTCCTTGGCATACTTGATGCATTGGTGGAGAGTCGACGGGACGACCCAATTTTCAGGGAGCCAGGCTCTGCTTAGTAGCATCTTATAAGATGTGTTGGAGTCGATGATGTAGAATGTCACCGTGGAGGTGAAATCATCGAGCACCAGGTCAACATCCACCTGGCCGAGGACATCCTCGGTGTTTTGATTAAAGCAGGATATCTTGACCGCTTGAACCTTCTGGAGGTATGGGGTCAGATATAGAGTCTTAAATGTCTTGAGCGGCATAATGTTAATAGCGGTGTTGACATGTTTTTCTACTTTCTTTCTCTTCAATACCGGCTTGAAAGATCTCTACTCTCCCCTTCTACTAAATCGATATGTAAAATAAATGGGACAGTAGAAGGAGAACAGAAGAGAGTAAAGAACCGTGATCGCCACCAAGATGTCGTACGTGATGAACACGCCGTACCTTGGAAAGAGAGAGAGGTACTCCCCTGAAAATCAGCACTGCAACGGATGAGTGGCCCGTGAAGAACCGCCTGTATGTTGGGCGGCCGCACGACAGACCGCTCTTCAGTGCTGCGGGGGGCGCGGGATGTAGAACTACTGGCTGATGGACGGTTTAGGAATGACCGCAGGACGGTGAAAGACGGTCAAAGATGCACCGCATATACCATAGAATGGTCCTGAAAGAGCCGCACAAGACCTTCACACCAGAAGTTGCAAAAGGGTCCAACCTCTACCCTCTCCAGCTGGCCAGAGCGGATGGGCCTCGTGCTAGGGATTGCTGACCTGCAAAACAACATGAAAACACAGAGAGGAAACCCAAACTAGAACTCAAAAGTGTAGTAAATGCCAAAATAAGAAGAAATGAACGTGAACAAATGGAAAGGGAGATACCTGGGGAGTTTTAAACCCCTTGGGTGTCATAAACGTGGGTGGATGTGTGCATGGCAATGAAGGTGAAGAAAAACGTGGGGAGAAAGTGATGCATTCAATGAAAAATAGACAAAACCTATCAAACACGCAAGATTTAAAAACTAGACTACTCCCAGAACCAGAGGCTTATATGGACGTGGAAAGCCTCCCTCCTTGGTGCTAGGTCGCTCAAGAATGCGGCAGGGCTTCGCCGTCGACCAAAAATCTCCCCCTTTTCAAACCCGACTTTTAGGGTCTATTTATACAACACCTCAAGTCCTAGCTCGAAATTAGGGTTTAGAAGCATTTTCAGGTCGAGATTATCAAACAAAAGATCAAGATAATTGACTTATCTTTTATCCAGTCGAAATGGCACTCAAAATGGTTCATTATCTGCGGAGAAAATGACCAGAGAAGTTAGGGATAAAACCACGGATAGAGAGAGAAAATCTGTTGAAATTCAGGAATCGAACGGATGAACGGTCTTACGATAGACCGCTTAACGGGATGTACGGCCATGTCCTGGCCGTCCAACCCTGTCGGTGGAAATTCAAAATAAATCATAAATAATCCAAATTATCCATCGAACTGACCGAAACCTTTGCCATTGGACTCTCATACATGAACGGCTCAGCTGAGACCGTTCAAAGGTAGAGCGGCCAAAGACAAACCGTTCTAGCCTTGTCGGTGATAAATAGATTAATTGGATAATTATCTGAGAAAACCACCAAGCGCAGGACTCTGAGAGATGAGCGGCTACCATCCGTCCGTCCATTAAGTTGAACGGCTAGAGGAGGACCGCATAAATGCTTGTCGGTGGAAATTCAGAAAATTAACCAAAATTTTTCAAAATAGATGGACGGTCCACAGGCAACCGCACATTGATTGAGCGGCCAGGGATGCACCGTACATGTACATGGGTGTTGAAACTCATAGAAAAGCCCAATCAACCAAAACCAAGGCCCGTTAAGCCCTGAATCAACTCGGACCTAACCAGGGAGGGAGGCTACCCATAAAACTGACCCAAAACATGCCTGAAAATAGCCCCAATGAGTGATGGACAACTCGAGGCATCAACAAATGAGAGTAAGAGGAACGACTCAACTTATCGGCAAAAAATAGGTGTCAACAGATGCCCCTCCTTAACGTCCTCTTTGCAGGGGAGCGAGCGGAGGTGAAGTAAAAGTGACATGGAACATGGAGATGGAGCGGAAATGCAGCGGAGTGGACCGAAAAATCAGGCGTTAAGGTAAAATGACACCCGTTTTTACCAACTAGCGACAGGAATCTTCTGGAAATCTCTGAACCAAATGCAAGAAATGATAAAACCAAAAGTGACACCAGTCTGGAGGAACTAAACTAAATGAAATAAATCGACAAGACCAACCTCATAGGGAACACAATCCCGCGATCCAATGAGGAGGCCAAAAGCAGGCAACAAAAGTAAAGGAAACAGGCTAACGCTCCAGACGGGGACCTCTTAATCAACTAAACCAAGCGAATTGACCAAAGAGAACCTTCCAACTAAGAGTGGAATTAGTTCCTCTTACCCAAACACTGAATGCACAGTTAACCATTACTGATGGGATATTTTGCAGGCAAACCATGGGCCATGAAAGCTTAAAAAGATGCGTATGATGTATGCTGGGCTAAAATAAAAGAAATCGTTAAGACAAATGCGAAGAAAGATTAAAATATAAAATACTCGAGAATAATATTGCTAAGCTGGGAAAATCAGAGTCAAGATACCATCCCTAACCACAGCGTGTAGGATAGAATCATCCTCCCCATGATATCCCAACCTAACGACATATCCTAAGGTTAAACACGTGAACCTGGATCATCATCATTTTTGTTAAAGGGGAACATCAGATCCTAGAACACGCAGATAACCAACTGGTTCTCGAGATAATATAGTATAGTACCACATAATAATGCAATAAGGGTGATAAGGTTAAAAGGCCATACCTGACTTACCTGAGCAGGTGAAACGGCAAGTTTTTGGATTTTCTTTTTCAGATTTTTATGGATTTTTATGAATAACACAAACAAGCATAGCGATTAACATAATGACAAACAACATGACATAACATGACGAATGGAAACAACACGACAAGACGAACAAGCACATAGGCAAAGGCATAAACAGACAATACGTATGCATGAACATGGTGTGACGAGACAACAATCGGCGGGACAACACATGGTTGGGATAAGAACATGACGAATCACACGGTTGGGACAACACCTGGAACATAGAGGGACGAATATTAACATATGCAAGACAACTAACAACATGTGGTGAGGAACAAAATAATAAGTGTGGGACAACACGGTGACTGTTGGGTTAGATGGACACAGTCTATCTCCACTAAGTGTGGATCTAGAGGGGGGTGAATAGATCAACTTGTCTAATTTAAAACTACTGTCTGTTCTAAAGTGGAATTTAGGCAAACATCAGTTAAGCTAAATGAAGAGTGCTAAGCAAAGGATACCAGTACACACAGTTCACAAGCAATCACACAAACACAATGCACACACGATTTTTAGGTGGTTCGGTCAACGACCTACGTTCACCCCACACTCAACCGAGTATGGCTTCCTGCTGCGCAACACAGCTTGCGTCTGCTGGGCTTTACAGCTTGGCCAAACAATCCGCTGATACACAGCTTCGCTGGGCACTACAGCTTGCCGACCAGAGGATCTGATCCTCTACAACCGCTGGGGAAATACAGCTTAACCCGTCCAGTGGAGACTACCACTGCAAGACCGCTGACACACAGCTTGAAGAAATAGTATTCGGAAATGAAAGACAGAATCAAAATGAAAATAAAAAAGCTCAAAAGTAATATAGCTCTAAGAGCAAAGCTCAGCTCTGGTTTTGAACCACGAGACTGAGATACAAGCTCACTCTCAATCTCACTCTCAATCAGCTCTCTCTCAGCTCATCTCTCTCGATCTCTTCTTATCTCATTTTCTTCTTCTCTATTTCTTTTCTTCTTTTTCTCTGTATCTTCTTCTTCTCTCTTTTCTCTCTGTGGATCGAAGGCTCACTGCTGCTGAGTGTATAGACTTTCTCTTCTTCTCCTTCGATCAGTCTTCTTCTGTGGAAGAAGGCTTGTTTATATAGCAGCAACAGCAGCAGGCGTGTGCTCTCCACGTTTCCCGCCTAGCAATTTGGACCACGTGGCAGCATCCAATGGAGTGTCAGTACACGTGTCCTCATTTGGATACCTTGTCCTTCTCGGATCACGAGCCAGGTACCTCGGATCACGTGCCCTTCATTAGCCTCTTCAGTCTGATGTATAGAGTTCTCAGTTCACGTGCTCAATGACAGCAATCTGACTTGCTGCGTCAACGCTGTCAATCAATAGCGTTAACGCAGTGAGGCATTCCAGTAAGCCATTAGCTTCGTCTCTTTAGCTGCTGCGTCGACTCTGCTCAATTGTGGCGTTGACGCAGTGGAATAGCCTGTGAAGGTCTCTGCTTCTTTAACTGCTGCGTCGACGCTGCTTGCTTGTGGCGTTGACGCAGTGGAAGATATCGTGAAGGCTTCGTCAACTGATGCGTGGACGCTTTAAGCTCCCAGCGTCGACCCTGTTCCCTTCAGTAACAAGAATGAAGTCATAAGATTTAAGTATGTACATTGCAGTGTATATACTTCGTTGTATAGACTTGTGAAGGCGAATGCAACGTACAGACTAGCCTAATGTGTTGACTTCAACAAAGGAGGCAACGGCTGTATAGACTTTAATTCCTAAAGGCAGTGTATAGACATTGAAGAACAATAACCAATGTATGGACTTTACAATGCAAACAACAATGTATAGACTTCATGTAAAAGCCCAATGTATAGACATTGAATTTGAAGACCAATGTGCAGACTTTGGATTTAAAGACCAGTGTGCAGACTTTGAGTTTGAAGACCAATGTCCAGACTTTGAGTAACACTGTGGATGTACAGACTTGATGGAGCGAAGCGATGTGTAGACTTGAAGCTCTTGAAGCAATGTACAGACTTCAAAGATCACTGTGGATGTATAGACTTTGGGGTTCAAAGCCAACGGCTGTACAGACTTAGAATATTAAGACTGATGTACAGACTTCATGCATTGACGTTGTACACACTTAGCGAGTTGACGCTGTACACACATCCAATGAAGTGCGTTGACGCTGTAACATGAGCCAGTGAGATGCGTTGACGATGTACACACTTAACCAATTTAAATGAAATACAGTGTGTGGACTTTATCTGAAATGGACGATGTATAGACTCAATCGATATGAGAGTTTCCAGTGTATAGACTCAGTCTAAGCAATTCTGCTGGAGGAGTCGACCCATCCTCTGATGTGTCGACCCATGACAGTGAGACATGCAGACAGTAGTGTATTAAATGCAAAGAACACATAGTCAATCTGATAGAGCAATTTCATCAAATCAAAAGCAGTTACCACTCAATCAAAACAATGGTGTTGCCAATGAAATAAAGCAAGTGTCAACATCATCAACATAGAGGGGTCACAACAATCTCCCCCTTTTTGATGATGGCAACCCCATATGAAGTAGAATAGCAACATCCTGTCATATAGATATATATTTGATGAAAGACATGATGTGTTATGCAGATTGACATGCAGATGCTATGCAAACTCTCCCTTGGAATGAATTCAGAATTCAGACAGATATGTATTCTCCCCCTAGACATCCCATAGACAATATTCTCCCCCTTTGCCATCAACAAAGAGGAGGGAAAAATTAAATGCAATGGAGGAATCAAGAGAAGAACTGACTAGCATTCTAAACAGGTAGTTCATGAATAAGCATTCTAAAGCATAGAGTCTTCAGTCATATGAATTTATAAACTGCTATCAGAAAGATTTCTGGTTTAAGAGTGATAGAATTTGGAGTTCATGCACTACAAGCAATAGATAAGTTCACTGTGGATGATAAAATAATAAACCAGAATCACATTTGCATGAAAGATTCAGTTTCATAATATCTTACTTTCATAGTCTCATAAAAATATTGAGAGAACCCAAGTCATGTATTGAAACTAAACAAATTGACACTCATGAACTTTTCTTTTCAAGGAGCAGCATTATCAGTATTAGATCATTTTGAGCATTCAGGTACCATAAGTCTTTCTGCGTAAGGGTAAACGTTTATAAGACGTCAATACCCCTAGATACTCAACAAGATGGACCATTCTGCCTATGATCAAATTCAACAGAACTGAGTTACACCTTTTTGTGTGAGGGTACACGTTTATCAGACGCCAGTTACCCCCAGGTACTCAGTGAAACCAGCCTGCTGTTTTGAACATTTTAAATAGAGATAGCTGATACACTTCATGACATGAGTGTTGTCAACTTCTTTGATGGATCACTCAGTTTCTCAGTGATTTACCAGTCATTAGTCTGCCAATATATATATTTTCAATGATTTTCAATATTTTTCAATATCTTTCTTAACTGTCCTTTTTTTTATGTTTCAGAATGACTTGTTTAAGAACAATACACATACTTAACTTCTCTAACATGATTTCAGATGAGTTTTCAGATTTCAGATATGATTAGCTTTGTCTAACATGAAATAAGAAAGAGGTTGAGAGTTTTATCAATTTTCAACTTACTTATATACTGATTACAATCTTTAAACTCCAACCATTATAAGATTTAAACCATTTACATCAGTCTTTGAACAATTCAAATTCTTATAAATGAAGAAGTCCATTTTCTACTGCTTAGAAATCAGAACTGACCAACAGATTGCCATAATGTCAGAGACAAGTATTCAGAGTTAAAGGTTGAATGACTTCAAGAAAGTTGAAACCACTCTGAATTTCTAGCAATACTCCCCCTGTCTATATGCATGCAACATGGCAAGAATTAATTGAGAGAGAGCTTATGCATAGGTCATGAATGAATGATATGCAAAGACATGCAAAGACTCGACAAGCTCCCCCTGAATATATGCAATGCAGGACAGTTCTACATTCACATTCACATCCACATGATTTATCCAAGCAATCAAAAATAAGTCCACATCAGAGATTTTATTCACAGCAATTAAACAATCATTCATCATGCTGAAATTTACATAAGCCAAGTTCTCTTCTAAGAAACTTAAAATTTTTATTCCCAAGAGGCTTAGTAAAAATATCAGTAATTTATTTTTCAGTTTCTATGAAATTCATTTCAATCTCCTTTTTATTTACAGCATCTCTAAGAAAATGATGTTTTATCTCTATATGCTTAGTCCTAGAATGGTGAACAGGATTTTTAGCAAGGCATATAGCACTAGTATTATCACATAAAAGTGGAATGCATCCCAGATTTATCTGATAATCAGCCAGTTGGTGCTTAATCCAAAGTACTTGGGCTGCACAATTACATGCTGCAACATACTCAGCTTCAGCTGTGGATAATGCTACAGTGTGTTGCTTCTTAGATGCCCAAGACACTAGACAGCCACCAAGGAATTGACAGTAGCCACTGGTGCTTTTTCTATCTACTCGACACCCAGCATAGTCTGCATCAGTGTAGGCTAGAAGCTCTAACTCACACTTAGCAGGATACCAGAGACCTAGTTCTTGGGTGCCTAGTAAATACCTAAAAATTCTTTTCACAGCTTTAAAGTGATTTTCTTTAGGACTGGTCTGAAATCTAGAGCATAAACACACAGTAAATTGTATGTCAGGCCTAGATGCTGTAAGGTAGAGAAGAGATCCGATCATACCTCTGTATAGTCTTTGGTCCACAGGTTTACCTTTAGAATCTTCATCCAAACTGGTTGATGTACCCATTGGAGTAGCTATTTCCTTGAGATTGTCCATTTTGTACTTCGTCAATAAGCTCTTTACATACTTGGACTGAGAGATGAATGTGCCATCTTCTATTTGTGTAACTTGCAGTCCAAGAAATAGTTTGAGCTCACCCATTGAGCTCATTTCAAATTCATCAGTCATTATTTGAGAGAATTCCTCACACAATTTGGGGTTAGTTGACCCAAACATAATGTCATCCACATAAATCTGAATGATAAGAATATCTGGATGGCTTACCTTGGTAAACAATGTTTGATCAACTATACCTCTTGTGAAGTTCTTGTCGGTGAGGAATTTGCTCAACCTGTCATACCAAGCTCTAGGAGCTTGCTTTAAACCATAGAGAGTTTTATTGAGCTTGTAAACATGATTAGGGAAATCTAAACATTCAAACCCAGGAGGCTGTCTCACATAGACATCCTCATTAATTTTCCCATTTAGAAAAGCATATTTCACATCCATCTGCTGAAGATTTATTCTTAAGGAACATGCATAAGCCAATAAAATTCTTATTGCTTCTAACCTAGCTACAGGGGCAAAAGACTCTTCAAAGTCTATTCCAAATTCCTGATTGTACCCCTGAGTTACAAGTCTGGCTTTATTTTTAATAACATTCCCCGCTTCATCAGTTTTGTTTCTAAATACCCATTTAGTCCCTATGACTGTTTCATGATCAGGAGGTGGAACCAAATGCCACACCTTATTCCTGTCAAACTGATTGAGCTCCTCATGCATGGCATTAATCCAATGCACATCTTGGAGAGCACAGTCAATGGACTTGGGTTCTATGTTTGATACAAAAGCATAAGCATTCAGTTCATGTTGAATTCTTAAGTGGCCTCTAGTCCTAGGAGGGTCATGCAGATTTCCAATAACATTATCTATAGGATGATCCTTGAGATATCTAGAATTTGCAATTGGACTATCATGAACTTGATTTACCTCCCCCTGAACTGTAGGCTCCTCTTCATTAAGCTCTTTATGTTCTTCTTCATCCTCGGATTTATCTGCAGGATCTCTTTCCTTCAGAATTTCACCATTGTTTTCATTCCTGCATTGACCAACATTAGAATTTGCCAAGGATTCATCAAAAACTATGTGTGGAGATTCTTCAACAGTTTTAGAGTTCAAATTGTACACTCTGTATGCTCGGGTGTTTTCAGAATAGCCAAGAAAAATTCCTGGTTCTCCTTTAGATTCAAATTTATCAAGGTCCTTTTTATCATTTATGTGAATGAAACATTTACAACCAAAAACCTTGAAGTGAGCAATAGATGGTTTCTTACCTTTTAATATCTCATATGGTGTTTGCTGGGTAGAAGGTCTTACCATGGCTCTGTTAATTACATAACAGGCAGTGTTCACTGCTTCAGCCCAAAATTTTCTTGGTAGACCACCTTCGACAAGGAGTGTACGACCCATTTCCACTAGGGTTCTATTCCTTCTCTCCACAACTCCATTCTGCTCAGGTGTCCTTGGTGAGGAATACCTGTGGTTGATTCCATTTGACCTACAGAATTCATCAAATTGTGAGTTTTCAAACTCACCTCCATGATCAGACAAAATGTTTTCAATTTTCTGATTTGTTTTAACATAGAACTCCTGAAATTCTGAGAAAGCATCACTCTTATTAGATAAGAAATAAACCCAAGTATACCTAGAAAAGCCATCTACCATGACAAACCCATACCTCCTCCCTGATAGGCTGACAGATCTAGTTGGCCCAAAAAGGTCCATATGTATCAGCTCATAGGGTTTGGAAGACAGATTTTCAGTTCTAGACTTAAATGACTTTCTAGTTATCTTTGATTGAGTGCATGCATCACAGATTTTATTTTCTTTCTTGAATGAGACTTCAGGAAGTCCTCTAACCATGCCATGCTTATTTAATTTGTGCAAAACAGTGTAGCTAGCATGACCTAACCTACGATGCCATAAAAATGCTATGTCTTCTCTACTGGCAGTAAGGCAAAGGTTAGTGTGTTGAATTTCATCTAAATTTATCATGTAAGTATTATTTATTCTTTTTCCAGAAAATTTGACAATATCAGAATCATGTTCAAAAACCTTGCAGCATTGAGAATTAAATAAAACATTGTAACCTTTATCACATAACTGGCTGATGCTAAGTAGATTATAGGCTAACCCTTCAACCAGCATAACATCATCAATGCAGCAGGTAGAACACTTACCTACCTTACCTGATCCGATAATCCTACCCTTTGTGTTGCTTCCAAAGGTTACAAGGCCTTCTACTTTCTCAGTCAATATGCAAAATTTGGCCTTATCTCATGTCATATGCCTGGAGCAGCTGCTATCCATGTACCACAAGTTGTTCTTGGCTGCCAGGCATACCTGCATACACAATTAGGTAGAGAAGTTTGGAACCCAAGACTGATTGGGCTCCAATGTAAATGAACTAGAAGCAAAGCAGGAAAGCAAATGTTTCAGAATCCACATTTGTTTAAATGAATTTTGTTCAGTGGATCCTACAGATTTTCTTCTGTTGTTGTTCCTTTTCTTTTTATTGTTCTTTTTCTTATTGGCAGCAGCATGATTATTGACAATATTGTTATTTTTATGCCAGTGCCTTGGCCAGGGTATGTCCACAAAATTTTGGCCATAGTAGTTCCTGGGCTGGCTATGAAAATATTGATTTCTAGATGTCCAGTAACCATATCCATTGACCCAATTTCCACTGTAAGGTCTTTGGTTTTGAGCACCCTGGAATGCAAGACCTGTAAACCTACCCTGAGTTCTAGACCAATTTGACCTATTGAAGTAGGTTGGTTGTGCATTGTAGTGGGTCTGAGCTCTGGGTTGATAAAAATAATTGGGTTGACTCCTAGCAGCACTCTGTCTCCCCTGTACTTTGGACCCTGCTGACCTATACACAGGTTTGTATTGGGTCTTCTTAAGAGGTGGAGGTGTTGGTGGAGACTGGGTTACCTTGACCTGGGGTTTACTGGACTGTGTAGGTTGACCCCTAACCTGAGTCTGAGCCATAGGATTCTGGTTGGATGTGCTGGCTCTACTAGGCTCATTAACCTTTTGTTTGCCCTTCTCCTCAGCACTGGGCTTTTTCAGATTAGCAGTTTTGTTCATTAAATTTGTTGAGTTCATGCTAATCAGAGGTCTCTTTTCCTTTTGAGCAACAAATGAAATTGTTTTCATCCCGAATGTTTTTGTTGCACTAGAATTAAATCCTAGGCCCTCTTTTCTGAAATTAACCTTTGACCCTAACAAAGCATTTAAGTTATCTGTTCCTTGGGTCATTTTCTCAATGGTTTTCATTTTATCCTCATTGTCTTTCTGAAGTTCATCAATAGATTTTTTCAGTTCATTGTTGACATTGAGGACAGCTTCATATTTTTCAGAGATAATTTTGACTTCACTTTCACATTTCTGAATCTTCAGCTTCCATTCATCAATTTCATTTTCAAGCCTTAGATTCTCTTCCTTAGAAGCTTTTAACTCATTTTTGATTTCATCTTCTTCAGAGCATGTGAGTTTCAATTCATCAATCTCAGATTCCAAACATGCAATTTTATCAGTTAGTGTTTTATCATTTTGCATGGAATTGATTTCTCTTCTAAGATGCCTATTCTCTTTTCTAATATTATCAGCTCTATCAACTATGTCATGATAAGCATCTACCCAATCAGCAATTATGAAGTTTTCAAATCTAGTGATTACCTCATCTGTGTCCTCCTCTCTGTCTTCGGAGCTTGTTGCCATAAGGCAAATGGGCTGTTCAGATTCGGCTTCACTATCTGAGCTGCTGCTGAAAGAGCCTTCATCTTCATCACTCCATGTGCTGATCATAGCTCTTCCCTTCTTGGTTTTCTTCTTTGACCTGTCCTTATGTTTCTGATTGTCTGGACAGTCAATTTTCAGATGCCCTGGTTTCCTGCATTGATAATAGACATTAGCTTCATTTTTCTTTGCAGGTTTAGATTTATACCTTTTATCCTTTCGGCCACCACTGTATTTCTTCTGGCCGAACCGTCCTGCTCCCTTTCTGAGAAATCATCTGAACTCTCTAGTCATCATGGCTATCTCAGACCGAGTCACATCTTCTTCTTCATTTAGGCTCTCCTCTGATGATGAAGAGCTGCTGGAGCTGGATTTTATTGATTTGCTGGAACTAGCCTTCAGCGCTATCGGCTTCTTCTTCCTCTCGGCTTCATCTGTCCTTGGCATGTTTATCTCATATGCCATTAGTGAGCCAATCAACTCATCAGCTTTAGTATTACGCAAGTCCCTTGACTCCTCCATTACTGTTGCTTTGGTGTGCCAAATGGGAGTCAGGGAGCGCAGAATTTTCCTCACTACATCATACTCTGTCTGAGGTTTCCCAAAACCTCTGAGGCCATTGGTTATGACAGTCAGCCGAGCGTACATTTCGCTGATGGACTCGTTCAACTTCATCTTGAAGGCTTCATACTCAGATACAAGAAGATTGGCCTTCTGCTCTCTTACTTGAGATGTACCTTCATGAATTACTTCCAGCGCATCCCACATCTCCTTAGCTGATTTGCAAGCAGACACACGGGAGAATTCTGTAGGATGCAGAGCGCACTGGATAGTATTAATAGCACTCCAATTCAGCGTGGACCTTCTGATCTCCTCCTTGGTCCATACATCTTCATTCGAGGACAGCTCATAAGGTCCCTTGCTGACAATCTTCCAAATCTCATAATCCTTAGCCCTGAGGAACACTTGCATACGGTTCTTCCAGTATGCATAGTTTGATCCATCAAAGAATGGGGGCTTCGTTGTTGAGTGACCTTCGGCAATCATCCCTCGAGCATCCATCTCTGCCTATTCTCTTCGGGCGATGAGTCCCTACAGAAGAGTTAAGCTCTGATACCAAGTGTTGGGTTAGATGGACGCAGTCTATCTCCACTAAGTGTGGATCTAGAGGGGGGTGAATAGATCAACTTGCCTAATTTAAAACTACTGTATGTTCTAAAGCAGAATTTAGGCAAACATCAGTTAAGCTAAATGAAGAGTATTAAGCAAAGGATACCAGCACACACAGTTCACAAGCAATCACACAAACACAATGCACACACGATTTTTAGGTGGTTCGGTCAATGACCTACGTCCACCCCACACTCAACCGAGTATGGCTTCCTACTGCGCATCACAGCTTGCGTCCGCTGGGCTTTACAGCTTGGCCAAACAATCCGCTGATACACAGCTTCGCTGGGCACTACAGCTTGCCGACCATAGGATCTGATCCTCTGCAACCGCTGGGGAAATACAACTTAACCCGTCCAGTGGAGACTACCACTGCAAGACCGCTGACACACAGCTTGAAGAAACAGTATTCGAAATGAAAGACAGAATCAAAACGAAAATAGAAAAGCTCAAAAGCAATATAGCTCTAAGAGCAAAGCTCAGCTTTGGTTTTGAACCACGAGACTGAGATACAAGCTCACTCTCAATCTCACTCTCAATCAGCTCTCTCTCAGCTCATCTCTCTTGATCTCTTCTTCTCTCGTTTTCTTCTTCTCTATTTCTTTTCTTCTTCTTCTCTGTATCTTCTTCTTCTCTCTTTTCTCTCTGTGGATCGAAGGCTCACTGCTGCAAAGTGTATAGACTTTCTCTTCTTCTCCTTCGATCAGTCTTCTTCTGTGGAAGAAGGCTTGTTTATATAGCAGCAACAGCAGCAGGCGTGTGCTCTCCACGTTTCCTGCCCAGCAATTTGGACCACGTGGCAGCATCCAATGGAGTGTCAGTACACGTGTCCTCATCTGGATACCTTGTCTTTCTCGGACCACGAGCCAGGTACCTCGGATCACGTGCCCTTCATTAGCCTCTTTAGTCCAATGTATAGAGTTCTCAGTTCACGTGCTCAATGACAGCAATCTGACTTGCTGCGTCGACGCTGTCAATCAATAGCGTTAACGCAGTGAGGCATTCCAGTAAGCCATTAGCTTCGTCTCTTTAGCTGCTGCGTCGACGCTGCTCAATTGTGGCGTTGACGCAGTGGAATAGCCTGTGAAGGTCTCTGCTTCTTTAACTCCTGCGTCGACGCTGCTTGCTTGTGGCATTGACGCAGTGGAAGATATTGTGAAGGCTTCGTCAACTGATGCGTGGACGCTTTAAGCTCCCAGCATCGACCCTGTTCCCTTCAGCAACAAGAATGAAGTCATAAGATTTAAGTATGTACATTGCAGTGTATATACTTCGTTGTATAGACTTGTGAAGGCGAATGCAACGTACAGACTTACCCAATGTGTTGACTTCAACAAAGGAGGCAACGGCTGTATAGACTTTAATTCCTAAAGGCAGCGTATAGACATTGAAGAACAACAACCAATGTATGGACTTTACAATGCAAACAATAATGTATAGACTTCATGTAAAAGCCCAATGTATAGACATTGAATTCGAAGACCAATGTGCAGACTTTAGATTTGAAGACCAGTGTGCAGACTTTGAGTTTGAAGACCAATGTCCAGACTTCAAGTAACACTGTGGATGTACAGACTTGATGGAGCGAAGCGATGTGTAGACTTGAAGCTCCTGAAGCAATGTACAGACTTCAAAGATCACTGTGGATGTATAGACTTTGGGGTTCAAAGCCAACGGCTGTACAGACTTAGAATATTAAGACTGATGTACAGACTTCATGCGTTGACGCTATACACACTTAGCGAGTTGACGCTGTACACACATCTAATGAAGTGCGTTGACATTGTAACATGAGCCAGTGAGATGCGTTGACGCTGTACACACTTAACCAATTCAAATGAAATGCAGTGTGTGGACTTTATCTGAAATGGACGATGTATAGACTCAATCGATATGAGAGTTTCCAGTGTATAGACTCAGTCTAAGCAAGTCTGCTGTAGGAGTCGACCCATCCTCTGATGTGTCGACCCATGACAGTGAGACATGCAGACAGCAGTGTATTAAATGCAAAGAACACATAGTCAATCTGATAGAGCAATTTCATCAAATCAAAAGTAGTTGCCAATCAATCAAAACAATGGTGTAAAGCAAGTGTCAACATCATCAACATAGAGGGGTCACAATAGTGGGACATAGACACAAGATAAGGACACGGCGGGACAACACGAACAAATACGCACTTCAATCAAAACCCAAGATCAGAATGAAGCAGAACCGTCAGGTTCATAATCGTGAGGCAAAGCCCTCTTATAAAGATATGATCATTGCAAACAAAAGCTGGGAGGACATGAGCTTCAGAACAGATCGAGAGAGTGGATCGAAGAAGGAAAGAACAGATCAAAGATGTGGACAGGAGGCCGAGCAAAAGATATAGCAAGGAATGCCGGAGTACTTGTAACCTGCACACTTAGCAAACGGATTACGTCTCTGTCCTTAAAACAAATGCAAATGCATGAAAAAGACACATTTTTTTTTATTTTTGTGATCTTTTTTTTTGATTTTTTTAGATTTTCAATAGTATTTCATTTTTCTGGATTTTTTTGAAGTATTTGATTTTTAGGTTTTTGAAATATTCAATTTTTTTTGAAATTTTGAAGTATTTTATTTTTTTTGGATTTTTGACAATATTTGATTTTTTTAGAAATTTTGATTTTGACATAGCAATCCGCAGCACCTAAAGACAGGCTCAAACTACTGGCCAGGGATCGTCGTTCCTACCCCTTTCATTAAAGACTTCCCTTAAGCAGGGCGTGCATGTGAGGGTGGCTTACCACAACCAACCGCTTATAAAGAACGGTGCCACTACTAAGGTCATACCCGGGATACAACCCTGCCTAAGAGGGAGAAGCAGAAGAAAAATTGGGAGATAAGCTTTATGCAGGATGGGAGATATCAAGGCTCGAATTCCTTCCAGGGCACTACCCATCAAAGAGATAGCCTATTGCGCTGGGGCTTTGTGTCTTTGATTTTTAGACCCATATTTATCAGGCACGCATGCGACCGGGCTCATGACGTCCCGTGGGGAACTGTACTGCCACTCTTGCCATGCCTTCCAATCATAATTTTACATTGAATTATTTTCTCATTTTAGTAGCCCTTATTGGCCAGATATAGCATGAAAGCTCACTTTTGAGGGTCAAAACTGCCCCTATTTGAGACCTCTCTCGTATTAGGGTGCGTCTAGGTTGGTCATCTCATCCATCCATCTCTTGCCCCTGCACTTGGCCGAGCAAAGAAAAGAAAAGACCTTTGTGCATACCCAAAGTATGGCCAAAGCAGCAACGGTGCGCCTCAGAGAGATCGGCTATGGCTTGCCGTGTAGTGTGTGAAAAATCCATACTCATAGGTCACCCTCAACAATCGAGGAAAGAAACTAGACTCCCAGTGCGGAGCTATCACCAGCCTAAGGATGCTGCAGAAGCTAACTTTTTTATTTGACACAAAGTTAAGATCTAATTAAACAAAGACTCCTAGAGCCACTCAATCATGTTAAGGAATCATGTGCAGAAATAATAGAAATAATGGAAATGAAAGTACATTCTTGCACAAAAATAAAGATACCTTTGCAGATCCATGGCGTGGAAACCAGCATCCTAAAGCGATTTCGATCATCGAGCTTTGAGGAGCGCGAGTAGCTTTGCATTCCTTACTTGCCAGGATAAATGATGAAAGGAGAGCAAATGATTGTATTCCTCGACACAGAGGAGTGGCAGACATCATACTGGACGAAGAAGGGATAAAAAGGAAGAGAAACGAGGGCTAGAACTCTCTCGTTAAGGCACTAAGGCCCTGATAACAAGGAACCAGATACAGAATAAATAAGAATTAACTGAGATCAAGGCGGGCTAAAGCCTCGAAAATAGCACGAAAAAGGGTAATGACCCCAAATGGGTGAGGAGGAAAGAATAGAAAGATGATGAAAAGATAGCTGTGAAGATAAGGTAGAAAGAGAAAGATCATCCGACGTGGTCAGAGGAAAAGAATAGCGATCACCCGATAGAGGCGGGGAAGAAAATGTATGAACTCCCGACAAGGTCGGGGAAAAGAAATGGAAACCACCCGATAAAGTCGGGGAAGGATCAGAAAAATCACCCGACAAGATTGGGGAACGAGCACAATGGATTCCCAACAAGGTCAGGGGAAAGAGACGAGAAGTGAAATCCGGGCGTACCCGGGGAGAAAAACTAGAAGATGCCCCTAGATCAGGGGAAGAGGGGGACATAGGCCGATGCCTAGAATGGTAAGGATAGGAAAAGATGGTAGAAATATGGTCAGGTGGTGGAAGGTACACCACCCACGGATAAGAACCGAGTAAAAGAAAAGATGAATGGATAGAAGAAGGAGAGGAGGAAGTGGACCCCCAAATGCACAACTGACGGCCCTTGAACTTATGTCGCCACCTCTTCTTAGCTAAAATCTTCTTGAAACAACTCCGCCTGGCGCGGACTCGGACCTTTGGACTTCATAATCTGTAATATTTTCTCAAATAACGGGCCCACCTGGCAGATGACCTAGCCCGGTCATGAATATGCAGCTTTATCGAGACGGTTGCCCCTAGCTGTGCGGTGCTAACCATAGAAGGACATTCCAGAACAGTCAACTCCTTGTGATGAACATTAGGAAGCAATGGAGTTTTGTCGTTCGGCACTAGAACATGGAGCTTTGGCATCTTCACTCGGCAGCTGGGCATGAAGCATAACTCCGCTGCTAGAAGCGCAGGACGGAACTGAGGGAGGGCGATGCGCGGCGTTGACGTGGCCGTCTCACCAATAAACCGAGGGAGATTGCATAGGATGTGTAGAATGCCCCTGGTCAATCTCGAGGACACGGCCAATTGCCCCTTGAATGCTGAATTCATTAGACTTTTGGCGGCCGTGTGGGTTAGCACCATCCGGGCGGAAAACTCTTCTGGGCCAGTGAATTGAATAGCAATTAAGCGAGAGGTGATAACAACATCAACAGTGAATTCTCCGGTGAGCAAAGAGATTGCCACCGGCCTCGCTTTTGAAGAAACTGGCACCAATGTACAGGAACTTTTCTTGAAAACCATCTTCATAGCAAGTGCAGGCTCATTGTCCCTAGAATAGCCAGGGACCAGGACTCGGACCGGCATGCGGCAAATGAAGTCTTGAAGCTTGTAATGCACAGTCAAAGCCTGGCTCGGCTCTTCATCTCCCTGGGGACTAGACCCGAGGGGCACCAAAGGTAGCATATACCTGCTCCATGGGGTAGAGATAGGTGGAGAGAAGGGTGGAGAAAGCTTGGCAGGTGTGGGCGAAGGCAATGTGAGCAGCGGAGAGATAACAACGATGGTAGGCTCTGGTGGGGGTAAAGGTTTGGAAGGTGGAAGTGTAGAAGGAGATGAAGGCGAAGATGGTGGCATGGGTGGGGATGGAGGCAATGGCGGGGGTGTGGGCGTAGGGGTAGCTTGCTCAGACTCGGACGATGATGACGAATGGAGTGGCATTGGCGGCGGGGATGGTTGCGAAGGTGATGGGGTAGGGGTTATTATGAAAGGAAGCGATGATGTTGGTGGTGGTGAAGGTAATGGGGATAATGGAGAAGGTGACAATGGAGATGTGGTCAATGGAGGCAGCGAAGATGGGGGTAGAGAAGGTGGTGGCAAAAGGGGTGATGTGGTTGATGGAGATGGTGAAGGTGAAGAGGGAGGAGGTGAAGGCAGGGGTGGGGAAGAAGGAGAAGATGAAGGTAGTGGCGTAGTGGGGGAAGTGGCAGGTGGTGGCGCTCTCCGGCGTATCTTTACAACACGTTGAGAGGCGTTGGGGACATGTGTGGTGGTGGAAACGGAGGGTGAAAGAGAGGTTGCCCGAGCGGAGGCTGGGGTAGGTAAAGGTGGTGGAGGAGATGGGATGGAGGAAGAAGTGGGTAACAGAGCAGGTATCTTATTAACTGAAGAAGCACCAGGGTGCCCCTAGTCTTGAAGTGGATACGGTTGCCTAGGCGGCACGGCTTGATGCTGCTGCTACTGCTGAGATCCAAAATAACTTGATGTATGACAGCCAAATCAATCATCTTCTTATCTTCCAAACTGTAAATAAGTTCCCGGAACTCGGGACAATTCTGAACCAAATGCCCCTGTTGACGATGAAATTCACAGAAATGGAGCAAATTCCCGATCGCGGGTCGACAAGGCATAACCGGAGGGACTTGCAACGCATGAGCGGCCATCAAAGCCCTAAAAATGTTTGTAAAAGACTCCGGCAACGGCGGAGAAGGAGCCCGCTTTGGGTACGGTGGATGCCGAGGGATATGGGAAGGTGATAGAGAAGGTTGCGGGGATGGAAGCGGAGGTTGCATAGGCAATGGCGCATGGCTAAGGGAAGGATTTGGTGAAGGCATATGCGGAGCAGGATGAGGGGGTATATAAACGGCATCCACCTGCTCGGGGTGTGGTGTTTCCTTGACCGGAGGTGGGGGTTCATGCGGGTATGAAGAGGCAGAAGGCTGACTCGTGGAGGGTTGATATGTGAAGGTATATGGATATGTGGAGGTATATGGGTGTGGGGGAGCGGAAGGCCGACTCGTGGAGGGATATGTAGTGGAGGCATATGGGTGTGTGGGAGCGAAAGGCCGACTCGTGGAGGGATATGTAGTGGAGTGCTGACTTGCGGTGGAGGGCGGAGGGAAAGTGCATGTAGAAGGTGATGGTGGAGGAGAGTTGTGGTCAAAGGAAACTAGGAGTTTTTGGCTAACGAAGCGGGCTCGACTGTAAAGCTGTTGCCAGGAAGTGATATCATTCAGGGCTAAGATGCATCTAAGCTCGGGCGTTGCATTACAAACCATTTTGATCTACTCGCCCTCTGGAATATGCCTCGGGACTTACGCGGCTAGGCGACACCAGCGGTCGGCAAACGTGGAGAATTCCTCGTCGGGCTTCATCTTCTCTTGGGCCAGATCCACCATAGAATATCTGGGCCCAACCTGGTCCTGATACTGCTAAATAAATTTTGCTTGGATGGCCTGAAAATTCATCATCTGCTCTTGTGGTAACGTGATGAACCAATCCTTGGCCAAGCCCTCTAAAGATAGGCCAAACAAATAGGCCATCAAGTGTTGATCATGCTGGAACTGGGCCGACTCATATAGGAAATCCTTCAAATGGACGTAGGGGTCACCAATTCCACCGTAGCGACGATATGCGGGAATCTGTGAACGTGGTGGAAGTTGAAGACCATGGAATACAAATGGGATATCCAAAGAAGTTTGAGGATTGATTCATCGTTGCAATTCATCAAGCTGGCATTGAGCCTGAGTGAACATCTCCTTGGTAGGAAAAGTCCAAGAAGGATATGAGCCAGCCTGAGCAAGAGATGCTGAATTTAGACCAGGATAATGATGATGGGCCAGATAAGGGGATCCGGCCTGAGAAGAAGGAAAGCCTGTCCTGGGAATGGAGGAATGCATGGGCCTGGAAAAATCACGTATGTAGGAATGAGGATTGATTGGACTAACAGCAGCACGGGCGGGATAAGAAGGCATGTTAAAAGAATAGGGTCCAGTAGAGGAATAAGGAGACGGGCCCACATGGGAAGAGGAATCCACACGGGGGTAAGAAGATGGAGAGGTGTAGGAATAAGGTACAGGGGAGAAGTGCTCCCCAGACTTTATACAGTGAACTTCAAAGAATTACAAGGAGGGAAATGACCCTAAGACAAATGCAACTAGATGGAGATACACAAAGATGAACTAGACCAAAGGAGCTTAATCTGATGAAATGATGCAAATGATGACACTGTAACATACAATGGAGGGAAGAGATGAGAAAAGAATCAACCAATTACCTAATCAAATTCCAAATGATGCGCGGAAAATTTTTATAAGTTCCCTTTTAAGACCTTAGTGGATTAATTAAGATATGAATTCACTCAACCACAAGGTATCTAACCACGGTGGGGAACGGGAAACTGGCAGACTCTAAGGGACCTTCTCTCTCATGAATGCAGACCCTAGACTGGGGAGTGGTATGGTACAACCTGCCCGGCGTCCCTGTGAGAATCCACGGCTCGCGGGGGCTTACAGAGGTCCTCGACAAGGTCCCCTAGTCGGCTCCAAGGAGTATGGAGACGAGAGGAACCCTACCTCGGTAGGAATGCAACTAGATGTGATTAATATGCATGAATCCTATGCACACCGGAGTGCATGCAAAGTCTAGCCTAGCAGCTAGCAATCAATAATCAAACAAACATGTAAGAAATGAAAACAAGTATGCAACAATGATATAAGAGTAGGGGAAGATCAATAATCAGCACCAAGTGTCATGAAAATCAAATAACATGGCAATCAAAGTGAAGCACGGGTGCATTGTAGCACGACAAGGACGGTCTCTGTAAGATCGCTCAGGGAGATAGACGGTCTGTAGACGACCGCATAATCCAGGGAGTAACGACAAAGTAACAAGAGAATCAGAAAACGATAGAATGAAAGAGATAGAAATCAGAAGCGTACCAGGATGGGGCGGTCTATTGACTGCCGCATAAGCACTAGAACGGACCTGAAACAACCGTGTGACAGTAATCTGGCCAACAGCATAAAGGCAGAGGCGTACCTGGGCCAGCAAGATGGACGGCCAAACACAGGCCATGTGGAAGATGAACGGGTGGTGAGAGACCGCTCACGACAGCAGGCTTGCAGAAGAGATGGAACTGTTCGCAGAGAAGAATGGTTGGTTTATCGCCGCACATCGTTTGGACGGCTCATGGAGAGCCGCGCAAGTTCCAGAGGACAGAGACCACGGGCAGCCATGATCAACCTGAAACCACTTCGAGAAAAGGACTAACAAAGGAAAAGAGAAGGTCAACAAGCCACTAACACGATGGGCACTAGGGGTCCCACCGTGATCGCCAAAAAATGTGCTGTTGACATGTTTTTCTACTTTCTTTCTCTTCAATACCAGCTTGAAAGATCTCTACTCTCCCCTTCTACTAAATCGATATGTAAAATAAATGGGACAGTAGAAGGAGAACAGAAGAGAGTAAAGAACCGTGATCGCCACCAAGATGCCGTACGTGATGAACACGCCGTACCTTGGAAAGAGTGAGAGGTACACGCCTGAAAATCAGCACTGCAGGGGATGAGCGGCCCATGAAGAACCGCCTGTATGTTGGGCGGCCGCACGACAGACTGCTCTTCAGTGCTGCGGGGGGCGCGGGATGTAGAACTACTGGCTGATGGACGGTTTAGGAACGACCGCAGGACGGTGAAAGACGATCAAAGATGCACCGCACATACCATAGAATGGTCCTGAAAGAGCAGCACAAGACCATCACGCCAGAAGTTGTAAAAGAGTCCAACCTCCACCCTCTCCGGTCGGCCAGAGGGGATGGGCCTCGTGCTAGGGATTGCTGACCTGCAAAACAACGTGAAAACATAGAGAGGAAACCCAAATAAGAACTAAAAAGTGTAGTAAATGCCAAAATAAGAAGAAATGAACGTGAACAAAGGGAAAGGGGGATACCTGGGGAGTTTTAAACCCCTGGGGTGTCATAAACGTGGGTGGATGTGTGCATGGCAATGAAGGTGAAGAAAAACGTGGGGAGAAAGTGATGCATGCAATGAAAAATAGACAAAACCTATCAAACACGCAAGATTTAAAAACTAGACTACTCCCTGAACCGGAGGCTTATATGGACGTGGAAAGCCTCCCTCCTTGGTGCTAGGTCGCTCAATAATGCGGCAGGGCTTCGCCGTCAACCAAAAATCTCCCCCTTTTCAAACCCAGCTTTTAGGGTCTATTTATACAGCACCTCAAGTCCTAGCTCGAAATTAGGGTTTAGAAATATTTTCAAGTCAAGATTATCAAACAAAAGATCAAGATAATTGACTTATATTTTATCCAGTCAAAATGGCACTCAAAATGGTTCATTATCCGCGGAGAAAATGACCAGAGAAGTTAGGGATAAAACCACGGATAGAGAGAGAAAATCTGTTGAAATTCAGGAATCGAACAGATGAACGGTCTTACGATAGACCGCTCAACGGGATGTGCGGCCATGTCCTGGCCGTCCAACGCTGTCGGTGGAAATTCAAAATAAATCATAAATAATCCAAATTATTCATCGAACTGACCGAAACCTTCACCATTGGACTCTCATACATGAACGACTCAGCTGAGACCGTTCAAAGGTAGAGCGGCTAAAGACAAACCATTCTAGCCTTGTCGGTGATAAATAGATTAATTGGATAATTATCTGAGAAAACCACCAAGCGCAGGACTCTGAGAGATGAGCGGCTACCATCCGTCCGTCCATTAAGTTAAACGGCTAGAGGAGGACCGCATAAATGCTTGTCGGTGGAAATTCAAAAAATTAACCAAAATATTCCAAAATAGATGGACGGTCCACAGGCAACCGCACATTGATTGAGTGGCCAGAGATGCACCGTACATGTACATGGGTGTTGAAACTTATAGAAAAGCCCAATCAACCAAAAACAAAGCCCGTTAAGCCCTGAATCAACTCGGACCTAACCAGGGAGGGAGGCTACCCATAAAACTGGCCCAAAACATGCATGAAAATAGCCCCAATGAGTGATGGATAACTCGAGGCATCAACAAATGGGAGTAAGAGGAACGACTCAACTTATCGGTAAAAAGCAGGTGTCAACAAGCGACACCAACATCTACTAGGATCCGGTTCACATCATGCCCATTGATCTTCCCCTTCATGTAGAGAGGATGATTGTGGCACGGAGGGGAGAGCAGCCTGTCTTTCTCCGTGAAAGAGATGGTGGCTATGAAGGCTTCGTAGGCAGCCACCTTCATTTCCGCTACATGTGCTTCATAGACTTCCGGCTCTTGGAGTATTTTGATAAGAGTTTCTCTTAGGTCCTTACTCCAAGCGATGGCTTCCCAACTTGTAATACTGGCAGGGAAGCGCTTCATCTGGTGGAGGACTTTCCGGTCTGCTCGGGCTTGAGCATCCTCCAGAGAGGGTAGTGTGTCAGGCTGAGCCTTCTGTGAGCTGCCGTGTTGTTCCCCGTCGGGAAGTTGCACTGCCTTGCCCTTACCACCAGGATCAGACTGACTTTGATCACCAGCGGTATCCTCGAACAGGGATGTCAATGATGGCTCTTCTGGAGGTGACTGGCGGGCTGGTGTGAGCGACGTCATGCGGTTGGAATGATGCGGAGCGCGAGGGCTCGCATTTTTGTTCTGTTTTGCTTTTTTTGCTTTGCTGCAACACAGAAATAAGAGAGAAGAGGAGAGAGGCCACCACGGGAGATTGCTCCGGCGGGGCGTGCGGGATAGATGCAATATAACAAAATATGGGGGTTAAACGGCCATAGCGGGAAGTGACTCGCCGTGGCCTCGGGGGGACGGGAATGGTACAGAAATTAAATAGCAAGAATTGAAACGGCCATTGCGGGAAGTGACTCGCCGCGGCCACGAGAGTATAGCAGATTTAGAAGCAATTCAAGATATACAAAAGAAAGGACAGAATTCAAACAGCCATTGCGGGAAGTGACTCACCGCGGCCTCGAAAATATGAGCAGATAAGAATATAACAGAATATAGAGAGAATATAAAGAACGGGAATTTAAACGGCCATTGGGGAAGTGACTCGCCGTGACCTCGAGAATATAAGTAGATGAGAATATGACAAGATATAAATGACGGAATTTAAATGGCCATTACGGGAAGTAACTCGCCGCGGTCTCGAGAGTATGGCAGATATAAAAGCAGCATAAAAATATAAAGATAGAAATTCAAACGGCCATTGCGGGAAATGACTCGCCGCGGCCTCAAGATTATGATGTGATCGCCAAGGGCCAAAGACCCCAAAATAAGAAAATGATCCCGCCTATCTCACTAGCAGGAAGTGGCGGGTTGCTTCTTCCTCCCCCTTCGGTCGGCCGACGGAGAGGGCCTTCTTTAGTTACCCTTGCAAAACAGCAGACAGTAAATAAACAGAATTAGAAAATGGCAGTGTAGTATCAATCCCTTGCAATAAAAGTGATGAAATCGTAGCAGGACACACACCTGGTTGGTGTGGTTTTAAACCCCTCTTGGACACGAGTAGGAGGGAAATGCAATGATGAATGGAGTTATGCAAAAGTATAAGATTCCCTTATGAAGGGAGACGAAGAATGGAGGATGATGAATGCAAAAGAACTACGAAGAAAAGGAGAGAGTTGGCTTATTGGATGCGCCGATGGCGGGATCCGGCGGAGCTTCGGCAGCGTAGGGATGACGTGGAAGCACGGTGGACGAAGGTGGCCTTCCTCCTGCGAGCACAGGCACCCGGGAAGCTGGCGGAACCTCCTCCTGAAAAGAACCTACGGGTTAGAAAAGGATCTGGCAGCCTCTGGGTTCCAGCAGCCTGTCGGACCTCTCAAAAAGCTCTCCTCGGACGGAGGGGGGGGTCTACTATTTATAGAGATCTGGAGAATGGAGGCGTCCAGGGGCCTGGACGCCTTCATCAGGGCATTAATAATATTTTATTATTTTTATTATTTTTATTTTTAATACTTTCAAGAAGGCGTCCAGGCAACTGGACGCCTTCAAAACTACCCACCGGAACCCCGCCGAAAGCCGCACACGGTTTGGTACAGCGCGTGGTTTTGGTTGGCACCCGTGACTCATGAGTGGGCGCGTCTGGCTGGCAAGACGTCTTCACACTTCGGATTTTTTCTCAAACGACAAACCGATCGGCAGATCGGGGGCGCCCGTGAGCAAGATGATGAAGGCGCCCAGGCACCTGGACGCCTTCAAGAAATTATTATTTTATTTATTTTTTTATTTTTTATTTTCATGAAGGCGTCTAGGCAAGTGGACGCCTTCAAGAATTATGATTTTTTTATTATTTTTTATATTTTTCATTTTTATGAAGGCGTCCAGGAAACTGGACGCCTTTAAAAAAATATTTTATTTATTAATTTTTTTGTTTTTTTAATATTTTTCAACTGATGAAGGCGTCCAGGAGACTGGACGCCTTCAAGAAAAACCTTCGGATCCTCCCGAAAAGCCATCGACAGCCATCCGCTAGACATCCTTCTGGTTCCGGAAACTTCTGATGCGTCCGCCTGGCGATGATGCCGTCCATATGCTGTATGATTTTCGCGATGAGGCGGTTTCCGGATGCTGCAGGGGTGCTATGTTACCTACTCAAAAGGCGAAAGAAGACTCAAGAATAGGAAGCACTCAAGCGATTCAGAACGCGAAAGCCACTGCGGGGCGTCATATAGTAACATGAGATTTTCTCAGGGGATGTCAGAAATAGCATGTCTACAACTGGCTCGTCCTTGCCAGACGGTCCCGTTTGCTCTGTTGCAGAAGCTGGTATTGGTGCAAAGGCTGGAGGCTGGCAGTAGCCTCTTCAATGCCAGAAGGATCAAAGATATCGGGTCCCCTCCGAATTTCTACTTCCGGAATGGGAGCCGGTTCTTCTCTTTGAAAGTGGATGATTTGCTCCGGGTCGAAGGTGGACGGAGAGAACGGTAACTCGGGAGTTCTCCCACGGCCTCTACCGTGTCCCCGGCCACAACCTCGACCATGGCCTATGTGTTCTGGAGCTGGCTATAGCCTAAGAGGAGCAATGGTTCTTTGTCTTGTTCGGGAGGCTACTGGGTCGCCCCGCCGAGAAGCATTGATATTGTCAGGAGGTGGGATGGCCACCATGTTGCAGGTGCAGCGCCGAAGCATTTCTTACAGCTGCTCTGTGGTGATCCCCTTGTCATTATAGCACAAGGAGAGCTGGTCCAGGATCACGAGTCTTTCACCGTTTTTAAGCTTTTGGATCATCTCTTGGACCCAATTCCTGAGGCGGGCTCGTTTCTGCATTTCTTCTCACCGGATATAGTTGTCGAGTGGGAGAGCTCCGGTAGGACGGGGAGGAACGTATTCCTCCAGGTCATCGATGAGCCGCTGGAGCCTTTGGAGAGGCGTTGGCTCGGCTGGTGATTATAAGGCGGCTGCTTGTTCAGCTTGTTTCTTGAGCCGCCTTCGGAGGTTCTTCCTCCTATTTCTCTCTTGTCTCTTGGCAATAGCGGTCTCCAAGGGAGTAGGAGGGAGAGGTGCTGGGGCCAAAGTTGATAGATCCTCACAAGGATACCTCCGAGCTGGTGCCTTTACAAGGCGAGGTCGATGTCTCTTCCTTGCCCGGATTTCGATCCAGGTGCCTTCTGCTTGTTGTATCTGGAAGGTGGCGTTGATCGCCTGCTCGATTACCTCGAGCGGCAATTCTGGTATGCCGGAATGCTGGGGCCGGCGTCTGAAGACGTGTGCGCGGTTTGGTGCCTTACCCGCGGTGGCGACAGCTTTTGAAGAGTCAGTTGACTGGTGCTGGCGTCCGAAGACGTATGCGTGGTTTGATGCCTTAGCCGCGGTGGCGAGAGCTGTTGTTGAGGAGTGGACCGAGAGACACACTTGTTGTCCTGCTCCTTAGCTTTGCCTTTGTGATCACACCGAGGGCTGGGTCTAGCGACAACTGACGGCATCGCAAGACATTGTTGCTCTGCATAATTATCCTGACTCTGCGGACTGGCTGAGCCTTGTGGCGGTGGGCCCGCCACTTGAATCGAAGCCGCTGAGGACTCCGAAGATGTCTTCTTTGTACTTCGAATTGTGTTGATGATGTGACACCACCTTGGGGTGATGACCACAAGACAATATGACCCTTGGACCAAAGGTTGCAAGCAAGCAAATTGGCGATGATACCACTCGAGCGACTCACTCGCTTGGTGCACACTTGTGCCCGTGGGCAACTAAACGATAATGAAGAGGGTCCGGGGTGGGACAATGATGCTCTGGTGCTTGGCAAGCTTGGGGAGAACCCCAATTGGGCCAGGGATGCCCACTCACGGGTGGCCGTCACACCATGGGTGTGGGTTGAAATGGCTCGCTCACAACTCGCCCGCGATGGACACTCACGTGTTCGGCAATTTGGGCCGGGCCCTCGCTCTCCGTCCGACGCAACAAAGAAAGAATACTAAGCTAAGCAAGTGATATTGACCAGCAAGGAAAGGGGGACCGAGGCTCACCTAGCCGGCATGAAGACGCCAACTCCGGCCGAAGACGGGGGCGAGCGGGGAGGCAAGGGTTTGCCCCCGCAAGCCGCGTCGGTGTCGCTTCAAATCTGCGAAAATATTATTACATGAACTACACCTCTCACAGGAGTGGGGCTCTTGGGTTGGGGGTTAGACTTATTACAACCAAGATTACCTCCACGCAGGGAGGGGCCTTCAGCCGGCCAAGCGGGGTGGGGAAATTATGAAGAGAACGCCGACTCTCCAAGCTTCACCGGTTCTGCCACTCTTCAGTTTTGCTGAACAGGTTGTCGATGAAGATGCTGCCACGGACTCAAACGAGCTCCAAATTTGATGAAACCAGTGCCAAAAGTTCCCCAGCTGGCCGAGGATGATGCTTGAATGTTTTGGGAAGCTCTGGAACTCGGGGCTGATCGGACCAGCGACTGGAGCAGGACAGCAACACTCTGCCTCTGACTAATGCAGAATTGATACAGTGGATTGCAGAAGGCACTGCGGTTGCTCCCGAACTCCAAATCAAATGAAACTGGCGGTGACGGGATCGTGGTCAGAGTAGCTTCGAGTAGATATTAACGGGGCCACAATCCGAGGTTGGAGAGGAGAATGGTGGCCGGAGAAGTAAAGACAGGTCGAACCTGGACCTGCATGGGGCAGACTGCACACTCTAACCGAAGAAATTCAGAACAAATAGCTCGGGCGGACGATTGGCGTCGTTCCTTCTGCTACTGATGGAGGACTAGACGAAGAAGAATTTTGTAGAAGGAAGCATGATCGAATTTCTCCAAGGTTGGCCGCTGAACGGCTTCCAAGGTCGCTCTGGCCTTCAGTCTGGGACAGATTGCGTAGTCGTTGAAGATGATGTTCCTCCGGACAGCTCCGAACTCGGATGCAGGCAGGAGTACCACCGTTGGAAAGAAGACTTAGAGAAGATTCTAGAAATATAAGATATGCCACCAGGAGCCTTCAGAGGAAGTCGTGGCTGCTACTGCAAATCACTGCTTTTCTAAAACCTACAACAGGGATAGAATAGGTGGAGGAGAGGGTGTGGGGAAGGGCATGAACAAGGGGTTATTTGGTGATGGGGAAGGGGGGGTGCGACCTTGGGTGGTTAGGGAGGTGGGGAGATGAAAGGGCACAGCCCAAGGGAGAGGGAAATTCAAAATTTGGCCTAGGGAAGGGCTCTTTCAGTCTTGGGGAGAGGGAGGGTTGCTTGGGAGAGTGGAAAGGTGCCTAGGAGAAGGGGTTTCCACGTAGGGGTTGGAGGGGGAATTGAATGAGTGCATGGGGAAGGGGAAGGGGCCTTAATGAGGGGTGAATGGGGAGGAGAGAGAATGAATTTCGAAATTGGGGTGGGGAGGAGAGAGAGAGGGGGCACAACCCACTTAGAGAGAGTGATAGTAAGAGAGAGAGAGAGGGAGATATTGAGAGGGAACCAGAAGGTGTGGAAATTTTCTGGATTCAATATTCAAGCATAATTGTTACAAATGAGAGAGGGGTGGGGCTATTTATAGACCCCACACTTTTCCTAAGACCAAACTGACCCTGACAAACTAACTAATGACCAAACAGTCCAAGGGAGGGGCGCCCCTGGGCCTAGCCCAATGAATTGGGCCCATTAACCTATCAAATCAACATAATGACTTCAAGACTTAGGAAAATGACTTTCTAACCTAGGTACATGACTCAAATAAAGGGAAAATTACATGATATTGACTCAAAGAAAATGTGAAGATTACATGACTAGACTCAAAAATACATGACTAACATAATGGCGCTTGCCGACGAACAATCCGAGTCCGGAGAAAATGTGGAGGGGCAAGGGATGCCCTCATCATACCCCCGGGGTGGGAAAAACTCGACCCCGTCGAGTATGGGTCCACCAGGGAAGTAGTACATCGAACTGCTGCTCTGGGCGATCCACGATCTCCATACTCAACCCGCGACCATAGTCGGGGAACGGCGCTTCAGCTCGACAAAGTGACTCGGCCATACCCTCATGCTGGCGATGGGATCTTGCTTGCCTAGTATTACCCCTGTGTGCTCACGTCGGGCTCTCAGGCTATTTGTGGTGGCACTCCGAGGGTGTCTCTCACAAGGGTAGGTGTAACCTTGAGGCACTCACTAGGATCCACCGCGGTGCCCTTAGAGGGTGCCGGATCTACCACATGGGAAGTGGGGTGAATCCCAAAACCCATTTGAAAGTCCAACCCATAAGCTGGGTTGCCAAAGCCACTCAGATCTTGGCAAGGTCCAAGTCCTCGTGCCCTCAGATTGGAGGTGACCCTAAAGTAGAGTCACTCCAAAGCCATCATCACCAAGTTGTCAACTTGGAACTCAAAGTGGTGCTTAGGAGTTTGTGCTCGCTTCTTATGAATCGCAACGCTTGTTGCTTGATACTTGTTTGAATGCATATGCCATGCACTATGATGCGATGTGAGTTGACAATGTATGGTATGCAAAGGTGGTCCAGGACAACCACATATAGACCTATCATGCATTGATGTTATGAGGACGTTGAATGATTTGGGAGGACCGGGGCATCCATAGGTATGCATGGTGGTGACAAATGCTGGGGGACCTGGACATCCATGTATGCTCCTTTCATGCTTATGACTCATGATGAAAGAGGGTGGACCATTACATCCAAATATGGTCCACTTATGCTTCCTACTTGACATGTGGGTGATGTGGATGAATGTACCCGATGGACTAATCATGCCAAGCGGTGTGATGTGCCAAGACATATGAATTCCTTTCCCAAAGATGACTTCCTCATGTGGGATGGTGGGGTGGCCTTTGAGCTTCCACTCAAAAGGGTCGAAGGGATCTAGGTAGGTGGATATGGGGTGGAGCACTTTCTTGATCTCTAGGCGGGTGTTACCTAAGGTCATGATTTCTATGGTGTAACCTGGGTCATGGATGAGGTGGGCTTGGCCCAACATGGTGGGTGGGGGTAGGAAAGGGTGGGTGGTGGGTGATGTGGGTGGGTCACGTGGGTACCCATACTCCCAAAGGAAGGGATCAAAGGGGTCATGGACTGGGTTTCCTAGGAGAAGAGACTCTATGCCCACATGGTCTTCACACGGTGGGTCCTCCTCCCTCAAGGTACCAAGGTCGTTAGTGGGCCAGTCGATCAAGGTACTTGGGATCTCAATGGAAGTGGAGTGGATCATGATGGGTTTTTCATCCATAGGGAGAATGAGAAAGAGGTCACTAGTGTAGCAACCAATGGTGAAGACCGAGGTGATAGATCCATCACATGGGTGGATTAGACTAAGGCTTTTTGGGTGGGCCTTTCCTAAGGTCAATAAGCAAGTCAACCCTAGTTGCCATTCTAAACCCTTGAGGAGATCATCCCAACCTTCTACCTCATAGTAGGATTGGATTGTGGTGTGATAGGAGTGGAGGGGGGCAATTTGGGATGGGTATCCCAACGGTGAGGGAGGTGGGGGTGAGCTAGGAAGGGTGGGTCCTTGTTTGAGCCATTGGAGTATGACTTCATTCATGGTGAAGGTGTGTGGCTTTTGAGGATCCAGACTAGGAGAGGTGGGTGGAAGTGGAGGTTCTTGGATTTCCTCTAGGGTAGGTTTTTGTTCAAGACTAGCATCTATTTCCATGTGGATGGGTGTGTGTGTTTCAATTCCTAGTGTTAATGGGTTGGGTAGGTTTAATGCGGGAGAATTGGTGATAGCTGGAGTATGGTGCACTTGGGGTGGTGGGCAAGGGTGGACTTGGATTTGGATAGGAAGGGAAAGTAGAGGAGGCCTAGGTTGGAGAAAGATTGGTGTAGGAAGCGGGAGGTGGGTTGGGTGAGAGGTTTTGGGTTGGGGGGTGATGGCCATTATGGGCCTAGGTGGAGGGGTGGTCATGGTGTCCACTTGGGTTTGAGTGGTGAAGGTTGGATGAGTGGTGGTCCTTATGGAGGGAATCGGGCCGGTTAAGGGTCTCTTGCCCTTGGGATCGTTTAGGGTGGAGGTGGGGGTTAAAGGGGCTTGACTAGTGTAGGTTAGGGGAGGGGGTTTTGGTTGGGGTGTGGGGGACCTTATGGGGTTGGGTGAGGAGGTGGAGGCCTTAGATACTTGGGTTTTAGGGGTGAGGTTTTGGACGGGTGGGGTTGAGGGAGTGGGGGTGCTCCTTGGGCTTTGGCAACCCGGGTAGGAAGGGGACATATATTTTACCCTAAGTTGCTCCTTCATGTCCTTCCAAGTGGTGATGGGAGTTTCCCTTCTAAGTACCTTTATCCCGACAATTTGCATCCAATAAGTTTCTGCCCGTTTGGTAAGTTGCATTTTGGCAACCCATGCCTTTTCATCCTCGGACATAGGATACCAAGTGAAGTATTGGTCCATTGTAGCTTCCCAATCTAAATATTCTTTAGGAGAGGTTCCATCAAAGGTGGGAAGTGGGAAAGGGACCATCCTATCGTTCGTCCTTGGGGCGGGCCTATTTTCTCCAAGTTGGTTGAGTCGGCCCGATATGTTATCAAGCCGCTCATTGGCAAGGGTCAAGGCTTTCATGAAGTAGTTGACATGGCCAGGGAAGTTATGGGTGTTAGTGGTAGGCATCTCTTGGTGGCTTGGACTTATGGAGTGGGCCGATTGGTAAGGTCGATATGAGGTGGCCATACTAGGGGATAAGAGTGATGCACTTGAAGACTCTAAATGCATAGACATGTCCTAGGACCAACTTGATAGAGACAAGTTGTGAACTTGCTCTGATACCACTTGATGAGACACCACCTTGGGGTGATGACCACAAGACAATATGACCCTTGGACCTAAGGTTGCAAGCAAGCAAATTGGCGATGATACCACTCGAGCGGCTCACTCGCTTGGTGCACACTTGTGCCCGTGGGCAACTAAACGATAATGGAGAGGGTCCGGGGTGGGATAATGATGCTCCGGTGCTTGGCAAGCTTGGGGAGAACCCCAATTGGGCCAGGGATGCCCACTCATGGGCGGCCGTCACACCATGGGTGTGGGTTGAAATGGCTCGCTCACAACTCGCCCGCGATGGACACTCACGTGTTCGGCAATTTGGGCCGGGCCCTCGCTCTCCGTCCGATGCAGCAAAGCAAGAATACTAAGCTAAGCAAGTGATATTGACCAGCAAGGAAAGGGGGACCGAGGCTCACCTAGCCGGCGTGAAGACGCCAACTCCGGCCGAAGATGGGGGCGAGCGGGGAGGCAAGGGTTTGCGCCCGCAAGCCGCGTCGGTGTCGCTTTAAATCTGTGAAAATATTATTACATGAACTACACCTCTCGCAGGAGGAGGGCTCTTGGGTTGGGGGTTAGACTTATTACAACCAAGATTACCTCCACGCAGGGAGGGGCCTTCAACCGGCCAAGCGGGGTGGGGAAATTATGAAGAGAACGCCGACTCTCCAAGCTTCGCCGGTTCTGCCACTCTTCAATTTTGCTAAATAGGTTGTCGATGAAGATGCTTCCATGGACTCAACCGCTCTAAATTTGATGAAACTGGTGCCAAAAGTTCCCCAGCTGGCCTAGGATGATGCTTGAATTTTTTGGGAAGCTCTGGAAGTCGGGGCTGATCGGACCGGCGACTAGAGCAGGACAGCAACACTCTGCCTCTGACTAATGCAGAACTGATACAGTGGATTACAGAAGGCACTGCGGTCGCTCCCGAACTCCAAATCGAACGAAACTAGCGGTGACGCGATTGTGGTCGGAGTAGCTTCGAGTAGAAATTAACGGGGCCACAATCCGAGGTCAGAGAGGAGAATAGTGGCTAGAGAAGTGAAGACAGGTCGAACCTGGACCTGCAGTGGGCAGACTGCACACTCTAACCGAAGAAATTCAGAACAAATAGCTCGGGCGGGTGATTGGCATCGTTCCTTCTGCTACTGATGGAGGACTAGACGAAGAGGAATTTTGTAGAAGGAAGTGTGATCGAATTCCTCCAAGGTCGGCCGCTGAACGGCTTCCAAGATCGCTCTGGCCTTCAGTCTGGGATAGATTACGCAGTCATTGAAGATGACATTCCTCCGGACAGCTCCGAACTCGGATGCAGGCAGGAGTACCACCGTTGGAAAGAAGACTTGGAGACGATTCCAGCAATATAAGATATGCCACCGGGAGCCTTCAGAGGAAGTCGTGGCTGCTACAGCAAATTACTGCTTTTCTGAAATCTGCAACAGGGACAGAATAGGTGGAGGAGAGGGTGTGGGGAAGGGCATGAACAAGGGGTTATTTGGTGGATGGGGAAGGGGGGTGCGACCTTGGGTGGTTAGGGAGGTGGGGAGATGAAAGGACACAGCCCAAGGGAGAGGGAAATTTGAAATTTGGCCTAGGGAAGGGCTCTTTCAGTCTTGGGGAGAGGGAGGGTTGCTTGGGAGAGTGAAAAGGTGCCTAGGAGAAGGGGTTTCCACCTAGGGGTTGGAGGGGGAATTGAATGAGTGCATGGGGAAGGGGAAGGGGCCTTAATGAGGGGTGAATGAGGAGGAGAGAGAATGAATTTCGAAATTGGGGTGGGGAGGAGAGAGAGAGGGGGCACAACCCACTTAGAGAGAGTGATAGTAAGAGAGAGAGAGAGGGAGATATTGAGAGGGAACCAGAAGGTGTGGAAATTTTCTGGATTCAATATTCAAGCATAATTGTTACAAATGAGAGAGGGGTGGGGCTATTTATAGACCCCACACTTTTCCTAAGACCAAACTGACCCTGACAAATTAACTAATGACCAAACAGTCCAAGGGAGGGGCGCCCCTGGGCCTATCCCAATGAATTGGGCCCATTAACCTATCAAACCAACATAATGACTTCAAGACTTAGGAAAATGACTTTCTAACCTAGGTACATGACTCAAATAAAGGGAAAATTACATGATATTGACTCAAAGAAAATGTGAAGATTACATGACTAGACTCAAAAATACATGACTAACATAATGGCGCTTGCCGACGAACAATCCGAGTCCGGAGAAAATGTGGAGGGGCAAGGGATGCCCTCATCAGTTGACGGGTAGGCGGAGAGGATCCGACGACTCATCCGCTGAGGAGATGTGACGAGGTTGAGGCGGGGCCTCACCCTGCTTTTGGTTTCCCTTCCTATCCCCGGATGCTGGAGACAGAGATAGGACGGGAGGAGGACGAGAGAGAGCTGAGGATCCCATCATCGTCTCGCCCACCACAACCGAGAAGGACTCGGAGGAGCCTGGAGGTGTCTTCTTCAGGGAAAGGGAGAGACTTTAGCTCCCGCCAGGACCGCCATCGCACGGTCGAGGTGGTTGGGGTTGGATGTTGATGTCTGGGAGCCCACAAGGGCCGGAGGAGCAGGGGAATGGATGACGTTAACCGAGAAGTTGGTCGTCTCTGTCTCTTGACTGGTGTCCTGCTCTCTACGCCTCTGCAATCGCTCGAGCGCCTCTTGGTTGTCAGTCCGAAACTCGAGCCATTCTGGAGGATGCTGATAAGGTAGCCCGTGCCCATTTTCTTGAGGGGAGTCCGGCCGCTCTAGCACATCCCTAGCGGTGCTCAGGGTCTCTTCGACAGCTTGCCGAAGCCTGACAAATGACATAGAGTTCCCCTCCACATCGATCTGCTCCCATTGGATATGATCCTAGATGAGGTGTTGAACTTCCTCACAGGACTCAATCGGGTGGCAAATTCTGGCGTGGAAGGGGCAGTATTGAGGGTGACTACGGTCCCAATGGGTGTAGTCTGCCGGTGAGTCGCGGGCATGATTTGCCCCGTCTCGACAAGGATATCGAAGAGTTGCCGGGTTCTCTCCCTAGGGAAGGAGTGAGGTCTGTGATCATGCCAGGGCCTCCACCCAGGATACCAGAGCGAATGTTCGCCCTGACTAGTGCTGGGCTCCTCTGTCTCGACATCAGAGAGAGAGAACATAGCCATCATGTGGATGACATTGGCTGAGTGGTGAACCACGCGTGCTGCCTTAGCTGGCCTGGTCCACGCATGTGGTTGCGGGAGACGAACGAGACTACTCTTCATTTTAACGAGGCCATCTTGGATCAACTTCTGCGCCTGAGTCTTGAAGACGTGGCAATCTTCAATTGAGTGACCCAGCTTGCGATGATACAGGCAATAACTGGGATCGTCGGTCTTCAGAGCATCGTCCGGCTTGCGGATTTCTGGCAGCTCGACAATCTTCTGGGCCATGCAGAGGTCGAAGAGCACCTTCGTGTGTTCCTTCTTGAAGGAGAAGGGTGTCTTCATGTGCTCCGAGAAGGAGGGAACCGCCGGCTTGTCCGCTGGCTTTTTGTCAGAGCCACTAGACTCGGCCTCCTGACTGGCTTTGGCGGCAGGGGTGAACTCTATGATATTCACCTCCTTACCGGGTTGGCATTCTCACGCTTGCTTACCCTTTGCTGCCGTATAGCTCGGGTTATCGGTGAAGAACATCTCTATTTCGGAGACCGTCGAATTGAGTTGGTCGAAGCCTTTGATATTGGTGCCGAGAAGCTATTCGCTGACCTCGGCCGCCAAACCTCGACGGCATATGGTGATGGCTGTTGATATTTATTTGCCTACCTTTTATCTTACTTTTGAGGTTTGCAAAGTAACATGGCAAGATGACAAACAAGCAATCAAAGATCTACTCACGACCTATGAACATGTGAACATGAACCTAGGCAATCATAGCTAGCTCTAGCATGGGCATGCTATCTCAGTCAAATTACGCTAAGGAAAAAGGAAAACACACGTCGGGGCGTGGAGCAAGGAGTAAATAAAAATACACCGTGAAGGTGGAGCAAGCAAGGAAAGTAAAGATGATATGATGAAGAAGACAGTTAATGCCCAATACCAAGGAAAGATGTGATCGCCACCAAAGTAAACACAAGTCAAAGGACCTGAATATACCTTGGAAATAGGTGGATGAAGCACCCGCCCACGGGAGAGAAAACCAAGGAAAGCCTGCATATCAACTTGGAAGTAACGGCCAGAACCCTGTGCGTCGCTTGGAAGCGACGGCCGCACGATAGACCGCCAGAAGATAGTGACGCGCCTGCACCAGACCGTCAGGTAACCTACAGTAGTAAAGCTTGAATCCTTTTAACTCCAACTCTTCCAGCTGGCTAGAAGACTTGGGCCTCGTGCTAATGAACATGTAAACCTGCCAAAGATGTAGAAAGACAAGACAACCTCAATTAGCCCTTTTCACAAGTATAGCATCAATTCTTAAAGAGTTCAAGAACATCAAAAGGAGAGGGAATTACCGGGGAGTTTTTGGTTTTTTAACCCCTCTGGGTGTTTTAAAAGTTTGGAAGGATGTTTATATGCTTAAAGAACAGTGAAAAACGTGGAGGAAGAGGAGGGACAATGCTTTGTTTGAGGAAAAACCAAGGAAGAACTCAAGCATGCAATGATAAACTTGAAAGATAAAAACTAAAAGACTCCCTTGATTGGAAGATGGATGGACGTGGGAAACAGCTCCTCCTGGATGAAGATGGCTCCTGAGTTCGGAAGCACTTCGTCGTGAATTCAAATCTCCCCCCCTTTTTTGCCATGAATTCAAGGGTTCTATTTATAGACCCTCAAAACTCGTAGGTCAAGCAGAGGATAATTCAGCAGGAAAGAGGGATAACTCTTAGCAAATCCTTGAGGATAATATCACCAAGAGTCCATAGAATCAAACGGGAGGTCCTGAGGATCGGATTTGAAAGAGATAACGTTAATCCAAATTCTTATCTCAACCACGGAGTAGCAGAGAAAAGGCCTGAACTGCCAGGACTCTCGGAAGGAAGTAACGGCTGCACGATAGACCGCCACTTGGAAGTAACGCACCAAGGATCATCCGTTACTTTCAACCCTATCCCAAAGAGATAAGATCAACGGGAAGAAGACCCAACAAGTTGGACTCTTCAAGGAAGCAACGGCCAAGGCATAGGGCGTCACAGAGAAACAACGGCTGCACGACAGACCGTTATTATCAACGTAGAATTAAAAGGATAAGCACTGACCACGAGGCCTTAGCCTTTAGGACTCTTCAAAGAGTAACGGTCCAGGACCCATGCGTCAGAAGTAAGAAACGCGCCGGACTGGGACCGTTATTATCATTGAGGTTCAAAAAATATAATGAAGAGGATTACCAAGCTTTACCAACGAAATGCCACCAGGAGTCACATCTTAATCCAGGAATTAAGACCCAAGAAACAGGCTTCAACTGATCAAGAGACTCGTCAAAGAATGAACAACTCGGAGCATCATAAGGAATGAATAAGGAGATGACCCGACTTATTGGGTATAAAACGGGTGTCAACAGATGCCCCTCCTTAACGTCCTCTTTGCAGGGGAACGAGCGGAGATGAAGCAGAAACGAAATGGAACATGGAGATGAAGCGGAAATGAAGCGGAGTGTATCAAAAAGAGGGCGTTAAGGTAAACGACACCCGTTCTGCACCAATCAAGCGATAGGAATTTTCTGGAAAACTTTGAACTGATCACAAGGAAATAGCCAACCAAAGGACGCAAGTCTGGAGGAATTAATTAAGGAAAGGAAACACGGCTAGCCGCCGGAGGCAACGGAAAGGAAAGAGACTAAACTCCAGACAGGAATCTTCAGCGAACCAGATCAAGCGAGCAAATCGAAGGAAACCTTCTAATTCAGAGTGGAATGATTCTCCTTATTCGGGATTAAGAACACAGCTATCCACCATCACTGAGATATCCTGAGCAGATGAAACTCATTAAATGCTCAAAGAATGCGTATGATGTATGCTGGGCTAAAGGAAAAAGAAATCTTCAAAATAAAATGCAAAGAAAGATAAAAATATCAAATACTCGAGAATAATATTGCTAGATCGGAGTAATCAGAGTCCGGACACTATCTGCAACCACGGCGTGCAAGATAGAACCATCGTCCCCAAACTTTCCAATCTAACGGCCTATCCACTGATTAATCACGTGAACTTAGATCATCATCATTTTTGTTTAAGGGGAACATCAGATCCCAGGACACAGGAATGACCAGCCGGTTCTCGAGGTAATATAGATAACATATAGTAATGCATTAAGGGAGTGAGGGAACGAGATACAATACCTGACCTACCTGCCTGACGAACGATAAAGCACGACTTCACTTATAATTCCTTTATGAAAGATAGGTTAGCCAAAAAAAGATAAATATGATCATGAATCAAGGCATAACCATTTGTACATGCGAGAGGCATTAATAAGGAACAATATGGAAGAAAATGGAACCATTTTGACATCAATTAGACCATTTAATTCATCAAGAAACTTGCAAGTTTGTAACGGTCTCATGTACGTGCGTCACATCAAGTAACGGACCACCCCTAGTCCGTCATAAACTAGGCGGTTCACATTCTTCAATAAAACAGGGCCAACACATGTAACGGTCAGATCCAGACGCGTCAGAAGGATGTGACGGTCGGTCGATAGACCGTCGCATTTCCTGCGCGTTCAAAAAAACAAAACCGAACGGTTATGGCCATTCATTCCACATTCAACACCCAAAAACCCCAACCGAGAAACCCTCCGGCGATCACCAACTCCCACCACCACCATGGCCGGCGACGAGGGTTCCCAGCCGCCTCCACAGAAGAGGGAGACAGGAAAGAGAAAGGCAATACGGCGGTTCCATCGCCGGCTCGAACGGGAGGCGATCCCACCGGTCACGGAAGAAGAACCGAGGGGAAGAGAGCCAAGAGAAGAAGAAGAAGCTCCTACGGCCGTGGGGGACCAAAGGGAAGCCCCATTGGGTGAAGAAGAGCCCAAAGAATCAGCCAAGAAGAGGAGAAGGGGCATGGACCATGAGGTAGGTTCTCCCGCCCTAACTTGAATTTTTAATGTTTTTGAATTTTTTATGTGAATGCATGTGGGTTTTGAGGGTAGAAATGGGTCCACAGACCCCCTAGGAACAATTGTAGGCCATTCGGCCATAGTGGGAGACCACGGGGATGCAAGGGAAAAAATTCTCAAATGCAGACAATGTGACGGTCCTGCCAGCGACCGTCACTCGTCTGACGCACCATGATGAGTCCGTCAGAGTCAAACGACGACCTACCCCAGGGCCGTCACGCACGCCAGGGACTTAAACTATTTTTTAGGGTTTTCAATTTTCAAATTTTTGTTTTCTTTTTAATTATGAATGTTTATGCAATGATTATATGATGCCAATTGGACTAATTAATGATCTAATATGCAATGCAGGGGAAAAGATGATCACGGATCTCCTGGCTTCAGATCCGGGCAGTGTACCAGGCATTGCCCGACTACCAGAGAGAGAGATTGGCCGGCATGGGATTCGCCGAGGTGCTTAGCATCGAGGTGATCCGGATGGACACTCCGGTATTTTACGCCTTGCACGAGAGATGGGACCCGATCAGCAGAGCTTTCATCTTCCCGTGGGGCCACATGATCCCCACGCTAGAAGACATAGCGAGGATTACCGGACTGAGAGTCCACGGAGCCGCGGTGACAGGGTGGACATACGGCGACTACCGAGAGATGGCGTAGCAGCTGCTCGGGCTAGACTTGATCAGGCCGGGACAGTCCTCCTCCCAGCTTTCGAGATCAGTGCTGCAGGAGAGCTTGGGACTGAGAGGAGCGGCGATCGCCGTAGGAGAGCTACCCGAGGAGCACCTGAGCAGAGTGATAGACCAGGTGCGCCCTCGCGTGGCGGCGGAGGCGGGACCAGAGGGAGACAGAGTGCTCAGACGCTTCCTGATGCTGCTATTCGGGAAGCTCCTTTTCGCGACTCGGGCAGATGTTATCAGCTGTAGACTACTGCCGATGATAGAGGATTTGGGCAGAGTCAGGAGATACGCCTGGGGAGCGGCAGTGCTCGCATTCCTGTTCGAGTCCCTCAGCACTACGGACCGGCAGACGATGCTGGGCGGCTTCTCGCCTTTCCTACAGGTAAATGTACTTCTAAATGCTTTCTTTTATACCATGAATATTGATGCTATGATTTATGAAAAATGATTTATGTAATGATTTATGCAATGATTCGACTGACTCGACTTCTAAATGCAGATCTGGAGCTATATGTACCTCCCGGGCATCGGGAGAGGCGTTTTACTCCATCCTGGCCGCATACCGATCGCGAGGCGTTGGTCGGTGGCGAGGGACACAGGGTCGATCATTAGACTGACCCGGACGATCCAGGACGACCTGGACTCCTTCCCACATACATCGGTAAGTCCAGAATTCAAAATAATTTCTATATGCTTTTAAAAATGCTTCTAAATGCTTTCTAAAAATGCTTTCAAAATACCTTTTAATGCTTTCATATGCTACTGAATGAACTAAATGCTCTCAGGTGAGATGGACTCCATACCGCGACGAGGGCTATACGGGACAGCCATGGGTGGAGGCGGCCTTATCGTACCGGGGGCGAGACATATGGTTGCATTGCCTCCATATCATCGAGCCTCTGCACTACAGGCTGATCCTGCGGACCCGGGGATTACACCAGCCCGAGGTGACCTTTCCACGCCATAGCGACGGTCACCCCGGCAAGTCAGCAAGGGGCATCAGCGGCAATGTGGATTGGTGCGCCCGGAAGGTGAAGTACGTCCACGATTGGAACAGGCGGGGCCGAGCGGTGAAGGAGCGAGACGAGAGCGACGAGGCATATCTGAAGGCCTTCGCTCGACTCTACGGCGACCGGGTGTACCGAGGTACCCGATGACCGGTATGCAAACTAAAAACTCTAAACTCTTCTATTATGCAATGTGCAATGTGATATATGCTGACTCATGCTTTCTAAAACTACAGCTAGACCCTGAGGGACGGATAGCCGAGCTGGAAGGGCTACTCCACTCCACCATCCAACAGCGGGATGAGTACCGGTCTGCCCTGGAGCTCCTGGTGAGACTAAAAACTTAAATGCCTATGATTGATGGAATGATGTTCATGATGCAAATGCAAATGCCAACTAACTTATGACTTCCAAACGCAGCGGGCTGAGGGAGCCCAACGTGCTGGACCGGATGCCCCATCGTCTTCCTCGCAGCCTGCAGGAGGCAGGGCTGAGCAGGAGGCTGACTTTGCTCGGGCGGTTGCCCGGGCCGAGGAGGCGGAGGCCACCCTCGCGGAGCGGGTAAGAGACTAAAAAACTTATGATTATGCCTAATTAAATGCTTTATGACTAATGATGTGAAATGCAACCTACAGGCGAGGGATCTAGCAGCAGCAGTAGCCGAGGTAGAGAAAAGCCAGGCCGAGACTGATCGAGCCCGAGCAGAGACGGAGCTGGTACGGGCAGAGATGGCCCGATAGAGAGCGGAGACCCTGCGACGCCCAGATGATGCAGAGATGGAACAACTCCGGAAGGAGTTAGCGCGGGCGCGAGCTGAGGTGGAGGAGCTCCGGATCGGGACGGCCGACTTGGATCGCTACCGGACCGAGGCACGGGAGACGCGGCGTCAGATCTTTACACTGAAGATCGAGCTACGGACATTGGAGCGGACGGTGCCGATGATCGGCCGGGGACCGGAGCGGTGCACCTCCCAGAGTGGGATACATAGGAGCGCTGCTCCTAGCGGCTCAGTAGGGGACTTCCTCGTCAGCTCCTCCGCCCAGCGGAGGAATGAGAGGGCAGAGAGAGGACAGCAGGAGGAGAGTGCTTCCATAGCACTGCCACCCGCGAGGAGACCTGAGGAGGGGGAGGATGATGGTGGCCCGGCTGATAGACCGGCCGAATGATGCCTTTCTTATGTTTTTATTTATCATTTGTATAGAACTTTTGGCAAAATGGAATGAGATCCCTTTATTTTAGTTTTCTGTTTTGTTTTTAGTTTTATGCGAGCGTGAATGAATGAATGTGAAAAATGCAGGATGGACGAAATGTGGATGAATGTATGAGATGTATGCAGGCAGAAAACGAGGTGTACAATGTGAAAGACCGCCAGGTCTAAGCAAGGGCAGAAGGAATAACCTGAACTCAGCAGCAGAGAAAGTGACGGTCTAAGATCTGACTGCCATAATCAAACGGCGCTCTGGCGAGAGACCGTTAATCATCAGAGACCCACTGCATCAGGATGAACGACGGCCAACTGAGGGTGCGTCAGAGAAAAATAACGGCCAAGGGTCAGACCGTTAATCATGGCAGAACGATAGTCAGTCAGGGCAACTAGCAGGAAATGCGACGGTCTGAAGGAAACGCGTCAGAATCGAGCGACGGTCATAAGCAAGACCGTCAGGAAGTGTTTAGCCCAGAAGAGAAGGAACTGAGTGGCTGGGAATGTGACGGCTCAGGGTTTGCACGTTACATAAAGCGACGGTAGACCCTTGGATCGTCATTCTCCACAGAACGTGATTCGGAGAATTAAAACCCTCAGAAAATGCGACGGCCAAGGGCTGGCGCGTCGGAATGAAGTAACGGCCGCGCGATGGACCGTCAGAATCTGGGTTGTAATCCGAAACAGATTGAGCCGAGATAACTAAAACCTGAGGTTTAGCCCCTTGATCCATCACTAAAACTTATCCGAATTGAAGATAAAGCCTTCTAGTCCGAGTCTTATCCTTCCAAAGTTAAATATAAGCCTTAGCAACTTGAAACCTTAATCAAAATCGCAGTTTTACTGAAACCTCCGTTCTAGGGTTTGAGGAGCCCCCTTCAAAGAGCAGAAAGCATGATGAAGAGGAGCTTCGAGATGATAGCTATGGAGGAGAAAGCTTACACCGGCCCTAAAGCTGCAAGGAGGGAACATGGAGAGCTTCAACGGCTAACCTCAATTCCCAAGCACTTAAGCTCCAATGTCCAAAGAGTGGTAAGTTCTCACAACTCATCCAAAGTTCAGAATTTTGCTGCACTTATTCTTTTCATGACTTCCCTCTTTCTTTTCTCAAGCCCCTTCCTGGCCCAAGGTGCTATTCCAATCTGAAGTGGGTGGCTCCCATGGTAAAGGCACTTCCCATAGAGGTCACATCCATCCTTAAAGCATGGCACCTCCAACCTCTCTTGGTTTTAGGCAAGAATTTCCAGAAATTATCTTTAGATTGGCCAAGCCTTTCAGCACTTGTGGAATTATGGCATCCACAAACTCATACCTTCATCTTCCCTTCCTTTGAAGCAACCGTCCTATTGGAGGAGGTAGAAACCTACCTAACCCTTCCTAAGACTAAGGTGGGGGATGAAGACCGGGTTTGCTACACAATCGAGCCTATCGACCCATCCTTGATCTTGAGTGATTTCATTCACAATCCAAAGGACGTGAGAACCATGACCAGCCCACACCACATTCACTTAATACCCTTGGCACAGTGGATAGTGTCTCATTGTAAAAACAAGTGGGAGAGACATGAAGCAATAGCCAAGGCGGTGGCGGTTTGCTTGTGTGGACACTACAAGAAAAATCGCGGATAGCGACCGACCTAGCGGTCGCTATTCAGTCGTAGATCGGTCGCAAATCTGCATTGCGACCGAACAGAGACTATCTAGCGACCGAACATGTCGGTCGCTATATACTAGTCGCTATATAGCGACCGACATAATTCGGTCGCAGTATCAGTCGTTACCAGAGACCGATTATAATCGGTCGCCTGAGCGGTCGCTAATTAAGTCGGTCTCAATTCGGTCGCTATTCGGTCTCTAATTATGTTGTATTTTTAAAAATAAAATTAACCTATTGGATTTATTCGGTCTCAATTCGGTCGCTAGTCGGTCGCCAAGTATAATTATTTAATAAAAGAAATATAACGTATAGTCGCTATTCGGTCGCAATTCAGTCTCCATGCGGTCGCTAATTTTGCATTATTTTTTTTTTAAAAATTTATTTAAACTGATAAATAAATTACCTGATAAATAACAAATTCATAACATAAATATAAAATCAACTACACAGACAACAATATCGACAAATCTCAAATTCATCACATACAAGCACCTGATAAATAACAATTTCATAAAACAATAATAAATCAACTACACGGATCACAATCTCCACGAACCTCAAATTACACACAATTAAAATAAAATCACAAATTAATCATACATCCATAATAATAAAATGACAACATACACAACTAAAATAAAATCACAAATCCTCCACATATGTCTCATCCTGGTCGTCGTCTCGTCCAACATCATCCTGGTCGTCGTCTCGTCCAACATCTCGCGACGGATGATCCTGTATATCATTTAAAAAAATTATAATCAAATCCTTAATAAAGAAATCAAGCATTAACAAGACTTAATAAAGAAATCAAGCATTAACAAGAGTATGCCAATAGTTTAAGCCAGCTCATTTTCATATATATAAATACACACACACAATATAAGTTCAAATTTCATCTTGTATTTTAAAAATGAAGTTTGAGCGCCGAGCTCAAACCGGGCATCCGATTTGGATTCCGTCAGTTCTGACAAGTCACTTTCATCTCCCCGGTCGTATTGGAATGATCGGCACGGCCATCCGACCGGTATTTCGAATTTTAGACCCCCGGACCCGTCCTAACAGTTCATTTGAACTAAGTGTATTTTAAAAATGAAGTTTGAGCGCCGAGCTCAAACCGGGCATCCGATTTGGATTCCGTCAGTTCTGACAAGTCACTTTCATCTCCCCGGTCGTATTGGAATGATCGGCACGGCCATCCGACCGGTATTTCAGATTTTAGAACCAAATGCCCCGTCCTAACAGTTCATTTGAACTAAGTGTATTTTAAAAATGAAGTTTGAGCGCCGAGCTCAAACCGGGCATCCGATTTGGATTCCGTCAGTTCTGACAAGTCACTTTCATCTCCCCGGTCGTATTGGAATGATCGGCACGGCCATCCGACCGGTATTTCGAATTTTAGACCCCCGGACCCGTCCTAACAGTTCATTTGAACTAAGTGTATTTTAAAAATGAAGTTTGAGCGCCGAGCTCAAACCGGGCATCCGATTTGGATTCCGTCAGTTCTGACAAGTCACTTTCATCTCCCCGGTCGTATTGGAATGATCGGCACGGCCATCCGACCGGTATTTCAGATTTTAGAACCAAATGCCCCGTCCTAACAGTTCATTTGAACTAAGTGTATTTTAAAAATGAAGTTTGAGCGCCGAGCTCAAACCGGGCATCCGATTTGGATTCCGTCAGTTGTTCCTCCAAGTTTGAGAGAGTTTCTTGTGAGAGGATTTGTTCCTCCAAGTTGGGGTGCTGACTTCTTTGTATATTTCTCCACATCTAGTGAAGTTCCACTGTCGCCGTCGCCCGTGGACGTAGGGGGTAACCTCCGAACCACGTAAATATGTGTTCCTATCTTGTGTGATTGTTCCTTCTTCTTCCTCCCTTCTTGTTGTGCGGATCGAGATCTTGAGAGGTCACTCTGTCCGTCGGAGTGGTCGTGTCATAACAAGGATCACTTCCTCAAATTTAATGGGATTGTGGATCAAATAAGTGGAAAGGTAAATGACTGTTGGATTATGAGAGACTTGGAAAGGTTAAACACTCCCGACTTCAAGACTACGGTCGATGTAATGATCATACTTCATCCAAAAGCAATTCCCACCTCAGGTTAATGAGCTCATGATCTCCTTCCCCATTTACAAAGCTTGCATGAAACAGTGGAGAGAAATAATTCATGCGCCCGGGATCAAATACATATTCACAGGTAAATGGTGGAATAATCATAATGTACTGCCAGAAACACTTGAAGTGGGCTGTACTCTGCTAGTTTACTTATATGGACATTGATCACAATGCATGATGGGTACACACCATGACACCATAGCACTATCATCATCATCCAGTCTTACGCCCAAGATTGAAATAAAAGCTATGTCAAATATAAACAGCAGAATGAGTATATTGATATTCACATGTATAATGGACAATATGGAAGAAGAAAACACCATGAGAGTACCTTCATTGGTCATAGAACCCATCACGTACATGTATCGCTTGATCTTTGCCTGGCTTTCCTGTTCACGACCTTTCGGCATCAACTCCGAGCTAAAACCAGGAATCATGGAAAATACCTGAAAGCAATAAAATTCATTCAGTTGGAGACGGCAACATGAGAAGTTATCCAAAGGGGATAATGTGGCCACAAGACATAGAATGCAATTCCATCTCCACTAAGAGCAGCCAAAGTTTCACAAGTGGAACCCTCAAGATGCAGTAAAATACACCCCAGTCGTTTCCAACACCTGTCATAAATAATACATTTGGTTAGTACCAAGCAAATTAATGAACATAGAAAAATGTGAAAGCAATCAGCTTATCTCCCGTGATTCCTGAAGTATCACTTAGGTGTGTTAGTCTCAGGTGAACCTTACCTTATGATTGAGTCTCTCATCATAAAAATGAAAATTCACAGAAGGCCCATGAAGTGAAAATTTAAAAAATGGAATAGAGAAGTCTGCAAAAGAGCTTAACCTGCCCCATAAGTCCAGTTTCCATAATTAGAACATGGATCGTAGTCCAAAAGACATTTCTCAAACCATTCAGCTCCCATTCGCCAATCAATCCCCATATCTCGGACAAGAAATGAGCAAACAATCTGCAATAAACAAAGACTCAAATGAATATGAAGTCTGACACTTGCAGTTCATGCAAGCTAGTAACTGTGTGAGGAAAATTTTCCTCGCTAATGTAGTATCCTTGATTAAAGACTAACACAGAAGAAGTAATCTAGAAGAAGAGAACAAACAATCTGCAGCATAGAAAAGCTATAGAAAGACTTCATCAAGCGTATATAGTATAGGCACTTGTGGGCCTGTATACAAGTTAATATTTTCAGCGGTCGCTATTCGGTCTCCATGCGGTCGCTAATTAAATTTTTTTTTTCAAAAATTAATATAAAGCTACTATAAATCACCTGATAAATAACAATTTAATAAAATAAATAACCTGTTACATAACAATTTCATAAAAACATATAAATCAACTACACAACTCATAATCTCCACAAATTTCAAATTCATCACATACAAACACACAAATTAATCATACATCCATAATAAAATGGCAACATACAAATAACTAAAATGAAATCACAAATCCTCCGCATATGTGTCATCCTGGTCGTCGTCTCGTCCAACATCTCGCGACGGATGATCCTGTATATCATTTAAAAAAATTAAAATCAATTCTTTAATAAAGAAATCAATTATTCTTGAAAATTAAAAGCAAGATGTTTTTCATTGAAGTGAAATTGACGAATGATAATTTTAAACGTTTTGCTCAAATCGGTAGTCCGATTTAGAATCCGTCAGCTCTGACAAGTCACGTCTACCTCCCAGGTCGTGTTGGAATGATCGGAATGCCGATCGGATCAGTATTTCACATTCTGGACCCCCGGACCCCGACGGCTTTGATTATAAACCAAGTGCATTTGCAAATTACACTTTTGAGCGTCGGGCTCAAACCGGATGTCCGATTTAGAATCCGTCAGCTCTGACAAGTCACGTCTACCTCCCAGGTCGTGTTGGAATGATCGGAATGCCGATCGGATCAGTATTTCACATTCTCGACCCCCGGACCCCGACGGCTTTGATTATAAACCAAGTGCATTTGCAAATTGCACTTTTGAGCGTCGGGCTCAAACCGGTAGTCCGATTTAGAATCCGTCAGCTCTGACAAGTCACGTCTACCTCCCAGGTTGTGTTGGAATGATCGGAATGCCGATCGGATCAGTATTTCACATTCTGGACCCCCGGACCCCGACGGCTTTGATTATAAACCAAGTGCATTTGCAAATTGCACTTTTGAGCGATTTGCTCAAACCTAAATCTAAAATCCTAAAACCTAAACCTATTCCCAAATCCCTAAACCTTAAACCCTAAACCCGTAAAAATTGTAAACCCTATAGAAAAAAAAACGTAAGCCCTAAAACCCCTAAAAACACTAAACTGCAGACCCCGAACCCCCTAAATCATAAAACCATAAAACCCTTAAAAATTATAAATCTTAAACCCTCCCCTAACCCCTAACCCCACTACGATCCCTTAAACTCCTAAACTGCTAAACCACCGATTGCTAAACCCCAAACCCTCAAACTAAAAATCCCAAACCCTAAACCTTAAAACCCTAAATCTTGAGTTACCCCTAAAACTAGAAACTCTAAAATCCTTAAAAACCACAAACATAAAAGACTAAATCTGAAAAACCCTAAATCCTAAACCTTAAACCCTAAAACTCCTAAACCTAAAAATCAAAAATCTTAATACTATAAACTCTAAACCATAAACCATAAATTTAAAATCATAAACCCTAAAATCACTAATAACATCAAACCCTAAATAAAAGAAACCCAAAAATGTAAACCTATATGTAAAACCCTAAAAGCCCCAAGAACCTTAAACCTTAAAAACATTAAACCCTAAACTCAAAACATTAAACCATAAATCTTGAAAACCTTAAACCCTAAACCCTAAACCTTAAAAATATGAAACCATAATATCTATAAACCATAAAAACTCGAAAAACCCTAAACCCTAAAAATCCTAAATTGTAATAACTATAAACCCTAAAAACATGAAAAACCCTAAACCCTAAAACCTAAAATCCTTAGAAACTAGACCCACTAAACCAAAAACCCCTAAAGCCTAAACTCTCAAAACCGTAATCCACCCCCCTAACCGCTAAACCAAAAACCCCAAATGCTAAATCCAAAACCCTAAACTCATATGCCAAATATAAAATGCAAACAAACCTAAACACCAAACAACTAACCCTAAACCCAAAAACCTAAACCCTAAATAACCCTAAACCTTAAACCCTAACCCTATATGTTAAACCCTAAACATAAAAAAATAAACTCATAACCCCCTAAACTGTAAAACCCTAAAATAATTAAAAACCATAAAATTTAAAACACTAAAATCCTAAACCCACATTGAACCCCTTACCCCACCCCTAATACATAAACTACTAAACCTCAAAACTGTCAAACCTTAAACTTTAAATCTTAAAACCGTAAGCCCTTAAACCTTAAACACTAAACAGCCCCTCAACCCTAAGCCTAGCAACCGTAAACCGAAAAACCCACACTTAAAATCGAAGTCCAAAAACCTGTAGCCCTGAAACCCTTCCTAAACCCTAACACCTAACCCTTAAATCCTAACCCTAAAGCCCCAAACCCTAAACCATAAAGCTTAAAATCCTAAACCCTAAACCCTAAAAGCCCTAAACACCTTAAACCCTAAAAATCCTAAACCTTAAAAGAGTAAAACCTAAATCTAGTACCTAAAACCTAAATCTAAAACCCTAAACCTTAAACACTAAACACTAAACCCTTAAAAACCTTACACTAATCATTAGGAAAGGAGAGGTGAGGCCAATCCAAATACAACACATGTTTGTGAATATATTATCATGCTAACACACAAAAATGACTATTTACATGCACTGGTATTTTACTACAAAAAATGGAAGGTCCATATGACTGTTAATAAAGGCAATATAAAGCACCCAAACACCTGAAAAGTGCACAAAATAATATTCTATCATATTAACAATAACATGGACTATGAAATGCCCTAAACAAAAAATTAGCATGGCCTAAACAAAATTTTCACATTAAATTCCCTGCAGGGGGTTGGGGTGGGGGGGCCGCGGCGGGTTGGAGAGAGAGAGAGAGAGAGAGAGAGAGAGAGAGAGAGAGAGAGGGGTACCTGTGGGGGGGCGGGTTGGAGAGAGAGAGAGAGAGAGAGAGAGAGAGAGAGGTACCTGTGGGGGGGGGGCCGCGGCGGGTTGGAGAGAGAGAGAGAGAGGGGTACCTGTGGGGGGGCGGGTTGGAGAGAGAGAGAGAGAGAGAGAGAGATACCTGTGGGGGGGGGGGGGGCCGCGGCGGGTTGGAGAGAGAGAGAGAGAGAGAGAGAGAGAGAGAGGTACCTTGGGGGGGGCAGCGGCGGGTTGGAGAGAGAGAGAGAGAGAGAGAGAGAGAGAGAGGGCAGCGGCGGGTTGGAGAGAGAGAGAGAGAGAGAGAGAGAGAGAGAGAGAGAGGGGTACCTGTGGGGGGGCCGCGGCGGGTTGGAGAGAGAGAGAGAGAGAGAGAGAGAGAGAGAGAGAGAGGTACCTGTGTGTGAGAGAGAGGAAGCCGGCGACGACGGCGACGGCGAGCGGCGACGGCGAGGCGAGCGGCGCGGCGACGACGGCGAGGCGAGCGGCGCGGAGGGGGGCTCCGGCGGAGGGGGCCTCGGGCGGGAGGCCGCACGGGGAGGGGGGCTCGGGCGGAGGAGGGGGGCTCGGGCGGGAGGCCGCAGGGGGAGGGGGGGCTCCGGCGGAGGGGGGCTCGGGCGGGAGGCCGCAGGGGAAGGGGGGACTCCGGCGGAGGAGGGGGGCTAGGGCGGAGAGGGGGCCGCAGGGGGAGGGGGCCGCAGGGGAAGGGGGCTCGGGCGGGGGCTCGGGCGGGAGGGTGGAGGGGGGGCTAGGGCGGAGAGGGGGCCGCAGGGGGAGGGGGCCGCAGGGGAAGGGGGCTCGGGCGGGAGGGTGGAGGGCGGGAGGGAGGGCTCGGGCGGGGAGGGGCTCGGGCGGGCGGGGGTCGCAGGGGGGAGTATAACGGGATCAGCGACCGATTGGCGACCGAATTTAGTTCGGTCGGGAGGGTGGAGGGCGGGAGGGAGGGCTCGGGCGGGGAGGGGCTCGGGCGGGCGGGGGTCGCAGGGGGGGAGTATAACGGGATCAGCGACCGATTGGCGACCGAATTTAGTTCGGTCGCCAATAGGTCTCAGATGTGCGACCGATTATTTCGGTCGCCGAATTGGTCTCTATTTGGGACCGACTAGCGACCGATTAAAGCGGTCGCTAATGCGGTCGCTATAGCCACTTTTTCTTGTAGTGGGAGTCTTTCTTTTTACCACTACCGACCACCTCTTAGACATTCAAAATCTTGGTATTATTAGTGGGCTGTGGCAGGGGATGTCTATCTCTCAAGCGGTCCTCTCATACCTCTATGAGGGACTAAGCTCGGCTTGTACAGGAGGACTTTTGTTTGGTTCCATGATACTCCTTGAATGTTGGATAGGAGTGAGAATCAAATTCCTTCCTAAGGAAGACATAACATCTGCAAGCCGAATCTTCGGGAGCCACCCTCTCTTCTTTATTGGGGGGGCATTTGGATACTCTCCTCAGGTTGAATGCAAGACAGCGGATAAGAAAACTCGGGATGAGTGGCGCCTCTTCTTCAACACTCTTCCAATGGACAAGTTCATCATGCGACCAAGAGTCCTCCGAAGCACTCTTCTCAAAATACCACGGCGCCAAGGCCTGGACCTCCAGCTAATAGGAAATACTACCATGGCGATCTACAACTCGCACCGATGTCATCTTCAGATCGGACTACCTCGAATCAGCGCTTCTGTACTATCACACTACCCTCCCCTTCTACCTAGGAAGATGGGGGCCGAGGAAGATGAAAGAGCGATCCGGAACGCGCTGACCATGTGGGAGATCAGCAAGGTGCGCCCGTGGCAAGCAGAGGTTGAAGAGAACGACGAAACACGTCGAGATTATGTGAGAGAATTGAGAAAGATCCGCCCTCTTGCGGATAAGAAATTGAATGTATCTTGATTTTCTTTTTGTTTATGAGAGATATCATGCAATTGACAACCGAAGTTGAATTTTATCAAGAATTATATTTCATTAATCTTTGCTTGAATGAGATAAGAGTGCCATAGTTGAATGATCTTGAGTTCCATAGTTGAAAGGCTAGACTGATGTGAACAGACAGGGTTTCTGGTGGATATGACGGATGGGTGCAGGGCCGCTATAAATAAATAACGGTCCTATGACAGGCCGTCAGAATGAGAGTAACGAGAGCTCGGTCTCTGAAGAATGTGACGGATGGGTCTCGAGCCGTTATATTCAAGTAACGGTAGTTTCTCAGACCGCTAAAGTGAAGGTTCAAAAAAAGAAGAGGGCCCATGCCTGAAGGAAAGTAACGGTCGACGATGGGCCCGTTACATGACTGTGACGGTCTGATGCTGGTGCGTTACATGCCTTGAACCTGCATAGTTGTGAGCTTTTGCTTTTGGGCTTGCCCCTGTATCCTGCACACACTCACATATGAATCAAGTTAGATCTGTTCTTAGACTCAACCCCTTGCCTTGAAGCAAGTTAGATAATGACCGTTTCTTGATATTGGGTCAAGGGGTGGAGCCCTATTAAATAGGCGAAAACACAATGAAAATGTGATGTATGCTATGCATATGATGGTATTTTTGGGCGTTTTGAAAAGTATTTAATGTTTTTGGATTTTGAGAATGTTTGTTTTGTTTTTTGGAAACATTTGTTATTTTTGGATTTTTTTTGTTTTTTTTTTTGGATTTTGAAAATATTTGTTGTTTTTGGATTTTGAGAATATTTATTGTTTTTTTTGGATTTTGAAAAACCAGTGCCTCTCTAGCAACTCGAGACCTTCCTCTTTTAGATTGAGTCTAGGGATCGGCGTGCAATATTGTGACAACCCCTGGCCGAGACCCGATCATCGTGACGGTGTTTTTACCAATGCCATACCTAGGGTACTCATCTCAGTCCTAAAAGGAAAAAAGATCATGGGGGTAAGCTTTAGGCCAGATATGGGAGTTTTTAGAACTTGATTCCCTCACCGTACAACCCTATTAGAGATTCGGTCTGTTGTGCCGGGGCTTTTATGTCCACCATCGAACCTTTGTCCACCTAGGCATGCATGTGACTGGGCTCATAACGTCTCGCGGGGAACTGTACTGCCACTCTTGTCATGCCTAGCTTTCTTTTTCCGTTGGAGCTTTTGAAAATTCATTCATAGACTTTAAGATGATGCTTTCGATTTCGTTGTAAAGAACACTCCTTTTCTTTTCTTTTCCTTTGTTCATTGTGGCGTCAGGTCATAACGGACTTGCTCCTATTTGAGACCTCTTCTCGTTAGGGAGTTTGGATTGGTCGTCGCCTCCTTATTCACCCCTTGCCCCTGGATTCAGCCGAAGAATGAAGCGGACAGGGACTTTGACTTTCCCCTAAAGCACGGCCAAGGAAAAACGGTGTCGTTTAAACAAGGAGCCCGACCAGGGACGTCGTGTAGTGTGTGATTGCCTTACTTGAGACTCTCCTTTTGAAGATAGGGAGGAAGTTCTTATTGCCGGAGAAGCACATGGTTTAGATTTTTTTTTTTTAAAGGAAAGAAACGCTTAAGATACAACCCATTCCACGGGTGAGAGAGCTCCTCACCTTCCGCGTTTACTAAATGATAAGCATTCCCTGGATAAGCTTCTTTTATTACAAACTGCCCTTCCCAGTTAGGCTGTAACTTGGACCTAGGACCTGCAGACCGAATAAATTTGCGTTTCAAAACAATTTCACCCTTACAAAATTTTCGTTCGATTACCTTCTTTTAAAAATAACGTGAAACCCTCTTTTGATAAACAGATACGTGATCGGCCGCGTTCATCCTCTTCTCATCCAAGAGTTCCAACTGGACCAGCAACGCCTCTCGACGTTCATCGAGATTAAGTTCCTTATCGAGCTGTACTCTAAGGGAAGGGATTAAGATCTCGTATGGGAGCACCGCCTCCATCCCGTAAGTCAGAGAGTAGGGAGTTTGTCCCGTAGGGGTACGGACGGAGGTGCGGTAAGCCCATAGAGCTTCCACCAATCTTTCAGGCCAATCAGAAAATTTATGTGCTTCGCATGTTTTCTTAATGATTTTAAGAAGGGTGTTATTAGTGGCCTCGGTCTGACCGTTGCCTTGAGGGTAATATGGAGATGAATGATGCAGTGTAATATTGAACTTCTTACATAGGTCCTTAAGCTCTTGGGAGACGAACTGGGGTCCGTTGTCGGTGATGATGCTGCTTGGCACTCCGAACCGCGAGATGATATTCTTCATGATAAAGCGGCACACCGTTGTAGCTTTGATCTCTGCGTATGCCTCGGCTTCGGCCCATTTGGTGAAGTACTCAGTAGCGGTGAGGATGAAGGATTTCTGCTTGATCTGAGAATTAGGATCACCGAGTGGGCCGACAACATCGAAAGCCCACATAGAGAAAGGCCAAGGAGCAGTCATAGGATGGAGGGACGAAGCTGGAGAGTGAATTTTATCAGCATGGAGTTGGCATTTGAGACACCTCCGGACATAGAGGGAGCAATCTTCCTCCAGAGTGGGCCAGTAGTAGCCCTACCTAAGGATCTTCTTTGCTAGAGCCTGGACATTGACATGACCTCCACACTCGCTAGAATGGGCTGCTTCAGCCACTTTCCAAGCTTCTTCATCATCTAAGCATCTCATGAGCATTCCATTAGTGGCACGCCTATACAGTTCTCCTACAATGATAGTGTACCTTGCGGCGGCTCTTCTTATCGCTTTACGCTGCTCAGCCTTTGCCCCTTCTGGAAATGACCCTTCTTTGCAAAATAACTCGATTTCATGATACCAAGGCAATTCTTCTTCGTCCAGAATCTCCTCTAGTTCGGTTAATGAAACTTCCTTGAGATCTTCCCTCTCAACTCTCGCCTCTACAGATTTCCTAAGGCTGATGAACCAAGGATCTTGAAGAGAAGGTGCGTCCAATCTCTGGACGACGATGGTCTCAGTACTACGACTGAGAGAAAAAGATAAGGAGGAAGCAAGAGATGCCAAAGCATCAGCTAGAATGTTCAGAGAACGGGGAGTATGGATATAGATCAACTTACGGAATCGCTTAGCAATGAGCGTGACCAAATCTTGATAAGGTTTGAGCTTGGGGTCACGAGTACGGTAAGTGGACAGAACTTGCCGTAGAACGAGCTGAGAGTCTCCTATGATGTTTAAATAGCGCGCGCCTAGGAGATAGGCATGCTTCAAGCCGGCCAGGAGAGCCTCATACTCAGCGATGTTGTTGGTAGCAGGAAATCGCAGTTGATAAGTGAAGGGGATGGTTACTCCCTCTGGAGTAAGCAAGACCGCCCCGATCCCTTGGCCTTGAGAGTTGAGTGCACCGTCGAAGTGCAGAGACCAGAAGGGATGATGGGAAAGGACAGAGAGATGCTCATCAGGGAAATCATCCTGAATGGAATCGGTATGAGGAATAGGGAGATGTGCAAGATGCTCAGCAATGGCATATCCTTTGACTGCCTTCTGAACAACAAAGGTGATGTCAAATTGAGAGAGGAAGCTCTGCCAGCGAGCTAACCTACTAGAAAGGACGGGCTTTTCTAGGAGATAACGGATCGGGTCCATGCTAGAGATCAACCTAACTGGGTGGGCGAGAAAGTAATGTTTAAGCTTCTGAGCTACCCATACTAAGGCAGCACAAGTCTTCTCCATAGCGGTGTACTTGGATTCAGCTGGATTAAACAGCTGAGAAAGGTAGTACGCGGCTCGCTCTTTCCCTTCATCATCCACTTGTGCTAAGACCGCCCCAAGGGAGTCCTCAATAACCGAGATGTATAGGATTAGGGGTTTCCCAGGGACAGGAGGTTGCAAAACCGGGGGATTGGACAGGTACTCTTTGAGGTCCTCATAGGCTTTTTGACAATCTTGATTCCATTCGAACTTGACCCCCGCCTTAAGCAATTCATAGAACGGCGGCACCTTTGAGAATGTTGAGATATGAATCTTCTAATGAATTGCAGTCTACCAATCAATCCTCGAAGTTCCGTAATGTTCTTTGGCGGAGGCATGTCCATGACGGCCTGTGCTTTATTAGGATCAATCTGGATCCCCCGTTTGCTCACTATGAACCCTATCAACTTCCCTGAAGAGACTATGAATACACACTTCTTCGAATTCATCTTAAGCTTATACTCCCTGGCTCTCTGCAGCACCTTAGCCAGAATAGAGGGGTGTTCTTCTTTTGTTCTTGATTTCACCAAGATGTCATCCACGTAAGCTTCCATGTATATGTGCATCATGTCATGGAAAATGGCCATCATCGCCCTTTGATAGGTGGCACCTGTGTTCTTCAACCCAAATGGCATAACCACATAACAATACGTGCCCCAGGGCGTGGTGAAGGAAGTTTTCTCTTGATCTTCCGGAGCGAGACGGATTTGATTGTAGCCCGAGTACCCATCCATAAATGACAGAGCTTCATACCCGGCAGTGTTATCCACTAGGACGTCTATATGAGGTAGCGGAAAATCATCTTTGGGACATGCTTTGTTTAGGTCCCTGAAATCAATGCATATGCGCACTTTTCCATCCTTCTTGAGAACAGGGACTATGTTCGCCACCCACTGGGGATATAAGACTACTCTGACGAACTTGGCCTTGTATAGCTTGTCGACCTCTTCTTTGATCCTCAAGGCCATGTGGGGGTGAAATCTTCTTGACCTTTGTTTAACAGGTGTTGCCCCTGGTTTAAGCACGAGTCGATGTTCAACTAAGGAGGGGTCAAGACCTGGCATGTCCTCATAAGACCAGGTGAAAGAATCGCTATACTCCCTTAGTACTTTAATTAGATCTTCTTCTACCTGTAAAGGGAGATCAGCTGAAATAATGATGGGCCTTGGGTCTTCTTCTGTTCCCAAGTTGATTTCCTTTGTAGGTTCATCCACTGCCGTCGACGGCTGGTCGAATCTCTTTAGTCCTTGTGTATATAAGTCGGCAGTGTCCTCTATATCGCTGTCTTCATCTATTGGATCCTTCTCATCTAAAACTTCATAGACGCCTAATCCGTCGTCACTCCATCCCCCTTCTATTTCCTCTTCGTCTTTAATCACAATTGCTGTGGCGACGAATTCCGGGCACTTCAAAAGAGCATGACACCGCTGAGCTAGATCTTGCAAGAACCTATCAGGAATAGATCGGGAAGGACGCGCGAGCGGGCGCGGCTCAGGATGGGAAGGATTGGACGACCTAGAACAAGACCCGACTTCTCTAGACCTAACTGACTCTACTTCCTTAGACTCACTAGACCCTAACCCTATCCTAGGGGAGAAAAGGCCTAGTGGAAGGGGAGGAGCAGGGGACTCGTGCCCTTGGGAGGAGGAGGATGGAGATAGGATAGCGTAATCTTCCACTGAAATCTCCGTTTCAAATTTGACGTTTTTTGTTTTTTTGGAGATCAGCGGAGACTACACAGCAAGATGGAGGAGGTGGGAGCTGCATAGGGAACAGCTCGGGGAAGATGCAATCAAAGAAGGGATCAGAAGAAGAGAACCACATCTCGTGGAGTTGAGCATTGGGAGAAGGAGGAGTAAATAGAGTGGATAGATCAATGCGCGGGCATTTCCCGCAAGCACACGGAATGAATAGAATCTCTGGTGGATCAATGACGGATGGATTTATCATGACAGGAGGAAGGCGGGGTATGAACTCCCTTTGCTGTAAGATGGATTGGAAGCGTAAGGGAGACCAAGAGAAGATAACTGGAGAGCTCTCCACCTTCTGCAATTTAACCGCGGGCTGCTTCTTCGGCCTCCACTGTACGAGCCGAACCTCTTGTTGCTTCTGGCGCTCTTCCTCATAAAAGAGCCTCGGCAGGGCCTGGCTGTAGTTGAGCATGTCATCATCTGACCCTCTTGGCAAGGAAGGCGGACCTGCAATCGGACAAACTACATCCCTTTTTGGCTGAACCGGCTTTGGAGCTAATGTGCCAGGCTGGAGAGGCCCTTTGACAAAGTGCTCGCGATAATCCCAGGTGAGTGGCCCAGAATCACCCATCATAGATAATGCCGTTTCCTTGTAACCGAGGCCTCTTCTGCCCATTTTCTTTCCCTTGGGTATAGGCTTAGTCATTCCTTGCAGTTGCGCTCCGAGACCTCTCCCCGGTTGATAGCCCAGTTTCAATATAATATTCCACCCCTTTGAATCTCGGATCTGCGGCTTCATTTTGACATTGACTGGGGTAGTGATGGGCTTGGGAGATGTGTAAGCCCAAGGAAAGTTCAAATCAAGTACTGACAGAATGGGTCGGCTGCTCGGCCAGAGTGTGGGAAGAACTTGATCTGAGATGGCCTTGACTGTCTGTACTGTGGACAAGCTCTTGACCTTGACGACCCTCCCTTGGAAGGGGAATTTAACGCACTGATGTGCGGTGGAGGGTACGGCGCCAAGCGTGTCAATCCAGGGACGACCCAAGATAGCCTTGAACATAGGGTCGATATCGAGAACATAGAATTCCACGGCCATAGTAAGGGGCCCGAGCTCTGCCTGAATGGTGATTATGCCGTGACATGCTCGCCTTGAGTTGTCATATGCTGCTATAGTGGTGGGAGTAGGCCGTAGTAACTCTTCAGATATGTTGCATACCCGGAGGGTGCTAAGTGGGCAAACATTAATTGAGGCCCCCGTTTCAACCAGTGCTGCTTCAATGTTGACTTTGTTCAGGGTAATTGTTATGCAGAGCGGCATTTGCCGAGCCCCCGGAGGTGCAAGCTCGGTTTCTGTGAATGTAATTGCCGGCCCTTTGGAGATAGTTGCTAGTGCCGTTGGTAAGCTGTCGACTGCATGTCTTCGCTAACCATTACCTTCTGTAAGAAGTCCCTTAGTGCATCCTGATGAAGGGTAGACCTTTTGATTAGCTCCAGTACAGATATCTTAGCGGGTACTCGATCCAGATGATGTAACAAGTCATATTGAGTACCCGGTAGTGGTTCAGCTTCCTCTTGCTCGGCCACCGGCTGAGAGAACTGGGGATTAGAAGTAGTAACGTAACTTCGATGGAACATCTTCCCGCTCCTTAAGGCACAGTTTGCCGCAGTATCCGAAGAGAGTATGACAGGCCCTGTAGGGTGGATGAGTGGGACAGGTGGTGCGGGGAAGGTGATTTGGTGGAGCGTAGGGTTGGTGAGGTTAATGGGGGGTGAGCGGATGATAGGTGAGGGGTTAGTGGAAGGTACGGTGGTGATGGATGTTGATGCGGGTGGAGGGAAGGCTAGTGGATGCTTGAGAGTGGGCGAAGGATTAGGTGGTGGTGTGATGATGGTGAGGGGAGTAAGTGTTGGAGGGAACGATGGGATGGAGAGCGGTAGAGGGTTTGCTGGAGCGGGTGTGGATGGTAGGACTAGCGGAGAGGGTGTCGGTTGTGTGGGGAGGATGAAGGAATGGTTGCGGAGGTTGTGGTGGAAGGCCATTACTTGCGGTGTGGCGCCATCCTCATCAAAGGACCACCCGGCATTGGGGGCCGGTGGTTGAACCATGTTTACTTGTGCTGGTGCCGGCGGCTGCTGCTGAGGAGCAGGTGGATGACTTGGCATCGGGTTCTGGTGGATGCCTAGGTCTTGTACTTGCTGTGGTTGCTGCTGTTGTGGCGGCTGCTGCGGCTGCGGTGCTTGACGCTGCTGCACTTGCTGCCCCTGCGGCTGCCTTCTCTTCTCTTTAATCTCTACAATGGCCCTATGCATTTCGGCCCAGTCAATTCTCTGCCCTTCATGAAGGTCATATACCAGATCCCGGAACTGAAAACATCCTTCTATGGTATGGCCTGGCTGCCTATGGAACATGCAATATTTAGTCTGATCAACTGCCGGGTTCCAAACAGGCCGTTCCGGAGGAAGTTGGATTGCATTTACTAACATGAGTGCCGAGAAAATATCTGTAAGTGTCTCTGGCAATGGAGGATACTGGGCTCTCCGGGGAGCCGGACGCTTGCTATTAGGGTTGTTGTTGTTGTAGCCGTTGGGTGGAGGGACGTTATGGTATTGTGATGGTGGCGGTGGTTGTTGCGGAATGGTGAAGGTGTTTTGAGGAATGGTGAAGGCGGGGGGAGGGTTTTGTGGAGTGGCCTGGAAGTTTTGTGGAGCGGTGTTTTGTGGATTGCGGGGGTTTTGGTTGTAGCGGAAGGGTGCGGCCTGAAATGGAAAAGCAACGGCTTGCACTTGCTCGTTTGTTTGGACTCCCTCGGTAACTGGCCCTTGTGGTTTCTTGTGGTACTTGGGCTTTTGGCTTTCGAAGAGAGAATGGATGGGGGAGTCCTTGAATTGAGTCTGTATGAAGTGCGCCCGGCTGTAGAGTTGATGCATGTTAGCTATATCATTCATTGCCAGGATGTTGCGGAAGGTCGGGGTGGCATTGGAAATTAGCAGTTTGACCTTCTCTTCCTCCGGAATGTGGCCAGGCACTCTGGCGGCCATCTGCCTCCACCTGTCTGCATAGGTGGTGAAGTCTTCCTCTGGTTTCATTTTTTCGGCTACCAGGTCTGTAAATGAATATTCTGGTCCGACCCTGTCTTGAAATCGCTGAATGAATTTGTCCTTAACTACCTTAAAACTCTCGGCCCCTTCCAGTGGCAGAGAATAGAACCATTCCAGAGCAACTCCATCTAAGGATCGGCGGAATAAGTATGCCATGAGGCGATCATCATATTGGAACTGAGCCGATTCATATAGAAAATCCCTCACATGGATAAAGGGATTGCTATTCCCATCATACTTGCGGTAGTTGGGGAGCTCTGATTGCGGAGGGAACCGAATGTTCTGGAAGCTCGGAATAGGAATATCGGCCAAGGATTGTGGGCCAACCCTTTTCTGGAGGAAATCAAGTTGTTGCTGCATGGCAGCCCACTTGTTAAGCAAGTCCTGCTCTTGGGAGGGAGCAGGGGTAGTGAAGGACGCCGATTGTTGAGGAGCGGATGGAATGATGGTGGCAGACGGGGGAGGCCCATAGGCATGGGTGTAAGAAATCAGAAGGGTTCATGAGAAGTTGTGAAGCCACCGAACCAGAATTGTGATGATCCGCCTGGACAAAAGAAGGGATAGGCGATTTCCCTTTATCAAAAGACTGATGGGCTGAATTGGAAGATTGGCCCATCTCCATGCCAGCGAAAGTGATGGTCCGGGGTTGGACCGGAGTGAGGTCAATCGGAGTGGGCTGAACGGACGGCCCGATAATGGAAGGATTAGATTGACCTTGAACAGCGGCGGGGGGAGAAGCGTTGGACCCTTGCATAGCTTGATATAGGACTTGAAGTTGAGTCGGGTCCAATTGGGCCATCATGTGAAGGACGGAGCCCGCGGAAGGAGTAGAAAGAGAAGGGGTACCTTGACTACCTCCCGCAGATGTGGAGGACGGGAGAGGGGCGGTCCCTTCTCCGGAGGGAAAGGTGGCAACCCTAGGGGGGTTCTCAAGGAGCCCTTGAGGAAGAGAGTCCTCTTGGGAGCGCGGAGGATTGAAGGATGCCATGGTGGATTCGAAGAGGGGATTGGAATAGAACGTGAAGGAAGAAGCGACTGGAGAAGACGATTCAGGCGGACGAAAACAACTCCACATGCAACGGACAACCTTGACAAAATGCAAAAACAACCAACACAAAACACACAATAAGCAACCAAACTTGGGTGATTTTAACAAGATGTAAGTGATAAAAGATGAAGACACTCAAAAATCAAGCAAGTTGTTTAGAATGATGCGACAAGATTCTTATGTTTTCTCCTTTGGAACTTTAGTGAATTGATCGATATGTACTCTCAACAATGGGTTCCTAATAGGAGATGGATATGGGACTTGGCTTGACTCTAAGTGTAACCACTCAATCACTTGTGCAATCCTAGACACGGGGTGGGAAAGGTACAACCAGCCCGGCGTCCGTGTGGGAATCCACGGCTCGCGGGGACTTATGGAGGTCCCTGCTGTGATTTCCTAGTCGGCCCCAAGGAGTATGGAGACGAGAGGTCCTCACAACAAGGTAGAAAAATGCAATCTAATGTATGAAGAGATGAATGACCCTATGTGCACCGGAGTGCATGCAAAGTCTAGCCTGACAATCTAGCAATCAATAGTGCACACCATGATATACAGATATGAGCAAAGCAAGAGGAAGGTCAAGTGTCACCCAAGCAATAAATCACAGCAAAAAATTACGGAAATAAATGCACCTCGGATGCGTACCTGCCAGGAGAGTAACGGTCGAAGGCCCCTGCGTCAGAGAGAAATAACGGTCGAAGGCCAGACCGCCAGATAATATATAGCGTAGGGGGATGAGACCGTCAGATGAGCCAGAGAACCAAAACCAAGCAGAAGTAACCGGAAAGCCCGTGGATGCTCACACAGCAGAACCAAAGCGGCGGTCTAATGCCCCTGCGTCAGAGAACTGTGACGCGGGGACACCTGGCCGTCATAGAACTCAGAAATCCAGAATATGCATTAATCAAAGGGGAAACAAAGGGCAACTCAACAAGCAGATGATGGCAGGTTTTGAACAAGAATCAAGAGCACGATTGGCACAAGCTGTCCCACCGTGATCGCCAAAAAAATTATCTGTTGATATTTATTTACCTACCTTTTATCTTACTTTTGAGGTTTGCAAAGTAACATGGCAAGATGACAAACAAGCAATCAAAGATCTACTCACGACCTATGAACATGTGAACATGAACCTAGGCAATCATAGCTAGCTCTAGCATGGGCATGCTATCTCAGTCAAATTACGCTAAGGAAAAAGGAAAACACACGCCGGGGCGTGGAGCAAGGAGTAAATAAAAACACACCGTGAAGGTGGAGCAAGCAAGGAAAGTAAAGATGATATGATGAAGAAGACAGCTAATGCCCAATACCAAGGAAAGATGTGATCGCCACCAAAGTAAACACAAGTCAAAAGACCTGAATATACCTTGGAAATAGGTGGATGAAGCACCCGCCCACGGGAGAGAAAACCAAGGAAAGCCTGCAGATCAACTTGGAAGTAACGGCCAGAACCATGTGCGTCGCTTGGAAGCGACGGCCGCACGATAGACCGCCAGAAGATAGTGACGCGCCTGCACCAGACCGTCAGGTAACCTGCAGTAGTAAAGCTTGAATCCTTTTAACTCCAACTCTTCCAGCCGGCTAGAAGACTTGGGCCTCGTGCTAATGAACCTGTAAACCTGCCAAAGATGTAGAAAGACAAGACAACCTCAATTAGCCCTTTTCACAAGTATAGCATCAATTCTTAAAGAGTTCAAGAACATCAAAAGGAGAGGGAATTACCGGGGAGTTTTTGGTTTTTTAACCCCTCTGGGTGTTTTAAAAGTTTGGAAGGATGTTTATATGCTTAAAGAACAGTGAAAAACGTGGAGGAAGAGGAGGGGCAATGCTTTGTTTGAGGAAAAACCAAGGAAGAACTCAAGCATGCAATGATAAACTTGAAAGATAAAAACTAAAAGACTCCCTTGATTGGAAGATGGATGGACGTGGGAAACAGCTCCTCCTGGATGAAGATGGCTCCTGACTTCGGCAGCACTTCGTCGTGAATTCAAATCTCCCCCCCCCCCCTTTTTTGCCATGAATTCAAGGGTTCTATTTATAGACCCTCAAAACTCGTAGGTCAAGCAGAGGATAATTCAGTAGGAAAGAGGGATAACTCTTAGCAAATCCTTGAGGATAATATCACCAAGAGTCCATAGAATCAAACGGGAGGTCCTGAGGATCGGATTTGAAAGAGATAACGTTAATCCAAATTCTTATCTCAACCACGGAGTAGCAGAGAAAAGGCCTGAACTGCCAGGACTCTCGGAAGGAAGTAACGGCTGCACGATAGACCGCCACTTGGAAGTAACGCACCAAGGATCATCCGTTACTTTCAACCCTATCCCAAAGAGATAAGATCAACGGGAAGAAGACCCAACAAGTTGGACTCTTCAAGGAAGCAACGGCCAAGGCATAGGGCATCACAGAGAAACAACGGCTGCACGACAGACCGTTATTATCAACGTAGAATGAAAAGGATAAGCACTGACCACGAGGCCTTAGCCTTTAGGACTCTTCAAAGAGTAACGGTCCAGGACCCATGCGTCAGAAGTAAGAAACGCGCCGGACTGGGACCGTTATTATCATTGAGGTTCAAAAAATATAATGAAGAGGATTACCAAGCTTTACCAACGAAATGCCACCAGGAGCCACATCTTAATCCAGGAATTAAGACCCAAGAAACAAGCTTCAACTGATCAAGAGACTCGTCAAAGAATGAACAACTCGGAGCATCATAAGGAATGAATAAGGAGATGACCCGACTTATTGGGTATAAAACGGGTGTCAACAATGGCGTCCTCCTGAACGGGTGGATTGACACACCTCATGCTGAGGTCTCACCACTTTTTGATGAAATCGAGGGTGCTCTCGCCCTTTTTCTACCAAAGAGAACAGAGTTCGGCCAGGGAAACCTTTCGCTCGGCCGTTTGAAAGCGGTCGAGGAATTTCTTCTGGAGATCCGCCTAGTCGATGACTGAGCCGGGCTTCAGGCGGGAATACCATTGGAAGGCCGTTCCTGTGAGCAAGGTGGCGAAGTAGCGGAGGAGATATGATTCGTCCAACGCTAACTCACCCATGGCCGTAACTTAGTAGGACAAGTGTTCATGTGGCGACCCCTGCCCGTCGAACGTTTATAGCTTCGGGGGCTTGGCATACTCCGGGGGAAGCTTTTTCAGCTGGTGGTGAAGCAGGTAGAGTACACTATAGAGGTCTACTGTGGCAACCCCTTCACCATATTGGGCGAGCTTTGTCTCGACAATATGCTCGATCATCTGACGTTGCGCCAGGAGATTTTTCGGCATTGGCGTATTGGAGGCTCGTGGTGGAACCTCAACCGGGGGTGTGCAAAACCCAGTTGCCAATGGAGTTCGGATGATTGCCGCTAAGGTCTTGGCAACATCGCGAGCCGTCGCGGGCCCCAGTGCCTCGGCCTGGGGCCTAGCAGGTTGTTGAGGATGAAGGCCCCGTTCCTGGAGGAGGTCTTGCAAGAGGGCCTTCAGATGCTGGCTCTCCTTCATGAGAGTATCGAGGGTCACTTCTTGAGCCTTGTTCGTAGGCGGGTCATTATTGACCGGCTCTGCATTGATAGAAGGGTCACGGTCTTCCACCGGGACCTCTTCCGTACGTTCCGACGCCTGCGGTCTGGCAGAAGTGCCGATGTGACCTGTTGGGGGAGGCGGCGCGGCCTGATGGTGCGGCCTCCTAAAGTAGGACAGAGGCTGGTTCAGGTCATCAGACTGGGTGTTCGGATGGTGTCCGATGGTGTAGCACGCGAACACTCGAACCGCGTCGTTGATGAACCGGGCCGTCCGCTTCCTGCACGAGTGCCGCTTGGGGCGTACAGGCGCCCCTAGTCTATCAAAAATCGAGGTGTGTTGCAGAGGGGGCTCACTCTCGATATCGATCAGAGGAGATCCCTGGACATGCTGTTGGAGGGCCCGAGAACGGGCTCGCCTGTGCCTCCGCTTGCTTGCGCGGGGGACATTGGATGACTGGGCGTCGTCAGATGGTGCTACTGTGAGGCCAGTCGCATCCCGTCTGATGCCGCGTCTGAGTGCTCACAGGGGGTTTCTAATACTCACCCTCCGAACGGCCTGCGCTTCCTCTGGGGTGACCCAGATTCTCCTTAAGTTAGGTTGCTGGTCTCCCTTGTCGCCGCTTTTCTGACGAGTTGTCTTGGGAAGCCGTGTGTCGGGCTGTGGCGGGTGCCCCCGAGATGTTGTCGAGGGACCCGCTCCTTTGAGCTTTGCTCCATCCTCTCATGTTTGCCGCAAGAGGTCGAAACAGTTGGAGATGGGGATGGTGGAAATGGTCCGTTCCTGGGGTATGTTCGGTTCACCCCCGTCGAGACAGATCCGCAAGTCACCGACAAGAATCATCCTACCGGAGTTGCTAGTCGCAGCAGCGAGCCGCCTGCCTCTGCGGCCATGGCGACGCTTCTTCTGAGGAGTGGAGGAAGACTCCGCCCTGAGATGGTAGACCGAGAAAACTTGGCCTGGAGTGACCGGCAGCGTGGAGCTGTCAGTCAGAGGTACTGGGACCGGCCCCCGGGGTATGGATCCCACGTCGGGAGTCGATGACTGGGCGACCCAGGTATAAGCCTTTGCCCGCGTCGATAGGAGTGTTGCCGATGCTCGAGATGACACTCTTGCACCGAGAAGCGACACCGTCGGAAGTGCTGGGGTGCCGACGCCCTTAGGTTGAGGACCCGCGGTGAGTGCCGGCGTGGTCCGAACTCAGGTCGGGAGGCCCGAGAAGGGTGCTGAGGAACCTTCCCCCCTGGGTAGGAGATTCGCGGGGAGAGTCGGTTCAACTGGAGCTCGGAACCGAGGTCCCGAGTACAATACCGAAGAGCCACGAACTCGGGGCTGGGAGCCCATATCGAGGGTCGACTTTATCGGGGCTCGGGCTTGCGGGCCCGAGGAAGGTGCTGAGGAGACTTGGACCCGGGGCTGGGAGCCCGTGTTGGGTGCCGGCTTTGTCGGAGCTCGGGGTTGGAGACCCGAGGAAGGTGTTGATAGGCCGTGGACCCAGTGCTGAGAGCCCGTGTTGGGTGCCGACTTTGCTGCGGCTCGGGGTTGGAGACCCGAGGAAGATGCTGGGAGGCCGTGGACCCGGGGCTGGGAGCCCGTGTTGGGTGCCGGCTTTGCTGGGGCTCAGGGTTGGGAACCCGAGGCAGATGCCAGGATAGTGACCGAAGTTTGGGGTGCGGGGCCCGTGTCGGAGATCGGACGAGGCTGGCCTCGGGAGCTAACGCTTACCCGGGTCGGTGTTGATCTGGGGACCCAGCAGGGGCCCGTGGTGGCGGTCCGGTGCCTGGCGCTCAAGCGGGACACCGGTGCCGGAAGTGCGCGTGGCGCATCAGCCATGGGAGTCGACGGAGAAACTGGGGTTGGCAGAGGAGCAGCCACAGGGATCACACCCAAGAAGTAGGGCGATCTGATGACGGGGGCGAAGCTGCCGAAAGTGATCAGCGTCGCCAAGTAACCCACCTGGGCATGGGTGGCAATGACATTGGGACCGTAGGTGACGGTCGCCATGGTTACTGGAGAGCTGAGTACTGTGGAGGCGCCAGTTGCTGACAGTCACCGAGCGCGGTTTGACGGTCAGAACTCGAATCGGAAGCTGCTAGAGAATGCGCGTGCGAGTACCCTCCTCTGCCTCTCCTGCAAGGATAGAGAAAGGGCACCAGGACTTCAGGGCAGGCACAGACTTTTCTTCAGCAAAAAGAAGGAAGGCGGGAGACATCCCACCGGGTGTGCCATCCTCTCTATTGAGCGGGTTTTTTTATATGACAAATGACCGGGGTGAAGGAAGGGATACAGTGGGGAAGGAAGACATGGGAGTTTGATATATCTCGGGTATCCTCCTTACGGTTGCCTGCCTCTCACGGTGGTATCGGGCACTCTCCTTTTACGGAAAGTCGAAAAGGGTCGAATGGCACGGGGATGTAAGAGTACGGGTTAACCGGACAGGGTGCGGGCGTGCCAGTCGATTTCTCGACAATCACCCATGGAACCGAGGGTTGACCGGGGAAGCGCCACTAGGGCGCGGCACGAGGGCTCGGGCGATCGGGCAACACGTGGAGAGAAGGGGTTCTACGGGAGCGAGTGCGTAGGCGATTGTGGGAATCGTGTACTGGACGTCTTTCCCCACCGATCGCAAGCAACCGGTGTTTATTTACATCGGATTGAATCCGAACACCTTCATTCTGAGCTGAAGAAAAGTCTGTATATATGCCTGAAGCCGTGGGTAGAGGGCCGGGAGCATTCTGTAACTGTGGGTGTGCTTTCGACTGAGTGGTGTTTACTGGGGTTAGGATGTTGGGCACGTATGCCGAACGGTGTAGGTAGGAAGCTGAGGGCCCGAATGCAGGCGCTTATATTTCACTGGCTTTATGATGGGCCACATGGGCTTTACAAATGGGCGTAGGTGGCCAAAGTACAACTGGCGCAAGCCGCGGGACAACTCCAACACGTGGGTCGGTCCCCGAGTCATTGCGTAATAAAGCAGATATCCGCGTGTTTTACAGGAACTCTTTACAGAAGGATTGTTGTGGTCCCGACTGCCTTGGTGGCCAGAGCGGACTTGGACTGGCGCCTGATGGAGGTCGGACGCGGCTCGAGGTGAGCGGTCGAGTCTGGGTCTCGGACGGCGAGTGTCATCATGCTAGGGAGTCGAGGTCGGCCCCGGGACTATGATTCCCGGGCCAAAGGTCCGACTAGACTTGATTTGTTAATCTGAGGGGCCAACGGCCTACTGGGGGGTGAACGGTAGGCACACGATTCCGTGTCGGGGTTAGGCATGGTGTCACGGAGTGCACTTCATCATCGTCGTAAGTTGGCGTGCACGGGCGGACCCGGGATGCGGGTGTATTTGCCGTTGGCATAGTCATCTTACATGCGACGAGGATGGACTTGGTGTGAGACGGCTAAACACTGCGTGAGGAAAGTACGTGTGACATACCCTCGGCGTGTGTGAGCCGACTAGCAAGCCAATCGCGCACGCACTTGTCTTCTCGCATTCCCGACCCTTGCCGAAAGCCTCGGGAGTCCGAGGGTGCGGCAATTAGGTTGGGGGTGTCCGTCCGGGAGTCCGCTCGTGCAAGCCTTAGTGCATTGCTCTTGTTGTTGTTGTTGCTTCCTTCTTTCGTGCCTCCATGCCCCTTGAGCTTCTAAGGGAGGAATTTATAGGAATTTGAAGGGGTGGGGGGAGGGGTTTAGGCAGACCAAGTTGAGGGTTCAACTTGGTCCGGGTAAACCCCCCAAACAATATTATTTTTATTATATTTTTTTGTATTTTTTTGTTTGTGTAACGGAGTGAGGAGATGGGGTTTAGGCGGACCAGCCCAAGGGGCTGGTCTGGTCCGCCTAAACCCCTCCCCCAGGGGGGGTTTAGGCGGACCAGCCCCATGGGCTGGTCTGGTATGCCTAAACCCCTCTTCGGAGGGGTTTTTTCTTATTAAAGAAATTTTTTTTGGGGTTTGATGGGGTTTAGGCAGACCAGCCTGGGGGTCCAGGCTGGTCCGCCTAAACCCCTCCCCGGGGGGGTTTGGGCGGACCAAGGTAGCCCATTTTTTAATTTAAAAAATCTTTTTTTTACTGCGCAGGGGTTTAGGCAGACCAGCCTGGACCACCCTGGGGGGGTTTAGGCGGACTGGGTTGGAGAGAGAGGGGGTTTAGGCGGACCACCCTGGGGGGGTTCAGGCGGACTAGATTGGAGAGAGGGGGGGCACCTCTATAAAGTTGGATTTTTTGGTTAGTATTTGTCCTAATTTGGCTAATAGAAAGAGGACAAAGGATACTGGGAGGATACACTTGTGTGCGCGGACCGAGACGCTCGTGCGTGTGATTCGTCGCGCTTGTGTGTGTGATTCGTCGTAGGCGTTCTTCGTGGCTCCCTCCACGTACGGGTACGGTGAATGAATCCTAGCGTAAACTTTGCACCACGAGACCAAAAATTTGCACGAACTGGGGCTGGGAAAGGCCGTCGGGCCTCCGGGCTGGGGAGAGGGCGCGGCCCCCTAGGAGTTCACCCTCCCTTGGGGGTGCAGCCGCGCCCCAGGGTGAACCGGCCCCGGACGAGCCGCAACCCCGAGGGATGGCCCTCGGGGGTCTTCTTTCATCGTCTGGGAATGTCCTTGGAAGGACATGGGGCCCCGGGATACTGGGATGGCCCGTGGGGGCTGTTGTTTTTCGAGTTGTAATAGCCGCTCGCAAGGTGTTCGGGCAAATGCCCGACATACCCCGGGTTGTCGAACGGGCCAAGTAGGTGACTAGGGGGCCTTGGATTTGGCCTTGGGCTGAGGGTAGAAGTTCATGGAGGCTGAGAGGAGGCACCTTGGGCTCATGGGCCATGCCTCGTGCTGCATGCCATGTTGTGCGACGGGTTGATAGGGTAGCCTCGGGTTGGCCCGAGAGCTAGAGTTAAGTGGCTCATTGCCACGGGTCTGAGGGTCGGGGGTGGCCCCGACTTGCTGGGGGGTCGTTGTAGTACCCAATTAGTGTGCTGGAACCACGGGGTGGCCCGTGGGTTGGTGTAGAAGGGTTGGAACATGTGCGCCCACAAGGTGTTCGGAAAAATGCCGAACACACATGTGTGAGGCATATACACGTGCTGCGGGCCTCCAAAGCCTGTGGTTGACTTACTTGGGTCTCCCTTTGACCTTGGAGGGTTGAAATAAGGTGTCCCGGGGTAGGCCCCTGGCCTTTTCACTGGGTGCCACGTGGCGTGGCTTGTAGTCGGGGCGCCCCCAGGTTGGCCCGGGTGGTCGTGTAGAATGCGGACAAAGTTCGCAACTTAGGGGTCGGGAGTGGTCCCGATTGATTGCTAATGCCGTCGTATACCTCGGCTAGCGGGTCGGGGCGGTTGGTCGAGCCCACTGGGTTGTCGGAGGGGCTGGGTAGACCATGCCTTGAAGGTGTTCGAGGAAATTCCCGAACTCTTATTTCTGGGTATTTTGCGGGGGAAATTGTCAGGGTACAACAACCTTCAACCCTTTTTTTTATGTCTCCTTCAACCTTCCTTTTTGTTGTTGTTTTTATATATCTCCTTCAACCTTCCCCCCCCTTTTTATGTCTCCTTCAACCTTCCTTTTTTTCTTTTTGTTTGAACCTTCATCTTGGTGTAGTTGAGAGGGAATGACTTGAAGTAGGAGGTGATGTGGCATTCAGAAAATCCTCTGACTCTTCCCCTCAGAAAATGCCTCAGATCCCGAGGTCACTGGGTCCACATTTATTTAATCAAGGAATATTTGGCCTTAGAAAAATTTCAAGGAGGGGCTGCATTCAAGCATGCAAGGTGATATTTCAACATACATGAACTAAAAAAGTCACACAAAATATGCATGTATCTAATTCAACCTACCCCTTATGCAAATAATTTTTTCTACATGTGCAACACTTAACTTAAGTGCAAACCTAGGTATATATGCTCTCACCCTTACACACGTCGAGTTCTCTTCTTATTTTGCTGGAATTGTTCCTGATTTAGGGGTTTTATGAAGATATCAGCTAACTGATTCTATGTGTCAATGAATTTCAATTCAAAGACCCCTTTTCCTTTATGATCTCTCAGAAAATGATGACGAAAGTCAATATGCTATGACCTAGAATGTTGAACATGATTTAGACAAGTTAATTGCACTGATATTGTCACACAAAATTAGAACACATTTCATTTCATCATTCAAATAAAGCAATTGATTTTTGATCTGATGTACTGGGGCTCCACAACTTTCGGTGGCTACAGATTCAGCCTCGACTGTTGATAGAGCTATTGAACGTTGTTTCTTGGAGGCCCATGGAACTAGACACCCACAAGAAACTAACAGTACCCACTAGTACTTTTGCAATCAATAATACAGCCGGCATAATTCACAATGGTGTAAGCAATCAAATCAAATAGACTATCGATGAAAAACCACAAGCCAAAGTCTACTGTGCCAATTAAATATTAAAAAATCCATTTAACATCCAATAAATGAAATTCTTTAGGTCATGACTGAAAACGAGCATATAGACATACGCCGTATTGAATGTCAAGACGACATGCTGTTAAGTACAGTAGTGATCCGATCATACCTCAAAAATAGTGTAGGATCTACTATTTTACCCTTTTCATCTTTGTTTAACTTCGTGTTTAATGCATTGAGTGTGTTTAAGTGTGTCTTAACGCCATTTTGTGTAATGCCAAAATTCAAATGGTTTAAGATTTCCAAATGCATTAAATGAATGGATCAAATGAGGACATAAAGCTCTTGTTATATGGACACATTTCATTGGACTAACAAACCATTTTTGTAGATTCTCCAGAGCCCGGTCGACCTGCGGACATAGAGCGGTCGACCAATTTTTCCAGGGATTGAAACTCTGTAAAAGTTACAGAGAGCGGTCGACCGATTGAGGATACCGGTCGACCGAATTTTCTAGATTCAAAAATTTTCAGAACTCTCTCAGTCCGATCGACCGCCCGATCAATCCGGTCGACTGAACTCCCCGAGGCAGCAAATGTTGACTTTTTGATTCTTGAACGTGGGAAGTCTTTCTCTTTGGATTCTTTAATCCCAAAGCCACCAGACATGCCATGATTCGTGGATCTGGTTCTTGGCTTGTCTCTTGACCACTTAAGATGTATAAAAACATCACCTTGGGGTCAAAAACCCTAATGACAAAAGGGAGATCAAAGGGGGCTACTAAAGGAAGAAAGAGTGTTGCAGAAAGAGCTCCGTGAACAGTGCTTCGTCCAAAGGTTCTCCATCCAAGATCAAGGTTTTCAAAATCAAGTTGAGGCCATTTAAGTGGAAATCAAGCTGAGAAGCAAGTTTCATCAAAGATCTTCTTCATCCACTAAGGGGGAGCTTAAATGTGAAGTTTTCATTTATGCTTTTGCATCTATTTTCAATTGAGCTTCAAGTGTGTTTCTTTGTAATCTCCAAACATTTGTGTGTGTGGATCTCTTCAGATCCGTGTGTGTGTGTTTGATTTCTGTCAGTTTTGTGTGTGTTTCGGTGTGTTTACACCTTCGTGGGAGTTTCTATCTCCCTACGTGTGTGTGTGTGTTCAGATCTTGTAATCCATTACAAGATAGTGTGTGAATCCTCACAGTTGTGAGGGGTGGACGTAGGTTGCCGTCGTTGCATCCGAACCACCTAAAAATCTCTATCTCTTCTGTGGTTTATTCCTTATCTTCTACCCCCATTCTGTTCTATCAGTTCTTATATCGTCTCTACTGATTTCTCCGCTTAGATCTAGCTCAATTGATCATTCTTATAGCAAATCCTTGGTATATCAAAAGCTGGGTTCAGATTGACAAGGTTAGTCTTGTCGGGACAATAACACCTTGGGTGAGAGAGTCTCTGGATTCCAACTCTGCCTGGTACCAAAGAGCTATTGTGGTGATCAATTTTGATAGATCTAATGTGCCTTGTATCATATCTAAATTTAATAGTTGCTATTTTATCATACTTGTTTAAATCGGCTAAGTTTTCTTAAAATTTGTATTCACCCAATTCACCCCCCCTCTTGGGTGTCATTGATCACGAGACTTCAATTGGTATCAGAGCTAAGGCTCTAATTCTTTCAGATCTAACGATCTAGAATAAGATCCAGATCAATGGCAAATAAGGGAATGATGCATGAGGGTCACTCCATCCACCATCCTCCATATTTCGATGGCTCAAACTACTCTTACTAGAAAAATAGAATGCATGTTTTTCTGAGAGCCCAAGAGTACGAGATTTGGAGGGTGGTGGACAAGGGTCCATATGAGCTTTCTAAAAATGAAGACGAGTGGAACCCTGAGGATATTAAGAAATCCACAGTTAGTTTTAATGCCATGAACATTATGCAATGTGCTATACATCCTAACAAGTTTTCTCGTGTATCCATGTGCAGTTCAGCGAAGGAGATGTGGGACAAGCTGCGGCTCATCTATGAAGGAACCTCTGAGGTCAAGGAGACGAAAGCCAACATTCTCGTCAGAGATTACGAGCTATTCAAAATGAAACTCGAAGAAACCATCTCTGAGATGTTTGCAAGACTGACTGAGATCACTAATGGTCTCAAGAGTCTTGGAAAGGATTACACAAACTCCGAGCTCGTGAGGAAGGTATTAAGATCGCTTCCACCTACCTGGCACACAAAAGCCACAATCATTAAGGATTCGAAGAATCTGTCCATACTCTCCTTGGATGGGCTCATAGGGTCACTCATGACCTATGAGATAAACATCAAAAGAACTGCGGAAGAGGAAACCAAGAAGAAGAAAACGGTGGCTTTGAAAGCCCACCAATCTGATGATGACTCCCAAGGAGAGGAGTCCACCGAAGGAAGTGATGTGGGAGAAGACTTGGTAATGTGGACACGCCAAGTAAAGAAGTTTTTAAGAAGAAAAAGAAATTTATAAGGAAATTTCAAAAAGGGGCAAAGAAGGCCACAACAGACTAAGGGGGAACCAAGCAAGCCAAATAGTATTATATGCTATGAGTGCAAGAAGCCCGGGCACATGAGAGGAGAGTGCCCAGAATTGAAGAGAAAGTTCAAGAAGGACAAAGTCAAGAAACCTAAAGTCATGGTCGCCACATGGAGCGACGAAGAGGACGAACAGTCTGGCGAGGAGCTAGAGGAGCTCGTGGAAAGCTTGTGCCTCATGGCACATGAGGATGACTCAGCCGAGATAAATTCTGATCCTGATTTTATTTTAAATGAACAATGGGAGTCAGAATATGAAAAGTTGTATACTAAATACAAAAAAATCAGATCTGAAAATAAAACTCTCAAAAAGAAAAGTGATGATTTAACACATGAGGATACTTATGTTAAGTTTGAGAAACTGGAATAGGAATGGTTCGAGTTAATAGAAGAAAAAGAAACTTTGCTTCAAATAATTTCAGATATTGAAAAAGCCAAAGAAGAGTTAATCATGTAAAATGTCTGAAATTGAAAAAGTTTGTGAAAAGTTCAAAAATGAAAAAGAAGTTCTGACATCTTCCATTTCAGAACTTGAAAATAAAAATGTGAATTTGAATAAGGAGGTGACTGACTTGCAGTTCACTCTCTCTAGGTTTGTTAAAGGGAAACAAAACCTAGACAATGTGTTGGGAGTTAAAGTTAACTTCTGGAAAGAAGGATTGGGGTACATACCCTAGAACAAAAAATCCTTTGAGCATAAGATTACTACATCTTACGTGCATGAAAAAGAAAATGAGTGTGCTTCATGTTCATACACCAAGCCCAAACATGTTCAATCTAAACCACACAAATATCAAAGAAGATTTTTAAATGTCAATTGCTTTCATTGTGGTAGATTTGGTCATGCCATTGCTAACTGTTGGTTCAAACAAAATAATCAAAGAGAACATGGTGTTTGGACCAGAAAAAGATATATGCAAAATTGGACTAACTCCTATGCACCCAAATTAGTTTGGATACCAAAAATAATTGGATGAGAATGTTATCTCTTGCATATATGCCTTGAAGCTAGGGGGAGCAAATGGTACCAAGACAGCGGTTGCTAAAGGCATATGATAGGGGACAAGAAAGTGTTCTCTACTCTGCAAGATAAGGATGGAGGCTTTGTTGCCTTTGGTGGAAATGACAAAGGTAAGATAATTGGAATTGGCAACATAGGTAAGAATTCTAAAATTCTTATCGAAAATGTGCTCTTAGTGAAGGGTTTAAATCACAATCTTTCAAACATAAGCCAATTGTGTGACAAGGGTTTTAAAATTATTTTTGATGAAACTCATTGCCTTGTCATGAATAAAATCTCTAATCAAATCAGATTCATCAGCAAAAGGAATAACAATGTATATACTGTTGATCTTGATGACGTTGCCGGTGATGACGTGTGCTTGGTAGCAAACAACCATGATAATGCATGGCTATAGCACCAAAAACTAGGTCATCACTACAAGAAAATTGGCCTTTACCTACGTTTAAAAAACGTACATATAGGTCCAAAAAACGTAGGTAAAGTCTTTAGCCACGTTTGCTTGCCACACTTTCAAAGCGTGGCGCTTGCTCGCACGACTATAGGTTATACCTACGTTTCTATGAAATGTAGGTATAGTTTGACCTATTGCTACACTTTGAAAGCGTAGCAATAGTTCAGTAAAAAACGTAGGAAGATATCGACATATACCTACGCTAAGCGTAGGAATAATCCAATAAAAGCGTAGGTTAAATATATATATATACACGCATATAAGAGGCTGTACCTACGTTTCTTAAAACGTAAGTATTACTTTTGGCCACGTAATAAAAGAAACGTATGAATAAGGATTAACATCACTTTTTAAAAAATGTAGGAAAATGGTTTAACGTCGGTTATTAGAAAACCTAAGAATATGTTTTATTTTTAAAAAAAATCATATTAGTATCTATGCTCTCATCACCTATAATAGTGCATCCATTCATATCTTCACACTCATTGACTTAGTGTGAAGCAATTAGCACCATTTACTACACCTAACTAAAGACAATGCCATTAACCATGTGGAGGAAAAAATAAGAAACAAAAATAAGAAAATGTACTCAAAGTAAATCTGTCCCACAAGTGCTCTCCATAGAAAGAAAATATACTCAAAGTAAATCTGTAGGTCTCTACCATAGCTCATCCCTATTTTGCTCCTACCTAAGGATTAGAAGGGACTAGGAAAATGTGATAAGAGGGCGCTGAATTGGTAGGACCAATGCTTCATGTTTTATGTCCAACAAATTTTATGAAAGATTGAGACAAATTGACATTTCCATGTGTGTGAGTACAATATGCTGTGAAGTTTTAGTTGTAGAATGAAAAAGAATAATAAATGCAATGCATTGTCCTCACTTAGAAAGTTCTAGCAACTATGAGAATCATTAGGTGGGGGGAGGGAATGTAAACTTCTCATCACTATATGTCACTTTCCATTCACCAAGATAAAATACCTAAGCAGCAGGTAGAATAAAATTCACTTCACTACGCCTATCCATCTTATCAAAATGATGCACTCAAATCAATACCACTCCTGGAAGCTTCCAACTTTTAGGTGGATAAGATCATCCATATGCTAAACAGGCATATTGGAGATTCAATACTTAGAGGTAACTATTTCAATCTTATTGGAGATTTAATATTTACAGATGTATCATGGTGAATTGAGCTGCACTGAAATCACAAAACACACCCAGCAAGGAGGTCAAGATATTATATCAAAGAAGAAATGGCTATGTATGCATAAGCAGACAGGATCTATTTCAAAATTTAGCAAGACTTGTGAGAAGGAAAAAAAGTAGTAAAAAGTCTAATATACCTTGCGGGCATTAAGTTTATAATTCTTTGATCAACGGTTCTATAAATGAATCCATACATGTGGTGAGTCCACTATGGCTTGAAAACAAAATAAGTGTCTTTAGACCTAGAAGATTTTCCTTCTGCAAAGATGAGCAAGACACTCAAGTTGCATTCTGTAACCAAATTAATCTAAAAAACCATGTTGTTCACCATACAAAAATAAAAGATAGTTCACCTAAAAGAATAGACATAGTTAAGCAATTTCACAAAATAAAAATGTGATACTATGAATTTCTGTCATAAACAAGAAAACATTACTTGATGTAACCCTGATCTTGAAATTGTAGGCATCATATCCACTTATATGATGTGTATCTCGACTGTTCCAAATTTAATCAAACATCAACTTTAATATGGAACAAGTTCAACAAATGCAGTTTCAGAAAACATAAAAATGTTCAAGATATTAGCGCAAAAGCTTGTACTATTAAACAACCTATAGACTTGAATGTCCTTTGCTTCTTTTAGACACTTAATAAAAGAAGATCAAGTCGGTGAAAATTCATATAACTGCTTATGAATAGAAAGGGTACAAAACCAAGAATATGTCTCATCATATAAATCAGAAAAGGCAAGCCATGGAAACATGGGAATTACATATTGATTAACATACAAAATGCACATAAGCAAAAAAAGACTACCATCAAGGCTACAAACTAAAATGATCTTACAGAATCTGCTCAACTGCTGCAAATCTGATTGGCTGGACAAGTAAACAAGTCTCATCACAGGCCACCTGAATAATTTTCTGCAACTGATGGCAATGAAGAATAGTTAACATAAACAAAAACCATCTGATAATAAAATTATCATAAATAAAATCCAACTGACAATACTCCTGTGGTATGCAGAGAGCACCTCAGAACATACCTAAGGAAGTCCAGAGCAGAGATACCACAAGGATGAATGCCAGTTAAACCACATCTCATGAATAACATGTAAGTGTTCCTAGAGTTGTAATGTCAAAGAAAAAAAATATAGATATGGAAACTATCTTCAGACCAACACAACAAAAGAATGAGAGGTTTTAAGAATACCCAGTGGTCCAGTTACATGTTATGTATGACTCTTCAGTTTCACCTCCACGATTGCATCAACAAAAACAATAAGCATACTTGTGCATCTTGTCTAAAGTATCATTCACCTCATAAGATATAAAAAATATATATACATCTCTTCCTTGTCTGTCATCTTTTTTCTATTAGTTTATAAACAATTGGTACCAAATATTTTCAAAAAGATAGAATGATTACCTCGAAGAGTTCATGAGAATCGAGAAAACTACTTCTTGATAACTCCTGAAGCAATTCCATATCTAGAAGTAAGCTATTTTTATCAAACAAAGGGAGAGACTCCAACCAACAATCAATCCCTAGCTTAGCACACAAAATCTCGGGCCTGAACATGCAATAGGTAGTAGCCAATGTTCTGACTAGAGATAAATTGAAATTTCCCAGTGTAGGCAGAAAATTCCTTTTAAGGTTATTCCTCTCATGCTCTGTTCTTCTCAGAAGCCCCTGCATATTATGCATCTAACAGGGTTAGATGATGTATTTGCACTGAAACCAAACATCAAAGTTAAGCAAACATCAAGTCTCAATACCTGATGGATTTCCTCCAATTGATTAATGATCTCATTATTTTCTTGATCAGCCTTTATAAGAAATGTTGACATGCAAATGCCTACAACCATATGGAAGGTAACTAGTCAGAAAAAATAGACAAGCAGTGGTCAAAAGAAAAAAAAGTTATTTGGAGGAAAGATGTATATTAGTAAATATACATGAACATAAAACCATCCAGCAATGCAGGACTGATAGGATAAAAATATGATAGATATTGAATTTAAAAGTGATATGTAGATAAGTTGGTCCCAGAACTGGAATGTGTTGAACACACAATGGAGACAATACATACGACAGGAGCAATTGTTAATTACAAATGCCAGCCAACTGGTGTTGAACACACAATATTGACTTCACAAAGCTATATTTTGGTGTCCACTATTTTGAAAACCATTAAAATATTACATTTCCATAAGACTCATTCAGAAATGGATATGACATTTTTTACTCCCTCTGTTTATTTCATAGTTATTATAACACAATCAAAATATAATTAGGCAGAATTCACCTGAAACTGTCAAAAAAATTTTTTTATTTTCTATCAAAACCTGGAAATCATTATTTCAGGTCAGACCATGAAAAATACAAAAGCAGTTTAATACATAGAAGAAAATTCTACAAAAAGATGTACTAAACCTGAACACGTGGATGAGCATGAAATTATCAGAAAAGAATACTTTAGTCACATAAATTTAACCATAGTTAATCATTCAATGTGCCTGGTCAAAGGTTGGTAAATGGTTTGCCAATCTCTTCTTCCTGATCCTGTTGTTACGGACAACGGACACTAGAAATATTTTAAGCATGAGTTTATGCCTCTGTATGAAAGAGAAAATACCCCATTAAGAAAGCCAAAAGCAACTACAAAGCATACATGAACAGACATACATATACATTTATGTTGAACTATTGCTGCCCCTTACCTATTTGGGAAACTCACCATTGTCTTGGTTCTGAAACAATTTTTGAAATTGCTCTGCTTTGCCTTGACATTGAATTCCCAAAGAGGTAGCCTTGCCCACTAATTCCTTGTTAGTCCACTCTGAAAACATATTCTCATTATGTAGGTTTCTTAAACTGACATTACCTTTTGTCCAGAACAGAGAATGTATACCATTGTTGTAATGCCCTGGATCCTTGGTAGGTCTTGCTGGATCTTCATTGGATCTTCCGGATTGGTTTCGGTGAGTTTCAGTTCACTTTGGTGGCTTCCGAGTTGAGTTTTACGAGCCGTGTGGGTTTTTCTCTCGTACTAGTTACAGAACCCTACGGTGAGTTTGTTTGTCAGTTCCTCGACTCGTGGATGCTGCAGCGATGATGTACTGTCCGAGCCGGTCGTTTCGACTATTTTTACGTATTTTTCTGAATTAGTGCATTTTCGACGAATTTTACAGATTTTCAGAAATTAGGAAAATTCCTAATTTCCTATTCATTTACCCCCCCTTCTCTCTCTCCTCACTCTCGCGCTCTCTCCCTCTCTCTCCCGTTCTCTCTCGTTCTACCACCCTCTCGCCTCCGGCTGCAGACGGAGGGGTCCGTTGGTGAGGTGACGACGTCGGGAAGCTGCTGAGGCACGTGATGGAGCGAGGATCGGGGCGGCTTTGGCGTAATCCCAAACGGTGGATTCAAAGCCGACGTTTGAGCTTGCAGTGTGGTTTTCAGCGCGATTTCTTCGGTGGAGGTAGGGTGATGGTTCCTCACTTCCTCCTGCTCGTTTTCCCTGCCCTTGCACTTCGTTTGGCACGGAAACGGCCGAGTTTGGGCTTGTTTAGCCTAAATCGTGTTTTTCAGGTTTTGTAGGGTTCGCCGAAAAATGACAACCATTTGTAGCTCGGTTAGTGTTGAACTGACCGTTGGGACGTCTGGATCCCATCCATGCTTGTTTCGTGTTGATCGGTGGTCATTCGAGGCCGGTAGGAGTCCGGGAACCTCGTTGACTCTTTTAGGGTCGATTTGCCCAAATCACTCCGATCTAGCGTTTTAACCCGTGCATGTGGGCTTTTTAGTCTCCTAATGTAGTTTTTCATCGTCGAGGGTTGTTTCCCCTGCGCTTCGGCATGAATGGGGCGTGGAACGGGCCGATTTGGCCAACCCTATGTTTTCCCGCCGTGACTAGTGTGGCGGTCATTCCAGGGACCGTCACAGTCCCTGACGGCCCCACGACAGACCGTCACAGCGTCTAGGCAATTTTTAGTTCTTGGTGGTTTTGAGGGTGTGACGGCCCAGGGGTGGCGCATCACAGCCCCCTGACGCGTCTGGTGTGACGCGTTACGCCTCTTTTGTCGTTTAGTAGTTGGGTTAAGTCGGTTCCCCTGACGCGCTTGCCCCTATGCGCCAGGTCGGTGTAACGCGCCTGGTGTAGGCCGTTACGTTGCGTTTGATTGGGTGTTTTGACCGTTGAGTCGGTTCGTGTAGCGGCTGTGCCCCTGTGCGTCACAACTGTGTAACGCGCATGTCCCTGGCCGTTACACTTTGTTTGGTTGAGCTGGGTAGCTGCACCTGTTGGTTCTAACGGCCCTGCCCCTGAGCGTCACAGTGGTGTAACGCGTCCGCCGTGGACCGTTACGTGCTGTTTTGGGTCTGTTGGCCCTGACGCGTTTGCTCCCGTGCGTTGGGTTGGTGTAACGCGCCTGTTGTGGTGCGTTAGGCCGCTGTAACACGCCTGCCCTAGCGCGTTATGTTGTTTGTGCTTTGGTTTAGAGTGTGTTGGCTCTGACGCGCCTGCTATGCTGCGTCAGGCTCGTGTAATGCCCCTGGGGTGGTGCGTTACAGTCTTGGTGTGGCCGTGTTTGCCGTTAGGTGGTTAGGTGACTGCCTGGGGTTTTGGTCGGCTGTAGAGTTGTGTGTTAGGGTGGTGTCTGTTCGTCGGTGGTCTTCTAGATCGATCGGTTAAGGTTGACTGGGTGCGGTCTACTCCCTGACTGCTCTAGTTTCCTAACGATTCAATCTAGGACTGCCATGGTTATTTTCCGTGGATTTGGTTTCTGGTTGCCTTGGCTTACCCTTGTGGTCTGCCCGTTGTCCCGTGGATGTCTCCCGACGTCCTATGAGAGCTAACACTACGTTGTAAGGTAGCCAGGAGTCTTCTTGCTTGTGGTAGGATTCTCTATCCTACTCTTGTGTGTGTGTCTTTGTTGGGTTCCGGCCAACCCGGTGTGACCCAGGGGTTGACGGGTGACCTTGTGTGGGTGTCTTGGTGGTCTTGCCCAGTCCGAGACACTGGTTATGGATGCCTCGAGGTGCCATTTTACCTCGGTTTGCATGTCCAGGTGTGCTGAGGGTTCTTCGGTGTTCCCTCAGGTCTCCGTGAGTTATTTTCTGCGGAGTGTCATTTCTTATGGCTTAGGATTAGACCGATTGGCGGCTTGTTCCGCTGTTCGTGATGATCTTGCCTTTGAGTCGTTCGACTCGGGATCGTTACCTAGTAGGTCTAGTTACCTTGTCTTGAGTCTGTTGGCAATGGTCCTACTGCCATTGGTGCCTCGAAGTACGTGTCGTGGGCGTTCTTGCCTGTTTGTACTTCGGCACTTGTGTTTTAGAGTCTCTGTGTCTCGTGAGCCTCCATTTATTGTTACCCTTAGGTCTTTGAGTGCCGACCCGCTAACGGATAGCGGAGGGGTGTTCCCGAGATACGGTTTGTAAGCTAGTTCCATGGGCTCCCAGCCAACGGTAGCGTCCTACCGAGGGAGAAAACTAGCTAGAGAGCATGGCTTAGGCTAGAGCCAGTGTGTGCACACGTTGTCAGAGACTGAGGACTTACGTCGATGGGCGTGACCCTGACTAGTTCCTTGTTCTGTGGTTGCTGTTGTTCCTGTTTGGTTGCTGTAGTTCCGTGGGCTCCCAGCCAACGGTAGCGTCCTACCGAGGGAGAAAACTAGCTAGAGAACATGGCTTAGGCTAGAGCCAGTGTGTGCACACGTTGTCAGAGACTGAGGACTTACGTCGATGGGCGTGACCCTGACTAGTTCCTTGTTCTGTGGTTGCTGTTGTTCCTGTTTGGTTCAGCGTGTGTCTGCGACTCTACCGTGGTTTCAGCGGTACGGTAGGTGAGACACTTGTGGCACAGCATAAGACGTCTGTGGACGCAGCTGGCTGTTCCTCTTGTGAGGAGGAGGTGCTTCCGTCACGTGACATGTGACTCTCGGCGTTTCTTGCGCGTCGTGACCTCTCTGTGTTGGCCTTTCAGTGGCTATACCTGAGGTCAGTGTTCTGTCACATGCATGATGTTCCCGTCGTGCGTGGGGCAGTGTGCACGACGTTCTAATTGTGTGTGTGCCGTCGAGTCTGTGGGTCTTCTCTTGACCTTTTGTCTGTTCTTGCGGGTCTTTGCCTTAGACCTGGTGTCGTGTCGACAGATCGGTAACTTCTGACTTGGATAGATCAGAGTCGCCCTTCTGTCGCTGTTTGGAGTAGTTTGGGGTGCCGAGGTTAGTTCGGCCACCGCTTGTCTGGCGCGGGTTCCCCCCCTTTCTTACTTGCTCCCTACTCCTACTTCCCGTCTGTTGTCTGCTGCTTCTAGAGTATGTTTACAGCTTTATAGTGTAGTTCTCCTGCTTTGCTACACCTGATGTTTTTGTTGTTCTTGTTCCGTGTTACTGCGTGTTTTTCAGTGTTGATCCGCGTGACCCCTACTGAGCCAATGACACGTGGCTCACCCCTACTTTTCAGGTGGGGTGGCGTTGTTCATTTTGCTTCCGCGTGGTTCCTCGTGCGCGTGCTCGTTGCGTGCCGTTGCTGCCAGCTAGTACTTGCGTCGGGCTTCCCCCGACTTCTTGGTACGTCTCTCCTTTCTGTCAACTGTACTGTGCTAGACTTGTTGTCTTTAGCTTTGGACTGACTCTGGTGATGTATAATTATTAATTTGAACAGTTAATTAAAAAGTAATTTCATTTCTGCTACTTTAGCAACCCAATCTAATGAAATTTAATTGCTTCTGTTATATCTCTGTGGCTTCAATGTACTCTACACATGCCCTTTTTCCCTTCGGAGCTTTCCCGCTCTTGGGAGGCCTCGCGGGTTCCATGCGGTATCACATGTATCCGGTAGACCTACCGGGTATGTCGGGTATCCGGAATCCGGGTCGCTACAGATTGGTATCAGAGCAGTGTTCTGAGATGTTCGGACTTCTTTTCTGAGCTATCGGAGCATTGTTGTGTGAAGTACATGGGAATCCGAGATATACGGTATCCAAAGTCGTGAAAGTCCAGTACAGTCTTCAGTTGGCTTCGGTTTATGAATCTTTGTCGCTTTATTTTCTGTGTATTGTCTTGTGCGTGCTGTTCTGGCACTGTACGAGGTGGTCTTGCTCTCGTCAGGATGTGATGAAGTGTTTCTTTTTGTCGTTGTGTTTGTTTCGATCATGTTGTACTTGGCAGTGTTCGCTGGAAGGCTTGAATCTGTAGTACATTGTTCGAGGTTTTCTCTGTATGTTGTTCAGGTTGCTGTTGATATTTAGCCTTGGTTCGATGACCGAACACGTTCTCACGTTGTCTTGGTCGTCTCGGCTTGAGTCTGTTCAGCTCCTGATGCGTTTTGCCTCTATTGAAGTGCTCGTTTAGATTCCGTGTTTGAGAAGTTGCTCAAGCAAGCTAGGATTTTCCCTTCCTGGTGAGCTTTTGTGGTTGAGCTCCTTGCTTCTCGTTCCTTCAGATGGAATCTTTTCGAGGTTTGCCTTGGAATTGCTGTCTTAGTGATGCCTTTGTCCTGTGTCTGCTTAAGTGTTGATAGCTTTATTTTGAGCCTGATCTGCTCTCTGCTTTACGGTTGCTTGGCTTTAGACTCCATGATGGTGTTAAGAGCTATTGTGCACTGTGGTTGTCGTGCCGTGTCCAGCGGCCGCTGTATTGTGAAGGCTCATTTATCATTTTCAAGACGTGGAGGTAAGCTGAGATTGATGCTTTTCTTGTGCTTTGTGCTGAAGCTGGTGCTCTTCTTTGGTTGCACTTAGGCTCCTTGTGATCGGTTGTTCGCGAGATCGGTACTCGTGGCGTGTGATTTGTGATCTTTGTTGATTGCGATGGCGCCTGGTGTGTGCTGAGGTACGACTACCGAGGTTGTTCTGATGCCTGTGTGCGTTGCTGAGTGCGCAGCGAAAGCGCGTGGGTTGGCTACCCACTGTTCGAGAGATCTATTTCTTCTCGATGTGACTTCATCTTGGCTTTTGTGCCTTGACTTTTTCTATTGACGTTCTATTTTGGGTGTCTGTCTGGTGTTAGCATCGGCATTTGCGAGTGTTGGGGAATTTGTCAGCATTTCCTGCTGATTGAGTGCCCTCTGCTCCGCATGTGTTTTCTTGGGTGTTATGCTCTCAAGGCGTGTTGGTAGTCCTTGAGTTACGTTTCCCAAGATTATTATTGTTTTGGCACTATTTCTTTATGATTTGGTGTCCCTGTTTTGGACCAGGTCTTGTCAGTTAGCTAGGCTGTACTCTTTTTCCCTAGAGTTAGCTTGCGACTCGATCAGATGCAATATCTGAGTGAGGACTGACTTGTGTGTGCCTGTGGTCCAGTGTTGTCATTGGTGTCCTGTGTGCCAGGTGTTCCCTATTGCCGTTGGCACTGGAGCCGATGATGTGGTCGAGCTGTCAGCTGAGAGAACTGTGTCTCCTCGTGTAAGCTGCTGCTTGTCGTGCTGCCGTTGTGTTTCTCGGTCGGTTGGTTGTGGTTGTGGCAGTCGTGTCTCTTTCCCTTGCAAGACGTAAGCGACGTTGCCTTGTTTCGGAGGTGTTGGACTTGTGTCCATTGGTATCGTTCTCGATCCAGAGCGTGTACCGGTGATTATGATCTGACAATGTTCCTCTAAGCTGTGTTTCTCGAGATTTGTGTTGTCGGGTTGTTCTTCCCTGCTTCTCCTTTGTTAGTCCTTAATTTCGAGGGGGAAATTTCTTAAAGGAGGGGAGGATGTAATGCCCTGGATCCTTGGTAGGTCTTACTGGATCTTCATTGGATCTTTCGGATTTGTTTCAGTGAGTTTCAGTTCACTTTGGTGGCTTCCGAGTTGAGTTTTACGAGCCGTGTGGGTTTTTCTCTCGTACTAGTTACGGAACCCTACGGTGAGTTTGTTTGTCAGTTCCTCGACTCGTGGATGCTGCAGCGACGATGTACTCTCCGAGCCGGTCGTTTCGACTATTTTTACGTATTTTTTTGAATTAGTGCATTTTCGGCGTATTTTACGGATTTTCAGAAATTAGAAAAATTCCTAATTTCCTATTCATTTACCCCCCCTCTCTCTCTCCTCACTCTCGCGCTCTCTCCCTCTCTCTCCCGTTCTCTCTCGTTCTCCCACCCTCTCGCCTCCGGCTGCAGACGGAGGGGTCCGTTGGTGAGGTGACGACGTCGGGAAGCTGCTGAGGCGCGTGATGGAGCGAGGATCGGTGCGGCTTTGGCGCGATCCCGAACGGTGGATTTAAAGCAGACGTTTGAGCTCGCGGCGTGGTTTTCGGCGCGGTTTAGTCCCTTCGGGGCACGGTTTCTTCGGTGGAGGTAGGGTGATGGTTCCTCACTTCCTCCTGCTCGTTTTCCCTGCCCTTGCACTTCGTTTAGCGCAAAAACGGTCGAGTTTGGGCTTATTTAGCCTAAACCGTGTTCTTCGGATTTTGTAGGGTTCACCGGAAAATAGCAACCATTTGTAGCTCGGTTAGTGTTGAACTGACCGTTGGGACGTCTGGATCCCATCCATGCTTGTTTCGTGTTGATCGGTGGTCATTCGAGGCCAGTAGGAGTCCGGGAACCTCGTTGACTCTTTTAGGGTCGATTTGCCCAAATCGCCCCGATCTAGCGTTTTAACCCGTGCATGTGGGCATTTTAGCCTCCTAATGTAGTTTTTCATCGTCGAGGGTTGTTTCCCCTGCGCTTCGGCGTGAATGGGGCGTGGAACGGGCCGATTTGGCCAACCCTCTGTTTTCCCGTCGTGACTGGTGTGGCGGTCGTTCCAGGGACCGTCACAGTCCTTGACGGCCCCACGACAGACCGTCACAGCGTCTGGGCTATTTTTAGTTCTTGGTGGTTTTGAGGGTGTGACGGCCCAGGGGTGGCGCGTCACAGCCCCCTGACGCGTCCGGTGTGACGTGTTACGCCTCTTTTGTTGTTTAATAGTTGGGTAAGTCGGTTCCCCTGACGCGCTTGCCCCTGTGCGTTAGGTTGGTGTAACGCGCCCGGTGTAGGCCGTTACGTTGCGTTTGATTTGCTGTTTTGACCGTTGAGTCGGTTCGTGTAGCGGCTGTGCCCCTGTGCGTCACAGCTGTGTAACGTGCCTGTCCCTGGCCGTTACACTTTGTTTGGTTGAGCTGGGTAGATGCGCCTGTTGGTTCTAACGGCCTTGCCCCTGAGCGTCACAGTGGTGTAACGCGTCCGCCGTGGACCGTTACGTGCTGTTTTGGGTCTGTTGGCCCTGACGCGTCTACTCCCGTGCATTGGGTTGGCGTAACGCGCCTGTTGTGTTGCGTTAGGCCGCTATAACGGGCCCGCCCTGGTGCGTTACGTTGTTTATGTTTTGGTTTAGAGTGTGTTGGCTCTGACGCGCCTGCTCTGGTGCGTCAGGCTCGTGTAACGCCCCTGGGGTGGTGCGTTATAGTCTTGGTGTGGCCGTGTTTGCCGTTAGGTGGTTCGGTGACTGCCTGAGGTTTTGGTCGGCTGTAGAGTTGTGTGTTAGGGCAGTGTCTGTTCGTCGGTGGTCTTCTGGATCGATCGGTTAAGGTTGACTGGGTGCGGTCTACTCCCTGACTGCTACAGTTTCCTAACGATTCAATCTAGGACTGCCATGGTTATTTTCTGTGGATTTGGTTTCTACTTGCCTTGGCTTACCCTTGTGGTCTGCCCATTGTCCCGTGGATGTCTCCCGACGTCCTATGAGGGCTAAGACTACGTTGTAAGGTAGCCAGGAGTCTTCTTGCTTGTGGTAGGATTCTCTATCCTACTCTTGTGTGTGTGTCTTTGTTGGGTTCCGGCCAACCCAGTGTGACCCAGGGGTTGACGGGTGACCTTGTGTGGGTGTCTTGGTGGTCTTGCCTAGTCCGAAACACTGGTTCTGGATGCCTCGAGGTGTCGTTTTACCTCAGTTTACGTGTCCAGGTGTGTTGAGGGTTCTTCGGTGTTCCCTCGGGTCTCCGTGAGTTATTTTCTGCGGAGTGTCGTTTCTTATGGCTTAGGATTAGACCGATTGGCGGCTTGTTCCGCTATTCGTGATGATCTTGCCTTTGAGTCGTTCGACTCGGGATCGTTACCTGGTAGGTCTAGTTATCTTGTTCTGAGTCTGTTGGCTGTGGTCGTACTGCCATTGGTGCCTCGAAGTACGTGTCATGGGCGTTCTTGCCTGTTTGTACTTCGGCACTTGTGTTTTAGAGTCTCTGTGTCTCGTGAGCCTCCATTTGTTGTTACCCTTAGGTCTTTGAGTGCCGACCCGCTAACGGATAGCAGAGGGGTGTTCCCGAGATACAGTTTGTAAGCTAGTTCCATGGGCTCCCAGCCAACGGTAGCGTCCTACCGAGGGAGAAAACTAGCTAGAGAACTGGCTTAGGCTAGAGCCAGTGTGTGCACACGTTGTCAGGGATTGAGGGCTTACATAGACGGGCGTGACCCTGACTAGTTCCTTGTTCTGTGGTTGCTGTTGTTCCTATTTGGTTCAGCGCTTGTCTACGACTCTACCGTGGTTTCAGCGGTTCGGTAGGCGAGACACTTGTGGCGCAGCATAAGACGTCTATGGACGCAGCTGGTTGTTCCTCTTGTGAGGAGGAGGTGCTTCCGTCACGTGACACGTGACTCTCGGTGTTTCTTGCGTGTCGTGACCTCTCTGTGTTGGCCTTTCAGTGGCTATACCTGAGGTCAGGGTTCTGTCACATGCATGATGTTCCCGTCGTGCGTGGGGCAGTGTGCACGACGTTCTAATCGTGTGTGTGCCGTCGAGTCTGTGGGTCTTCTCTAGACCTTTTGTCTGCTCTTGCGGGTCTTTGCCTTAGACCTGGTGTCGTGTCGACAGATCGGTAACTTCTGACTTGGATAGATCAGAGTCGCCCTTCTGTCGCTGTTTGGAGTAGTTTGGGGTGCCGAGGTTAGTTCGGCCGCCACTTGTCTGGCGCGGGTTCCCCCCCTTTCTTACTTGCTCCCTACTCCTACTTCCCGTCTGTTCTCTGCTACTTCTAGAGTAGCTTTACAGCTTTGTAGTGTAGTTCTCCTGCTTTGCTACACCTGCTGTTTTTGTTGTTGTTGTTCCGTGTTACTGCATGTTTTTCAGTGGGGATCCGCGTGACCTCTACTGAGCCAGTGACACGTGGCTCACCCCTACTTTTCAGGTGGGGTGGCGTTGTTCGTTCTGCTTCCGCGTGGTTCCTGGTGCGCATGCTCGTTGCGTGCCGTTGCTGCCAGCTAGTACCTGCGTCGGGCTCCCCCTGACTTCTTCATACGTCTCTCCTTTCTGTCAACTGTACTGTGCTAGACTTGTTGTCTTTAGCTTTGGACTAACTCTAGTGATGTATAATTGTTAATTTGAACAGTTAATTAAAAAGTAATTTCATTTCTACTACTTTAGCAACCCAATCTAATGAAATTTAATTGCTTCTGTTATATCTCTGTGGCTTCAATGTACTCTACACATGCCCTTTTTCCCTTCGGAGCTTTCCCGCTCTTGGGAGGCCTCGCGGGTTCCATGCGGTATCACGTGTATTCGTTAGTCCTACCAGGTATGCCGGGTATCCGGAATCCGGGTCGCTACAATTATAGTGGACTCATACCCCACTTATACCATTAACTCGATTTCCAGATCTATCACTGGTAGAAACATGTAAGCCTTAATAGACTGAGTATCATCAATGCCATGATCAAAATAGTTTACCAGTATATTAAAAGCGTATGAACAAAATAATGCCATATATGAGTAGGTCTTTAGCCATTGAGACACGTGTCCTAGTTGCTTCTTCAAATCCCTGACACGGCTCTGTTAGATGATAAATTGCAGGTTTAAACTTAGTTGGCATAAGTCCATACCCAATGCAAAACCAATCATGGAATCACTGGAAAGCAGTACTGAGTTAAGTGGATACATGTGCAGTCAGGGTCTGGCTCGAAAAAATGACCATACTAACTCCCTTGTCGATGTCTTCTTTGAATGAATATATGTCAACTGTATCTGCCATAGTGCCACAGTGATACACCGCTCCTCCCTTGTTGGGGGAGGGCGTGGGTTTGACCCTGCATCTCCATCGTGAGGCGTGGAATCCCCCGCTGGAAAGTCCCCCCCCCCAAAAAAAAAAAACCTAGCTAAAAAAACTACTAACTCGGGCCTGAACACAAATAACATGGTCACTGCCTCTCTTTTATGTGTGCCACAGTAAGTATTTTCCCCTCAAAAGCATATGAGCCTCGCGGAAAATATCCTAGCACACTAAGCTTGGAGTTGGGAGTTGGGACATGGTGCTTCCTTCTATGTATATCACTATAAGACACCTCACATTGTCAGAGAAGAAAGCAACCAAAGAGACCCAAACTGTACCAAAGTACCAGCAAGACCTTCCCCAAAGATGCATTAAGAATTTAATATATACATGTTGTTCAAGCTATGAGAGTAACATTGACAACAACACTATGATGCTAAATTACAACTGAATATGTGTGTCAATACATTTGTAGCATATGCAAAAACTGGTCATGTTTGGGGCAGGATGAAGAAAATTCCCATACCTTTCATCATGAAAAGTCTATTTGCCATCTTTCATCTCTGAAACAGTACCATTAGCAATATCCTACATGATTGTGGAATAATTATGTAATTTTAATAGAACTGGGAGATAAAAACACTGCAAGTGTTCATATGTAGATCTTATGCATACCATTCCCTACTTCCACCTGATCTTTGTACCAGTTATATTAGCCGTACCGTCATCAAAAAAGTTGAATGTCTTTGTAAGCTTGGTATCTTCCTGAAGTGATGAAACGTGGTTGTTTTCTTGAAGTGATGAAACAAATCAACTAAATGATATTCAGAAGTCCCCATGGAAACTGAGGAGGAGCTTCAACTGAAGGCCATAAAATAGAGTACTTCTTTCATGGCTGGTACAAAGGGTGCCTTTGGGAATGATGCGGCAGCTGCACATGAAGGCTGTAAGAAGAAAATAAATAAACTATCAAGGATGTTCAGGTTGTTGAACCAAGCAAGTTTGTGAAATCTGCCAAAATGTTTTTAGGCTCTGTGATCACTTCTGCATACAGGGAGGACATGTCATGCCCTTCTAAAAATCAGCCATCAGTTGCAAGACCAAAAAGGCTTTCCTGCTAAAGTCGTCAAATTATGAGACTCCTGACAAAAGTTCCATGAAGAAGAAAACTATGTTCAATTGCACAAATGTAAACTTTGGAAATAACCTGAAAGTTAGGTGCACTATGTCCGAAGGTGTTTCTGCAAATGAAAAGCATTTTTCATGCACTCCTAATGGCCATTCAGCCTCCAGTGGGACCAAGTCATCTCCTAATTGCTTCATGGATGGCGTCATCTTTGATGCAGGCAATATCAGAATTACTGAAGTACACTGCCCCGAGATGCCCATGATAGGGTCCCACCTCGCACGGGTCTATATGAACTATGCACAAGCCCAAAGAAGCAACAACAAACAAATAAAAGGAGATGGAAGACAAATGATCCATGAAGGACACAAGGAAATGAAGTGATGAAGAAGAGATGGGCAGGTAAATCAATGAACCAAGATGAAACAACAAACCAAAGCCAAGGTCAAGAAAAACCAGAAGGAGAGAGCTTGTATGCATATTCTACTGAGATCACATACACATGCGCCCTTGCATATCTTTCTTGGATGGCTTTGATCTTTGGCTGAAGATTTTGCATTGCCAGTGTTGACTCGACCTAGGAAAGAAAAAAATAATCAGCTGAAAGCAATAATATATAGTCAGTTGTTTTTATGTAGTGTCCATGTTGGAAAGGAAGCTGGGAATTTTATTCTCATTTGCCACTGTGATTTTCATTAACTAGTAAAAGAATTCTTTACCTGCTTCTTTGTCAAAGGAAATGTTGCCACTTTAACAATGACTGTGAGCAAGATAATGGCAAACCCATATGCAGGCACATGAACAGCTTGAAGTCCATCTTTTAGTACCTGAAACCAACAGAAAACAACATAATGACACAATCCATGCATTATCCATGGTATACATTTACATATAGTTTAAGGTGTTTTTTAATTGATCAAGGAACATGTGCACAGATTTAACACCTCCTCTGATAATTTAGTCCAATTCTAATTAAAGAGACATGTTGAAAAAATTAAAAAGATGATGAAAGGCAGGATATCAGAACAATATAACTTCTAAGTTGATATACAGATGAACCCCATGCATCAAAGGGTAAGTCCAGAAGAAAATCGATTTACTCGTGAAGATAAAGTTTATCAGACCTATTTCCAAAGTGCTGCATGATGGAAAAAAACTTCTGACAAGAACAGTTCTCAAAATCAAAAATTTTACAAAGATATCATCTGAAATCTATCAGAGTGCATGATGCCATGTAAGGCAATTTTGGGAACAAGGGTAAGAAAGAAAAGATTTTGGTGTTTGTGATTTTGAAACATGTGGGCCCCACTTTTCTCCTGGGGCATTGTTTATCCTTCGGTAGTCTAGTATATATTAATCCTATTGAGCTTTCTATATCCTTTTTCTTTTGCTCATATATTCAAATGTGGTATGTTTTCTTACCTGGATGGTCTGGGTTTTTGCAACCAATTCTCGGTAAGTCTATGATGGGCTCACATAAGGTTTGCCAAACCTGCAATCTGACCTTTGATATCCACATAGATTTCCAATCACCAAAAGACACTTCGAAATGCTCAACTGAACTCTATCAAGAAACATACGATCTGATTTATGCTTCCAATAACCATCATAGGCATTAGATTCGACCAGCCATCAGAGATGGTTTGTTAATCTCGACTCTCTTGTGGGCATTCTAACAATTTTTTCTGAATTTTTTGAAGCTCGTGGCTATCAATACAAACTGGGGGTTGTTTGTTCCCTCCCCCCCTCCCAAAAAAAAATCGAAAAAATCACATAACTATGCCAAAAAAAGAGAACACTATAAGTCACCAGTAAGCCAAAATATGAAATGAAACACCATCTGACTGCCAAATTTTTGACTAAAAAACTGATTTCCTCCAAGATGAGACAGACCCAGGAAAGCCACGGCCTACATGCATCAATAGGAGATCAAAAGATCACGGTGTGCACTTGGACGGTATAGGATGTTGAGGACGCGACCTATCTTCGAGGGCGCCAGCGCGAGCACCAGAGGTCGCCCCTTCCTACGGAGTCTACGACGACGACAATTGCCTGCGGAATCCACGGCTACGGAAAGTGGAAGGGAAGGTGGCACCATCGAGGGCGACAACACCCGCAGGGCGATGATGGCGATGGCGGCTCGACGTGCGTTCTCCCTCGAAGAGGGAATGGGTATCAGCAGGTAAAGGGGAACGTGGCACCGTCTAGGGCGACAGCGCCCGCATGTGACGATGGCGATGGCGGCTCGGCGTACGTTCTCCCTCGATCCGGTGCGTCCCGCAGTGGCTCTTTGGTGGCGATAGAAGGTAAGATCGACAACAGGGAAGGGAGGCCAGGGAGCGGCGGCTCTAGTGTCTGCAAGAGAAGGTGAGAGGGGCACAAAGGAGAGTGACGGTGGCACTACGGCGAAGTGCCCTTCCCACGGTGGGAAAGAGGGGAGAATGCGAGAGATGAGGGGTCGGGGAGGTGAGGAGAGGGATAGAAAGAGAGACACAGAGAAGGGGAACGGGTTCGCGATGGTGAACTCCGGGATCGCCATTGCTGGGAGGGGGAGTGAGAAGAGGAGAGAGACGAGAAGGTTTTCACCGGAGATCAGCTCGGGAAGGTTTGGGAGGACGGAGTTTTCGTGGGGAAGGAGCTCGAGATGGTGAAAGGAGATTTGAAAAAATAGGGGGGAAATAGAAAATTTATCGGGCGCCCAAAGGATACTGTACACTGGGGGTCAAGCAATTGTTGTGTTTTTGATTTTTTTTATTTTTTTAAACATTTTATGCCTACATTTTATTAAAAGTGAAATAATATATAAGATATACACTCACGTTTACTAAACAAACGTAAGAATAAAATATATTTTCTTACATTTCTCAGAGAACCGTCGGAATAGGATGACCATATAACTACGCTATAATAAAACGTAAGAAATTTACCAATGTTAATTTCATGGCGTGCGAATATGTCACTTATACGTACGTATTTTGAAAGCGTAGGTAAAATTCGTGACTACAGGCCAAATTTCTTGTAGTGCATGCTAGTTTTGGAGTAATCTCCAAAATGTCTAGACATGACTTGATAAATGGGTTGCCTAAATTAAAATTTGAAAGTGATAAGATCTGTGAGGCTTGTACAAAAGGTAAGCAAGCACGCATCTCTTTCAAAAATAAAAATATTGTTTCTATCGCTAGGCCTTTAGAAGTGTTGCACCTTGATCTTTTTGATCTGACTAGGACATCCATCATAGGAGGAAAATCTTATGGATTTTTAATTGTTGATGATTACTCCAGATTTACATAGGTGTTATTTTTAGCCAATAAAAGGAGTTTCAAGTATTTTATAGGAAAATCTAAAATGATAAAGGATACCTCATCACCATAATTCAAAGTGATCATGGTGGTGAGTTTGAAAATCATGATTTTAGTAGTTTTTGCTAGGAACAAGGATATACGCACAACTTCTCATCACCCAGGACACCTCAACAAAATGGAGTAGTGGAGAGGAAAAACAGAACATTGATAGACATGGCACGGACCATGTTAAGTGAGAACTCCTACTCAAATACTTTTGGGCTGAGGCGGTAAGTACAGCATGCTACATCATAAACAGGGCAATGGTAAGGCCCATTTTGAAGAAAACCCCATATGAGCTCTACAAGGGTAAGAAACCAAACATTTCCTATCTCAAACCTTTTGGATGTCCTTGCTATATTCTTAACAATGGTAAGTCAAATCTAGGAAAGTTTGATGAGAAAAGTGACAAAGGAATTCTCCTAGGTTATGCACTTAATTCTAGAGCTTACAGATTATTTAATAAAAGGACCTTGGTTGTTGAAGAAAGTCCCCATGTTATCTTTGATGAATCTGAACTAAAACTGACCAATCAATCAATTCCAACCTTGGATGCAGGTGAAGCCCCTAGAAATCCAACTGATGCTGGAACATCTAAGGATAAGGATGAACCAATGGAAGGAACCTCCAGCAAAGATGAAGATCCATCTATTGAGACACTTCAAGAACAGCAAGTGCAACACCCCGACCTACCCAGTTCCTCCACGTTTTTAAAAGATCACCCCGCTGAAAACATCATAAGTAATCCTGAAGATGGGGTAAGAACTAGATCTTCACTAAGGCAAGTGGAAGAAGAGGATTTGATGGCCATTATCTCTCAAGAAGAGCTAAAGATTTTCATGAAGCTCTTTAAAATGAATCCTAGATCCAGGCTATGCATGAAGAGTTGCACCAGTTCGAAAGAAACGAAGTATGGACTCTTGTGCCGCGTCTAAGAATCAACACGTAATAGGAACCAGTTGGGTTTTCAGAAATAAGTTAAATGACACGGGATTGGTTGTTAGGAACAAGGCCCGGCTCATAGCCAAAGGGTATAGCCAGGAAATGGGTATTGATTTTGATGAGTCATTTGCCTCGGTTGCTAGACTAGAAGCAGTCCAGATTCTTTTGTCCTATGCTTGCTCATCGAACTTCAAACTATTTCAAATGGATGTTAAATCTACTTTCTAAATGGGTACATAAAAGAGGATGTCAATGTAGAACAACGTACAGGTTTTGAAGATTCAAAACACCCAAGACATGTGTACAAATTGTAGAAGGCCTTGTACGGGTTGAAGCAAGCTCCAAGGGCATGGTATGAAAGACTCACTTCATTCTTGATTGAGAATAGGTTCAAAAGAGGTAAGGTTGACCAACTACTCTTCACGAGGAAATCAAGTAAAGACATATTAGTAGTTCAAGTATATGTTGATGACATAATTTTTGGAGCTACTAACAATGCATTATGTGATGAATTTGCAGATATTATGCAAGGAGAATTTGAGATGAGCTTAATGGGTGAACTAACCTTCTTTCTTGGATTGCAAGTGAAGCAAACGTCAGAAGGCATCTTCATAAATCAAGCTAAATATACCCTAGAGCTGTTAAAGAAATACGGGATGGCAGAAGCAAAGCCCCTATCAACTCCGATGGCCACAACCACGAAGTTAGACAAAGATGAAAATGGTAAAATAGTAGATCCAACACTGTTTCGAGGTATGATCGGATCACTACTGTACTTGACAGCATGCCACCCTGACATTCAGTACAGTGTATGTCTATGTGCTCGTTTTTAGACATGTCCTAAAGAATCTCATCTATTGTGTGTTAAATAGATTTTTAGATACTTGATTGGCACAATAAACTTTGGCATGTGATTTCTGGTGTCGCCTCGACAGTCGTTGTTAAAATTGCCGTGCCACACAAATTTCAAATATTTATAACCGCACTCACTCACTTATGGATTTGAAAATATGAGTATAATGGTAAGTACGGGTCGATCCCACGGGGAAGGAATTTGGTTATTTTTCTTAGTTGAAAAATATTCTTGTGTTTTGAAAAATCAATTGTTGGGTTTTGAGTGCGATTATAACTAAATGGAATTAAAGTGCAACTTCAAACAACAAAAGGTAAGTGAAAGAAATAAAGAAGAACGCCGTCGTTTCCATACCGAGCCTTTGATGAAGATCGCTCCGCCTAGGAAATCGATGCCGTGAGAGGATTTGCAGAAGAATGATCACCGCTTTGGGTATGATTGAAGAACTTATGAAGACAAGAGTTGGATTTAACAAGTTTGAAAACTTAAGTTTGAAATCATAATAGAATTCAAGTAAAAATAGGGATTGGAAGAAAAAGCATAACTTCAAATCTGGACAGAATTAGAAGAAGTGTAAAACATGAAAGTTGTAGAGAATTGAAAAAGGAAGAACTTTGATTAAGAACACAGAGACAGAAAATAAGAGGAAGGCACTGAAAAAGCAAGATCTATCCCTGCTGGTGAATAGTAACTGACAGAAAAATAGCATCTTGTAAAATTAATTCTAACTCTAAAAATACACAGAATTAGACAAGGTGGTAGAAGAATGAAATGGAGATCTATAAGAGAGGAACAAAGTTGATGAAGAACTCAGATTAAAAAGAGGTCTAGAAACGCTTCAAAACATAAGAAAACTAGAATGTCTCACCACGGATGAACAGTAAACACCTAAAATAGTACTTAAGAAAACGGACCAGAACTCTATGAAGTAGGAAGAATTTGAAGAAATGATCAACAGAGAAGTTGAAGAAGACTTACAAACAAACAACTTTTGTGAAGAAATCAAATTGAAATAAAGATTACAACCATGCGAAATAAGGCTAAGAACAGGCTGAATTCAAAAATGAAACTTTTATTGAAATAAGAACAACTTACAACTTTGACTTCAAAAGCTTAGAAAATACAACTTGATGCACTCAACAACTTCAGAAATGTAAAGAACAACTTACATTACAAGTGACCCAAGCTAGCTCTCCCCCTTGCAACCTTGTCATCTTGCTAATTCTACTTGCTAACTCCCTTGCTTCAAGACCAATGCACCCTTTATATAGGGGTTACAAAAAACACTCCATCAATACAAACAAGTGTACCTAATTTTAGCCCAAAATGGTAGGCAGGTAGGTTCTGCCCACTTTGCCATTTTTTTCGGATTTTTCCAAATTTTTTTTGGAATTTGTCTAGGCCTTTTCCTCTCTCTTTCTCTCATTTTCTCTCTTTTCTCTCTCTGCCGGCGCAACGAGCCGGCCGGGTAGGCCGCCCGCCGTTAGGCGTTGTGGGCCCCTGTGCGCCGAACCCGCCATGCGTCGCCATGTGTCGCGAGCGGCGTGTGCGCCGCGTGCGGGCCGCGCCTGCTGTCGGGTCGCCACGATCCCCCTCTACGGCCGTCGCCGCCTTCGCTCGCCAACCGCCACGACCCCCCCCCCCGCCCCCGCATCGTCGCCCGCGCCATTCGCGCGGGCGGGAAGGGGCGGGGGGTGGGTTTTGAATATATTTTTTTTCATTTTTTTTATTTTATTATATATATATATATCTATATATATATATATATAGGATAGAAATAGTTAGAAAAATCTAAAAAAATATCAAATAATTTTATTTTTTTTTCTAATTTTTTTTCTTATCTTTTTGAACAAGTTTCTGGGCTTTTGGCCCAGTTGAACATATATATTGTTATTCTTTTTTTTTCTTTTTCTTGGAGCTTTTCTCAAACTGCGTGCCTGCATAAATACATAAAAATTATCATAAAAATTTATTTAATTTCAAAAAATTAAACATTTGATATAAAATCAACAATAAGTGTGAGAAGTGTATATTTAATATCAATTAAATACTCATGAATTAAATGATAAAAATACACACTAATCACACCCCCCAACTTACTCATTGCTAGTCCCTTAGCAATGCAATTAATGAAAAATTCAGGACCAACAAGAGTTAAAAGATATCCATGCCTCATTGCTAGATCATCTTTCATAGAGTTAACTAAAGATCAGGAATTTGGAATAATTACCACAGACTAGCCTTAGGAACATGATCAAGAATTCTAATCAAAATTCAGTAGCACTTGTACAAGTGAAATACTAAATTCACAGTATAGACAATTGCATCCTCCAATTGCTATTCCGAACAAATACCTTTCAATTCTGCACTTTCTTAATCAGAGCGTTCAGCATACTAGCTTTTTATCTGCCTTATTGCTTTGTCCCTTTATATTCTTTTTTTATTTTTTCTACTCCTTTTTTTTTCTACACACATGATGCTGCACTACCCTTCACTGTTTTACACGAACCTCAACACGTCTTAGGTGAAGGAGGCCCGGTTCCACAGATCAAAGTTCCCTTTTTCTTTTGACGCGAACCTCAACACGTCTTAAGTGAAGTAGGCCCGGTTACTCAGAATCGGAGCATTTTTCATGGTGTTTTTTTTTCTTATAATTTTATATGGCAGAAAGCTTCTAACATATCTCTTCTTCAGAAAATGCAGAATATCAGACAGTCTGTCTAAAATAACAGAAGGCTTGTCCTTCTTGTTTCATTAGCGTGCATCGTGATTTTATTTTTTTGAAAGTGCATCTGAACTTTAAAGAGATTCTTAAATCCGTTTTCCATAGCGAGAGTAAAGAAATTATCCATCATCCTTTTCCCGGTTGTTTCTATTCAGAATCACGATTAATGCGGGGAAAAACGGTTGTTAAACATGACAATTCAAGAAAGCAAGAAAAAAATTTTTGTTGAAATTTTTTGAAAATTTTGAAATTTATCTCCCCCCCCAACTTAAATGACATTGTCCTCAATGGCATAAGCAGTAGACCGATCAGAGGACATGAAAAAAATAATTTGGTTGGGAAGGAAGGATACAACCTGATGGCCGGGACGAAATGACGAGGGCTTCATTGCATTGTGGCTTGACAACTGAAAAAGCAAACGCACTACATAAATCAAATCAGAAGCCAATTATTAACACACAAAGAGTGGGACCCAATGTGTCCATGATTTTTAAAGGGAATCGACCACTGATGGCAACGTGAGGTACGGAGCCGAATTTCCCGCAGAAATGTCCCCCTATTGCGTGTTTTGGGCGAAAGGTGGTTACAACGGGACAAGAAACACAGCGAATCTTTGGACCGAAAAGAGAGAAAAAGTCAATAAAGCACGTCTCCGACTTGACCACTCCACATGGTAGAGTGGGTGCGAGATTAACGGGAGGATGACGTGTTGCAAAGGCTATGGCTAGATGTGATGGTGCGAGATGCAGATCACTCCTCGTCAATCTTATAAAGACCCCCCTTTTCACTCGACCGGAGAACATCGAAGTTGTGAGAGTAGAGTTGAGTGAAAGGGAAGTAGTGAGTGTTGCTCAAAGTTCAGAATGGAGGGTGAATCAAGCATCAGAGCTGAAGGGGAGTCGTCTCGCTCCTCGAAGAGGAGTAGATCGGGCAGTAGTGCCAGGAGATTCTCTGAAGTTGAAGGACTTGTGAGTGAAAGGACTCTACCACAGCTTGTAAGTGATTCCTTTCATTCCTTTCTTCTTCTCTATTCTTTCTTTGGAAAGCTTCCCATTTCTCACTTCTGGCGTATGTGCAGAGTGTGATGAAGTCACACATCTCGTGGGAGCTGGTCGTGGCTGCATATCGAGGGCTCCCGGACTTCCAGAAAGCGAGGTTGGACGTGATGGGATTCGGGCCCTTTCTCAGAATTGAGCCACTCAAGATCGACCTTGCCCTGATCCAAGCTCTACGTGAAAGATGGGACCCGGTAAGTAGGGCATTCCTGATGCCGTGGGGGCATATGGTGCCCAGCTTGGAAGATGTGGTCCGAATTTTAGGACTCAAAGTGGATGGGGAAGCAGTGACTGGTGTCACCTACGCGGATTACCGTGAAGGTGCCCATAAGTTATTGGGAATGGACTTACAAAGTTGTAAGAACAGGTCAGTAGCCAGGGCATCGATCATGGAGGCTTTAGGGCTTACTGACCTGCGTCCGCGTGATGATGAGTCCATAGAAGAATTTATGGAAAGGGCAGAAAGAGGTGCCCGTGCTATGTATTGTATGGATACCAGCAATTGGGAGCGGACCAATATGGATCTGAGGAGGTTCCTCCTCTTTCTATTAGGCAAGTTGTTGCTGGGGTCCAAGGGAGACAGTATCCACTGTCATTTCTTAGAACTGCTTGTAGACTTAGAAAGAGTAGGACAATACGCCTGGGGAGCTGCTGTGCTGGCACATCTGTTTACAAGTCTGTCGCAAAGGACAGACAAAGAGATGACACTAAATGGGTTTACGCCTTTAATCCAATTAATGAATATATATTTTTTTTGTTTTTATTTTCTGCTTTTTGTTTTTGTTTTCATCAATGACACATGATGGTGTAGCTGTGGAGCTACTATTACCTTCCAATGGGGAGGGCTCGACACTGTCGACCACTGACGGTCCCTCTAGCGAGACGGTGGCAACCCATCATGAGCACTGCACCTTTACCCTACCAACTTATGGTGTTAAGACGAGAATTGCAAGAGTTCCCTGCAACGATGGTAGGATAAAAAAAATTTTCTCAAATTTTTTTTTCATTTATTTCATCCTTTTTTTCTAACCAAGAAGATACATATAATCCATTCAAGGTGAATTGGAGGCCTTTCATGAACATGGTCGATGTTGACCAGCCTTGGGTAGTTGGAAGCCGCGCCCGATTCGGACGGGACCTCTGGCTCCATTACTTAAATGAAATCGAGCCCCTCAGGCAGCGATTAGCTATGCGCACCCTAGGGCTGGCTCAAGAATGGGTGGATATGACCATGTCACCTAGCGTCGGAAGGCAGACGCGTGGACCAGCCACCTGTGTTGATTGGAGAGTGCGCTTCCCCGAACAATATGAAGATTGGCAACGGGGAGGCACACTCGTGGAATCTCAAGCACAAGATAGCGATGATTACCTACGCCTCTACAGAGCAATGTATGCAGAAAGGCTCCAGCCTGGAGGGCTTGTAGAGGTAAGGAAACCATGTTTGTATCTTCTACATTTTGTTGTTTTTAAATTTTTTTTTCTTTGTTTGTGAACTCAAAAGCCATAACTGTAGGATGTCCGTGATACTATAATAACGAACTTACGAGCTCGTCTGGCGGACACGGAGCAAGAGCTGAGTGATACCAGAGCGGCTCTAGGTTCATCAGTAAGTATTTCAGTACATATTCCGGGTAGGCTTTGAGATTCAGGGCGCTAACCACTTAATGTCACCACATGTGCAGCGTGCTCAGCTTGATGCAGTTTCTTCGGCGATGGGAGCAGATGGTGTTTCTTCCAGTCTATGGATTCCCACATCCGAGCTGGATCAACTCCACGAGCAACTTGCTCATGCCACACAACGGGCTACAGAGGCAGAGGGGATGCTTTCTGTACAGGTGAGGATTTCACCATTTAACATCCCGTATTCAAGTATTGCTATTTGCCTGAGATGAAATGTGTGGCAGGAGAAAGAAACACAAGAGGCACTTGCAAATGCCACTCAGAAGGAAGCTAGAATAACTGAGCTGGAAGAAGAACTACAGCGTCGTCCAGATGAGGATTCTTCAAGGGACGCTGTGGAGTTGAGAATCACCCTTCAATTAGAAAGAGAAGATAGAGAGAGAGAACGGGCTGAGAGAGAACAGGACAGAGACAGAGAGAAAGCCAAGAGATCGGCCGAGAAAGAGGAAAAGAGGGCCCTGGAGGCCCAACTTTGTGAATTGAGGACTAGTCTCGGCCTAGCCGAGCAATGGCTGAAGGATGGCGAAGAACGCTATCGAAGAGCACGAGAGCGTGGCTTTCGTGTCAGTAGCTTCTTTCCTGCCCCCTCAGATCGGCGTCCATAGTGCGGTAGTAATACTGCTGCTCTCGGCTTGGGAATACCCTCTAGAGAATCTTGCCCCAGAGAGCGGCAAGACAAGTAATGTGAAGAAAGAAGGTGGATTCCGATGTAATCTCTTTGTTTGCTTTTATGTGTAATAAAATACTTTTTGCTTGGCTCTCCGTTGTCCTTATCTCTCGAATCCCTAAACACAGCTAATTTCCCACAACAATTTATTACCACACAAAAATCACTTAGGTTGCCTCCTAAGAAGCGCTAACTTTTATGTCGTCAGCCAGACACCATGTAGCTTATTAGCTCATTAACCAACGCGTGGCATTCAGAATGAGCCACCACGTGATCTTGTCTCCCTTCAAATTCCAGCCCTTAATCCATTGGAAGACAAGAGTAGACATGTACGGACCGGGGCTAGAAAGAGGCAGGACTCGCACATGATTGTTTGTAACATTAACCCTGTGTGCGATCCAATTTTCAGCTTTAGATATCAAAAAATGATCTATGGCCAATAATTTATCAAGATCAAGGTATAACCCTTGCATGATATCAATCCATCGGTCCCCTTCACCTGTATCGTCCCTCCTGATGACCTCTTTATTGACTACTTCCTCCTTGGGAACTTGGTCATCGAACGGTGGCTTAGGGATAAGAGTGTCATTATTAGCCATAGTCTTCCCAGTAACAGCCTCATGTGTTAGAAGGGTACTAATCAACTTGTCTTCCTGATGGGGAGTTAAATCAAAAGTGAATATTGTTGGTCCATCCCCCTCAGGTCCCAGAATGTCATATTGAAGAGGCTCATCTGGCAGGGGTAGCACGAGCCCAGAATCAAATTGATCCAATGATTCAAACATGAGGGGATCGGGCTCAATGGGTAGATCAAATTTGAAAGTTTCTAATAAAACCCCTTTATCACACTCATCATTTAATAGAAAATTGTGAATCAAATTTCCCAATAATGAAGTGGGAAGATCAAATGTAAATTGTTCCAGCTCGGCCCCTTCATCAAAGGTAAGATCAAATGGGAATTTTTTAAAGACGGAGCTTTCATCATACTCATCACTCACCTGAAGATTCTCAATCAAATTTTCCAAAAATGGGGTTGATAGATGAAATATAAACTTTTCGAACAAGGCCCCATCATCAAGTTCTTCCAAGGGAGGAGAATTAAGTTCCACTAAATCAACATGATTATTAATCATAAAGCAATCCTCCTCGACATGTAGATCCTCAATTAAGTTGTTTGGGCCACTAATTTTCTCAGTGATATTCTCAATCTCAAAACATTCATAGAATGGGGTGATGATATCAATAGGTTCATTTGTGTTCTTTAATTCATCCCCTAATTCCGTCCCTTCCTTCATCATGGTATGGCTTGCGCACTCCCCCTCACTCCCAATAATGATATCTTGAGCCAAAATGCCAGGCATCGGATCATCATCATCATCATTCACGTATTGAGGGGGTTGGTTGAATATTGACGAAGGGTCATGGTAAGTAGACTGAGAGTACACGCTTTGAGCTTCAAAGTAGTGGCCCGATGAATCACCCTTAGTATTGACATTGAGTCCGAAATCGAGGTGAGATGAGTTGAGATGAAGTTGAGTATACATGGGCTGCTCGTGAATTACTTGGGGTAGAGGTGTAGACAAATGGGTTTGGATTGTTGAATCCATCCAAGGCAAATTTGTGTGATTACTCCAGCCAAGATTATCATCATCTGCAACATGCTTGAGCTGAGAGAATCCTAGGGAATTTTGGACCTATGCTTGGATGACGGGAGAGAGTCGGGCTATAGTAGGGCATTCACTCACATGGTGAGTGAGATTGGCACAGAATTCACACACTTCCATGAAAGTGTGGATTGGGTTTTCCGCCTGTTTGACATGTCCTACAAGTTGTTGATGAGATGAGATGGAGGCACGATTTATTGAATTTTCACTCAAAATCTCAAATAGATCATATGCCTCATCTTCACTTTTGCTTAAAAATGCCCCTCCACAATATATGTCCACCATCTGCCTATCAAAATTGGATAACCCCTCATAAAATGTAAAGATAATTTGCCATCTGGGCAACCCATGATGTGGACATTGACTCACTAGCTCCTTTAATCTCACCCAAGATTCATGAAGTTGCTCTCCCGGACGTTGAGTAAATCATGTAATCGCCCTTCTCATCATGTTGGTTTGGCCTATGGGGTAAAATTTTTTTAAAAATTCTGACTGCATATCTTCCCAAGTCCTGATAATCTTTCGAAAACTCCTTAACCAACATTTTGCTTTATCTTTTAGCGAGAATGGAAATAAAATTAATTTAAGGGCATCATCATTAAAATTCTGAATTTTGATCAGTGAGCAGACTTCTAGAAAATCATCTAGATGCCTATAAGGATTTTCATTGAGATTCCCATAAAAAGATGGGAGCATCTGGATGAGACTAGGGTGAATCTCATATTGATCAACGTGAATATCGGGGAGTTGAATACAGGTGGAGGGCGTGTAAGAAGAAGGATAAAAATGCTCCTTCATAGGCGTGGGTTTCCCTCCAAGATGAATGGCCATAAAATGAATTTTTTTATACATTTTTTTTAAGTATTTCAAATTATATATATTTTTTTCAATTTTTCAAAACTTTTTTTATGCAAACACAAACAAGTTAACACAAATTATCCTAATGACCTAGATGCGACTCAGACCTACAAATGTGGTTTCACAAAGTGATTAAAATGAACTTAAATTCACCCTCAGTATGTCCACCGGCCAGGTAAGGGGTGGGGAAGTGGGAGGTTCCCCCTACTTTCGTAGGGACCTTATTATACAAAACCACAATCCCGCTTAAGGCGTTTGCCATCCGACCGTCTTGCCTTAGACACCAGTTTTCATAAGAGGATAAACCTAAATATCACAGGAATCACAGTGTGATCCTAGGGCCAACGTCTACTGGCTTTTATTAAGGCCTAGGTAATGCAGAGATGCAAGGAAATTGTGGTTTTCGGGCTAAGGGAGGGTGATAAAATCCCCACCTTATCTTGTTAGGGGTGTTGCCCTTAAAGTATTTTGAAATGAAATGCACACCACAATTTCAAACAAGGGGTTCTTTATGCAAAAATGAATGTCAGACTGGGATCAGTAGAACGTACCTTGCCCCTCGTGATCTTCAAAATGCAATGCAGAAATTAAACAAAGACAAATTCTAAGCTAAATGATGCATGACCTAGAGCATGAAAGTGTAGTTTCTACTCTTGCAATGAGGTCTTTTATTTGGTACAAATGAAGAATTTTTTTTTTATTTTTGTTTTTAGTTAATGAACCTAACTAACCAGCATGAAAATTTTTCTTTTGTTTTGATTGTTTTTTATTTTTATAGAGTTTTCAAGAAATTTTCAGATTTTTGTAAAATTTTTTCAGAAAGTGGAAAGATAGAACCTGTTTCTTGATTTCAGCCCTTTAGCAATGCTTCCGAGCTATTTAACGACGTTTCATATCCTTGGAATTTCAGATTCGATCTTCCTCTTTCTTTGATTTTCAAATTTTTTTCTTTTTCCTGCACAAGTAAAGAAAGTAAAAATCAATATACAAATATAAAAAGTAAACACAAGAGTATCCAACTATGAAAAGTATCTCCATCCCCCGGTAATGGCGCCAAAAATTTGATGCTGCTCGACAGTCGTTATTTAAAAATGCCGTGCCACACAAATTTCAAAATTGATAACCGCACTCACTCACTCGATTGATTTTCAAATACGAGTACAGTGGTGAATACGGGTCGATCCCACGGGGAAAGAATATTTGATTTTAGTTCAAGTTGGACATATCCTTATGTTTGGAAAATCAAATGTTGTATTTTGGAGTGCGATTATCACTAAAGAAATTAAAATTACAACTTTAAATGACAAGAGATAAGTAACAGAAATTTAGCCAATTGATTGAAGAATGTCGTCGTTTCCACGCCGAGCCTTTGATGAAGATCGCTCCGCCTAGGAAGTCGACGCCGTGAGAGGATTTGAAGAAGACTTACCGCTTTGGGTATGATTGAATGATTGAAACACTCAAGATGACAAGGTTTGGATAGAACAAGTTTGAAAACTTAAGTTTGAAATCATAATAGAATTCAAGTAAAAATAGGGATTGGAAGAAAAAGCATAACTTCAAATCTGGACAGAATTAGAAGAAGTGTAAAACATGAAAGTTGTAGAGAATTGAAAAAGGCAGAACTTTGATTAAGAACACAGAGACAGAAAATAAGAGGAAGGCACTGAAAAAGCAAGATCTATCCCTGCTGGTGAATAGTAACTGACAGAAAAATAGCATCTTGTAAAATTAATTCTAACTCTAAAAATACACAGAATTAGACAAGGTGGTAGAAGAATGAAATGGAGATCTATAAGAGAGGAACAAAGTTGATGAAGAACTCAGATTAAAAAGAGGTCTAGAAACGCTTCAAAACATAAGAAAACTAGAATGTCTCACCACGGATGAACAGTAAACACCTAAAACAGTACTTAAGAAAACGGACCAGAACTCTATGAAGTAGGAAGAATTTGAAGAAATGATCAACAGAGAAGCTGAAGAAGACTTACAAATAAACAACTTTTGTGAAGAAATCAAATTGAAATAAAGATTACAACCATGCGAAATAAGGCTAAGAACAGGCTGAATTCAAAAATGAAACTTTTATTGAAATAAGAACAACTTACAACTTTGACTTCAAAAGCTTGGAAAATACAACTTGATGCACTCAACAACTTCAGAAATGTAAAGAACAACTTACATTACAAGTGACCCAAGCTAGCTCTCCCCCTTGCAACCTTGCCATCTTGCTAATTCTACTTGCTAACTCCCTTGCTTCAAGACCAATGCACCCTTTAGATAGGGGTTACAAAAAACACTCCATCAATACAAACAAGTGTACCTAATTTTAGCCCAAAATGGTAGGCAGGTAGGTTCTGCCCACTTTGCCATTTTTTTTCGGATTTTTCCAAATTTTTTTTGGAATTTGTCTAGGCCTTTTCCTCTCTCTTTCTCTCATTTTCTCTCTTTTCTCTCTCTGCCGGCGCAACGAGCCGGCCGGGTAGGCCGCCCACCGTTAGGCGCTGTGGGCCCCTGTGCGCCGAACCCGCCATGCGTCGCCATGTGTCGCGAGCGGCGTGTGCGCCGCGTGCGGGCCGCGCCTGCTGCCGGGTCGCCACGATCCCCCTCTGCGGCCGTCGCCGCCTTCGCTCGCCAACCGCCACGACCCCCCCCCCCCGCCCCCGCATCGTCGCCCGCGCCATTCACGCGGGCGGGAAGGGGCGGGGGGTGGGTTTTGAATATATTTTTTTCATTTTTTTATTTTATTATATATATATATATCTATATATATATATAGGATAGAAATAGTTAGAAAAATATAAAAAAATATCAAATAATTTTATTTTTTTCTAATTTTTTTTTCTTATCTTTTTGAACAAGTTTCCGGGCTTTTGGCCCAGTTGAACATATATATTGTTATTCTTTTTTTTCTTTTTCTTGGAGCTTTCCTCGAACTGCGTGCCTACATAAATACATAAAAATTATCATAAAAATTTATTTAATTTCAAAAAATTAAACATTTGATATAAAATCAACAATAAGTGTGAGAAGTGTATATTTAATATCAATTAAGCTCATAAAAATGCATATACTCATGAATTAAATGATAAAAATACACACTAATCAATTTCCCATCGGTCGTTCATTTGATTTGATTGCATACACCGATGCGGATTATGCTAAATGTATCGTTGATCGTAAAAGTACTAGCGGGTACTGTCAGTTTCTTGGTGGGTGTGGACGCACTTTTTATTAATTTCGTTTATTTAGTGCATTGATTCGTCTATTAAGTGCGTGAGCGTGCCAGTCACAAAGTGACGATTTATTGTGCGCTTGATCTGACTAATCAGACGATTGTGTGGTTCGTGTCGGGACCAAAATCCGCCGTGCCATAAAGGTCACGGCGTCATTTACATCCCCCGTACGAGGGAACACCCTTGATTGATCGCCAGGAAAAGGGGCCCTACGGCTATGAAATCGAAAGTGAGTAAACAAAGTTTGAAATTCGTGAATTGCGCGAAAATATCTCTCGACAGGGCAATGCTTAAATCATGTTGGTCGCTTGCCGACCATTTCGTGTTCAGACGGAAGTCCGCATTAGAAACATGAGGAAAGCGAATATAAGACCAGTGAAAATATATGCCCAGTATACAGCCAATTTACTGTTCAAGAACTGAGGGGAAGTGATGTGACACAACCTTGGACCTAATGCAAGCAAGCACAATCGCATTCAAATGGGCCGAATTGGGCCACCGCTCTATCGACACTCACCCAAGCCCGGGATAACTTGGCAATGCCAAGGTGAGGTTGAGGGGTTGGGCCCTTGCTGGTAGAGGGCCAGCAAGGCCAAGATTTGAATCCCAAAGGTTGTGGATGCCCAATTCAATGGGGCCGACAAAGTGCCAAAGGCACCGGGTTACTCTCTCTTCCCACGGTGATCACTCAAAGCAACGGGGCTTGAGGATCGAGCTCTCACTCTCACTGCCAGCGGAACTAGGAACTAATATTGAAAGAACAAGCATGAATTAGAGCAAGGTTATAGAGCACTTACTCGACCGGTTTGAAGAAACCGGTCCCGCTCGGAGACGAGGGCGAGCGGGGAAGCGTGGGTTCCCCACACGCCGCGCCGGGGTAGCTTGACCTTATCAAACTAAATTACAACACTACACCTCTCGCAGGAGGGGGATCTTGGGGTGGGGGTTAATGGATTACAAACAATACTACCTCCACGTAGGGAGGGGCCTTCAGCCGGCCAAGCGGGGCGGGGAAATTAGAGTAAAGAGGGATGACTAAGTGACGGCATCGAATCTGCCTACTGTCTGCGAATAGGGACAGATAGTCGGTGTTTCTGCTGTAGAACCCGCTCAGAAATTCTGCTGGTGGCGAGACTGGTGGGGAAATCTTCGTAGCTGGGAAGGGAATGCCTCAGAATTTCTTTAATTTCTTCTGGAGTCGCTGCTGGCCTGGATGGAGGTTTGAACAGAGCCTCAGATTCTCGGACCGGCAGCTGCAGACTCCAGAAGAAATTAAAGAAATTCTGAGGCATTCCCTTCCCAGCTACGAAGATTTCCCCACCAGTCTCGCCACCAGCAGAATTTCTGAGCGGGTTCTACAGCAGCAACACCGACTATCTATCCATGTTCGCAGACAGCAGGCAGATTCGGTGCCGTCACTTAGTCATCCCTCTTTACTCTAATTTCCCCGCCCCGCTTGGCCGGCTGAAGGCCCCTCCCTACGTGGAGGTAGTATTGTTTGTAATCAATTAACCCCCACCCCAAGATCCCCCTCCTGCGAGAGGTGTAGTGTTGTAATTTGGTTTGATCAGGTCAAGCTACCCCGGCGCGGCGTGTGGGGAACCCACGCTTCCCCGCTCGCCCTCGTCTCCGAGCGGGACCGGTTTCTTCAAACCGGTCGAGTAAGTGCTCTATAACCTTGCTCTAATTCATGCTTGTTCTTTCAATATTAGTTCATAGTTCCGCTGGCCATGAGAGTGAGAGCTCGATCCTCAAGCCCCGTTGCTTTGAGTGATCACCGTGGGAAGAGAGAGTAACCCGGTGCCTTTGGCACTTTGTCGGCCCCATTGAATTGGGCATCCACAACCTTTGGGATTCAAATCTTGGCCTTGCTGGCCCTCTACCAGCAAGGGCCCAACCCCTCAACCTCACCTTGGCATTGCCAAGTTACCCCGGGCTTGGGTGAGTGTCGATAGAGCGGTGGCCCAATTCGGCCCATTTGAATGCGATTCTGCTTGCTTGCATTAGGTCCGAGGTTGTGTCACATCAATTGGTATCAGAGCAAGTCATTGACTTATCTCTACAAGTCAAGTCCTAGGGCATGCTTGCATTCTTGTCCAAACCGTGCATTGTCAAACCCATCATTGTTAACATTGAGTCTTGGGTCATATGGCCCCTCTCTCAATCATATCCCATGCATGCTTACCTAATGGAGAGCCCGTAGAAATTGATTTCATTGACCTAGAATCTGAAAATTGGGTGTCCCCCGATATCATTACCTCTCTTTGTAGGACCGGACAAATTGTGCAGAATGGAGACTAAGTCTTTATTGAATTCCATAAATGGTTCGGGAAGACTAAGTATTTGGATGGGGCTTAGTGTCAAAAGGGAACATTGGCGGGTCCATGTATAATCCTAGGTAAGAAATGGTTAGATGAAAGGAATGCCGACATCGACCCAACATGTCGGACTTGCCTAGTGCATCTGCCACACCTTTCGGGAACCTTTAAAAATAACAACCTTATATTCTCCCACCCGCGGGAATCCCGCCCTTATTCACCACCCCGGGTGCACCATACTCCGGCCATCATCACCCCACCATCAAAGAACCTTCCGCTCCATTAGCTTTGGAAGAAGTAGTCCACACCACAACCATAGGTCCCCATACCCAATTGGGCCCCATGACCAACTCTCCACCTAGGCCCATGGTAACCCCCTCCACCAATCCTCTCCTCACCATCCAACCCCCAACTACCCCTCCCACTTTCCCAAGCACCCTTCCCACTACCCCAAGCACCCCTTCCCTTCCCCAACACAACCCCCCCATTCCCAAGACAAAAAATTAACCCCACCCTTAAACCTATTTTCAAAGACCCTTTCCCTCTCACCCACCTTCCCAAATTCGTAGCTCCTCCTCCCACCACCTGTTAGACCCCCTTCCAGACCCTATTCTTCCCTTCCCCCACCTTAGAACACCCCCTCCTAGACCCCCTCACAGCCTGGGCTTCCCCCACACTCATCCACCCCCATTTCCCCTCCCATATACCCCATTCCCCCCCATCATCTTCAACCTACAGCTCTCAACCGAAGATCTGCAGAAGAGCAACAGCTTGCAGAGGTGACCACGGCTTCCCCCGGATGTTTCTGAAGGGTCAAGAGCCATCATTGGAAGCGTCTCCCAGTCTTCTTCGCAACGGAGGTGGATTCATCTTCATCCGAGTTGTGTGCTGCTCGGGAGCTCCGTTCTTCCACAGCTGCGCAGAGCTGCCCCGGCTGAGTACCAGAGCCGGATTAGAAGCTCTGCCACGGCGAACCTCGGAGGAATCAGCCCACAAGATCTTCTACAAAGTTCTTATTCTTTCTGTATACTTTCAGAATCAAGAAGCGGAATTCCATTCGGCATCCTGTGGCAGGAGTTATCCTTTTTCTCCCTCAGCTATGTGGCCCTGCTGCCCACAGTCGGCTTCGACCAGCCACCATTGTTATGCATCCCATGCTCTTCTCCGACATCGGTTGGCTTCCCCATCAGTTTTTCTGTGAATAGGACTCGTCTAAGATTCCAAAAAATATGACGGTGCTCAATTCCGAGTTTGGGAGCTGTCGGGGCATCCTCTGCAACTAACGGTTGGAAACCAGGAGCTAGCTCTGCAGAAATCCTGATCCGGGGAGAAAGCTTCACCACGACAAACCCCAGAGGAACCAGTCCACAAGCTCTTCTGTAAAGTTCTTCCTCGGCTTGTCTACTTTCAGAAACAAGAAGCGGAAGTCCATTCAGCATCCGGGAACAGAAGTTACCAATTTTCTTCCACGGTCGCGCGACTCTATCTTCCACAGTCTGCACCAACCCCTCCTCACTCTTCTGGTTCTGCAGTTCGTCTCCGGCATCCTCTGGCGTCCCCGTTTCTTTTTCTACAAAGAGGACTCACCACGGTTCTAACAGAACTGACGGCACCTAATTTGGAGTTCGGGAACGGCCGGGACAGCGTCTTCTTCCTACTGTTGGTGACCTGCTACTGTCAGTCCGAGAACCAGAGGCCCTGTTCGAGCTCCCGCCCCGACCGGCAGCCACCCCAGGAGAAATTAACAAAATTCTGAAGCATCCCTGATCCTGTAACGAAGAGTTTCCCACTGGTCTCGTCCCGGGAAAAATTCCAGAGACAGATCTATAGCTCCGGCACCGACTGTCTGTCCTCATTGGCTGAAAGGAGGCAGATTCGGCGTCTTCGTTGCTTCAACATCTTCGACTTAGTTTCCCCCTCCCCGCTTGGCCGGCTGAAGGCTCCTCCCTGTGTGGAGGTAATTTTGATTGTAATCATTTAATCCCCACCCCAAGATCCCCCTCCTGCGAGAGGCGTAGTGTTGTAATTGATTTGAGCAGGTCAAGCTACACCGCCGCGGCGTGTGGGGATCCACTCGCCTCCCCGCTCGCCCTCGTCTCCGAGCGGGACCGGTTTCTTCAAACCGGTCGAGTAAGTGCTCAAACCCTCACTCCATTTAGTGCTTGTCTTTCAATATTAGTTCTTAATTCCGCTGGTTATGCGAGTGAGAGCCCGATCCTCAAGCCCCGTTGCTTTGAGTGATCACCGTGGGAAGAGAGAGTAACCCGGTGCCGTTGGCACTTGGTCGGCCCCATTGTCTTGGGCTTCCACATCCATTGGGAATCAAGTCTTGGCCTTGCTGGCCCTCTACCAGCAAGGGCCCAACCCCTCAACCTCACCTTGGCATTGCCAAGTTACCCCGGGCTTGGGTGAGCGACGAGAGAGCGGCGACCCAAATTGGCCCATTTAGATTGCGAATGTGCTTGCTTGCTTAAGTCCAAGGTCGTGTCACATCAGAAAGCGGTTGAAACCCGATCGGAACAAATCAAATTCAGTTAGTTATTGGCTCATGACAAGGTCATGCTTTGGATAAAAAATGGGGTGAGTCCCGAGATCCAAGTATAACTTGTCGGAGCGGCATCGATATTCCATACCCGGGGTCTAAGGAAGGTGAGGGTTCTGGAGCGGATGCAGCCATGTTCAATATTCTTCGTTTATTTATTTATTTCCTTATTATCATTGTTATTTGGAAGCATTAGTGTGTTTGTTTTCTATCATCGTTACTTCGTATCTTTTCGTTTATTTGTATTTTTATTATTACATGTTATTTATTATTATTTATTATATATTTTTTTGTGTGTATGTATTTTATTCCCATTATTACCTTTTGTTTGATTATTATTTGTTTAGTACTCTTATTTATTACATTTTTTAATCATTTATTTATCACTTTTATTCTATTATTATTATTATTTTATCACTTATTTGGCCATTATTTATTTTTGTATATATATGTTTTTATCTTCAATCACTTTTTATTATTATTTCTCCATTTCTCTTGAGTGAGAGTCTCACTTGTTCTTATTATTTGTTGGTTTTATTATACATATATATTCATATATTGGATGGGGAGGATCGTATGTGCATGGGGTTGAGTATTTAGTGTTAAGAGGGATTAATGTGGTTATACTAGTGATGTTGCATTTATTATTAGTTTAAAGAGATGCCATGCAGAGGGGTTGGGCATATGCATTTATATTGTTTATTGCGATGGGCATAAAAAAACCTTTTTTAATCGATTAACATGAACGTGCATGTGTAACGTGGATTACGTGTGTGCTATATGCATGTGTGTGTTAACGTGAAGTCAGAAACGGTACGTGGTTGTGTTGGATGTTTTCTTCTTTAACGGAGGGATGGGTGCGCCGATGGAACCCAGCGAGGTGCTATCGGCGGAACACCCAGTCGGCCTGCATTTTTTTTAATATATATACGTGGGGGTTTCATCTCGGCGTGCCTATCTCTCGGCGTGTTTTTGGCGCCGAGAGATAATGGCATCGAGGGGAGCCCCGGGTGACTCTCTTTTTATGTTTTGTTTAGCATTTTTTTTTACTTATCATTATTATGATTATTATTATTTATCATTTGTTCATTTGTTTATCTCTCTTTTACTATTATCATTATTATGTATTTTCATTTGTTTATGTCTTTATTATTATTATTATTATTATTTTTATTTTTATTAACAATTCGTCATTTAATCTATGTGTCTGGCAAAAATCCGGCAGCATCTCCCCTATACCCGGAGGGTTGATGGGGTATATAGGAAACTGTCCACTGAGAGCCGAGACAGAATCCATAATAAAGATGGGCGTAACCCGAGATCCAAAAGGATCACAATTCGACGGGACGGTGTCCACTTATCGTGGTACTTATTAATATCCCCTCTGAAGAGGCCATGGGAGAACATGCAGTAGCAGAACTCCATAGACCAATGGGGTGAAGATAGATCTAGCTTAGACTAGTATAATGTAGGGGCATTCCCCGTTAATTTAACACCTGTGTGGCCTTGAGTGAATCCCCCTGGGTTTCCTTCCGAATGACGTGATGAAAAGTGGCTAGAAGTTTTAATAAGAGTCAACATGTGAAGGTCTCGGCGCAAAGGCTCCGGCTCGGCATGGTTTACGGCATACAAGGCTCTCGGCGCAAGGGTCCCGGCGCAAGAGTTCCGGCGCGAAGGTTCCGGCATGGTCTCGGCGGGAAGGGGTCTCGGCGCGCTGGAGAGCAGGCCGCCGATCGGCGCGAGCAGCACCCGGCGTGGAACTCGCGCCGAGGGAGGGTCGCGCCGGGGGGTCGTGCCGGGAGGCCGTTAAGGGGCTGATAGAAGGTTTTTTGAGGGTTTCGGAGGGGGGCTTTGAGCTGAGAGTTTTAAAGGCTTTATCTGAGGACTTTAAGGGGGGATTTTCTGAGGGGAGTTTTACTCTTGGGTTGCAGAGGCTCAGGGATTTCAGACTATAGGAACTTCTAAAGGTTTCTCGGTTTCTGAAGGGTTTGATGCCGGGGGAACACTGTTCGGAGGATTACACCAGGAAGATTAAGATCCTCACACTTTAAACACCATCGGAGACTAACCGAATATCCGGTCTGATAGAACAGACCTTGACAGCGTATGCCACAAATTTCAACGGGAGGTCACGAGATGGTCTGTCTCGGATTCCCGGTGTGATCGTGAGATTTGGAGAGTAACGACGAGGCTCAAGGGATGGAGCCACGAGGATGACCGGAAAAACACGCAAATCAGGGGCTCTTGGAAGCTTGGGATCCCAACAATCCATGGATTTGGATGATAAGATCCACCACCGTTTCTACAAAAAGAAAGAACAGAGGAAACAACAAAGAGCAATATGTCTCCCTTCTCATGCTGGTTCCGGGAAATAATGGACACCTGCAGATGCTGGAGACGTAGCCTCAAGAAATCAATCACTCTGAGAAGGGAATACCGTTTACATTCGAAATTAGAACAAAGGAAGAAAAGAAACTCCGTTCATTCATCTTTTCTTGCAAAGAGCTACATTGTCCCAGAGAAATCGGATCTAGGAATCTGGGATGACATGCGTTTGAGAAAGAACAGGGGAGTGGGGAATAATATACATCAGAAAGAAAACAAAAGACGGTGGGGGAGGGCGGAGCATTGACTCCTCTCCCTCCCATACAGCCCACCTTCCACTCCTTCTTCCTTCAGACTTCGAAGCAGCCGCTCAGCCGTTCTCTTCTATCTTCCCCTTTCTCGGTGGTCTAGAGCAGAGGCCAACCGTTCGAGCGAGAAAGAAAGAGAACTAGAGCCCCGAAGAGAAGAACCAAAAAAGCCGAACCTCTTTTCTCTTCGCCGCAGGAGACTTCATATAGGGGGCTCGGAGTCTTCTCGTTCGAGGGGGACTTCTCCGGGTCTTGCCTCTGATTCGTCGACGCCGCTGGCGCTCTTCTCGTGGCATGTTGCAGCGGTTGTTTCACTGGAGGAGGCCCGCCGGGAGCGGGGTTTCCCCTTGTGGGACGTCCGCACGCCTGCCTTCGTCGTTGGGGAATCGAGGCTTGCCGGAATGGTGCTGCGCGCCGCTACTCTTGAGAACGGAGCTCCACGAGCATTGAATGGACAGGACCGGGAGCAGGGGCCTTCGTTCGGACTGGGACAAAGATCCACCGGGCGTAGGCAAGGGGCTGGTGGTCGCTGCTGCAGACCGCTGGTCGCCGTGACCGGCCAATGCGGTTGCTCCGCGTTTGAGAGAGAAGCTGGAGAGGGGAGACACGCGAGGAGTGAGACAGACACTGGGTGAACAGTGTCCGCCGAATTTCCTCCTATTTCGTATATTTTTCTTGAAACCCCCTCTCCATTTCTCCACCCCCCCTTTCTTCCTTTAATTTTGTGTATGTGCCCTCTTCCGATTCTTCTCTTATCTTATTTGGGTTTCTCTCATATTTGGGCCTTCCCACATACTTGGCCCATCTGAAAAATGGGCTACCCCTTTCTTCTTCATATTTTTGGTGTCCACAAATGCCCCCCAGCCGCGGGCGGCGCAAGTGAGGGACGAGTGCGCGGGGCTCGCAGATGTGGACCTTCTCAGCATATTGCTCTATTCTCCGAGCCGTAAAATCATTGGTCCGGTATAAATTTGCGGGAAAGCGCTCACCCCTTCAGCGAAGGGATGAGGGATCGCTTCACCACATCGATGCGCGGATCGAGACGTCTAGCCTGAGTATGGGGGGTTCAGTCATCGGCATGGGGTCGATGCAGAAGCAAAGAGACAGGATTCTATGCGTCGATCTGGGCGAAGGGCCTAAGCCGACTGGATGAGGCCGATCCCGAGAGGGGTCGGCTAGTTGTGCTGAGTTACGGAAGGGTGTTCATTCATCGACTCGGACGGGAGGTCAAGCCGAAGGCTTTTAAGAGGGCTCCAACGGAGTGAGATGGATTTTATACATTCGGGTGGAACGTTCAAAGCGAAGGGTTTATTTGTTGGTGCCGACAGGGTGTCGGGAGCTGATGTGGTCTATTCATTGGCACGGGATGAGTGCCAAGTCAAAGGGGTCTTCCATTCATTGACTTGGACGGAAGGTCCGAGCCAAGCAAGAAGGTTCTTTTTGTTCATTGGCTTGGACGGAAGGTCCGAGCCAAGCAAGAAAGTTCTCTTTTTTTTTTCATTGACTTGGACGGAAGGTCCGAGCCAAGCAAGGAAGTTCCCTTCTTTTCTTTTTCTCCCCTTTTTTATATTGGCTTGGATGGAAGGTCCGGGCCAAGTAAGAAGGCTCTATCTCTTTTTTATTCATTAGCTTGGACGGAAGGTCCGAGCCAAGCAAAGAGGTTATTTTTTGTTCATTGACTTGGACGGAAGGTCCGGGTCAAGCAAAGGAGGTCCTTTTGTTCATCGACTCAGATGGGAGGTCCAATCCGAGTAAGGAGTTCTTTTTGCTCATCGACTTGGACGGAAGGTCTAAGCTAAGGGTTTATTCGTCGGTGGGACATGGAGTTGTAATATTGAGGTGGTTTATTCATTGACACGGGGTTAGTGCCAAAGCAAGGATATTTGTATTCATGGCACTAGACGGAAGGTCCAGGCCACTGGTTCGTTCATGGATGCCGACAGGGAGTCGGAGATTGACGTGGTTTATTCATTGACATGGGGCTAGTGTCAAAGCAAGGGTCTTTTTACTCATGGGATCGGATGAAAGGTCCGGGCCAATGGTTTATTCATCGATGCCGATAGGAAGTCGGAGACCGACATGGTTTGTTCATTGACACAGGGTCAGTGTCAAAGCAAGGGTATTTTTGTTCATGGAACCCGACGAAAGGCCTGGGCCACTGGTTTATTCGTCGATGCCGACAGGGTGTCGGAGACCGACGTGGTTTGTTTGTCTCTTCTCCTCTTCATCAGTGCCGACAGGCGTCCGAAGCTGACATGGTTTATTCATTGACGCGGGGTTAGTGTCAAAGCAAGGGTATTTTTGTTCATGGAACCAGACGAAAGGTCTGGGCCACTGGTTTATTCGTCGACGCCGACAGGGTGTCAGAGATCGACGTGATTTGTTTGTCTCTTCTCCTCTTCATCAGTGCCGACAGGCGTCGAAAAGTTGACATGGTTTATTCATTGACACGGGGTTAGTGTCAAAGCAGGGGTCTTTTTGTTCATGGAACCAGACGAAGGGTCTGGGCCACAGGTTTGTTCATCGATGCCGACAGGGGGTCGGGGACCGACATGGCTGGCTTGTTTATTGAAACATTCTCGGAGATAAAAGTGAATGCTCATAAAGGGAGATTGACTCCTCCCTCCCCTTCTTTTTATTATATAATGTTTTTTTCTTTTTTTTTCTTTTTCTTTTTCTTTTTTTCTTTTTCTTTTTGTCTCTCCTTTTTCCTTCTCTTTTTTTTCTCTTCTCTCTTTTTTATTCTTCTCTCTCTTTCTTTTTAACATGAGATAAATAATACCCAAACCACCTCGGTAATAGTGCCCAGGGTGGGTCGGAGAAATGTGTCATGCATTAGAATGGGGGAAGATGAGAGTGGTACAACTTCAAATGTCTACCGTTGAGGGGTGGAAACTGAACCTCCCCCCGATGGTTGACGATTACATATGCTCCACCCTCGTAGACTTTCTGGACTACATAGGGTCCGAGCCAATTCTCATTCAGCTTGCCCTTGAGATTGGAAGCCATGACTTCTCTTCTCTTGACCATGACAAGGTCACCCTTTTTGAATTCACGTTCCTTGATGAGCTTGTCAAAGGCACGCGCTATTCGGGCCTGATAGACCTGGATGTTCTGCTGAGCTTGAAGCCTTTTTCCCTCCAGGTTGGAGAGCTCTTCGAGCCTTCGCTCGACATTTGTCTGCCCTTCCCGGACCAACCCATGTTGGACTGCGACCCGGAGGGAGGGTATTTCCAGCTCGATAGGGACGATTGCCTCTGAGCCATATACCAGGGAAAAGGGTGAACAACCCGTTGGAGTTTTGTACACAGTTCGATATGCCCACAGGGCCTCGTACATTTTTTCTTCCCAGTCTCTCTTGTTAGAACTGACAATTTTGGACAGGAGAGTGCAAAGAGTCTTATTGAAAGCTTCAGCCAAGCCATTGGCCTGTGGGTTGTAGGGGGTTGACATCCTCCAGTCGATTTTGTACTTCTCTGCCAGCCGGTAGACCTTCTGGTTGCGGAAGTGACTTCCATTGTCTGAAATAATTCGGTTCGGAGTGCCAAACTGGAATATGATGTTGCGATGGACAAATCTGGTGACGATCTCCCCAGTCACTTCTTTCAAAGCAACAGCCTCCGCCCAGCGGGAGAAGTAATCAGTTGCGGCCAAGATGTACTTGCACCCAGCTGATGATGCGGGTAGTGGACCCACAACGTCTGTTCCCCATTGGGCAAAGGGCCAGCTGGGCAGTGTTGGATGTAGGGGCACGGGCGGTCTCCTGGGCACCGTCGCATGCTCCTGGCATTTTTGACAAGACTTGGCAAACTTGCAGCAGTCGTCGAACATTGTCGGCCAATAGTAGCCGAGCTTCTTTATTTCAATCTTCATTTTCGGTCCTGCCTGATGTGCACCAGCTGTTCCGGCGTGAACCTCTTTCATGACCTTCCAAGCTTCTTCAGTGGATAAACATCGGAGGAGCACCTTCCGTTTGGCATCTGCCATAATTCGGAATAGAATCCCATTCCGGACCTCGTAAGAATCTTTTATTCTGATCAGCTTGATCTTCTCTTCTCTCTGCCTGGGTAGTTGCTGGTATTTAAACCACTGTAAAAGGGGGTCTCTCCAGTCAGGCGGGCTAAGGGCTTCTGCTGTGATGACCTCAAGTTCTTCTTCTTCTGGCCCTCCAATCATGCTAGGCACTTGGCGCTGATTCACCACCCGGATGCTGAGGGATCCATCTGGTGGGACTGCTAATGAACTTGCCAATTTTGCCAGTGCATCGGCTTGTGCATTTTCCCCCTGGCAACATGGCCTATCTCAATGAGGTAGAACTGCTGCATGAGCCATTTCGCCTTAGCATGGTAAGGGAGTAACTCAGGTTTTCGGACGTCAAACTGTCCCTGGACCTGCTTGACGACTAGCAATGAATCGCCAAACACATGTAAGATTTTAATCTCCATTTGCAAAGCAACTTGGAGACCAATGATCAGAGCTTCATATTCTGCCTCATTATTTGTGCAGGGCTTGTTAATGGAGCAGGATGTGTGCAATACTTCTCCCTCAGGGGATTTAAGGACGATGCCGGCCCCGGCCCGTACTTTTGTGTGCCCAGACGGGGTTGTTTCTGTTCTCGAGGCTCCATCAAAGTGTAGCTGCCAGGCAATCTGTTGGGCTTGGTCTACCTCTAGTGTTTCATCTTCAGGCAGCTCCGTGGCCAGTGGGGAATCTTCAGGCACAGGGTGTGCTGCAAAGAAATCGGCCATGGCTTGACCCTTAATGGCCTTCTGAGGCACGTAAGTGATGTCAAATTCCATTAACAATACTGCCCACTTGCCGAGACGCCCCTTCAGGACTGGCTGGGAGAGAATATGCTTGACTGGGTCAGCCTTAGAAATCAGGCTCACTTCATGCGAGAGCATGTAATGCCTCAGCTTCTTGACTGCGAAGACCAAGGCAAGACAAACCTTCTCAATCGAGGTGTATTTTGCTTCTGCCCCCATTAGTCTTCGGCTAAGGTAATAAAGAGCTTGTTCCTTCCCCTCATCATTGTTCTGGGCGAGCATTGCCCCCAGCGAACATTCGTGGCAGCTATATATAGAATAAGTGGCCTCCCCTTGACAGGTGCCCCCAGTACAGGCGGGGTCTTTAAGTAATCCTTCAGCCGATCAAAGGCCTTCTGACATTCTTGGTTCCAGTTGAAAGGTGCATTCTTCATCATTAATTTGTGGAATGGTTGACAGCGCCCTGACAAATTGGAGATAAATCTTCGGATGTAGGCTAGCCGGCCTTGTAGGGACCTTAACTCTCCCAAATTCTCCGGAGGAGGTAGCTCCTGAATGGCTTTTATTTTAAAGGGGTCGATCTCGACCCCCCTATATCAGACAATGAAGCCGAGAAACTTTCCACTGGAGACGCTGAAGGCACACTTCATTGGGTTCATTTTCAGCTCATACCGCCGGAGTCTCTCGAAGATGACTCTAAGGTCATTCAGGTGATCCCCCCTTTTCTTTGTCTTGACGACCAGATCGTCGATGTAGCATTCGACTTTGCTATATAGCAGTTCATCGAATATCTTGGTCATCGCCCGTTGGTAAGTGGCGCCAGCGTTCTTGAGGCCGAAGGGCATCCTTTTGTAGTGGAATATCCCTTTAGGTGACCGGAAGGCCGTATGAATTTGGTCATGTTCAGCTATCCATATTTGATTATAGCCGGATGATCCATCCATGAAGGACAAGGCCTCATGGCCGGTAGTTGCATCAATCATCACTTCGGTGACGGCACCGGGAAGTCATCTTTTGGGCAAGCTTTATTCAGGTCGCGGAAGTCCACGCAGATCCTGATCTGTCTATTCTTCTTCTTCACTGGCACAATGTTGGCCAACCAAGTAGTGTATTGGTTTTCAGCTACAAAATCGACATCTATGAGCTTGTCGACTTCTTTGCAAATCTGTTTTATAAGCTCTGGCCTCATACGCCTGGGGGGCTGCTTCACCGGCTCCACCTTGGGATCAATAGCCAGAATGTGTTGAGTTACGCCGGGGCTCAGACCGGGCATCTCTTTGTAGTTCCAGGCGAAACAGTCCCGGAATTCTTGCAGCAACTTGACATATTGTCCCCTCTCCTGCGGAGGAAGAAGGGCACTCAGAAAGGTCGGCCTGGGGTCGCTTTCCGTGCCTAGATTGATTTCAATGAGCTCATCCACTGTGGCCTGGCCGCCATCTTCAATTTCTGGAGGCGCTGGTAGCAGGTCGATGAAATCCTTGTCTTCACCATCTTCTGCTTCAAGGACACCATAGGCGTCTTCTTGCTCTGCCTCGTTGGGTAAAGAGGCTTTGCTTGTTTCCCCCTCTATTAGGCTTGCTGTGTGTGGCTTTGGGGGGCTCTCTTGTGTGGAGAAGTAAAGGACTTCTTCGGGATCTTCTTTGTAATTGTCATAGATGGCTCTTGCAGGAGCTAAGGTGATTGATTGCCATACTGGGGGCTGCTGCTCTGCTGGTGGCTGGGGCTGCCCATTCTCAGCTGCATCTTCAAAAATCTGGTGCTGAACTGACACCATGTAGACACTTCTTTCATGGCCGCCTGCCACATGGGGGCGTGGCGGAGCGACCACATAATCTCCCATTCTGAGCTCATCTCTCTCAATCAGGTCTTGAGCAATGTCCTTGAAGACGTAGCAGTCTTCGATGAAGTGGCCCAGTATTTGGTGATAGGGGCAGAATGAGGGGTCACCGCTCTTGCGAGCATCTTGCGGCCTCTTTGACCTTGGGAGGGAGACCTTGCCATAGTAGCAGGCCCAATCAAAAATTCCTCGAGTTTTATTCCTTGGGAAAGAGTAGGGCCTTTGCATCTTCTCCCGCAGCGTGGGGCTTCGCTCGACTGATCGCTCGGCCGGGGAAGCAGCTACATCCCTACCCTCCCTTTTCAGGTGCCCGGGGACGTTTGGGACGGTGTTCGAGGACCGGTGCGCACCGATGCTTTGTCGACAGAGGATGCCTCTAATGAGTATAGTCATTTCGGCCAAACGAACCTTCAACATTTCGATCTCTCCTTGTTGCCGACAGTACAGGGCAAATAGGGTAGAGTCGCACCGAACGAGGCCCGGGGCTCGACCCGTTTCCCCATCCTTTGGGTCAGTATCAGACGAAGGCAATGGCGTACTGCTACTGTGGTCATTCGGGATTGGTCCCCCGGAGGAGGACGGGGTCTTCCCCTTATTCTTGCAGGGAGGTGGATTCCATAGGAATATTTCTTCATCTTGTTCTTCGTTGGCCAAAGGCATAAGGTGCTGACGGCCTTCAACCTACCATGGGCCTGCAGTGCTTGCGTGGCTATTGCTGCCTAGCGCCGAGACTGATATCACATCAGCTTCATAGGAATCTTCTAGTGAAAAGCCCAATCCTGGATGCCGGGTGATTTGCAACAACCGCCGGTCCAGGTTTGGCGGGTTCCACATTTTCTTGAACATTTCTTTCCGACTGGAGAGCTGGCAGAAGGGGATCCCTTGCTTTCTGGCCATCTTGACCACAGGACCGGCTGTGTCAGGAAGTCCCATTATTGGGACGAGTGGGTCGTGCAGCTCATCGGGGAGTCTACAATCATCATCCCCCTTGACCGGGTGCTCCTTGGCCACATAAAAGATGGTAGGCAGACCCTCGGGGTTGGGCACCTCGAAGGTCCTTAACGGTTCAGCCACCTGGCAGTCAGCTTCTGCAAGAGGCTTGATGATCCCGGGAGGGACCCTAATGTCTTCCAGCAAGTCTTCAAGGTATAATGTTCCCGGTGTAGGGTAGATGGGAAGGTAGGTGGCCCGGAATACCCCTTCTGCTTCAAAAACAAATGACACCTGAGGGGGGGCCACATAGCCAGGCGGTGGTGGAGGAAACCAGCTATCAGGCTCTGCCTTCTTCTTTCCTTTGTCCTGAGTAGCTTGGGAGGCTTGCTTCGGCTTTTCCAAATAAAGATTAGCATCTGACAAGTGACATTCGAACACTTCGAAAGGATGGAGGTCGGAGAAGATTCTCTCCTCTTTCCCGTCGCTGGGGTACTTGATGCATTGGTGCAGAGTGGATGGTACCACCCTATTTTGATGTAGCCAAGGTCGGCCGAGCAACGCCTTGTAAGAGGTGTTGGAGTTGATCACATGGAATTGGACCTTGGTGGTGAAATCACCGAGGGAGAGGTTGAACTCTGCGACCCCCATAGGGACTTCGCACTTCTGGTTGAAGCCGGCAATCTTGACGTTCCTGACCTCGACCAGGTGTACGTCAAAGTAATGCTTCTGATACACCCGATAGGGGAGTATGTTAACTGCTGCCCCAGGGTCGATCAAGACTCTGTTGATGGGATGCCCATTCAGCTGCCCCTTCATGTAGAGTGGCCTGTTGTGGCTACAGGTAGGTAGAAGCATATCCTCTTCTGTGAAGGCCACAGCTACTTCAGGTGACATTTCTGCGAGGCAGGCTTCAGCATATGCTGGTGTCTGGAGTGCAGTAATGACGGCTTGTCGTGTCTCTTCATCTAGAGATAGGATTTCCCAGACGGTGAACCTGGCTGGGATCTTCTTCAGGTGTTTGACTATTCTGTTGCTGGCTCGGACCTCGAGCAACTTCATCTCGTCGGCTCTACTGCGCCTGCCTCCGCCTTGAACCTGGGGAGCTAGCTCGGTGGGTGCCTCTTCCGCTGGGTCGGGTGCCGCTTGAGCTTGCGGAGCCTGCTGGGTCACTTCCTTTTCTTTCATGAACTCAGCAAGGTTCGGGGTGTTGTCAGGTTCTTGCCTTGGCCGAGGAGGAGTCAGTACCAACGGGGCCGAGGGGCTACCCGTCTCTTTGGTCTGCTGGGACTCGCGGGGGCATGGATGCTTTCCCCTCTGAGTCGTAAGAAATTCAATAAATGAAGGGGCGGCCTAGCCGACCAGTTCTCCGGGGTAGAGACCTAAGGGAGGGGGAATCTCCACGCCTTGGACCCTAGGCTCGGGAATGTGGTACGGTTGTTCACCCCTGAGCAGGATGCTGTGGTCGGCCTGAGGAGGACGTCCCCACTTCCTTCCCGACCTGGTGACATGTTGGGAGGTGGATGCTTCAGCTTGATTCACCTCTGATGGCTCGACGGGCACTTCTTGCTCCTCCTCTCTCAAGGAGAGGGCTGTGTCAAATAATGTTGAGAGGGTGTTGCAAGAGAGGACAACCTCACTCTTCTTCTTGTTTCTAGGTCTTCTCTTCTTCTTTTTCTTTTTCTCTTCAGTGGCTGGCAACTGCTCTTGGGGAAGCTCACCCCACAAGAGAGGCTCTTCTTTCGTCTCGGCTTCTGCTTCTGGAGCTAGTTCGAGTGACTCGAACTCCTCCCAAGGGACATACTCCTTCAACTCCACTGGCTGGATCTCGGGCTGCTCATAATCTTCAAGCCCATCAATAATAGCTTGGAGTCTTTCAACTGCAGGACTGTTTTCCTTGCGCACCCGCATCGGGACGTGTTTCTTCTTGTTGTGAGTGGGCCGCCTCATAACGAGCCGGGGGGCTGTGTCATGCAAAACAGGTGTCACCGGTGGCGGTAGGTCGGGGTGTAACATCCCTTATGCGAACCTCTGGAGTGGGCCGAGGAGCCTGTCTTCTTCTTCTGTTCTTCGTTGGTGCAGCTTGCCAACCTCCTTGATCATGAGCTGGCGCCATGACGAAGGCTTGATAAGTGGCTTGTGTACAGGCCTCCGCCCATTCTTCAGGCAGTTGTTGGTATGAAGATACCATGTTGACAGCGGTGCCGAGGCTCGGCACCTCGTGCGGCTGCGGAGGATCCACTCTGAGCTCCCCCATGTCCAGCTCTCCCTTCTTGATCAAGGACTCAATGGCATCCTTGAAGATGTAACAATCCTCAATGGTATGCCCAAGCATTTGATGGTATGGGCAAAAACGAGGATCATCCTTCTTCTTCAAGTCACCAGGCCTCTTTGGATCTGGTAATGTGATCTTGTTGTACTTGGTGGCCCATTCAAACAGGACTCGGGCTTTATCCCGAGGAAAGGAATACAATTTGTTCCTCATCTTCTCCCGCAGGGAGGGACCTTCCCGCCGTTCAGTGGAGGTGTTGGCCATCTCTTTGGCTTTCTCTTTCTGTTTCTCGAAAGCTTCGAAGTCCAGTGTATGAACTTCTGGCGGTGTTGGCCTCCTCTCAGCCTGCCTGACCCTCTGACTTGATGCAGCTGGAGCAGAAGAGTATCGAGCAAGGAATGCTTCGATCTCTGCCACTATGTTGTTCAGACGGTCGAACGACCTTACCTCAGCACCGATCATCCTCTCAAGGATCTCCTTCTTCAGATTTTGTTTACAGATCTGCACTGCGTCCTCCTGATGCGGGGGACGTTTGCACCTCATGCTGAGGTTCCTCCATCTCTTTATGTAGTCGAGTGCCGACTCATCATTTCTTTATCTTGTGGCGTAAAGCTCTGCCACGGTTACCTCCCACTCAGCTATGTAGAATCTTTCCTTGAATTTCTTCTGCATATCAGGCCAGTCGGCAATGGACCCGGCGGGCAAGCTCGAATACCACTCGAAAGCGAGCCCGGTAAGTGTCGAGCCGAAGAATTTAAGAAGATAAGCTTCATCCGCAGCTAGATCCCCCATAATGTTCACATAATAGGCAATGTGCTCCCTCGGAGACCCTTGCCCATTGAATTTTTCAAACTTCGGCGGCTTGGTGATGCCGATCGGTAGCCTCTTGGTAGCATAGTGTGCCGGGTAAGGTACCCGGTATACGTCGAATGGCGTGTGATCACCATCGCTCCTCTCTGCCAACTTCATATCTATCATTTGTTCGAGCATTAGTCTGCTTACTGTTGTCGGGTCAACCGGGTTTGGATAGAAATGGGTCGGTTGTGCCAGCGGCGTTGTTAACACTGTCGCCTGAGGTGCAATAGTGGACCCCTGGAATGGCAAGTTCGGTGGCGGGGCCGGTGTGATATGCTGTGGCTGATGCAGGGGTACGCCACCAGTGCAGGTAGGTATTGGGGGAGATACCGTCGCCTGTGGAGAAGCTTCCGAGGCCTGACCGTTTCTCCCAGGGGTCTCTGGTAATGCTTCAGTCTGCCCGGATGTTGAGGGTTGAGCAGCTCTTTCAGTTAGTTGTTTCCTTAACAATTCGATCTCCCGCTGATATTGCTGCATCATGTGTAATACTGCGGGGTCATTCATGGGAAGGCTAGGGGTGCCCCCCCTTTCTTCGATCGGCACCTCTTCGGATGAAGTGGATGGTCCTCCCGCCGTGCCTTCTGTATTAACATTGGCAGCCAAGGATGTTGAAGGTTCCTCATAGTTGGCCCCTCCAGTGTGGACTTGTGTCTTTTCAGCTGCCGCTTTCCCTCTTCTGGTAAGAGGTCCTGGCCTTGTGGCAAGCCTGGCTACTTCTTCGGGCTCGGTTGGTAGGGCCCCGTACCGGCCAGCTACCCCTGCCATGTTGCAGGTATAAACTCTTAGGTCTCTGCCTCTTCTTGTTGTTCTTCTCGATGGCCTACCCGGAAAGGCCAATCTGTCAAAGACCGACCTCCGCGGCTTCACTTCTTCCCTCGGCAGGGACTGATAATGCTCCTCAGAGCAGTTTCTTGACTCGGCACTGGGCATCGACCGGGTCTCTACTTCTTCAAATGCAGAGGCTACTGCCCCCAGTAATCTCTGGCGACCAAGGGGAGTGCTCCCCGGGCCCCGCAAGTAGTTCTTCATGGCTTGCTCGACTCCTTCCCAGTCCTGGTCAGGAGGAGAAGCCGGTGATGTCGCCCTGTTGGTAGCAACGGGCATGTGGGTTGCAGGCTCCACATGGGCAGCCTGATAGTGACGTCGATAGTGTCGACGGTGGATGTTCTCCGGTGGGGCCGGTGTAGTTAATGTCATCTGGTAGACGGGGGCCGATGTCTTGACCCGATCTCCTTGTTGTGCCCTTGCCGGGCGAAAGGTGTTGGGCCTCGCCTGCGCTGGTGAGGTGAACCGGGCCCCCTTGGGAACCCAAAGTTGCTTAGCTTTGGTGGGCCTGGAGGCCGACTGATGCTGCGGCACTGGGGCCGGAGTGGCGAGCGTCATCTTGCCCTTCATCTTCTCCAGTGCTTGAAAAGAGTTGCGCACTGGTACGGCGGGTACAATGCGATCCGGGATCACCTCGGAACGCTGTCCGTTAAGATGCACCCGGAAAGTCCCGACGACGGCCGACTTGCAGGTGCTGGAGAATCGGCCTCGGTATGATGTTGTGGCATAGCTCCTTCGGAGCCTCCTTTGGTGAGAGGCCGACCCTGGGTGAGAAGGGTCGGTAGTTTGGTGCACGTGGTGCACGTTGCAGCTCAGCGTCCCAGTCGGGACGGTCTTGGAAGTCTCGACCATTGATCGGTCGACAGTAGCTTTGGCGGCCCCCTGGATGGGAGCGTTACTTTCAGTCCTGTCAGACGCTTCCACGTCCAGCAGGTTCGTGAAGGCTACCCCAAGGAAGTTGGGGAAGCCTACCGCGGGAGGGAAGCTCCTGAAGCTGAGGGGGACGGCCAAGTAGCCGTTCCGAACATGGCTCTCGACGGCCTGTTGGCCGAACGTGGGGGCCATCCTGGTGCCCGAAATGCAACCTGCATTTGCAAATCAAACAATTAGCATTACATGAAAGGGGCCGTAGGGCCCTTAGTCCCGGCAAAGAGATGAAGGGTGATTTCGGTCCCACCGGGCGTGCCAGACTTGTGGACGCACTTTTTATTAATTTCGTTTCTTTAGTGCATTGATTCGTCTATTAAGTGCGTGGGCGTGCCAGTCACAAAGTGACGATTTATTGTGCACTCGATCTGACTAATCAGACGATTGTGTGGTTCGTGTCGGGACCAAAACCCGCCGTGCCATAAAGGTCACGGCGTCATTTACATCCCCCATACGAGGGAACACCCTTGATTGATCGCCAGGAAAAGGGGCCCTACGGCCATGAAATCGAAAGTGAGGAAACGAAGTTTGAAATTCGTGAATTGCGCGAAAATATCTCTCGACAGGGCAATGCTTAAATCATGTTGGTCGCTTGCCGACCATTTCGTGTTCAGACGAAAGTCCGCATTAGAAACATGAGGAAAGCGAATATAAGACCAGTGAAAATATATGCCCAGTATACGGCCAATTTACTGTTCAAGAACTGAGGGAAAGCGGTTGAAACCCGATCGGAACAAATCAAATTCAGTTAGTTATTGGCTCGTGACAAGGTCATGCTTTGGATAAAAAATGGGGTGAGTCCCGAGATCCAAGCATAACTTGTCGGAGCGGCATCGATATTCCATACCCGGGGTCTAAGGAAGGTGAGGGTTCTGGAGCGGATGCAGCCATGTTCAATATTCTTCGTTTATTTATTTATTTCCTTATTATCATTGTTATTTGGAAGCATTAGTGTGTTTGTTTTCTATCATCGTTACTTCGTATCTTTTCGTTTATTTGTATTTTTATTATTACATGTTATTTATTACTATTTATTATATTTTTTTTTGTGTGTATGTATTTTATTCCCATTATTACCTTTTGTTTGATTATTATTTGTTTAGTACTCTTATTTATTACATTTTTTAATCATTTATTTATCACTTTTATTCTATTATTATTATTATTTTATCACTTATTTGGCCATTATTTATTTTTGTATATATATGTTTTTATCTTCAATCACTTTTTATTATTATTTCTCCATTTCTCTTGAGTGAGAGTCTCACTTGTTCTTATTATTTGTTGGTTTTATTATACATAGATATTCATATATTGGATGGGGAGGATCGTATGTGCATGGGGTTGAGTATTTAGTGTTAAGAGGGATTAATGTGGTTATACTAGTGATGTTGCATTTATTATTAGTTTAAAGAGATGCCATGCAGAGGGGTTGGGCATATGCATTTATATTGTTTATTGCGATGGGCATAAAAAAACCTTTTTTAATCGATTAACATGAACGTGCATGTGTAACGTGGATTACGTGTGTGCTATATGCATGTGTGTGTTAACGTGAAGTCAGAAACGGTACGTGGTTGTGTTGGATGTTTTCTTCTTTAACGGAGGGATGGGTGCGCCGATGGAACCCAGCGAGGTGCTATCGGCGGAACACCCAGTCGGTGGCCTGCATTTTTTTTAATATATATACGTGGGGGTTTCATCTCGGCGTGCCTATCTCTCGGCGTGTTTTTGGCGCCGAGAGATAATGGCATCGAGGGGAGCCCCGGGTGACTCTCTTTTTATGTTTTGTTTAGCATTTTTTTTACTTATCATTATTATGATTATTATTATTTATCATTTGTTCATTTGTTTATCTCTCTTTTACTATTATCATTATTATGTATTTTCATTTGTTTATGTCTTTATTATTATTATTATTATTATTATTTTTATTAACAATTCGTCATTTAATCTATGTGTCTGGCAAAAATCCGACAGCATCTCCCCTATACCCGGAGGGTTGATGGGGTATATGGGAAACTGTCCACGGAGAGCCGAGACAGAATCCATAATAAAGATGGGCGTAACCCGAGATCCAAAAGGATCACAATTCGACGGGACGGTGTCCACTTATCGTGGTACTTATTAATATCCCCTCTGAAGAGGCCATGGGAGAACATGCAGTAGCAGAACTCCATAGACCAATGGGGTGAAGATAGATCTAGCTTAGACTAGTATAATGTAGGGGCATTCCCCGTTAATTTAACTCATGTATGGCCTTGAGTGAATCCCCCTGGGTTTCCTTCCGAATGACGTGATGAAAAGTGGCTAGAAGTTTTAATAAGAGTCAACATGTGAAGGTCTCGGCGCAAAGGCTCCGGCTCGGCATGGTTTACGGCATACAAGGCTCTCGGCGCAAGGGTCCCGGCGCAAGAGTTCCGGCGCGAAGGTTCCGGCATGGTCTCGGCGGGAAGGGGTCTCGGCGCGCTGGAGAGCAGGCCGCCGATCGGCGCGAGCAGCACCCGGCGTGGAACTCGCGCCGAGGGAGGGTCACGCCGGGGGGTCGTGCCGGGAGGCCGTTAAGGGGCTGATAGAAGGTTTTTTGAGGGTTTCGGAGGGGGGCTTTGAGCTGAGAGTTTTAAAGGCTTTATCTGAGGACTTTAAGGGGGGATTTTCTGAGGGGAGTTTTACTCTTGGGTTGCAGAGGCTCAGGGATTTCAGACTATAGGAACTTCTAAAGGTTTCTCAGTTTCTGAAGGGTTTGATGCCGGGGGAACACTGTTCGGAGGATTACACCAGGAAGATTAAGATCCTCACACTTTAAACACCATCGGAGACTAACCGAATATCCGGTCTGATAGAACAGACCTTGACAGCGTATGCCACAAATTTCAACGGGAGGTCACAAGATGGTCTGTCTCGGATTCCCGGTGTGATCGTGAGATTTGGAGAGTAACGACGAGGCTCAAGGGATGGAGCCACGAGGATGACCAGAAAAACACGCAAATCAGGGGGCTCTTGGAAGCTTGGGATCCCAACAATCCATGGATTTGGATGATAAGATCCACCACCGTTTCTACAAAAAGAAAGAACAGAGGAAACAACAAAGAGCAATATGTCTCCCTTCTCATGCTAGTTCCGGGAAATAATGGACACCTGCAGATGCTGGAGACGTAGCCTCAAGAAATCAATCACTCTGAGAAGGGAATACCGTTTACATTCGAAATTAGAACAAAGGAAGAAAAGAAACTCCGTTCATTCATCTTTTCTTGCAAAGAGCTACATTGTCCCAGAGAAATCGGATCTAGGAATCTGGGATGACATGCGTTTGAGAAAGAACAGGGGAGTGGGGAATAATATACATCAGAAAGAAAACAAAAGACGGTGGGGGAGGGCGGAGCATTGACTCCTCTCCCTCCCCATACAGCCCACCTTCCACTCCTTCTTCCTTCAGACTTCGAAGCAGCCGCTCAGCCGTTCTCTTCTATCTTCCCCTTTCTCGGTGGTCTAGAGCAGAGGCCAACCGTTCGAGCGAGAAAGAAAGAGAACTAGAGCCCCGAAGAGAAGAACCAAAAAATTCGAACCTCTTTTCTCTTCACCGCAGGAGACTTCATATAGGGGGCTCGGAGTCTTCTCGTTCGAGGGGGACTTCTCCGGGTCTTGCCTCTGATTCGTCGACGCCGCTGGCGCTCTTCTCGTGGCATGTTGCAGCGGTTGTTTCACTGGAGGAGGCCCGCCGGGAGCGGGGTTTCCCCTTGTGGGACGTCCGCACGCCTGCCTTCGTCGTTGGGGAATCGAGGCTTGCCGGAATGGTGCTGCGCGCCGCTACTCTTGAGAACGGAGCTCCACGAGCATTGAATGGACAGGACCGGGAGCAGGGGCCTTCATTCGGACTGGGACAAAGATCCACCGGGCGTAGGCAAGGGGCTGGTGGTCGCTGCTGCAGACCGCTGGTCGCCGTGACCGGCCAATGCGGTTGCTCCGCGTTTGAGAGAGAAGCTGGAGAGGGGAGACACGCGAGGAGTGAGACAGACACTGGGTGAACAGTGTCCGCCGAATTTCCTCCTATTTTGTATATTTTTCTTGGAACCCCCTCTCCATTTCTCCACCCCCCCTTTCTTCCTTTAATTTTGTGTATGTGCCCTCTTTCGATTCTTCTCTTATCTTATTTGGGTTTCTCTCATATTTGGGCCTTCCCACATACTTGGCCCATCTGAAAAATGGGCTGCCCCTTTCTTCTTCATATTTTTGGTGTCCACAGTGGATGCCTAGTTTCATGGGCCTCCAAGAAACAACATTCAGTAGCTCTCTCAAAGGGCGAGGTTAAATATATAGCTGCCGGAAGTTGTGGAGCCCAAGTACTTTGAATCAAAAATCAATTGCTTGATTTGGATGTGAAAATGAAATGTGTTCCAATCTTGTGTGATAATACCAGTGCAATCAGCTTGTCAAAAAATCATGTACAACATTCTCGGACAAAGCATATTGACATTCAACATCATTTCCTGAGAGATCATGTAGGAAATGGGGTCTTTGAATTAAATTTCATTGACACACATAATCAGTTAGCTGATATCTTCACAAAACCCCTAAATCAAGAACAATTCAGCAAAATAAGAAGAGAACTTGACATGTGCAAGGGTGAGAGCATACATACCTAGGTCTGCACTAGGATGAGTGTTGTATTTGCATAAAAAGTCAGAAGTATGAAGGGTAGATTGTGTGAAATGCATGCATACGTTGTGTATTTTGTGTGTGTGCATGATATCACCTTGTATGTACGAGTGTATATATATATATATATATATATATATATATATATATATATATATATATATATATATATATATCCTTCCTTGAAACATTTCTAAGACCAAATACTCTTTGATAAATAAATGTGGACTACTGACCTGGATATTCTAGACAGTCATTGAGGGTGAGGTTCAGAAAAATTCCTTATGTCATTTCATGTCAGAAGTCAATCCCACTCCCTTTCCTGCCATATTATATATATATATAATCCAAGGGAGGGCATGTTGGAGTTCAATTTTCAACCAAAAAAAATGTTGAAAATTTGGGTAGGCCGACCATTTCGGTCGACCGATTGGCTCGACGCGGTCGACCGAATACAGCGAACCGGCCGACCGAACCAACTTCCGAACTCCTTTTTAAAGAGGTTTTCACCCCCTTTCTCTTCTTCTATCACACCCATTCACCCTCCTACCATCTCATCAAACCCTAGAACACCCCAGCTCTCCATTTTTCACCCAAACAAACCCTTCCTTCCCTCTTCTGAACAAGATCAGGAAGCTCGTCAACATTCGGGAAGAGTTCTTTGAAGTTGTTTGTGCATCTCCAAAGCTCTCTCCTCGGATTCCAGGCTGTGGGGAAGTTCTGTCCACCACCATTTGTGTGTCCTTTTGTGTCTTTTACCTCTCAAGGGAAGGGATCGGTCCGTTCGAGGGTTTCTACAGCGGATTTCTTGTCTAGATGGCGTCTAGAAGAAGCACTCGGCATCTCACCCAGGGGGAGTCTAGTGCCATGAGACGTGAGGGCCAAGCCCCTCCGACACAGTGGGTCGCTCCACCTCCACGGGCACTGCCATTGTGCCCACAGCCCATTCTTGACCCTCGTCTAGTTGACTTTGAAGAGATGCATAAGTTCTTTCCGGATCTGAGTGGGATCTTTGCAGTTCATAATGGTTGGCTAGATTTTATGACGAGGTACACTAAATACTATGCCACCCTTGTACAACAGTTCTATGGAAATCTCACCATGAGAAATGAGGTCTTGTCCACTGTGGTCAACGGCGTTCAGATTCACGTCGACTCAGATTTATTTGCAAGGGCCCTAGGAGTTTCTGCTACGGGTGTAAATATGATTTTTGGTCATGGCCTTGTTGAGGAAACTTTTATCCTCATGACCGACAGCGAATACGTGCAGGGAGTCAGCCATCTCATCACACTGAATTTCAATTACTTCCCTCCACTGCAACGTATTTTGCATCACATTTTTACTACACTTGTCTATCCAAAAGTAGGAAGCCGTAATGAGGTCACAGAAGTTCATAGATTCCTATTTTATCATGTGATGACTGGGGTGACTGTCAATATGGGTCGTCTTATGATGGATTTTGTAATGCCTTGAATCGTAAACCCGATCCAGTCGTAAAGACTCACGTCGGATTCCGATCGAAACGTCACAGTGGGACAACCCAAATGGTACAATTACGGTAGAGAATTTCACATAAACACTGAGATATTATTGCAGCGGAAATAAAATTACTCGAATCATCAGCTTACATTCAAATGACTTCATCCACATAGGTCGAAATAAAGGTTAACAATTTAACAAGTCATTTATTACATATCCAAATTTCACACACATTTTTTTTCTAACATAACTACCTAAGGAAATGACGCGAAGTAAATCCAAGCCGAGTCAGAAAACTACGAGATCACTCCTCTCTTTCTTCTACCGCTTCTCCTGAAAATGTTTAACGAGGTAAGTCTACGAATAGACCCAGTAAGAGACTAAACATAGACCCCAGTCATAACATGGGTAAACATATCCAAAGTGATTTACGGTATTTCATTTTATAAATCATTCTTAGGCATAATTTCAAATAGATAACATGAGATTAACACATTATAACCCAATTTCAAATTTACGATCATAAGTCATGTTATGAACGTTTTACAAGTGAAGCATGTACATTAAAACTTTATTCTATCAATGAGAATTCAACATTTGCAAACATTAACATACAATATAATTTGAATGATTCGAGTACAAGATGGAGTAGTCTCACGCATAGTGAAAGGATCCAGACAGAACTAATCTGCCCTTTTCCAAATCACCATTCGATATACTGGAGATTCATTAACAGTAATCATTTACAGTGTAATAACAGTAAAATGCAATGACAGTTCAATAAGCAACAACACTTCAATATCAGTTCATTGAGCAGTAACAGTAGTTTCAGTATTGGTTCAGTGAACAGTAATAACCGTTCGAATATCAATTCAGTGAGCAGTAATAGTCATATTAATAACGACTCAGTAAACAGTAGCAGTAGTTCAATATCAATTTAGTAGGCAATAACAGTCGTTCAATTTCAGTTCAGTAAGCAGTAATAGTAGTTTCACTTTCAGTTCATTAAACAATAACAGTGGTATAAATAGTCAGATATAGTGCCCAAACCACCACTAGAAGGACATTAAGTCCGTACTCGATCACCAAGGTAAAAATAGTGATGTGTCTTGGTTACTGCGTAGAACCGGGAGAAGTCCTCTCCACCTTAACCAGTGATACTTGTCCACCTCCAGGATTTCAATCATCATTACTCTCGGGGCCAGTATAGTGTGAACCTCCCCATAGGGGTATTTCTATGACTTCGTTCCAGTCTCCCCCTATGGTGACAGTGTCCATTTGACAGTAATAACAGTATGGTAATTATATATGTATATAAATCATTTCCAATGGACACATGCCACTCAAAAATCATGCTGTGAACATTAAGTATGAAATATTCTATTACAGAAAATCTTTTTTTTATTTCTAAAATTCTCAACTTATTTAAATATAATGACATATATATATATATATATTAACATTTACTAATTCTGTTTATAGAGATTAGAATAGAGTGAAATTTCAGGGAATCAATACATTTACAGGAATGATCAAAACAGAAAGTTATCATCGTTTTTCAAACAGTATTAATATTTCTCCCAGAATTATTTATACTTCATTTATACATCAAAAATATCTAATTCTGTTATCAGAACTTAGAATGCATTAAAAGTTCAGGGAACCAATACATTTACAGGAAGAATCAAAACAGAAAATTTCTATCATTTTTCATACAACAATTATATTTTTTCAGAATTACTTATACTCAATTTATAAATCAAAAATTTCTAATTCTATTCACAGAGCTCAAAATTGGTTGAAATTTCAGAGGTCTGACACATTAACATGTAGGATCGAAACAGAAAATTATCAATATTTTTTAAATAGTATTTATAGTTTTCCTAGAATTATTTGTACTTCAACATGTATCATAAAATGACTAAATTTATCTATCATATTCTAAAGATCATTAAATTTTTATTGCATATCACATTTACATGTAACATTATACATAAAATTTTTCATAAATTTTTATGCAAGAATTCGAATTTTTCTAGAATCATATAAATTTTCCTATGCATGGAAAATTAACTAAATTTACCCACAGTGCTCTAAAAATCACCATAATTTGTCAAACCATCATTCATAGTAGAAATATCTTTTTTAAAACTTTTCATTATTTATCACACTATATTACTAATATTTTGTTAGAATAACAAAAACATATCATGAATAATAAATCAACTAAATATATCCACAATGATCAGCAAATTACTCAAAATTTATAGAACATTTTTCCCGACAGAAGTATCATATATGAGGAATGTTATCATTTTTCATTCAATATGTCTAATTTATAAAATTTTATATCAGTTTCTAAAATTTACAACAATAGCTTTTAAATGGAGAAAATTATCCAGAATACATACAATGACTAAAATATACTGACAATTAACTTATAAATATCAAATATCAGTTCGGTAATCTTCTCAGGATGTTTCACAGAATATTAACATTTATTCAATTTTTTTAAATTATTTGTTCAAACATTGATAATTATACAAGTAAAGATTCAGTGATCAGAATAAGATGACCTTTTAATATGTTAGTTCTAACATGCATTTAAGTCTTCTGGTAAAGTTTCAAGATTTTTCATATAGTATTTCCATTTATCCCATAATTTTATACTTCTAATAAAATATCAAAAATTATGTAATTTCACTTAAAAATATCTATAATTATTGGTATTTTCATAATATAGCACACTCAACTTGAGGACCATTCTGTGAAATTCTAAGATTTTTATGAACATGATCTCTAATTTCTATAATTTTTATATAATTATTTATTTATTTTATCATGTATAAAAAATCATTAACACAAATATCGTGATCCAAAAATAATGAAAAAATTTTACACATGGGTCTCACAGTAAGATGTATTCCTATAATTTGTGGTGATTTTATATCATCCCTTTAGTCTTTTAGTATAATTAAACACCTTTAAGATAATATTAAAATATCTTTAAACGTGAAAATAATTTGAATCAAACATGAAAATTTTTATAGAAAGCTTAAAACATTAGATCTCATGATTCTGAAACTTTCTAAATTTATCATGCACCGTTGCTAATTATAAGGTATTAATCACTTGATTTTACTCTTAATTACATGTCTTAACACTAATGATCTCATAAAAATTCGACTAATCTATGATCACCCATGGTGAAATGAAGATCTCTAGATTTAACTATATCTAAAGATGTTAATTAACATACCTTAAATCATTTAAAACATGCTAATCATGCTAATCAAAGGAGATTAATGCTAAATCCCTTACCTTAATGACGATTAAACACCTCCTTAATAAGCCTTCCACACCCTCTTTCTGCACTTCACATAACCAGCCTCAAAGAGAAGTAATTGAGGCCCTCTACCCAGCTATTTATAGGGGATTTGCTCAAATCAATCTTAGCCATTGATTTAAATCAATTGTGGAGATTAAATCATTAGTTTAATGTTATTTAATTAAAAATCTGACCTTCAAACTTCACCAACCCACTCAGCCCATTCTTTTTGACTATCCTATATATTTCTTTTTTTATACATATAAGGCACATTGGATTTTGACTAATAGAAGAATGGGGTTTAAACTAATAAGAAAGTATAACAAAACAAAACAAAACAAAAAAATAATAAACAAATTTTTTTACAGCCGCAAGCGGACAAGGGGAGGGGGGGCACGTGCAGCGCGCCTGCCCACGCGCCTGCGCACGCGTGGGCGCGCCGCTACCCCCGCCGAATTTTTTTTTGACTTTTTTAAACCCTTTTTTTTATTAAACCTCAACCCCTTTACACATATATATATACATATCTCCTCTTCCTTCTTACCTTTTAAATATCTTTTCTTTTTTGTTTTTTTAACCAGGACTTAAATAAATTTAATAAGACTAAACATTTAGGCATACACAATTTTTTTTAACAATCAAATAAAATACTAAACTACGAATACGTAGGGCATTACAGATTTAATAGATACATGTCGAAGTCATAGAAAAAGATCTCTGCCTTATGCATCCCAACTGACAGGTGTTTTCATTTCTGCTGGAATTCCATTGGCTGATGAAGTATTTATTGAGGTGCGACATAGTGATATTTATAACAAGCACAAAATGTTCATTGACTTTGGATATTACTGGGGTTCCGATGGAGAACTCAAAAGGAATGTGAGACAATATGGAGAAGCATCTAAAGATGAAGAAGAAGTGGAAAGGCAGCAAGAAGCTCAAGCTCCAGCCCCTTCTCCACCTCAGCCCGAGGACCAACCACCTTATCATCCTCATGTCGATTCCGACATGCCACCACCTCCATAGTTTCATCGAGGAGAATCCTCTACTCATGGTGCTGGACAACCTTCGGGGGAGACTATGAGGATTTTGATAGGCGCCTCTCAGGTTTAGAAACACGCATGGATACCTTCGGGGGGCAGATTTCTGATCTTGGGAGTAGGTTTGACACAACCTTTGGCCGGCTCGACACATCTTTTGGCAGGCTTGATACTTTTGTGGATACTATGTTTGGTCGGATGGACACCTTCTCCCACGCCTTGGATACCCTTTCCACCCACGTGGCCTCCCTCACCACAGGCTACGAGGATACACACCAGGCTTTTCGCACTACCAACCGCTCCCTTCTACATATTGATCATCTTTTGCACACCTTGGAAAGCCGTATTCCTTCACCTCCACCTTCTCCTATTGTTGCCTCTACGGATGAGTATGCTACTTCTGATGATGTTGATGACGATGGGACTCAGGATCCCTTTGCTCAGTAGCTCTTATTGCCTCTCCTAGTGCCTCCTTGTTCACTTATTTTGTATCCCCCTCCCTCTTTTGGTGATGTCAAAGGGGGAGAAGTAGCAGTAGCTAGTTAGGCCTTTATATATGTTATGCATGATGTATGTTTGCATGTGTGTTTGCCATTTGGCATTTGCATTTCATATTAGTCTAGTCAGTCAGTCACTACATTTTTAGTTCTTCAGTGTATTTGTGTCAATGTCAATGTTATTGTAATCCGAACTTCAATGAATGAAATGCACTTGGTATTGGCACACATATTGGTCCTCTCTCCTTTCAAACAAATTGGGCGCATATGAATGAATTAAATGCATTTGAATGAATGAAATGGATTTCAATGCATGAAATGGATTTGGAAGAATGAAATGGATTTAATTTGTTTGACGGATTGTTTTCTGGTTGCTGTCCTTAATCCATTCTAACGGCACCATAATGCACTTCCTTCCTAGAGTTTTGTCATCATCAAAAAGGGGGAGATTGTTAAGTCTCTCCAAGTGATTTTGATGATAACAAAACCCTGAACTTAGTTTCCTTTCCGTGCCGTATCGAAGTGAGCATTGAGTGTGTTTAAGTATGTCTTAACACCATTTTGTGTAATGTCAAAATTCAAATGGTTTAAGATTTCAAAATGCATAAACTAAGTTAATTCAAACCCAAAAATGAATGGATCAAATGAGGACATAAAGCTCTTGTTATATGGACACATTTCATTGGACTAACAAACCATTTTTGCAGATTCTCCAGAGCTCGGTCGACCTGTGGACATAGAGCGATCGACCAATTTTTCCAGGGATTGAAACTCTGTAAAAGTTATAGAGAGCGGTCGACCAATTGAGGATACCGGTTGACCGAATTTTCCAGATTCAAAAATTTTCAGAACTCTCTCAGTCCGATCGACCGCCCGATCAATCCGGTCGACCGAACTCCCCGAGGCAGCAAATGTTGACTTTTTGATTCTTGAACATGGGAAGTCTTTCTCTTTGGATTCTTTAATCCCAAAGCCACCAAATATGCCATGATTCGTGGATCTGGTTCCTGGCTTGTCTCTTGACCACTTAAGATGTATAAAAACATCATCTTGGGGTCAAAAACCCTAATGACAAAAGGGAGATCAAAGGGGGCTACTAAAGGAAGGAAGAGTGTTGCAGAAAGAGCTCAGTGAATAGTGCTTCGTCCAAAGGTTTTCCATCCAAGATCGAGGTTTTGAAGATCAAGTTGAGGCCATTCAAGTGGAAATCAAGTTGGGAAGCAAGCTTCATCAAAGATCTTCTTCATCCACTAAGGGGGAGCTTAAATCTAAAGTTTTTATTTATGTTTTTGCATCTATTTTCAATTGAGCTTCAAGTGTGTTTCTTTGTAATCTCCAAACATTTGTGTGTGTGGATCTCTTCAGATCCGTGTGTGTGTGTGTGTGTGTGTTTGATTTCTGTCAGTTTTATGTGTGTTTCAGTGTGTTTACACCTTCATGGGAGTTTCTATCTCCCTACATGTGTGTGTGTGTGTGTTCAGATCTTGTAATCCTTTACAAGATAGTGTGTGAATCCTCACAGTTGTGAGGGGTGGACGTAGGTTGCCGTCGTTGCATTCGAACCACCTAAAAATCTCCGTCTCTACTGTGGTTTGTTCCTTATCTTCTACCCCCATTCTGTTCTATCAGTTCTTATATCGTCTCTACTGATTTCTCCGCTTATATCTAGCTCAATTGATCATTCTTATAGCAAATCCTTGGTATATCAAAAGCTGGGTTCAGATTGACAAGGTTAGTCTTGTCAGGACGATAACACCTTGCGTGAGAGAATCTCTGGATTCCAACTCCGCCTGGTACCAAAGAGCTATTGTGGTGATTGATTTTGATAGATCTAATTTGATGTGTATCAGATCTAAATTTAATATTTACTATTTTATCACACTTATTTAAATCGACTTAGTTTTCTTAAAATTTGTATTCACCCAATTCACCCCCCCTCTTGGGTGTCATTGATCACGGGACTTCAGATTTATGAAAATACCTTCAGACATTTGCTTCGCCATGCCCTTGGTGCTTTCTTCAGTCAGTACAAGGCCTTCTGTAACTTGTACACATGTTGTGAATGTTTTGTATCTTTAAAACCTAGAGGTTGTTCTTAGGATGTCTTTGGCGGGGTGATCTTTCAAGAACATTGAAGCTCTAAGTAAGTCGGGGTGCTGCACATGATGTTCTTGAAGTGTTTCATCTAAAGAAGCTTCATTATCTTCATCCTTGCTGGAGGTTCCCGCATTTGATTTATTTTTGGCTTTAGCTGGTCCAACATCACTTGGATTTGGGAGCGTAAACTGCATCCAAAATTGAGATAATTTGATTTGTTAATATAGATGACTGATTGACTGCTTGAATATCTGATCGCTTTATCTGATTGTTTGCTTGAATAGTTAATTCATGAATATGGCTAGATTGGGTTAACGTAGTGGCTAATTGTTTGTTCATGCATTACTCTATTTGCCAAGTGTATACATCAGTCAGCATTGCATTTTGTTCACGAAGTCTGTACATTGGCTTCACATCTTCAAGTCTGTACAGCCGTGTCTTATGCTCCTAAGTCTATTCATTGGTGTTGGTCATCAAAGTCTGTACATCGCCTTCAATCTTCAAGTCTATACACTAGCTTATTCTTCAAGTCTGTACATCCACAGTTAAACTTGACGTCTGCACACTAGTCTTCACTGTCAAGTCTGCACATTGGTCTTTGATTTCAATGTCCATACATTGGGCTTTTACATGAAGTCTATACATTGTTGTTTGCAGTACAAGTCCATACATTGGACTGTTCATCAAATTCTGTACATCAGACTGCTATAGTAAGTCTATACAGTGAGTGATTCATTGGTGAAGTCTGTACACTCAACTGAACTTCAAGTCTAGACATTGCACTGTAGCATCCTTCGTCTTAGTGTTATTTTCACTTCGTGTCATTTTCCTTGTTGTGTCTTCGTGTCATTTTCCTTGTTGTGTCTTCGTGTCGTTCTCTGTGTAGTGTATGTTTTTGTCACCACTACACTTCGTGTCGTTGTTCTTTACTTCGTGATGTTTTCACTGTCTTCGTGTTGGTCTTTCTCATTAGACCTCGTGTCTTTCTCGCCTTGACCACACTTCGTGTTGCTTTACGTAGACCTCGTGTCTTGCTTGTTTGCAACCACTTCGTGTCGGTTTCTGTTGTCAGCCCGTGTTTGTCCTCGTGTTGTTTTTGCATTCGTAACCTCGTGTTGGTCTAGTATTTGTGTTTTTGTTGTTTTTATTTTCGTGTCTTCGTGTTGCTTTTTCTAGACCTCGTGTCTCTTTTGTTTTATAACCTCACTTCGTGTCGTTCCCTTCGTTGTGTCTGATCTGTTACAGTGTACTCGTGTCGTTCTTAGTTATTATGTCCGCGTGTTGTTTCCTTCTCACTTCGTGCTGTTCTCATCCTACCTCGTGTCGTTCTTGTCGTAGTGCTTGTTTTGTTACAGTGACTTCGTGTCGTTCTCCTTGTAATATTTGTTTTTGTCACCACTGAATGTCGTGTCTTTCTTAGTGCATCTAGAACTGCTATCACATACCTCGTGCAGCTTTAGTTATTGTGGCCCTCAGTTTTAATGGTTCGTATCTCCTTGCAGGTTCGAGGAAGAACATTTCCCAGTGCCTGGGCAGCACGTGAATCCAAGGCTGGAATGAAGCCTGCTGAGAGACTGCCACGTGGTCCTAATATTTAGGGCTGAAAGTGTGGAGGTCACACGATGGAGCTACCGCTACTGCTGCTGCTCCTGCTATATATATGAACCTTCTTCCACAGAAGAAGGGAGATCGAATGGGCGAAAGGTGAAGTCAATACAGAGAGCCACGATCCAGACGAAGAAGAAGAAAAGGAAAAGAAGAAGAGAAAGAGAGTGAGAAAGAGAGAGAAAGAGAGATTTGAGCGAGAGATAGAGATAGCAGAAGTGTGAAGAGTAGAAGAGGAAGGAGAACAGAGAAGAAGAGTGAGCTAGAGTGATAGAAGCTTCAACTGAAGATTTGTTCCTGCTGGACCGTGGATCAAATCCAGGCCAGCCAGCTCCTGCGAGAGCCACATCTATTTTTATCTTTTCAGCTTTCTGTTGCTGGTTTCGTATTTCTTTTAAACTATCCATTTGCTGTTTTTCCGATTCTCTGTAGAGAGGTTGGGGTCCCTCCTGTTGGTTCAGGAGAAGGGAGATCGCTATCTCCGGTTGCAAGTAGCTGGGTGCTACTTGTGGGTTCCCTCTGGTTAGAGGAAGGGAGGCTCATCCTCCGATTCTGGGCTTGTAGATTTCAAGTCCAGGGGTTCCTCCGGGTGGGAGGAAGAGAGGTCCTAGACCTCTGGTTTGCAGGTGACGTAGTGTCACTTGTGCTTCCCTCTGGTGTTCAGAGGAAGAGAGACTTGGGTCTCTAGGTTCCCCTCCGGTTTGGAGGAAGGGAGGATTGGTCCTCCGGTTCTAGTCTTGTGGGTTGCAAGACTAGGTGTTACCTCCAGTATGAAGGAAGAGAGACTTGCGTCTCTAGTTTGCTAGTGACTGGTGTCACTAGTGGTTCCCTCCGGTTGGGAGGAAGAGGAGAGGTTGTTCCCCTGGTCAAGCTGTTTGGCAGCATTTGTTGCAGACTGAGTCTGCTGTGCTAGTGTGACTAGTGGAAGCCTCACTCCGGTTGGGAGTGAGGGGTGGATGTAGGTCTGTTGGACCGAACCACCTAAAAACCCTTTGTGCAGTGGTTTGTCTTCTTTGTGTGTTTGGCGCTAGATGAATGCGTAGGGTCGAGATAGGTTGATCTTCCATATGTGTTCATTTCATTGATGCGCATTCTATATGCTTGACAGTGGTTTTGCGTGTTTGCATGATCTGTCTAATTGCAGCCCACATTAGATGTTTGCTAAGAGCGCACTTCATATTTGTATACAGGTTCAGTAGATGACTGGATTAGTTTTTCTTCAGTTAGTCTTAGTGCTTTTATTCCGTAGTTCTGAGCACTAGTATTTTAATTGGAAGAAAGTTTTTTAAAGGGTATTCATTCACCCCCCCTCTGAATACATTGCACCGAACACAACAATTGGTATCAGAGCGGTTCTCTGATTGATCAGATCCAACGATCTGCAGAGGATCCTATTGTCCCTTGGTGCATTTCTGACTTTACTCTTTGCTGCATAAATCTACTTGCCAATTTAATCCATGGGTTCTCCACCGGTTTACAATGGTTCTAACTTTAATTCATGGGTTAGCAATCTACACAATTATGTGGAAGTTAATTTCACATGGTCCTCATAGACTGCCAAAGGAAGAGTCCAAATAGACTAAAAGTGATAGATTAAGAAATGGAGAGAATCAGAAAGTTTTGAGATTAATGGAAAAAAACTATTGACAAGGCTCTACATTCTTGTTTTTTCTTGACTGCAGGCCTGCAAAGGACATTCTGGATCAGTTGAAACTAGTTCAGAGGATGAATGAGAACAGCTGTCTGATGACTGATAAGAGTGACCATAGCAGTGAACAAGATGAATTTGAAGATGCTGTGGAGGTAAACCCTTTCGAGAATTTCACTTTAGATGACTGGGAAGATGCATATGCTAATCTGTTACACTCCCATGAAAAATTGAGGAAGAAGAATAAAAGTCTGATAAAGAAGATAACAAATCTAGGGGATCCAGTTTCTGGGACTGAAGATTTTGAAAATACTGAAGTTTTGAAAACTGAAAATGAAATACTCAGAAGACAAGTGTCTAAACTAGATGGAATCCAATCAGAACTTGATCATGTTAAATATGAAAACACCAAACTTAGAAAACAATGTCAGGAATCTGACCAAAAACTAATCAGTCTTGAAAAAGAAAACAGATTGATCAATGAAGAGCTCAAGGCAGTTAGTGTTCCAAACTTAAAATTTCAGAAAAACTTTGAAAACTGTACATCAGAATACCCAAGTTTCCTAACTGATGTAATATTTGATGATGATAAACTTGAGCAGGAAAACACTAGTCTAAAGGAAGAAATTGAGAAACTGAAACAGTTGAACTCCACCATGTCAGAGAGATTGCTGACATTTGAAAAAGGAAAATCCGTTGATGAAAATCAAGATGAGCTCAAATTGAAACAAGAGATTGAAACTCTTAGAGCTTTGAATGATGTGATGCATCAACAAATTCTGGTCTGTGAAGAAGATATAGTCAACTATGAACATCAGATTTCTTCTCTTCAATCTGAAATAAATGATCTGAACAATACTTTGTCAAAATTCGTAAGTGGGCAGAAAAACCTAGACAAGCTACTAGGTGTAAAAATCAACACTAGGAAGGAAGGGCTGGGCTACAATAATGGTAACAAGAAAGAATTTCAGAGCAAGTTGATGACATCTTTTGGAAAGGTTTCAAATGTAGCCACCACTTCAAAAGATAAACAGCCCATTGTTCAGAAAACTGAAGAGCAGAACAAAAATCAGAAAAAGATTGGAAAACAGAAATTAAATAAAAGGGGTTCATTAGGGCATGTTGATCAAAGTTCACACACACATTCACATGCATCTAAAAAGACAGTGTCGTGCCGTTATTGTCATAAATTTGGTCATCTGATGCATGAATGTAAATTGATGGAGAAAGATGATATGACTGCCAGGAACCTTAATGATAGAAATCTTTCATTTCAGAAAAAGAGAATTGAATATTTTCACTGTGGTAAATCAGGACACACAATTGCATAATGCTGGTTTGTAAATGATAAGAAAATATCTCATTCATATCATAGTAAATCTCCTGCTAGCCAACATGGTCCTAATAAGAACAAATTTATTTTTAAAGATAATCTCATTACATGCCTTGAGTGTGGAAAGACAGGCCACAGAGCCATTGAATGCTGGCTGAGGGCTGGTGGAAGAAATTCTAATTCATGCCTTCACTGTGACAAGATGGGCCACATTGCAGCCTAATGTTGGCATGCTCAGGGAAGGAAGTTTAACAATAAATCTGGTAGATTCCCTGTCAATAGAAATATCTCTGATAGAAATGAATTTGTGTTTGAGAAGAAAACACTTACATGTTTTGAATGTGGGAAGCCAGGCCATAGAGCTGCTGACTGTTGGCTGGCTTATGTTGGTAAACAGAATCCTAATTCTGTTAACAGAAAATTTCATACATATGCACATAGAACTCATACTAATCAGAATGTGCATAAAACAAATCTGAAATCTGCTGTCTCTTGTTATTATTGTGGTGTATTAGGTCATTCAATGAATAATTGCCATCTGATGAGATCTGATGACCTAAATGCGAAAAGGTTGTTTAGAACACCTACCAAAGGTGTCACTATTAACCATGCAGGATCCAAGACTGTTTGGGTACCTGCCCATGTAAAATAGTGTGCTAACTTGCAGGTGTGCCTTGGAAGCTGAAGAATAAAAAGGGGGAAATAAACCAAGGCACCCAAGTTGATAAAACCCCATTCAGGTAAATTTCTCAAATCTGTTCAAATGAAAATTATGGTTGAGTTGAGAAGTCATAGCTTCATGCATACATATTTTATTTTAATTGGTTTGACTCTCGCATTGATCTTTGTGGGCTTTCTTGCTTGTACTGTGAGCTGTGTGCATATATGAGAATGGCATAAACATGCACATGACATACATTCATTGAAAATCTGATGCATATAGGACTGTTTGTATTGCATTATCATGCATGACCACTTGGTATATAAATGGAAAGCTACTAAAGGGCAGAGGAAATCTGTCTAGAGGTTCTTACTATGTGTGAGATGGTCTTTTAGGCCAAGTTCTCCGCCAAGTACCAAGGGTCAAATCTACATTTAAGAGAATGTCTGTATTTTCATGTGAATATTTTACTTCATGCCCCTGCATACAAGAAGTTAATTGCATTGCATTTCTTTCCAATGAAAATGTCAAAAAGATAAATTCGAATGCATACATTTAGGGGGAGCATTATTCATACATCTGAAATCACTCAACATTTTTTTATTTACTGCATAGCATGTTAAATTTGTTGTTTGCATAGTCATTCATCACCTACATTGTCTGTATGACATATAGGATGATTCAGTGTTTTTAGTTAGAAGGAATCATTGCATAGCATATCACTTCTTTGGGAAAAAAAATCAAAAAAGGGGAAGGGAAATATCACTGCATATAGATAGGGGGAGCTTGCTTAATCCATTCTTCTCCAGCTATATGATTCATCTTGTCATATCTGAAGTGTCAGAGATTCCATCATTTAAAGTGGTATCAAATGATTTCTTGACTACTTCTGAAGTTGTTCAAAATCCGAATGCATACCTTATTGGTATCTGTTTGTCTCTCCTAAATCTGCTGAATGAGAGCTCTTTCTCTATTCAGTCAACTTTGAACCTCTTTGCTCAAGAGTAGCTCAATTGCTAAAATTCTTCAGAATCATGCTGTTTAGTGAATATTCTCACTTGAATTACTCTGCTGAGATATGAAGTAAACCTTCAGCCTGAATACTACTTCATAAAAGTTAAAATACCTTTAATGAGGAGCCTTCTATTATACATGCTTAAGAACATTTGTTAACTGGAAGTGGTTTAAATCTTATGTACTCTTGTTTAGTCTCAAGAAACTTGAAAATATCTGTTTCAACCTCTTAATAAACTTTAACTGTCTGCTTCATGTAAATTCATGTAAGACTTTCTGAAATCTGAAAAGTTGATATCCATATCTACGTTGACTGAGATATATAGTGTATGTGGTTGTTCCTAAACAACTAACTTGTTCTGAATCCTTTTAAGTAAAAGTATGGATAGAGCAATGACTATGGCTACTGAGAAACCTGTCCAAAGAATTGTGTCATGAGGTACCATGGTTAACTCTGTTTAAAGAGATGATTGGAAATTATTATGAAAACATGGCAGAGCAATGGCATAGTTGTATTGAGTAACTGGGGATTCTGGCCTCTGATCAAGGTGTATCCTCATGCCAAAGATACTTTTAATGCTATCTCTGTTCTCTAAAATGGGAGAAACAATACGGTTGTCACACTGAGTAACTGGGGACTCTGACCTCTGATCAAGGTGTCTCTCCACGTCAAAAGGTGTTGATAAACCAAAATTGTTCTTTAAAGAAAGATTTGAACAAGTGTAAATCAAATTCTGAAAGAACAAGTAAAATTCAGGAGCATTCACTTATGTTTCTCTTAAAGCTGTCATGGAAAATAAACTAATTAAGATAGAAGTTGGTTGAACTAGAATCTTATATGAGCTTGTAGTTCCTTTTTTATTAAGTGTTGGTTCAGATATGAGTACAATTTCTTTTGAAAAAATTCAGTTTACATCATTCTTAAACCATATCTGACAATCAAGGGTTCATAAGCTTTTATGATGGAGAAATCCAGAACTTAAGATTTTGATTTTATGAAGTTGGTATCTTACTGAAAAGTTCATTATCTCAATTTTTCACAAATCGTTGAATCTGCTCATCCTATTGCCCTTTATCATTGTGATTTCATTCAGACTGGTTGTCATATATGAGAGTTGCTGTCTTTGACTAACCAGAGTTCATCCTTGTAGATTTCTCTTGCTTCATGGATCATAAGGGTAGAATTCTCTGGTATGTTTGAGAGACTATATGCATAAGTGCTCAATGTGCTAGATTGTCTGATCATGTTATTTGTCTACTTTAGCTCTATATCATCTACCATGTCAAAGGGGGAGTATTGTTGCATATGCATGATTGCTTAAGTTGTTTGACTCAGGGGGAGAATTGTTTTTAATTGCTACTGATATTGTGTTGCCATCTTCTGCTGAACTATCATGAGTGTCTCATATGACATCTCTGGTTTATTCGTTTTGCTAAAGTAAAAGGGGAAGCTTAGTCAAAAGGGGGAGTTTTTAATTAACAATTGGTTTTAATTCACTCTTCAACTCATGTCTTTTTGCTGAAGGCAAAGGGGGAGAAGAATCTAATCTGGTATCTGAGTCAGTGTAACTCATAGTGTTGCCATCATCAAAAAGGGGGAGATTGTTGTGCCCCTATATGGTTTTGATGATGACTGACACACCACGAGTCACACTGAGGTGTGCTAATTAATATAGATGACTGATTGACTGCTTGAATATCTGATTGCTTTATCTGATTGTTTGCTTGAATAGTTAATTCATGAATATGGCTAGATTGGGTTAACGTAGTGGCTAATTGTTTGTTCATGCATTACTCTATTTGCCAAGTGTATACATCAGTCAGCATTGCATTTTATTCACGAAGTCTGTACATTGGCTTCACATCTTCAAGTCTGTACAGCCGTGTCTTATGCTCCTAAGTCTATTCATTGGTGTTGGTCATCAAAGTCTGTACATCGCCTTCAATCTTCAAGTCTATACACTGGCTTATTCTTCAAGTCTGTACATCCACAGTTAAACTTGACGTCTGCACACTAGTCTTCACTGTCAAGTCTGTACATTGGTCTTTGATTTCAATGTCCATACATTGGGCTTTTACATGAAGTCTATACATTGTTGTTTGCAGTACAAGTCCATACATTGGACTGTTCATCAAAGTCTGTACATCAGACTGCTATAGTAAGTCTGTACAGTGAGTGATTCATTGGTGAAGTCTGTACACTCAACTGAACTTCAAGTCTAGACATTGCACTGTAGCATCCTTCGTCTTAGTGTTGTTTTCACTTCGTGTCATTTTCCTTGTTGTGTCTTCGTGTCATTTTCCTTGTTGTGTCTTCGTGTCGTTCTCTGTGTAGTGTATGTTTTTGTCACCACTACACTTCATGTCGTTGTTCTTTACTTCGTGATGTTTTCACTGTCTTCGTGTTGGTCTTTCTCATTAGATCTCGTGTCTTTCTCGCCTTGACCACACTTCGTGTTACTTTACGTAGACCTCGTGTCTTGCTTGTTTGCAACCACTTCGTGTCGGTTTCTGTTGTCAGCCCGTGTTTGTCCTCGTGTTGTTTTTACATTCGTAACCTCGTGTTGGTCTAGTATTTGTGTTTTTGTTATTTTTATTTTCGTGTCTTCGTGTTACTTTTTCTAGACCTCGTGTCTCTTTTGTTTTATAACCTCACTTCGTGTCGTTCCCTTCGTTGTGTCTGATCTGTTACAGTGTACTCGTGTCGTTCTTAGTTATTATGTCCGCGTGTTGTTTCCTTCTCACTTCGTGCTGTTCTCATCCTACCTCGTGTCGTTCTTGTCGTAGTGCTTGTTTTGTTACAGTGACTTCGTGTCGTTCTCCTTGTAATGTTTGTTTTTGTCACCACTGAATGTCATGTCTTTCTTAGTGCATCTAGAACTGCTATCACATACCTCGTGCAGCTTTAGTTATTGTGGCCCTCAGTTTTAATGGTTCATATCTCCTTGCAGGTTCGAGGAAGAACATTTCCCAGTGCCTGGGCAGCACGTGAATCCGAGGCTGGAATGAAGCCTGCTGAGAGACTGCCACGTGGTCCTAATATTTAGGGCTGAAAGTGTGGAGGTCACACGATGGAGCTGCCGCTACTGCTGCTGCTCCTGCTATATATATGAACCTTCTTCCACAGAAGAAGGGAGATCGAATGGGCGAAAGGTGAAGTCAATACAGAGAGCCACGATCCAGACGAAGAAGAAGAAAAGGAAAAGAAGAAGAGAAAGAGAGTGAGAAAGAGAGAGAAAGAGAGATTTGAGCGAGAGATAGAGATAGCAGAAGTGTGAAGAGTAGAAGAGGAAGGAGAACAGAGAAGAAGAGTGAGCTAGAGTGATAGAAGCTTCAACTGAAGATTTGTTCCTGCTGGACCGTGGATCAAATCCAGGCCAGCCAGCTCCTGCGAGAGCCACATCTGTTTTTATCTTTTCAGCTTTCTGTTGCTGGTTTCATATTTCTTTTAAACTATCCATTTGCTGTTTTTCCGATTCTCTGTAGAGAGGTCGGGGTCCCTCCTGTTGGTTCAGGAGAAGGGAGATCGCTATCTCCGGTTGCAAGTAGCTGGGTGCTACTTGTGGGTTCCCTCTGGTTAGAGGAAGGGAGGCTCGTCCTCCGGTTCTGGGCTTGTAGATTTCAAGTCCAGGGGTTCCTCCGGGTGGGAGGAAGAGAGGTCCTAGACCTATGGTTTGCAGGTGACGTAGTGTCACTTGTGCTTCCCTCTGGTGTTCAGAGGAAGAGAGACTTGGGTCTCTAGGTTCCCCTCCGGTTTGGAGGAAGGGAGGATTGGTCCTCCGGTTCTAGTCTTGTGGGTTGCAAGACTAGGTGTTCCCTCCGGTCTGGAGGAAGAGAGACTTGCGTCTCTGGTTTGCTAGTGACTGGTGTCACTAGTGGTTCCCTCCGGTTGGGAGGAAGAGGGGAGGTTGTTCCCCTGGTCAAGCTGTTTGGCAGCATTTGTTGCAGACTGAGTCTGCTGTGCTAGTGTGACTAGTGGAAGCCTCACTCCGGTTAGGAGTGAGGGGTGGATGTAGGTCTGTTGGACCGAACCACCTAAAAACCCTTTGTGCAGTGGTTTGTCTTCTTTGTGTGTTTGGCGCTAGATGAATGCGTAGGGTCGAGATAGGTTGATCTTCCATATGTGTTCATTTCATTGATGCGCATTCTATATGCTTGACAGTGGTTTTGCGTGTTTGCATGATCTGTCTAATTGCTGCCCACATTAGATGTTTGCTAAGAGCGCACTTCATATTTGTATACAGGTTCAGTAGATGACTGGATTAGTTTTTCTTCAGTTAGTCTTAGTGCTTTTATTCCGCAGTTCTGAGCACTAGTATTTTAATTGGAAAAAAGTTTTTTAAAGGGTATTCATTCACCCCCCCTCTGAATACATTGCACCGAACACAACAAGTAAGTCATTCAGAATTCAAAAGATAGATTGACAGATTCAAGAGTCCTAGCAGATTTAGGATTCAAGGGGGTCGACTGTTGGAGTTAGAACCGTCAAGGAGAACCTGACAGACTAACAAGTGTTGCGACGACACAGCCGAAGCCACAACAAGTCGACCCACACAACAGTTACTTCCTTAGGAATGAGCCTAGGCATTAAGTTCACATGACTAATCTAGCAACTCCCCCTTAATGTGTGCAAGAATCTAAAATGTTCAGTGAGGTTTTAATGCCATTTGTAACCTATGAAAAAATTGACTCATAGTACCAGGCGGAGAACTTAGATCTGAGGACCACCTCACGCGTAGTGATAATTTTCAGACAAGGTTAACATGCCCTTCAATTTGTCACCATTTGATATACCATGTAGTCATTGTTATGATGAAGGCATGGGGGTTGCAATGCATTATGACATGAATTCACAATGTTCAACTTTTACATGACAGAGTGTGAAAGCATATGGAAACTCAATGTATGCAGTGAATTTTTTGATTTAAAAAATTTCAAACTCCGCTTCAACAAGATGTTATATGACAAGTGATATGTATAGAGATATGCAACCACCTGTGGATGAAAAGCATGCATAGACATATGCATAATCACATAACTATTCAGCACAACGTAAATCAAGACATAGCACATTGTCTAGAGAAAGTGAGAGGGATATCACCTGAACGTTCAGATTTTAATTTTATGTTTTTCTTTTACCTTGACGTATGCCGCTTGGCTAGTGTGCCTTACCTTCTTGACTGAAGGCATATTTCATGCTTCTTAATCCCAAGGCACACCTGCAAAATAGATTTCTCATTTTACATTCTTAGGAACCCAAACCATCTTGGGTCCTTGTGGGTTAGCAACACTCTTGGCACGTGGCTTCCACTTTGTGGGAATTGGATTTTATTAAATATTTTATTTATTTATGTATGTATTAATTGGGATTTGTTAGATTTTTTTGATTTATTTGGTTATTTGCGTAGGCGTGCCAGTCACTAAGTGACAAATTTATTGTGCGCTCGATCTGACTAACCAGACGAAAGTGAGTGGTCGTGTCGGGACTCAAAACCCGTCGTACCGTAAAGGTTACGACGTTAATTACATCCTTCCGAGAGAAGAAAAACCTTTGATTAATCGTCAAAATAGAGAGGCCATGGGGCCGATGTAACATATAAGAGATGCTATTACACGCAAGCACACGATATGATAATATTTATTTATTAAACCGGCTTCCGATACAGGGCAGAGTCTTACACTCACACATAGTGAAAGCCTCCGATCGGGCGTAACCCGATTTTCTGCTAATCACCATTTAATATACCGGGGGAATCAGACCATGCAGGCATACAAGGTAGTAGTATTTAGTATTATTATTTATTGTTTATTTGATCATTTATTAATAATTTCAAGAGGTTTTGGCAACACCTCCACTGTTCTGAGGTATATTGGGGCCTTTTTACTTTGAGGCTGTGCATGGCATTACCGTGCACACATATGGACCCATTAGGTGGGTCTTGCGTGATCGTATTCGGGTAGACTCTAATGTTACTGAGATAATGTATGCCAAGGTATGACAAATTTGATATTTGAGAATTGAGAGAATGCGGCTAAAATCCGATCGAAACGAATTAAATTCAGTGAATTATTGGCCCGGAACTTGGTCATGCCATGGCCATAATAGGGGGTGAATCCTGAGGTCCAGACACGACTTGTCGGGGCATCATTAATGTTCCCATACCCGGAGTTTAGAAGAGGTGAGAGCTCCAGAGCGGACACAGTGACGTCCATTATTCTTTATTATTATTATTATTATTATTATTATTATTATTATTATTATTATTACTATTATTATGTGGATGTATGAGTGCGCTTCTCTTTCTTAAGCTCACTATTTTCATTTTTTGTTTATGTTATTCTTTTTTATATATATTTTTTATTGTATGCATGCATCTTTTATTTCCTTTTTTGGCATTTGTTTGGCATTTATTCATTCATCATTCATTTGTTTATTATTCATTTAACACTTTTATTATTGTTATTCTTATTATTAACATTATTTTGTTTATTTATCACTTTTATTCCTTTATTATTATTATTATTATTTTCTTATTGTCATTTATTTGACCATTATTTATTTATTTTATTAATATTTTATTATTTTTTATCTCTCCCTTTCATCTCTTTTTTTATCTTTTCTTTTCTTTTATTGCACATGAGGTGCTGTCAGTGTGTGAGTATGAGTGAGAGTGTTCACTTTTTTTTATTTGTTTTTCATATATATAGGATAGGGAAAGGATGTTGTGCGTGCCTGTGTTTTCTGTTGTTTGATTAAGGGGGTGTATGTGTTACGTGTTTTAAGTGTGCATTACGTGAGTTCATGGACGTGTGTGTATGTTTTAAGCTTTGTTTCGTTTTATGCACGTGTGAATGTGTGTTTTGTTTGTTTGTTTCCCTTTTTTGTGTAAATGATTCACGTATAATGCGTGTGTGTTATGATTATGTTTTTTTTATATATAATAAGAGGGGAAATGGTGGGTGGGGGGGGGGGGGTGGCTTCAGTTTAGCACCCAGCGGGGTGCCATCCGGCGGCACCTCCACCATGTAAAAAGGGCGCGGTTGCTTTCTTCTTTTTTTTTTAAATGTTAAAGAGGATATGAGGGTGGACGTGAGAGTGTGGGGAAAGGTTTGAAACGACGCGGGAGAAAGGAGGGAGGTAAACGGCGCGGTGATGGGGAGAATGTGAAACGGTGTGGGATTGTGTGGGTGGTAAATGACGCGGTGACGGGGATGGGGTTAACCCGACGTGGGGGTATGTCGTGCCGGATTAACTCACGTCGAACGGTGTGATTTTTTTTTTATTTTTTTATTTATTTTATTTTTAAATATTTTAGAGAAATTATTATCATTTTGCCGTTTATTATTTTATTATTATTTTATTATTATTTTATTATTATTTTATTTTTTATTCACTCATTCATTTTTTTATTTCATTTTTTTATTCTCAATCTTGCAAATGGTCAAAATGTCCTGGTAAAAATTCGACAGTATCTCTCCTAGACCCGGAGTGTCTGGTGGAAAATAGAGGTCCATCCTCAATGACAGACTCCTAAATGTCGGGAGGTCAAACACGGCGACCGACGGACCTAAATAGACGGAGATCCCGAGGGCGAGTCTACGAGGGGTACCGATGTTCCACGGACCTTTAATCGTAAACCCAACAAATATCCAAATGGACGTGGGCCCCAAGGGCTAACCTACTAGGGGTTCCATATGTCCATGGGTTATCAAATTGGGACACTGTTCGTCATTAAGGCGATTAATATTTACTTAGAGAATGGTCGCCTAAAATGGCGTGGATAATTGCTCTAAAACGGCGTGAGAAATCTCTTAAAGCGGTATGACTTGAAACGGCGTGAAAAGGGCGCGCCAATTTACCAAGCAAAAAGAAATGAGGCTATTCCGGCGCGACTCAATGTGGCGTGCCTCTTCCCACGCCAGATTAGAGGGCAACATTAAACACATACATTTATTCAATTCATGAACCAGACATATTTATAATAGGTGGTTGGGTTGATCTATATAATTCCTTACACACACATACGGTGGCTGGGGAGGGCTCAAGCATACGTAGGTTTCTATATATATAATTATATATTCATATATATGCATAATTACATGGATTCGTGGATGGGGGGTTTCACACGTGCACGTTTATTTCACCAACACACCTATGCCCATTTATTGATACAAACGGTGGGGGAAAGGGTGACAGCTAAAACGGCGGGCATGATTTATGTGCAAATGAAATTATTCATATATGTAACATCAAACGGCTGGCAGATGCATAATAGAATGGGCTTAATCTGGCGGTGACTAAATCGGCGCACTATTTGGAGGAGGGGTTAATGCGGCGTGGGTTAAACCGGCAGGGGGGGACCGCGCCATATTAAGATGAACGGAGGATTTGCAGACAAAACTGGAAAAACAGAGCATCGAAAAAGTTGAAAAATTAATCAATAGAAAATTATGTACCCCCTCTGTGCACATCCGGAGACTACATCTAGGAAATGTAGATGAATCCCTCGGTTTGTACGGGGCTGAAATCCGAGAAATAATGTCATAACTGTGTTCGTATGTTCGAGATGATGAACACGAGCGAACCAAAATGAAGGTCAATATTTCCCTTTGTTCAGGATGTCCAGAGCTCGCATCAGAGAAACGGGATGAGACTCCGACCTCCGACGGGATTTCAATCACGGGAATTCTCTAAGGAAAAGAAATGAACAAAATCTATGACCCCATGGGGGATGCACTCGATCCAGAGATTGCTCTGGTTACCGTGTAAACACAAAAGGGGGGGAGAGAGACAAGACTATAACAAAAGCTCAAATGATCTTTATTAACTTCTGACGAGACAATACATGATACAAAATTTACCCAAAAGAAGAAAAGAAAAGAGGAACTATATCAATTGCAGAAAACCAGAGAGCGATGGGGAAGCGGAAGCATATAGCCCAAATCGGGTAGATCTGATGACGACCCACCTTCACACCGCCGCAAGAACCCTCTTCTCTCCTTGCTCCCCTTCTGCTTCTCTCTCTCTCTCTACTTTCGGAGCCCTCCTCCCTCTATCTTTTATTCTCCCCAAGTTTCCTTTTGATTTCTTCTCTGATCCTCTTTTTTTCTCTGGCCGCCTTCTCTCTTTCCCTTTTCTCCCAGTAGTCTGTGTCTCGTTGGATGCCTCTTCTAGGGTTCTCCTTTCTGTCTTCGAATGAGTCATATATATAGGGAATTTGGGGTCTTGAACGATGGCTGAGAGAAGGGGCCGTCGGTTTTCATGGGCCACCGGCCCATTTAACCCATTTAGTCTATTTGTTGGCCATGCTACTCCTTTTTCTAACCCGTTTAATTTGTTCAGGCCCATTTGATGATTTTAGGCCCATCTTTTGCCCATTTAATGTATTTGGGCCTAATTCCAATGACTTTGTCCCATCCTTTTTATTTGTGGTGGCTGACCAATTGACTGACTTGTACTTGTCGTCTGGGCTTCAACTTACTTCTTCGGGGATGATCCGAAATATTCTTCTGAGCTCCGGGTCTTGCTTTGGCACCTGCCCTTTACAGCCGAGCGTCTTTTCTTTCTTTCTCTTCCTTCGGTCTCGTCCTTTGTTCAGCTTCCGCCATTCTTTTCCTTCTTTTCTTTCTTCTTCTTCTCTGCCAGCATAGGAGCACTCGGTCAGAGCTTAAAACCTGCCGAAGCAAAAGTTAAAAAAAATTAGAAATATTTTCAGTGTCAACAAATGCCCCTCAGCCGCGGGTGTCGCAAAAGAGGGACGAAAGAGCGGGACGTGCGGGTGTAGCCCATAGCCCGTTTGAAAATATTGCATGTGTCTTTTTTATTATTTGTTATTTTTTACCTATTTTATTTCCATTTATCTTCATTTTTTGTTTCCATTTTACTTCATTGTATCTTTTTATTTTATTTCATCATTCCTTTTTTTGTTATCTCCCTTTTTTTTATAGCCTCATCCAAGCACGCAGGCATTCATCGACCGCAAGCATAGAATAGCTATATATAGAATAGTTCCCCTATATCAGTGATAGAATAATGACAGCGCCCATAATTCACGACAGAGTGCGACTCACGAAGCACAACTAAGGGAGATGTGCATACGTAAGGGGGACATCGCGTAGAACATATGCATGGCATAAACCACAATCTACACCCAGGACTATTCCTCCACAGTGTGAAAGTACAATTATATGGGTAGTGAACCCTAGACATTAGAACGTGCAGACGTTCTAAGTAACACTAGAGGATTACTTTATCGCCTACACATACATTCGGGATTCTCGGCTTTTGGTAGCTTCGCACAACCCCCTTGTTTATTCTTAATTTTGGACTTCACTGTTTGACTCGAGTTTCCTCATGTGTCTCAATGGAGATTCCCGACTACTTGATTCATCCCTTATTATGGTATTATTGTTGATTTCACCGTTTGACGTGAGTCTCCTCATATGTCTCAATGGAGATTCTCGGCTATTAAGATTCATCCTTATTTTAATCGTGGAGTTTATTGCACCATTTTCACGCGAGTTTCCTCATGTGTCTCAATGGGGATTCCCGGCTACTTGGGTTCACATTCCACTTACCATTATCATCATTTTTTCCCTTTTACTTTTTCTCCTTTTTTAAGGGGGTAGGCAACTTTTTCCTCACGGTCACCCTTTACGTGAGTGTAGAGATTTGAGTATCCATGAAGTGTTAAGAAGAATTTATGACGTCGCTATAGCTAAGGACCATTGCTCATATTACATGCGAGGTGTGGAACTTTCGTCTAGGGCGTATCCTGTGAGTTATGTTAGCAACATGGCTACATCTCTTCCCCTAGCCGTATGCACTCACCGAGAATTGACTTTTCATTCCTTAGTGTGTGTCGTCAGGTACATATATCCTGAAATCGAGCAACTTTATTTACAAAGGAAACATGGCCCTAGAAATTTGAAGGACGTGTGTTAATACTATATTACAGGCTGACATGCACGTGGAACAAGCAAACATGAGGACCATGTTGTATTCACCATTTTTATTTTCCCCATTTTTTCTTTTCTTTATTTTTTTATCTTTCTTCTTTTCTTTTTTTCTCTTTATCCCTTTTTTTCACTCTCTTCTTCTTTTCTCATCTCCTTTTTTTTCTTATCCTTTTTTTTCTCTATCTCTTTTTTCTTCTTCTTGCCTTTTCTTCTTCTTTTTTTGTCTTTTTTGTCTCCCTTTTTTTCTTCCTTTCTCTTTTTTTTATAGGGTTTAGTAAGTACATCCGTAGGCCGGATATTTTAGGGATAGGTGGCTGATGTCGCGACAATGGAGAGAAGATGTTATATGTTGTGGTGAATCCCTAGAGGGATCAAGGGTTGGTGCGGAACCAAGGGGGTCTTTTTGTTCATTGGTTTGGATAGCAATTCCGGGCCAATGGTACGAGATTTGTCGGCTTAGATCAAAGGTCATGATGCCGAATGACTTGGCTTAGACATAAGGTCATGATGCCAAGGGAGGATATTTAACGGCTTAGACATAAAGTCATGACGCCGTACAACTTGACTTAGGTGGAAGGCCGTGACGCCAAGGCAAAGCTTTTAACGGCTTAGACATAAAGTCAGGACGCTGTACAACTTGACTTAGGCGGAAGGCCATGACGCCAAGGCAGAATATTTACCGGCTTAGGCGAAAAGTCATGACGTTGGACAAGAATATTTAATAGTTTAGATATAAAATCATAACGCCGTACAACTTGGCTTAGGCGGGAGGTGATAACGCGTAAGTTCGTCGTTTAAAACACGCGTATCAATCTTACAAAATTCTAACTCGTACTAGATGAAAGAGAGACGTAATATGGTCGCGAGAAGGGTCGAATCCACATGGAAGAAGAGATTTTTAAAGTTAAAAACCGTGGACTCCTTTGGAAAATATTTGTGATTTGATTGCTTGAAGAAAATTGATGAAATAAAGAACGATTCTAACAATTAATTAAAAATACCTATCACTATGTGCCTATGCTATAGAAAATAATTGCATGAGGTGGAAAGAAGAGATAGAAGAAGGGGTAGAGAGGGAAGAATAGCAAGAACTAGATCAAAATAACAACTCCTTTCATTAACTTAAAAGAAAGAGTACATGAAATGTGAAACAAGATTACACTAATGACGCAACGAGATTACAATGAAGTGAAATAACACAAAAGCAATAAGAACAAGAGAAGCCTGGAGTTTGGAGATGGTAATAGTAATGGTAATGATGGCGCCGTCCTCTCTTGGCCTTGGATCACGAACTACCTCGCGGAAGATGTCGTCTACGCCGGGAGGAAGTCACCTTCGTCATTGAAGTTGCTCTTGGGGGAGAATGACTTTGAAACCAAGATGAATTAGGGGATGCCGAAGAAGAAGAAGTTGAAGAGGAGGGATAGGGGAAGAACTTTGATGAAGAACTCAGATAGCAAAGAAGAGTAGAAGAGCTTCAAAATGGAGGAATAACAAAAGCTAGCACATTAGATGAACAGTAAAATCACAGGACAGTAAGTTGAAAAACTGGAAATAACATCCAAACCAGAAAGAATTAGAAGATGATGTAGAAGAAGAAGTTGTAGAACATTTACAAACAAAGAACTTTTATGAAGACAGTAAGAGAAGAAAATGAATATAAGGGGAAGAACAGAGAGAAACACTGGTTCGCAGATGAACAAGATAGCACAGTGAAAAATATGAAATATCTTAAAAACTAGGGGGAGTTAGAAGATGATGCAGAAGAAGAAGTTGTAGAGGACATAAAAACAAAGAACTCTCATAAAGATAACAAGAGGAGAAAAGGGACGGAAGAGGGTGAAATTGGCGGCCTAAGAAGATGTGAGAGGGAGAGGGAGAGAAAAATTGCCAAAAGAAGAACCCCCTTTCTCCTCTTTGTCATAGGCTATTTATAGGGAAAGTTGGATAGATGGAGGGTGAAGATTGTATCAAAAGGAGATGGATGGCTGAGTTTAGGTAGAATATGATGCATGGGGAAGAGAAAAAGTAGGTGGGCACCCCCTTTCTTAGACTTTAGGCACCCCATTTCCCAAGGCTCATCGTGTCTCTCCTTTATTTCAAACTTTGAATGTCATTTTCCTCTTTTGCAAACTTAAACTTTGAATTCCTCCTTTTCAAATTTTGAATTCAAAATTTTAAACTTTCTTTTCCCTCCAACCAAAATATTTTGAATTCTTTATTTAACTTGGCCAAAGTGGTGATGACAGTTTTACCCCCGGCTTCTTTTGCAATTACCTTCGGTGTCCTGCACACATATAATTACAATCTAGTCCATAAAAATTACCATAATGTGCACATAAATCTCAAATGCTCATAGTTATGCAAATGGAGAATTAATGTCCATGACCCTCAACTTTAATTTATCAAATAATATCACCAAATTAATCTATTTACGTGAAAGCTCTAATTAAAATGCGGAGTTAAGGTTAACTATGAAATATGCATAATTGCCTAATTATATGCACATAAAATGGTGTACATGCAATGAATTACTATGGAAAATGGACACTTGTCACACCCCCCAACTTGAACATTGCTAGTCCTTTAGCAATGTAAAAAATTATAAAATTAGGACTAGCAAACACTCATGTGTCACAGATCATGGCAATAACATTATGCATAATGATTTAGACTTTAGAGTATTACAAGTTCAAGTAGAATGTATTTGGTATAAATTTCATCAGTCCATGTGTTTAGACCTTTCCCCATGATACACTCAAAATTAAATATCTCTTTGTGTATGAGTGATATAACTTGACTAGTGACTACCAAACAATCTAGATGAATGAGTCTTCTACCTTTCACTTAAAGATGATTTTCAATTCTGCCCACCTCTTGAATTAAGCTTCTCGAATTACAGGTAGCTTCACTCTGCCAGTTTATACTTCTTTTTTTTGACACACGGTGCTGCACATCCCTTCGCCGTTTAACGTGAACCTCAACTCTTACCTTAGGAGAAGCAGGCCCGGTTACTAAGTTCAGGGGCATTTTTCATGTGTGTTTTTTTTTGACAGGTAACTTTTTCCTCACGATTACGTTCAACGAATGGGCATAATATTCATCATCACCTAAGTGTCAAGTAAAATTCCCATCATCCTAATGTTTGTCATCCACCGATCTTGTTATTGTGTAATTGTGTGCAAGTTCAATAGAATTTTCAGGTGTATTCTGAGGAAAAGGCTAAAGACATAACCAATTAATTCATCCCTTTAACTTGCAACTTTCACGTGTAAGACTCTAAGTCCTATCATTCTAAGAAAAGTTTCTCATCATGAAATATGAACATGAAACACTTATTAGAGGTGTGATGAAAGGTTGCAATTATTTTGAGGAAATTCGAGCTCAAGCTACCCCCCAACTTAGGTGACATTGTCCCTAATGGCATGAACAAAATATAAAAATGAAATAAAGTCATGAAAAATAGGGGGAAGGATAGATGCGACCTGAGAGAGAGATGCCGTCGTCAGAAGAATGTGGCTCCAAGATCTTAAGAGAATATATATATATATATATTGAAAATGATAAAGAGTAATTGGGTTGTCTCCCAATAAGCGCGAAATTTTACGTCTTCCGCCAGACGCAATAGAGCTTACAATGGGTCACTCAGCCTAAGAGAGTCCTCCTGCAACATTGGAAGATTTTCAATGTAAGGTTTCAAACGTTGACCATTGACAGTAAAACTTTGACCAGTTTTAGGATCAAGAATTGTTATTGCACCATGGTCAAATATTTTAATTACCACATATGGTCCATCGCATCGAGATTTCAATTTGCCAGGGAATAATCGCAGTCTAGAGTTAAAAAGCCAGACCTTTTGGTTGATTTAAAAAGTTTTTCGTGAAATGTGTTTATCATGGAATGCTTTAGTCTAGGCTTTATAAATCCTAGAGTTCTCATTGCGAAGTTCCTCTAACTCATTCAGTTGAAGGGCTCTATGGGAACTAGCCTGTGCTGAATCAAGATTGAATTGTTTGATTGCCCAATAGGCCCTATGTTCCAATTCGACTGGCAAATGACATGGCTTTCGAAAAACGAGCCTATAAGGGGACATGCAAATGGGAGTTTTGTAGGCGGTCCGATAGACCCATAAAGCATCATCTAATCTTTCTGACCAATCTTTCCTATCGGGCCTAACAGACTTTTGTAAAATGTTCTTGATCTCCCTATTAGAAACCTCCACCTGGCCACTAGTCTGGAGATGATAGGGGGTAGCAATCTTATGTGTTATCCCATACTTCTTAAGCAAAGCCCGGAATTGAGAATAGATGAAATGTGAACCCCCATCACTAATGATAGCCCTATGGCACCCAAACCGAGAGAAAATATTCTTACGAACAAATTTCATGACAATTTTGTGATCATTAGTCCTTGTGGCTATAGCTTCTATCCACTTAGACACGTAATCCACCGCCACCAAAATGTACTCATGACCAAAAGATGGTGGAAACGGTCCCATGAAGTCAATTCTCCATACATCAAAAATTTCTACAACTAGGATAGGGTTTAAAGGTATCATGTCCTTGCGTGACATGTTTCCCATAGCCTGACAGTGCTCACAAGATTTACAAAATTTGAATGCATCTTTGAATATTGTGGGCCAGTAGAACCCACTCTGTAAAACCTTGACTGCCATTTTCTTACCTGAAAAATGCCCCCCACAAGCTAAGGTGTGGCACAATGTCAGAATGCTTTGTTGATCACCTTCAGGGACACACCTCCGAATGATTTGGTCTGGTCCTAAATGGAATAGCTCAGGGTCTTCCCAAAAGAAGTGCTTGAGCTTAGCAAAGAAGCGATCTTTTTCTTGTTTAGACCAACCTTCAGAAATTTTTCCCACAGCTAAGTAATTGACAATGTGTACATACCATGGGGGTGAAACGTGGAATACACTAAGGAGGTGCTCATCTGGAAATGAGTCCTGTAAGGGTGTGGTGTCTGATGTTATTATTCGGGACAAGTGATCTGCAACAACATTTTCACTTCCTTTTTTATCCCAAATTTCCAAATCGAACTCCTGTAGTAAAAGGATCCATCTAATCAACCTTGGTTTGGCATCTTTTTTAGACAGCAGGTGTCTAAGGGCTGAGTGGTCAGAAAACACAATGACTTTGGCCCCTAGCAGATAGGATCGAAACTTTTCAAGAGCAAAGATAACGACAAGTAACTCCTTTTCTATTGTGGTGTACCTAAGTTGGGCATCAGCGAGTGTGCGGCTCGCATAGTAAATCACAACAGGCTTTTTGTCTACCCTTTGTCCCAAAACAGCACCTAAAGCATAATCTGAGACATCACACATAATTTCAAAAGGTAATGACCAATTGGGAGTTTGCAAGATTGGGGCATCGGTCAACGCCATTTTCAACGATTCAAAAGCCTCAAGACATGATAGGTCAAGATGGAATGGGACTTCCTTAGCCAGTAGATTAGTGAGAGGTCTAACAACTTTGGAAAAGTCTTGGATGAACCGGCGATAGAAGCCGGCATGACCCAGGAATGATCAGATTTGTTTAACTGAGGTGGGTGGTGGCAGTTTGGCAATGAGCTCAACCTTAGCTTTATCTACCTCAATTCCTCTTGCCGACACTATATGCCCCAGAACAATGCCTTCTTTAACTATGAAATGGCTCTTTTCCCAACTGAGGACAAGATTAATGTCAATGCATCTCTTCATTACTTTGGCTAAGTGATCAAGGCAGGAATCAAATGTGTCCCCAAAAATGGAGAAATCATCCATGAAAACTTCTAAAAAGTTACCCACCATGTCAGAAAAAATTGCTAACATGCATCTTTGAAATGTGACAGGCGCATTACATAATCCAAAGGGCATTCTCCGAAAAGCAAATATTCCGTAGGGACATGTAAATGTGATTTTTTCTTGATCTTCTAGGTAGATAGCCACCTGATTGTACCCAGAATACCCATCTAGAAAATAGAAGTATTTTTGTCCTGCTAATTTTTTTAAAATTTGGTCAATGAATGGGAGGGGAAAATGGTCCTTCTTTGTCATGGAGTTGAGCTTCCTATAATCAATGCAGACCCTCCATCCCGTGGTCAACCTAGTAGGTATCAACTCCTCTTGATCATTGGCGATCACAGTCAGTCCTGATTTCTTTGGGACTATTTGGGTTGGACTTACCCACTCACTATCAGAAATTGGGTAGATGATACCGGCATCTAGCCACTTGACCACCTTATTTTTGACCACCTCCTTCATGTGTGGGTTTAATCTCCTCTGCATGTCTCTGCTTGGTTTTGTATTCTCCTCCATATAAATGTGGTGCTGACAAATGGATGGACTAATCCCTTTAAGATCAACGACAGACCAACCTATAGCCCCTTTATGAGATTTAAGGACCTCAACTAGTTTCTCCTCATGGTTAGGTTCAAGGTCGCTTGCTATGATGACTGCCAAGGTTTGGTCTGGACCTAGGAATGCATACTTAAGAGAGGCCGGCAATGGTTTTAATTCAACCTGAGGAGAAAATTGCAAAGATGGCAGAGCTGGTAAAGATTTAAGCTGAGGCAAGGGTTCAACTAGGGGCCACGTCCTAAGTTGAGTTGACAGGATGTCAACTTCTTCTCTCATTCTGATCCTACTGTCCCCTTCAATCTCCAGTAACTCCTCAATGGTGTCAACAACATAGTAATCTCCTTTTTGATCATGAAATTTGGATGCCTTGAAAATATTGATGCTGACTTTCTGGTCCCTAAAAGATATGTCCATAACTCCTGAAGCACAATCTATATTAGCCCTAGCCGTGGCTAAAAATGGTCTACCCAAAATGATAGGAGTATGCTTGATTTCTTGGGGATAAACCATGTCCAAAATAAGAAAGTCGACAGAGAAGTAGCACTCATTCACTTTAACAATGACATCCTCAATAAGGCCCTTTGGAGTCTTAATTGATCTATCGGCGAGCTGGAGAATAATGGGTGTAGGCTTGAGCTCACCGATGTCAAACTGCTCATAGATGGAGGTGGGAAGTAAATTCACACTGGCTCCTAAATCAAGGAGAGCCTTATCAAATGTCACACCCCTAATGTTGCAAGAGATAAGGGGCGCTCCAGGGTCCTTAAACTTCCTTGGAAGTTGGTTGAGGACTACGGCACTAACGTTCTCAGGAAGCCGAACCTTTTCCGGGGTCACTCATGGCTCCCGCCTAGGAGTGCACATTTCCTTCAAGAATCTAGCATAGGATGGGACATGTTTAATGGCATCGAGGAGAGGGATGTTGATGTGTACTTGTTTGAAGAGCTCCATCATCTCCTCGTTGTGGGCCGGTTGTTTCTTCTTGGGCTTTAAGGCATTGGGAAATGGCACTATAGGTTGGTAAGTGCTAGGCCCTTCATCTAGTTTTCACTTTCCCTTGACATCATTTTCCTGGTTCGGTTCCTCTTCACTATCAGAAGATATTTCTGGGGCCTGGATCAATGAAGTAGAAGTAGACTCCTCGGGATCTTAGAGGACTTTACCACTTCTTAAGGCTGAAATTACTTTTACATTTTCGAGTTGTGGGCCTTTTTGTGGTACTTGGCCTGATGGGTGCTGAAGGAGAGGAGGAATTGGCTGGTTCATGGAGAAGTTTGGTTATGGGAAGCCCGGGGGATTATTTCGTGAGTTGGCAATGGGGTGACTTGGCAGTTGGCCCACTTCCCTTCTCATGGTGGCTTCAGCCAATTGGCCTAATTGGGTTTCCAACTTAGGGATAATTTGTTGGTGGGATTGAAGGGTTTGTTGGAAAGATTGACTTTGGGCTTGAATGGTTTGTTGGAAGGATTCATTTTGGGCCAGAATTAGTTGTTGTAACTGATGGAATCGATCATCAGTTTGGGAGTCCTGGTGGTGATGCAGAGGAGGTTGATAGGTTTGTTGAGAATTAGAAGACTGCCCATAATTGGGCCGAGGAGGTTGGTATGGGGCCTGACCCTGGTTGAATCCGGGGAGTGGTTGTTGGGCTTGCGGTCCTCTACCATAAGCATTTCCTTAAAATGGTGGCTGAGTTTAGAATTGGTGTTGGATGGGTGATTTGCAGGCTTGAGACATAGAGGGGATGATGGGCTGATTGGGAGCTTGTTGATTTCTCCAATTGAAATTGGGGTGATTCCTCTAGCCCGGATTATAAGTGTTAGAAAATGGGTCGTAGTTGGGCTTAGAGAACCCCTGGGCTGCTTGGACTTTCTCCTGTATAAAAGGTGGTAATTGGGTTGCTGTTGGGTAATCGGACACATGATGGTCTGAGCTAGCACATAAAGCACACACCTCATGGTGTGTTGGGTCTGGGTATGGGTTGGACGTAGGTGGGATAGTGGTTTCTTGTTTGTTTTGGGCCAAGAGCTGGTCTAATTTATGGACTAGCATATCAACCTGTTCTAGCTTTTGGGCCATGATGTCCACCTTGTCTAATTTTTGATGGATGAAATTCACATCCACTCTAGCTTCAGGTTCCACACGATACATCCCGGCCCGTTTAGAGGGCCCAATGGTTCTCTCATACGAGGATAAGGAAACATGGTTGATTGAATTCTCGCTCAACATTTTAAATAAGGCATAGGCGTCATCCTCACTCTTACTCATAAAGGCCCATCCACATGATGCATCCACAATCTGCCTAACTTGATCATCTAGGCCCTCATACAAAGCTTGCACTATTTGCCATTTGGAAAGTCCATGATGTGGGTATTTTCTGAGGAGTTCCTTTAATCTCTCTCATGATTCATGTATTTGTTCATTTGGGAGTTGCGCGAATCCTGTGATTGTACATCTCATGGTGTTGGTTCTACCGATGGGGTAGAATTTCTTAAGGAACTCATGCTGCATATCTGCCCATGTGCCAATAGGTTTTCCTAAGGTCCCTAGCCAGTATTTGGCTTTGTCCTTAAGTGAGAAAGGGAATAAGGTAAGGCAGAGGGCATCATCTGTAAAAATTTGAATTTTCACAGTGGAATAAATTTCTAAAAATTCATCCAGATGTTTATAGGGATCTTCGTTGGTCTTCCCATAAAAGGATGGGAGCATCTGAATGGTACTAGATTTGATCTCATAATGCAAAGCAGGGACATTAGGCAGTTGGATACAAGTGGATGGCTAATAATTCGAAGGAATAAAATATTCCTTCATCTGTTTGGGCACCCCTAGTTGGTGTTGTTCAGCCATAGGTTGGATTTGATTTTGGGCCTGATTAAAAATAAATCGTTCAATCTCACTAATGGGCTCAACTAAGTCACCATGTTGAGATCTTCTCCCTTGCATAAACCAAGGTTAAAGATGAGAGATGTGAAAAAAATTAATATGATTTTTTTAGTATTTTTGATTTGACTCAAATTAGGACGAAGAGAGAGAACATGAGATTTTTTTATTTTTATTTTTATTTTTTTATGCAAACACAAACAAGTTGTCACACAAATTACTTAATACCTTAGATGTGACCTACACCTACAAATTGGGGTTCACAAAAAGGCTAAAGTGAAACTTAAGTTCACCCTCAATATTTCCACCGGCCAGGTAAGGGGTGGGGTAGTGGGAGGTTCTCCCTACTTTCGTAGGGACCTAATTATGTCAAACCACTAGCCCGCTTAAGGTGTTTACCGTCCGACCGTCTTGCCTTAGGCACCGATTTTCATAAGAGGGTAAGTCCAAATAACACAAGAACCACAGTGTGAACCTAGCGCCAACGTCTACTGGATTTTATTTAAAGTCTAGGTGATGCAAAGATGCAAGGGAATTGTAGTTTGTGGGCTAAGGAAGGGTGATGAAATCTCCACCTTATCTTGCTTATGGGTGTTGCCCTTAAGATACTTTGAAATGATATGCAACAAAGTAAGTTCAAACAAGGGGTTCTATGCAAGCATGGAAGTGCATGAGCATGCTATTAGAAAAGTTAGAGTACTCACATTGCCTCCCGCAATCTTCAACAATGCAATTAACAACAATTAAGCAACAAGAAGAAAATAAATACTATCCTAAATGATGCATGACCTAAAATATGGAAGTGTGATTTCTACTATTGGAATGAAGATTTTTATCGAGTTCAAGTGAATAGTTTTTTTTTTTTGTGAACCTATCTAACCACAATATGCAAGAACATTAAGGAAATGACACAAAATGTGAGGAATAAGTTTGAAGACTTACTTGATGCGTAATCCCTCGTTCTCTTTTTTTTTTTGAAATGAAATGACAAAAAGACTAAGGAAAGGGAGGAGAGCTTACCTCTTAACTGCTCTCTTTTTTTTTCTTTCTTCTTTTTTGATTTTTTAGCTTCAATTCTTGAAGTGCGTTCCCTCGTTCTTTTTTTTTTCACCAGTAGAAATAAGAAAACGAAAGAGATATTAGTACACTTATAAACACAAGGAAAACAAAGTTCTTAAACCAAAAATCATCATTCTTCCCCGGCAACGGCGCCAAAAATTGATAACACATAAGTTCGTCGTTTAAAACACGCGTATCAATCTTACAAAATTCTAACTCGCACTAGATGAAAGAGAGACGCAATATGGTGGCGAGAAGGATCGAATTCATAGGGAAGAAGAGATTTTTAAAGTTAAAAACCTTGGACTCCTTTGAAAAATATTTGTGATTTGATTGCTTGAAGAAAAGTGATGAAATAAAGAACGATTCTAACAATTAATTAAAAATACCTATCACTATGTGCCTATGCTATAGAAAATAATTGCATGAGATGGAAAGAAGAGATAGAAGAAGGGGGTAGAGAGGTAAGAATAGCAAGAAATAGATCAAAAGAACAACTCCTTTCATTAACTTAAAAGAAAGAGTACATGAAATGCGAAACAAGATTACACTAATGATGCAACGAGATTACAATGAAGTGAAATAACACAAAAGTAATAAAAACAAGAGAAGCCTAGAGTTTGGAGATAGTAGTAGCAATGGTTATGATGGCGCCGTCCTCTCTAGCCTTGGATCACGAACCACCTCGTGGAAGATGTCGTCTACGCCGAGAGGAAGTCACCTTCGTCGTTGAAGCCGCACTTGGAGGAGAATGACTTTGAAATCAAGATGAATTAGGGGATGCCTAAGAAAAAGAAGTTGAAGAGGAGGGATAGGGGAAGAACTTTGATGAATAACTCAGATAGCAAAGAAGAGCAGAAGGGCTTCAAAATGGAGGAATAACAAAAGCTAGCACCTCGGATGAATAGTAAAATCACAGGATAGCAAGTTAAAAAATTAGAAATAACATCCAAACCAGAAAGAGTTAGAAGATGATGTAGAAGAAGAAGTTGTAGAACATTTAAAAACAAAGAACTTGTATGAAGACAGTAAGAGACAAAAATGACTAGAAGGGGGAGAAATAAGGGGAAGAACAGAGAGAAACACTAGTCCGCAGATGAACAGGATAGCACAGTGAAAAATACGAAATATCTTGAAAACTAGGAGGAATTAGAAGATGATGCAGAAGAAGAAGTTGTAGAGGACTTCAACACAAAGAACTTTTATGAAGACAGTAAGAGGAGAAGAGAGGCGGAAGAGGGTGAAATCGACGGCCTAAGAAGATGTGAGAGGGAGAGAAAAATTGTCAAAAGAAGAACCCCATTTCTCCTCCTTATCATGGGCTATTTATAGAGAAAGTTGGGTAGATGGAGGGTGAAGATTGTATCAAAAGGATATGGATGGCTGAGGTTTAGGTAGAATATGATGCATGGGGAAGGGAAAAAGTAGGTGGGCACCCCCTTTCTTGGACTTTAGGCACCCCATTTCCCAAGGCTCATCATGTCTCTCCTTTATTTCAAACTTTGAATGTCATTTTCCTCCTTTTCAAACTTAAACTTTGAATTCCTCCTTTTCAAACTTTGAATTAAAAATTTTGAACTTTCTTTTCCCTCCAACCAAAATATTTTGAATTCTTTATTTGACTTCATCAAAGTAGTGATGACAGTTTTACCCCCGGCTTCTTTTGCAATTACCTTCGGTATCCTGCACACACATAATTACAATCTAGTCCATAAAAATTACCATAATGTGCACATAAATCTCAAATGCTCATAGTTATGCAAATGGAGAATTAATGCCCATGACCCTCAACTTTAATTTATCAAATAATATCACCAAATTAATCAATTTACGTGAAAGCTCAAATTTAAATACGGAGTTGAGGTTAACTATGAAATATGAATAATTGCCTAATTATATGTACATAAAATGGTGTACATGAAATGAATTACTATAGAAAATGGACACTTATCAGGAGGCCATGATGCCAGCCACCAGACCACGCCGCAGATTCCTTGAACGTAACACCGCGAGCTCACACCTGCCAGCAACCTCTGCCCAACGCAGCACAACCAGGGCCATCACCGATGAGGGAGAAGGCTCTCAACCTCAATCCTTAGACCCCATGCTGGCACGAAAGCCGCGGACAGCAACCACCTTCACAGCGCCGCACAGCGCACTCAAGCTCTCAAGCGAGAAACAAGGTGGAAAGCGAACACAAAACCCTAAGCCAGCTGTCGACTGTACTGGACCTTACGGACTCTGATCACTACAATATTTTGAATTCCTATGTACGTCCACAACCACTGCTCTGATACCAGCTGTAACGACCCGAGAATCCGATTACCGGGAAAGCCCGATAACCCGAGACTCGCACCGCCGCCCACGAGCCGGGAGGGCTCGGAAGGGCTAAAAGGAGTCTGGAGGCACAAAGAAATAGGAAATAAAGCAGGACAATTCAACAATTAACAGAAATAAATAAATAACTACAACAGACTCCAGTCCAACAGAAAGTACAGTCTAAAGCAGTAAAATGTACCACATGCCAAGTGAACACTCGGCCCGGCAAGCTGGCAATTGAGAACCTCCGCTCCGCACCCTCGAACCGCGAGGAAGAACCGCTACACCTGAAAAGCAGGGAATGAGTCTCCAAACAGAGACTCAGCAGGGATCCCGCGGAACCCCAACCGGAAACAACGGCGACAGCGGAAAGGAAAGCTACAACTACAATAGGAACAGCAAACCGGTGGCCGATCAAAAACTCGGCACTACAGCTACTCCTACTGCCAGAAGGCACACCTCGATCACGCAGTCGAGGCTACCAAACCACGCTAGTACCACCTACCGAAGTAAGAACACACGGCAACCACGCCGTAGAGGCCTGTCCCCCGGACACAGCCGACTTGGACACGCTGTCCAAGGTGCAACCCCGACCATCCGATCGCGGGTATCGCACAACAAGACCCAACCTCGGTAAAGCCACTAGCACTAATCTCATGACGCGAAAACCAACACACGCGTCACGGCAAACCAACCGAAACTCAATGGTCAACACGACCGAAACCCGAAGGTCAAAGTCACGGAAACTGACAGTCTGACACTCCGTACTCGATAGGAGTACCACCCACTAGAAGCACAGTCGGTAGCGTCCCCTGACGTCTTACACCGCACCGCAGGTGAACCGCCTGACGTGGTAGGTCCTACCCGAGGCGCGAACACCGTACAAGTAACCACAAATAAGTGACTAGCTGGGGTCACACCCGTTGACGTGCGTCCACTGTCCCCAACCACGTGTGCACACACAGACCACGCGTCCTAGGTCTGGCCCTCTGACTGGTTTTCCCCCGCAGCCGGACTCTGGCTACGACGAGGGGCCCGACGGAAACCAGTCTAACCGTCCCCAGGGTAAGCCCGTACACCACTCCCTGGTGCGACCAGCACACGCGTACTGGTAGGCTACGACTAGTGGAGGGTCACTGAAGGAGTAGACTCTCTAGTCAACGGAAAACAACGTCCGAATCCGATGACGTACGGGGACCACCCCACGTACCGGCCCCGTCGCACGGTGACCACAGTCGGAGAAGAAACAGGACTCGCAGTCCACGGTCACGCACGCACCGTGCGTGAGAGTCGAGAAAACTCAAGTGGCACTAAGCCACTGGACTCTGGGCAGTCCTCTAGACGCACTACACCCAACGGTCCTTGAGTCACAAGACTCGGGGTCAAGACCGTTGTACGCAACAGCACAAGGCCGTCAATCTAGTCCAATCTCTAGGTCTAAAACCACGGTAGCACGAGTACCGAGACAACTCATGAGTCGCCAAGACCACTCCCTCGGGAAGGGAATGCAAAGGACCAAGGCCACCCACATGGGCCACATGGAAAACACAGAAGCACGATTCCCAGGGCAGCACACAAGCCACCACGACGATTTCCCATCTTGTAGCAAGCGGGAAACCTCCAGCCCCAGGCCGGATAACTGGACTCGCAGTCCAAGGCCAAACACGTGGCCTACATGGGAATCGCCTTCCAAAGGGAACCCACGACATGCGGGGGAGACCCCATCGCATGCACACCGGCACACGGTGACACGATCTGGCACGAACACGGGAGCCCGGAACACCTGGGGTCACCTGGACCCACCAAGCCCATGGGCACACTTATCGAGGTAGCACGGTACATCCAGATACCCCAAAACACGGTAACAAAAACCACGGGGTGCCCGGGACACTCGCAAGGCCAAAGGTCGACCACTGGGTCCCAACCGGGTCGACCGGAGACCAACACGACACAATCGGAGCGCTAAAAGGTCACCTGGACCCATAAGCTCATGGCACGTAAAACGAGGTAAGTGGGACAACCTCTGGACACCCAGAGACACGGTCACGGAACTCCACGGGGCGTCCGAGACACTCATGAGACCTAAAGTCAACCACTGGGTCGCAACCGGGTCGACCGGAGGTCAAAACAGCGCAAACAGGAACCAGAACGTGGTAGTGGTCACCTGGGGACCACGACCATATAGTGGTCGACCGGGGATCGCGACCAAATGGTAGCGGTCAACCGGAGACCGCGACCATGCTATCACGGTCACCTCACGACCCGACTAGCCACGCTTAACCCCGCTGGTAGCGGTCGCCCGAGGACCGCGACCAGATAGTAGCGGTCATCCCATGACCGCGACTAGACCAAAGCGGTCTATCACACGACTGCGACGCTCGAAGGCCTCCTCGACCCAAACACAAAGGATGAACGCGGTTCTCCCAAGACCGCGACCAATGAACGCGGTTTCTGGTGGACCGCGACCATTTCGGAAAACCGGGAACGGCAGGAAAACCCCAAAAATCCACGCCACGCCCCCAAACATCCACGGATGAGGGGGAAAACATAGGGGAAGCTCCCCAACAACCCCAAGCATGCATCTATGGCCTCGGATCGGCTTAAAACGCAACGAATCGCTAGATCGGGCGATCACTCCCCAAAATATGATTTTCCCCAAAACGCCCCAAACGACCCGCTCGGCCCACCACGGCCTACCAAACTCGCGGGAAAGGAAGAGCACGAGCTGGGGGCCCATCACCCTACCTCCACCGAAGATTTCGCGCACCGTGGACGCCAATTCACGAAGAAAACGCCGTTGAAGCCTCGTCGTTCCACGAACTCACGGCCGAGCTTCACCACGCCCTCGAGCCTCGATCCTCGACCCATCCTCGCCGTCCTCCTCGCACGCGTCGCCCCGCCTCGCCCCCGCCTCGGTCCGTCGGCCACCGGAGAGGAGAGAGTGAGAGGAGAGAGCGTGAGAAGAGAGAGGGAGAGAAGAGAGAAATGAGAGGAGAGAGAGGGAAAAGAGTTATATATAGGAAAATCCGAAAATTCAGAAAAATCCCAAAAAATAGAAAATCACACACTCGCGATCCTCGGAACGCACCGATCGCAACGGTACCACTCGCGCCCAGGTGAACGGCCCGGTTCACCCGCAACGAGGTTCTAAAGGGAAAGCCGAAACCCACGCCGGGAATCGGAAAACACACGCGGAAAAATCCGCAGAACGCCTCCGGGCCTCCGAAACGACTCCGGATCGCGCCGATCCGAACACGAAAGATGTCCGAAACGAAATTTCAAACACAACAAAGTCGGACACTCCGAGAAATCAGATCCGGAACCCACGAACAAGGATCCGAAAAACCTGGGGCATTACAGCCCTCCCCCCTTAAAGGAATTTCGTCCTCGAAATTCAAGACCAAGAACGAAGTCACAGGGGAAGAACACTGAACGAACTGACAACGCTGTCAGAGCCCCAGCACAGAAAATCTCGGTTCTCATGAAAACACCGGTCCTGAGGGACACAGCCAGACTTACAATCACAAGCAACACCTCGCTCCTCGCGCCGAGCACACTGGCCAACAGAGCAGGCATATAGCAAAGGACACAGTCTGGCATCACCTCAGATAACGCGAGAATCAACATGGCACCGCAGCCACAATCTTGCTCACCGAGGAATCACAACCCTCGACACGAGCAACAACTACCGATTCATCCAATGGTCGGCAGACAAATCGCACATCAGCTTCGCAGCCAGCTGACTGGTCGCACACCCTCCTCAAGGGAGCAACCAAAACAGAGCCTCCACCAGCTCAAGCAGTCATCTCCGCAGACCGCAACCAGAACATCGGCTCAGCACCAAGAAACACCTCACACATGGCAAGCAGAAAGCCGGACATAACACTGTGCCAACTCTTGTCAGAAGACAAACTTCGACAAAGTCCAGATCCCATCCAGAAAGGCACATCACAAAACGACCACCAAAGGTCTCGCTGGCACACGGCTCTCGCCACGCTCGAGCCCCAACAACCAGCATCTTCTATCTCTGAAAAGACCATCCATTGGTCACCAACTGCTCGTCAACGGGAAACCTCCACTTGCTCAGCTTCTTCCTTCTTTCCTGGTCCTCGACTGGGTCCAAAGGAAACATTCCAAACCTCGGCAAGTCATTCGTCGACTCACACACAGACTGATGCCGCATCTCGAGCTGCACTCCTCTCGGACACCGCATCCGAGCTCGAACATCGCTCCAACTCGACCCTCTCGGGGAGCACGATGAAACCAAATGACGGATCCTGGTGTCTTCAATCATCACCTCGGTTGACTTAGACTTACAAGGGAACCATCCCATGCTGGTCACCAAACCAGGGATAACCATTGCGACACCAACGTCCTATCAAGGACCATCCTCCGACGCCCATCTCACAAAAGGCCTCCATCCACAGGCGTCACTCATCCATCTGGTCTCATCAAATCCTTCGATCAATGCAAGTGGACACCTGCCAATCCCGATTCCGCCCTTACCACAGAGCCACGGGACACCACCTGAACAGTGCTCACGGGTCCCTAAGCAATAAACATCTCACCGTCACAATCTGACAAGACCGTAGAACCAACAGACACTGCTGTGGTCGGTCACACGGTTAGGCTCACCAGCCACTCATAGCCGTCAACCGGGACCCATAGTCTGCCAGAAACCACTTCCCCAAAAATGATCTCATCCGAGGACACGACTGGGAACACAAGTCGGGCGCCAAGCCACCGACTCTGACCAACACGTCCTCGACCTCCATCAGGCGACATCCTCAACAACCTCATCCAGGTCCAACACCGACGCCTGACACGGCTTCCAACACAGGAACAGGGTACTCATGCGACGCACTAGTTAGCACTTTTCCCCAACGCTCCATCCTGCCAGTGCCAACAACCATAATACCTCGAGCAACGGCACGGCAACAACACGTTTCACACCGAGGAACCCATCATCCGATGCTCAACGCAAAATCAGGAATCCGCCCGTAGCAACCAACGCTACGATCCTGAACCAGTGGGTTATGGGCCCACCACGCTTCCGCTGTGCACTCAAATCCGCGAGCACAGCCGAGAAAGCAAACACCGCCCAACCAGCAATCGCCCTTCCGGAACAGCGCCAGCACCCTCACACAACAAGGGAATGGGCACAACTTCTCACAGGCAACCACCCTGCCAAGACAAGGAGCACGTCTCGCACGGACTACATGGCACACAAGGCCAACCAATCCGAACACACAATGCGAGACGACGATCCTTAGCCGAACACAATCCCTCCAACCAAAGGAGAAGCCAAACGCACTTCCGACCAACGGAAGAACTCCATGCTCGACCTGACCTCAAACCTCGCGCATGTCGGAAACAGCACCATCCAGCACCAAGGAAAACCATCGCTTCCATCAGGTCAGCGCCTCCGACACACTCGACGAGTGTCACGTCGGACCACAATCACAGCATCTCTCGATGCATCACCGCTGTAATTCCTCGAACTGCAACACGGCATGCCAAGAGCCGCAACACGAGCCATAACAACAACCGCCGATGCTCATCCTCGAGTCCCGAACTCGCCGCGGAGCCTTCACATCTCAAACCAACTCCAGGGCGAACACACCCCATTCGCACACAAGAGCGCAGGAGCAAGACTTACTGGGACACCACAGCCCAATCCTGCCTCGAAATCTATAAAACAATCGGGACCGACACGTCATTTCTGACGCCACAGAGCACGACAAGGACATCAGGCTCGACAAATCAGCAGCTTACCGAGAAGACATTCCGCTCACCGGAGCACACTTCGCGATCAGAACACCCGCTCTGCCACCTTAAACCACAACCTGAATACCTCAGGGGCTGGATAAATCTCAAGCTGGAGTGGCCAAAACTGACAGCAGCTCCCTCAGAGCGCGCTCACGGCCACTTAACCACAAACAGTCCTCCCCAGCCACCTGACCACGCCGTAGATTCCTCGAACGCAGCACCGCGAGCTCACACCTGCCAGCAACCTCTGCCCAACGTAGCACAACTAGGGCCATCATCGATGAGGGAGAAGGCTCTCAACCTCAATCCTTAGACCCCATGCTGGCACGAAAGCCGCGGGCAGCAACCACCTTCACAGCGCCGCACAGCACACTCAAGCTCTCAAGCGAGAAACAAGGCGGAAAGCGAACACAAAATCCTAAGCCAGCTGCCGACTGTACTGGACCTTACGGACTCTGATCACTACAATATTTCGAATTCCTATGTACGTCCACAACCACCGCTCTGATACCAGCTGTAACGACCCGAGAATCCGATTACCGGGAAGGCCCGATAACCCGAGACTCGCGCCGCCGCCCACGAGCCGGGAGGGCTCGGAAGGGCTAAAAGGAGTGTGGAGGCACAAAGAAATAGGAAATAAAGCAGGACAATTCAACAATTAACAGAAATAAATAAACAACTACAACAGAGTCCAGTCCAACAGAAAGTACAGTCTAAAGCAGTAAAACGTACCACATGCCAAGTGAACACTCGGCCCGGCAAGCTGGCAATTGAGAACCTCCGCTCCGCACCCTCGAACCGCGAGGAAGAACCGCTACACCTGAAAAGTAGGGAATGAGTCTCCAAACAGAGACTCAGCAGGGATCCCGCGGAACCCCAACCGGAAACAACGGCGGTAGCGGAAAGGAAAGCTACAACTACAGTAGGAACAGCAAACCGGTGGCCGGTCAAAAACTCGGCACTACAGCTACTCCTACTGCCAGAAGGCACACCTCGATCACGCAGTCGAGGCTACCAAACCACGCTAGTACCACCTACCGAAGTAAGAACACACGGCAACCACGCCGTAGAGGCCTGTCCCCCGGACACAGCTGACCTGGACACGCTATCCAAGGTGCAACCCCGACCATCCGATCGCGGGTATCGCACAACATGACCCAACCTCGGTAAAGCCACTAGCACTAATCTCATGATGCGAAAACCAACACACGCGTCACGGCGAACCAACCAAAACTCAACGGTCAACACGACCGAAACCCGAAGGTCAAAGTCACGGAAACTGACAGTCTGACACTCCGTACTCGACAGGAGTACCACCCACTAGAAGCACAGTTGGTAGCGTCCCCTGACGTCTTACACCGCACCGCAGGTGAACCGCCTGACGTGGTAGGTCCTACCCGAGACGCGAACACCGTACAAGTAACCACAAACAAGTGACTAGCTGGGGTCACGTCCGTCGACGTGCATCCACTGTCCCCAACCACGTGTGCACACACAGACCACGCGTCCTAGGTCTGGCCCTCTGACTGGTTTTCCCCCGCAGCCGGACTCTGGCTACGACGAGGGGCCCGACGGAAACCAGTCTAACCGTCCTCAGGGTAAGCCCGTACACCACTCCCTGGTGCGACCAACACACGCGTACTGGTAGGCTACGACTAGTGGAGGGTCACTGAAGGAGTAGACTCTCTAGTCAACGGAAAACAATGTCCGAATCCGATGACGTACGGGGACCACCCCACGTACCGGCCCCGTCGCACGGTGACCACAGTCGGAGAAGAAACAGGACTCGTAGTCCACGGTCACGCACGCACCGTGCGCGAGAGTCGAGAAAACTCAAGTGGCACTAAGCCACTGGACTCTGGGCAGTCCTCTAGACGGACTACACCCAATGGTCCTTGAGTCACAAGACTCGGGGTCAAGACCGTTGTACGCAACAGCACAAGGCCGTCAATCTAGTCCAATCTCTAGGTCTAAAATCACGGTAGCACAAGTACCGAGACAAATCACGAGTCACCGAGACCACTCCCTCGGGAAGGGAACGCAAAGGACCAAGGCCACCCACACGGGCCACATGGAAAACACAGAAGCACGATTCCCATGGCAGCACACAAGCCACCACGATGATTTCCCATCTTGTAGCAAGCGGGAAACCTCCAGCCCCAGGCCGGATAACTGGACTCGCAGTCCAAGGCCAAACACGTGGCCCACACGGGAATCGCCTTCCAAAGGAAACCCACGACATGCGGGGGAGACCCCACCGCACGCACACCGGCACACAGTGACACGATCTGGCACGAACACGGGAGCCCAGAACACCTGGGGTCACCTGGACCCACCAAGCCCACGGACACGCTTATCGAGGTAGCACGGTAGCTCCAGACACCCCAAAACACGGTAACAAAACCCACGGGGTGCCCGGGACACTCGCAAGGCCAAAGGTCGACCACTGGGTCCCAACCGGGTCGACCGGAGACCAACACGACACAATCGGAGCGCTAAAAGGTCACCTGGACCCTTAAGCTCATGGCACGCAAAATGAGGTAAGTGGGACAACCTCTGGACACCCAAAGACACGGTCACGGAACTCCAAGGGGCGTCTGAGACACTCATGAGACCTAAAGTCAACCACTGGGTCGCAACCGGGTCGACCGGAGGTCAAAACAACGCAAACAGGAACCAGAACGTGGTAGTGGTCACCTGGTTACCACGACCAGATAGTGGTCGACCGGGGACCGCGACCAGATGGTAGCGGTCGACCGGAGACCACGACCATGCTGTCACGGTCACCTCACGACCGCGACTAGCCACGCGCAACCCCGCTGGTAGCGGTCGCCCGAGGACCTCGACCAGATAGTAGCGGTCATCCCATGACCGCGACTAGACCAAAGCGGTCTATCGCACGACCGCGACGCTCGAAGGCCTCCTCGACCAAAACACAAAGGATGAACGCGGTTCTCCCAAGACCGCGACCAATGAACGCGGTTTCTGGTGGACCGCGACCATTTCGGAAAACCGGGAACAGCAGGAAAACCCCAAAAATCCACGCCACGCCCCCAAACATCCACGGATGAGGGGGAAAACATAGGGGAAGCTCCCCAACAACCCCTAGCATGCATCTATGGCCTCGGATCGGCCTAAAACGTAACGAATCGCTAGATCGGGTGATCACTCCCCAAAACATGATTTTCCCCAAAACGCCCCAAACGACCCGCTCGGCTCACCACGGCCTACCAAACTCGCGGGAAAGGAAGAGCACGAGCTGGGGGTCCATCACCCTATCTCCACCGAAGATTTCGCGCACCGTGGACGCCGATCCACGAAGAAAATGCCGTTGAAGCCTCGCCGTTCCACGAACTCACGGTCGAGCTTCACCACGCCCTCGAGCCTCGATCCTCGACCCATCCTCGCCGTCCTCCTCGCCCGCGTCGCCCCGCCTCGCCCCCGCCTCGGTCCGTCGGTCGTCGGAGAGGAGAGAGTGAGAGGAGAGAGCGTGAGAAGAGAGAGGGAGAGAAGAGAGAAATGAGAGGAGAGAGAGGGAAAAGAGTTATATATAGAAAATCTGGAAATTCGGAAAAATCCGGAAAAATAGAAAATCACACCCTCGCGATCCTCGGAACGCACCGATCGCAACGGTACCACTCGCGCCCAGGTGAACGGCTCGGTTCACCCGCAACGAGGTTCCGAAGGGAAAGTCGAAACCCACGTCGGGAATCGGAAAACACATGCGGAAAAAGCCGCGGAACGCCTCCGGGCCTCCGAAATGACTCCAGATCGCGCCGATCCGAACACGAAAGATGTCCGAAACGAAATTTCGGACACAACGGAATCAGACACTCCGAGAAATCAGATCCGGAACCCACGAACGAGGATCTGAAAAACCCGGGGCATTACACAGAATATTTACTGGCTTAGGCGAAAGGCCTTGACGCCAAGGCAGGATATTTACCGACTTAGGCGGAAGGCTATGACGCCGGACAAGGATATTTAACGGCTTAGACATGAAATCATGATGTCATATAACTTGGCTTAGGCGGAAGGCTATGACGCCTGACAAGGATATTTAACGGCTGAGACATGAAGTCATGATGCCGTACAACTTGGCTTAGGCGGAAGGCCATGACACCAAGGCAGAATATTTATCGGCTTAGGCGGAAGGCCATGACGCCGGACAAGAGGAGGTTTTTTTTGTTGGTTTATGTGCCAACCTAGATGAAAGGTCATGATTCTGACGATTGGTTTGTACATCGGCCTAGACGTAAGGTCATGATGCCGACGATAGAAGGGGTCTTTTTATTCTTCAATTGGATGGAAGGGCAGAGCCACAGGTAAAAAGGGTCTTTTTGTTACCTGGCCGGACGAAAGGCCCGAGCCGAAGGTAAAGGGGTCTTTTGGTTCTCTGGCCAGACGAAAGGTCATGAGGCAAAGGTAAAAGGGGTTTTTTTGTTCTTTGGTCTGACGGAAGGTCCAAGCCAAAGGGTGAAGGGATCTTTTTGTTCTTTTGTCGAACGGAAGGTCTGAGCCAAAGGCAAAAGGGTCTTTTTATTCTCTGGCCAGACGAAAGGTCAAAGCCAAAGGTGAAATATGAACGTTAACCTGACGGGATGTCAGAGCTAACAAACCCTACTTAGACGATATGTCTAGGACGAGGGCCAAAAATAGTGTGTTGTTGTCAATCCGACATTATGTCGAAACCAACCAACTTGGCAGAGACATAGGGTCTGGGCCAGGGCAGAATATGGTTGTTGACTTGACAGATTGCCGAAGTCAACCAACTTGGCAAAGACGTAAGGCCTAGGCCAAGGGCATAATATGGAATAGGTGTTGACTCGATGTCATGCCAAAGTCAACGAACTTGGCAGAGGTGCGAGGCCGAAGCCAAGGGCAGAGTATGGGATAGGTGTTGACACGAGGTCATGTCGAAGCCAACAAACTTGGCAAAGGCGTGAGACCTAGGCCAAGGGTACAATGTAGGATAGGGTTTGGCTCGATGTCATGTCGAAGTCAACAAACTGGGCAGAGGCGTGAGGCCTAAGCCAAGGGCATAATGTGGAACATGCGTTGACTCGACGTCATGTCGAAGTCAACGAACTTGGTGAAGGCGTGAGGCCTAAGCCAAGGATATAATGTAGGATAGGTGCTGACTTGACTTCATGTTGAAGCCAACGAACTTGGCAGAAGTGTGAGGACTAAGCCAAGCGCAGAATATAGGATATAACTGTTGACCCGACGTCGTGTCAGAGTCAAATGGCCCTGCCCCGATAGAAAGTTTGGGGCGAGGGTAGACTAGAATCTAGACGTATGAGGGGCCCAGACCCAGGACTAAATATTGATGTCAACCCGACGAGATGTCGGAGTCAACCAAACCTACTCAAGCGGAAGGTCTGAAACAAGGTAGAATGTGTAGATGAAGATGTCATCCCGACATCTTGTCGAAGTTGACCAACTTGGCGAAGATGTGAGGTCTAAGCCAGGATAGAATATGGACGTTGACCCGTGGAGATGTCGGGATCAACAAACCTTGTTCAGACAGATGGTCTGAGACAAAGTGAAGGAATCTTTTTGTTGATTTATTCGTTTGGACTGGTCAGGTTTATTGAATTTGTTAAGTTTATTGAGTTTATTGGATTTATAGGACTTATTGGTTTTGTTGAGTTTTTTAGCTTCATTGGATTTATTGGTTGAGTTTGTTGGGGTTTATTTGATTTATTGGGTCTATTGATTCATTGGGTCTCTTTTTTTTTGAGTTGATTGGCTTTATTGGGACTTGTTTGGTTTGTTAGGTTTATTGATTTATTGAGTTGACTGATTTTGCTTAGCTTATTGGGGTAATTGAATTTTGTTGGGTTTATTTGGTTTACTAAGTTTTTTTTAACTTATTGAGCTCATTAGATGGATTGATTTAATTGAATTTATTAATTTTGTTGGACTTATTGAGTTTGTTGGGTTCGTTGAGTTTTACTAGGTTTATTAAATTTATTGTGTTTATTGATTCATTAAGTTTATTTTAGATCATTTTTTCTTTCTTCATTTTTTTATTCATTTCTTTCTTCTTTTCGTTTCTTTTTTTTATTTTTTGTTTATTATTTTTTTTGGGCTCCCTGACGCAGACTCATCTATGGTGCGGGATATTTTGTCCGATAGGACTATTGATGAATTCGACTATTTATTGAGTTGGTGGGGCTAGGGATTGATGTCCAAGAGTCTGGCGGGCCTGGCGAGAGTGGAGTACCCTCGGCGAAGGAAAAAGATTTTATGGGCTCAATCCGACAAGACTAATGGGCAATTTTTTAGAGCTCGGTGAGGGCGGAGTGCCTCAGGCCAAAGAAAGAAGTTTTATGAACCCATCCCAGTGGGGCAAAGGGTAATTTTGGAGCTCGACGAGGGCGGAGTGCCTCAGGCCAAGAAAAAAAGTTTTATGAACCCAATCCGACGGGACTGATGGGCAGAGTTTTGAACTCGGCAAGGGCGGAGTGCCTTATGCCAAGGAAAAGGAGATTTTATTGGGCCGACATTGGGCAAGGAGTCCAAACCGGCAGTGGTGGGAGAGTCCCGTGGGACAAATATGACATTGTCGTGGCTGAATACAGAAAGGTAATGAGAATGCATTGGCTAGGAGCATAGGTCCCACATCAAGGGTGGATGGTTAGTCCCGGTGGGGCAAGTGGAGAGTACCCCCATAGGATGGGAAGATGGCAAGGCACCATGAATTCCAGTGGGACCAAGGGGTACTAAGATAGGCCATTAGAATCCGAAAGGTGTTTATTTGTTGGCTTGGTAAGGAGTCGGGGTTGTAGCTGACTCAGTAAGGATTGTTCTTTTCATTCCCCTCAATGGGCATGGACCCGTATTCGAAACGAGAGGCCTAGTGGCTAGTGAGGGCTCTTTAGCGTCGATGGGACTGTTGATTACATGGTCCCCCTGGGGATAATCGGTGACAGCTATGCATCAGATCAATATCTATCTTCTTTTGTCATTGCTTTCTTCAGGAGATGCTCCGAGCAGCTTCGGCTCGGGCCTCCGGTGCTTCTGCCAAGTGTCATCCTCTCAGCCCTTTTTTCTTAGAGGCTGTGGCTGTCGGGTCTTCTGACCTCCGCAGATGGCGTAGTCATTTTATTTTCCCTTGGGCATTCACCATACAATGCTACTAGGGAGGCTTCTGCCTATGAGGGGGCGGATGGGGAGACCCTGTTGACCTCATAATTTTACTTTTCTTCTTTTCTTTTTCATCATTTTTTTGTCTCTTTTTTCTAAACGGGTAGCTCGAATGGCGCTGACAGTGCAGTGTAGTGCAGAGCCATTACCCTTCGTCCATTTGTTCTTAAATAGTCCAAGACGGGTGCATAGGTGAGCGCTCACCCCCTCAGAGAGGGGATGGGTGGTTCACTCCACCATACCAACCCTACAATGGTATTTTCTTGTTTGGCACGGACCAAGACATGAAGGGAGTGATATCTCCCTTGGCAGATTCAGCCATCAAGGCCTCCTTCATTTAGTTTTATATTATCTCTCTCTCTCTTTTTTGGAAGGACCCGACCTTCTAAGAGATGGCATCTCAGATTCAATAGATGGATCCTTATGTCTATATATGCAAATTTCATTCACCCTCCCTTTTGCTCATTTTTTCTCTTTCTTTTTTCTTTTTTATTTTTTTTGGTCCTTGCCCCCAGAATAGGCCCTTTCCTTTCCTTCTTTTTTCCTTTTTTTTTTTTTGCATATTTCGCGTCACTCGCCATTCTTCTTTTTGTTGGCAAAGCATCCGCATTCAAGCTATGTGGGCATGCTAGACATTAGCTTCAGCCAGATTTGTGAGGAGCAGATGAGGCGGTGACGCCGCGCAGGTTAGCTCTCTTCCAAACAGACATTTGGTGAGGGCGCGGTGGGTCCACCCTGTGCTCACCCATCTGTAGGTCGCCTCTTTTGATCAGGCCTTCAATAACGTCCTTGAACACGTAGCAATCCTCAATGGTATGCCCCAACATTTGGTGATAAGGACAGAAGCGTGGATCATCTTTCCTTTTGGCATCGCCTGGTTTCTTTGGCTCCGGAAGCACCACTTTGCCGTATTCACGGGTTCACCCAAAAAGAGCCCTAGTCCTATCTTTCGGAAAGGAGTATGGTTTCATCATTTTACCGCTTAATGAGGGCCCTTATTTTGCCGGCTCGGCGGAAGATGCCTCTTTCATTTTCTTCTTCTGTTGCTCGAAGGCTTCAAAATTTGAGGCGCAAATTTCTTCTTGGACCAGGTGTTTGCCAGTTGGCTCATTCTTTTGGCTCGGGGGTATCGAAGTCAGGCAGAGCCTTGCAAGAACTGCTTCGACATTGGCTGCGATGTCACCTTGTTGTTCAAAGGTCGTGACTTCAATGTCAATGACCCATCGTAGAATTTTCATTCTCAAATTCTCTTTACAGATTTGAACAGAATCCCCGTAGCTAGGCGGATGCCGACACTTTTAACGGAGATTCCTCCACTTTCTTATGTAGTCCATGACGAACTTATTATCCTTTTGTTTGGTTGCTTGTAATTCGGCCTCAGTGACTTCTTCTTCGGCCATCTTCGTATTCATTGTTCGCTCCGCCCTTAGCTCGTCCGACTGCATGCGTGATCTCATTGGCACCATCTTCGGAGATGCTATCGTTGCCCCCTGAGATCCCCCGGGGACTGTGTGTTGGAGTGGTTGAGGGAGGGTACCCCCCATAAGATCATGTGCTATTCGGGGTATGACTGGCCGTGTTGAAGCTTCAGGTGAGCTAGCACTACCTTGTGTCGCCTCATGTAGATGTCCTACCGATTACGACATAGGTGGACTTAGATTCATTTCATTTAGCCACCATTGCAGCATTTCGATCTTCTGCTGATTCTGGTATAGCAGTGCAACCATGGCCTGGTCTTTCAAGGAGGGGCCGGGAGTGCTATCTTTCGCCTCCAATTTGACTAGGGTAAGTGGCCTCCCGTCATTGTTGCTAGACGCATCCAGTTTCTTTGAGATGAACTCCCTAGGTTTTATACCTCCGAGCAGAGGAGGAACGTGGTATTGTGTCCCCTTATTGGCTGACGGGTGTCTTGATATTCTCCCGAATCCGGCAAAATGGTGGGAGGCAGAAGCTTTAGCCTGATTTGCTCCCTTTGGTATGAAGTAAATTTCTTCATCTTCCTCATCAGCAGCTTGAGTCACACTGGACGGTGCTGACAGCATTGTTGACACCCGTTTTTTACCGATAAGTTGAGTCAATTATCTTACCATCATTTATTGATGCCTTGAGTTGTTCATTACTCATTGGGCTATTTTCAGGCAGTTTATTGGGCCTCTTTTATGGATACCTCCCTCCCTGGCTCGGTCCGGTTCAATTTAGGGCTTAATGGGCCTTGGTTTGGCTTGATTTATCACATTTCGTTAATAAAGTCATTGCGCAGCCAATCGCATGACCGTTCAGTAACTGAGCGGTTGAGGATTAACCGTTTATCTATTTATTGGATATTACGTTGATTTTTTTGAATTTCCACCGACAAGCTTTTGAACGGTTCATATATAGCCGTTCGGATCTATGGAACGGTATGATTATGACCGTCCAGATCCCAGAGTCCCAGATTCGTTGACTGTTCAGATAATTATCTAATTATCTGATTTATTTTGATTTATCATCGACAGGCATTGAACGGCTGATTTCTGACCGTTCCATGAGCTGAGTGGTCTGTTAAGGACCGTCCAATTCATGAGAGTCCAATGGTGAAAACATCGGTCAGTTCGATGGATATTTGGATAATATTTCCCATTTTCTTAATTTCCACCGACAGATTAGACGGTCTTCTTCTGGCCGCTCAATGGATTGAGCGATCTATCGAGTGGCCGCGCAATGGTCCGATTGCTGAAAAACTAAGTGTTTTTCTCTCTTTATCTGTGGTTTTATCCTTGGTTTGTTTCAACCATTTCTCTGTGGTTTCTCAACCAAATGAGGTGCCATTTTGACTGATTGGAAGATAATTGCACTATCTATGGATTTTCTTTTGATATATCGAGCTGATATTCATTGGGAACCCTAATTTCGGGGCTGGTTTCTTAGGCTCTATAAATAGACCCTAAAGGTCGAGCTTTAAAAGTGGGGAGAGATTTTTTTTGGTCAACGGCGAAGCTCTACCGGATTGTTGAGCGACCCGAGGCAGGGAGGGAGGCCTTCTATGTCCGTATAGGCCTCCGGTTCAGGGAGTACACTGTTTGTTTGAGTCATTAGTTCACTAGTCCCATCGTCTGTTTTCTCATTGCATGCATCATTCTTCCTTCTTCCATCTACTTTTCTTCATTTTCTCATCACATTACACACATCCTCCTATGTTTTTGGTGCCCCCTAGGGGTTTAAAAACCTCTAGGTATCCCCCATTTCATTTGGTTATGTTCGTTCCCTTCCCTTTCAGCATTTACTACGCATTTTAGTTCTAATATTAGGTTTTTTGTGTGTTCTACACTTTGTTTTGTAGGTCAGCAGCGTCCTAACACGAGGCCCACTCATCCTGGCCGGCCGGGAAGGGTGGAGGTAGAGGTCCCACGTTTTGGGAGTTGGTGGAGCAGAGCGGTCTTCATCTGTCCATTTGAGGAATAGGGCGGCTTATCATCGACCGTCCTGTTCTTTCCAGCGGTGGATACAGAACCGTTCTGTCATCCAGTTACTCTTCGTCCCGCGTTCGTCCCAGCGCTGCCGGGCGATCTGTCGAGCAACCCCACATTTTAAGGGTAGTTCTTTCAGAGCCGCGTATTGCTGCATTACGATTCTAGGGGAGTGTCTCCCCTCTATTTCCAAGGTACTATGTACTTGCTTACATTAGGCACCTTGGTGGCCATCACACACACACACTATACATCCTTCCCCTTGCTATTTATATATTGTTCAGTTCTTTACATTAGTTAGTGAAGAAGGGATTGGAAGGATAATCAAAATGGGAAAGAAGGAAAAACATGTCAACACACTCTTTTTGGGCGATCACGGTGGGACACCTAGTGCTCATCGTGTTAGTGTTTTGCTGACCTGTTTGTGTGTCTTGTTAGTCCCTTTCTTTGAGTATTTCAGGTTGCTTGTTGGTCCACCTTGCATTCCTGTTCTCTGGCATTTACGTGGTCATTTGTGAGCCGCCTGTTTCCTTCCGCGGCTGGCGATTGGCCGTCCCATGATCGTCACAGAGCTCCTGTCGTGCCAGCCACCCAGCGGTTCCTTCTCGACCGTCCACCTCCTCACGCAGTCTGATACGGACCGTTCATCATTGCTGGATTAGGTCCGTTCCCGATTCTATGTGGTATGTCGAAAGACCGCCCATCGAGGTACACTTCTGAGCTCCAGTCTTCAGTCATTTCAACATTTTGTGTCTTTTCTTTGTGCCTTTTGGCGTTACTCCCTGCTCCTGCACGGTCCACCCAAGACCGTCTGCTCTCCCTGAACGGTCTAGTCCAGACCGTGTACTCACACTGAGCGGTCTTCATCATACTGTCTTTTTCTGCTATAGTGCACCCGAGGCTAGCATCTTGATCATTGGTTCATATCATTACATATATATATTTGGTGTTGCTTGATCTCCCCTGCTGTTGTTCTATTACTGCATGGTTGTGTTAATCTCATTCTCTTATATTTGCTTGATTGCCATTGCTTGCTAGATCTAGGTTAGACTTTGCATGCACCCCGGTGCACATAGGATCATATACACTTTTCATTAGTAGTTGCATTCCTACCGAGGTAGGGTTTCCTCTCGTCTCCATACTCCTTGGAGCCGACTAGTGGACCTTGCTGAGGACCTCCGTAAGCCCCCGTGAGCTGTGGATTCCCACACGGATGCCGGGCAGGTTGTACTGTACCCCCCAGTCTAGGGTTTGCATCAGAGAGAGAGAGAGTCATCTAGTGTCAGCTAGTTGCCCATTCCCTACCTTGGCTAGGTACCTTGTGGTGGAGTGAACTTAAATCTTAATTAATTCACTAAGATCTAAGAAGGGAGAATTTATAAAATCCTGCGCGCATCATTTGAAACTTGGTTGCATTAATTGGTTGATTCTCATCTCAGCTCTCCCCTCCGTTGTTGCATTTGATTTGAGTTGTTTGTCTTAGATCCCTACTTAGGGCTGTTTGCTTACTCCTCCCCCATTGTCATCAGTGTATGTGGAGCTATCTCACACCCTCGGGATTGTCTCTTAAGGGTGGTTCGCCTTCCCATTCTTATTTCAATCCCTTGTTCGATTCACCGCCAATTATGTTGTCTTACAACTTCTCCCATCCCCCTGAGGATTCTCTCCCTCAGGGACTTCCGGAGGACCCACCTAGGGTCGCTCATGTGCAAGGGAGAGAGGGGACTGCCCCTCCTATCCCGACCATCATTGCTGAGGGTGCTCAACCCTCCCTCTCAAATCCATCCACTCACGGCTCAGCCAGTCAGGTTCTCCATATGATGACCCAGCTGGATCTTACTCAACTCCACTTGTTGAAACAGGCCTTGCAAGGGGCAGATGCCCCGCCCTCAGTACTTTCTTCTGGCACGACTGCTGTCGTCACTTCCACACCCCCGATTGTTGGATTAGGGGCCACCTCTGCAGCCCCCATCGATCTTACTCCCATCCATCCTCAAGCTCTTCGATTCTCCACCATGGAAGCGGGCTAGGCTTCTACCTCGGCCCATCAGTCACTTGATAAGGGGAAGACCCAGATCCCCTCCGTTTCTTATGCTAATCTTTACACCACGTTTCCTCTAACATCGCAGGCCCTCGTGGCCCCGGATGATTTCGTCCGTCTGCAATCAGGGGCGGCCCAGTTGGCTCATGCGGATATGGGCCCTTCCCTGGCCCATTATCCATCTTATGGGCTCCCCTCTCAGTCAGTGTGATGGGGGCATCCCTTGCCCCACCACTTTTTTCGAAGCTCAGTTGGATCGTCGGCATGCGTCATTATGTTCCCCACATTTTATTTGAGTCATCATCATGTAATTTTCCCTTTATTTGAGTCATGTACCTAGGTTAGTAGGTTATCTAACAAAGTCTTGTGTCATTGTGTTGGTTTGTTAGGCTATCGGGCCCAACTAATGGGCTAGGCCCATGGGCGCCCCTCCCTTGGAGTGTTTGGTCAATAGTTGTTTAGTCAGGGTCATTTTCATCCTAGGAAAAGTCCAATGCCTATAAATAGGCCCCCACTCCTCTCATATGTAACAACTTTGGTATAAATATTGAAATCCAAAATTCCACATCCCTCTAGATCTCTCTCTCATTATCTCTCTCTCTCTCTCTCTCTCTCTCTCTCTCTCTAAGGGGTCCCCCCCTCTCTCTCCCCTCACCCCAAATTTTGAAATTTTTTCTCTCCTCCCCATTCACCTATTATTAAGACCCCTCCCCCTTCCCCATACACTCATTTAACTCCCCCCCAACCCCAAGGTAGAATCCTCCAATCCTTGCTCCACCCTCCAACCACCAACTACCCTCTTCCCTTTCCCAAGCACACTTCCCTCTCCCCCATACAACCCACCACTTCCCTAGGCCATTTGAATTCAAATCCACCTTCCCTCCACACCCCTAGGGCACCCCCAAGACCCCACCCCTTGGTTAGGGTCGCCCCCCCTCTCTCTCTCATCTCCACCATTCTCCCTTGCTCTTCTCCATCACCTCTCCCACCTCCATTGATAGATCCTCCAAGCAGCTGGCGACCTGCAGAAGACCACCTGATTGCAGAGGCGACCCTGACCACATCTCGGTGAATATGAAGGCCCAAGAGGTACCGTTGGAAGCGTCTGCCTGTCCTCTTCGCAACGGCGGTAGTTTCATCTTCTTCTGAGCAAGGTGCTGCCCGGGAGAGCCTTTCTCCCCCGACTGCGCGAATCTTCCCTGGCAGGAGGCCAGAGCCAGAGTGGAAGGTCTTCTACGATGAACCTATTGGGAATCTGATTAAGAGTTCTTCATTAAACGCCTTCTACTTCGAGTGCTCTACCATCAACAAGAAGCATAGTTCAATTTGAAGACCGGACCAGAAAGTTATCAATTTTCTCCCCCGATCGTGCGGTTCTGCTTCCACTCTGTCTGCACCAACCCTCCTTCAGTGTTCAGAAGCCACCGGACTACTCCGACCTCATTTGGCATCCTCGTTGGTTCGACTTCGAGGTAGACTTGTCAACGGTTTCAAAGGATCTGACGGCACCTGATTCCGAGCTCGGGAGCGTTCGTGGCACCTTCTACTTCCTGCTATTAGGAACCTGCAGCTGTCAGAATAGAGGACCTGCTGCCCTGTTCAAGCCCCTACCCCGACCAGCAGAGGTACCAGAAGAAATCCAAAAAATTTCGGTGTCTTCCCGGTCCAGCTACGAAGATTTTCCCACTGGTTTCGTCTTCAACAAAAATCCGGAGTGGCCGCAGCATCCAGAGAAGCGATTGTCTGTCCAGAAGCGCAGACAGTGGCCAGAATCAACATCGACGTCCAATTTCGTCTTTCGTCGGTCTCACCCCCTCCTTGCTTGGCCGGCTGAAGGCCCCTCCCTGTGTGGAGGTAGTTTTGGGTGTAATCTCAGTTAACCCCCACCCTAAGATCCCCCTCCTGCGAGAGGTGTAGTTCATGTATTAATTTAGATCGCAGGTTTGAAGCTCCGTCGACGCGGCGTGCGGGTGCATACCCACGCCTCCCCGCTCGCCTCCGTCTCCGGCCGGAGTCGGCGTCTTCACGCCGACTAGGTGAGCCTCGGTCCCTCTCTTGGCTGGTTTCAATTCATTGCTAGCATAGTATTATCGCCATTGTTTCGTCGGACGGTGAATGAGAGCTCGACCCTAAATTGCTAGTGCCGTGAGTGACCACCGCGGGCGAGTTGTGAGTGAACCATTACATCCCACACCCTTGGTGTGCTGGCCGCCCATGATTTGGGCATCCCAAGCCCATTTGGGGTTCTCCCCAAGCTAGCCAACCTTTGGAGCCTCAACGTCCCGCCTCGGACCTTCTCCATCATCGTCGAGTTGCCTTCGGGCACTAATGTGCGCCAAGCGAGTGAGCTCGCTAGTGTGAGTCCGCTGCCCAACTTGAATGCTTGCAAAATAGGTCCAAGGGTGGTGTCACATCAAGTGGTATCAGAGCAAGTTCACAACTTGTCTCTATCAAGTTGGTCCTAGGGCGCGCATATGCATTTAGAGTCTTCCAGTGCATCGCTCTTGTCCACTAGTATGGCCACCTCATACCGACCTTACCAATCGGCCCTCTCCATAAGTCCAAACCACCAAGGGATGCCTACCACTAACACACATGACATCCCTGGCCATGTCAACTACCTCATGAAGGCCTTGACCTATGCCAATGAGCGGCTTGATAACATATCGGGTCGACTCAACCAACTTGGAGAAAATGGGCCCGCCCCAAGTACGGACAATGGAAGGACATGTCCCCCACCTCCAACTTTTGATGGAACTCATCTTAATGACTATTTAGATTGGGAGGCATCAATGGACCATTACTTTGGGAGGAATCCCATGTCCGAGGATAGGAAGGTTCGATGTGCCAAAATGTAACTAACCAAAAGGGCTCAAACTCATTGGTTGAAAATTGAAGGCTTAAGGATAATTAGAAGGGAAGATCCCATCACCACTTGGGAAAACATGAAGGAACACCTTAGGGCTAGATATGTGTCCCCTTCCTATTCGGATCACCAAAGCCCAAGGAACCCTTCAATTCCTTCACCCCCTAAAAAGGACACACCTCCCAAAACCAATCAAACTAAGCCTCCACACCCACCCTGCCTTCCTCTTCCAACCCCAATCTTACCCTAACCTAGGCCACCACTACTCCCCACCCCACTCCAAGTCCGACCTCGTTCACCACCCCGGATGCACCATGCCCCGATCATCATCACCCCACCCACAAAGTACCTACCCACCTCCTTGGTAGAAGAACCTATAATCCTAACACCCGATCCCATAGTGGTGAACACCCCGGATCCAACCCCCACTTTGAAAGAAACACATGCCCAAGATGAGGACAAAGCTTTGCATTACGATCTTAACTCTATGCCCTCTCCTCTAGCAGGGAGTGAACTCATCATAAGTGGGTCCTTGGCTAGATGGTTAAAAGAGGGCCCAGCTCACCCGATCATGGCCTACCCATCCTTGGAGCAACACCTCCCCATAGTGCCCTTCAACTCCTATCGCACCACCATCCAATCATCTTATCAAGTGGAGACACTAGGGGACCTTCTCAAGGGCTTAGCATGGCAATTAGAGTTGACTGGCATGTTGACCCCCATGACCGAACAACCTAGGAGCCTTAACCTCCTACACCTATGTGTTGGGTCTATCACCTCAATGTGCACCATTGGTTGCTACACTAGTGACCTTCTATTATTCCTCCCCACACCCGATGAGCCTGACCTTCTTCTCAAATTGGAGCTTCATATCTCGGGTAGAAAGTCAAGCCCTCCCCTCATGGTCGATCAACCTCCCAAGAGCTTCGGCCAAATTACTTCATTAGAGGAGGATGACCCACCTTGTATGGACCTTATGGACATAGAGTTCCTTCTTCTAGGAAGCCCAATCCATGACCCCTTTAATCCCTTCCAATGGGAGCCTAGTTACCCATGTGACCCACCCACCTTACCAACAACCCACCTTTCTCTACCCCAACCAACCATGTTGGACCAAAACCACCACTTCCAGGACTCGGTCCCCACAAAGGGAACCATCGCCATAAACAACATATGCCTAGGAAACAAGGAAGAGCTCCTCACCATAATGTCCACCTTCTTAGATCCCTTTGATCCATACGAGTGGAAGCTCAAGGGCCATCCCACACCCATGCACATGGAAGTCATCTCTAGGATAGGAGTGCATAAGTCTTGGCACAACACACCACTTGGCATGATTAGAAAATCGGGTCCATTCATTCACACCACCCACATGTCAAGTAGGAAGCATGAGTGGCCCCTATTTGGGTGTAACGGTCCTCCCCAATTCACCATTGGTCTTATGTATGCTAGGAACCTACATGGGTGTCCGGGTCCTCCAACATTCATCACACTCACTCATAAGAGGGACACCTATGGATGCCCCGGTCCTCCCAAATCATTTAAAGTCTTCATAACATCAATGCATGATAGGTCTATATGTGGTTTCCCTGGACCACCTTTGGATACCATACATTGTCCACTCACACCGCATCATAGTGCATGGCATATGCATCCGAGCAAGTATCAAGCAACAAGCGGTGAGATTCACAACAAGCGGGCAAAAACTCATGGGCGCCACTTGGAACTCCAAGTTGGTAACTTGACGATGATGACTTTGGAGTGGCTCTACCCTAGGGTCACCTCCAATTTGAGGGCACGAGGACTTGGACCTTGCCAAGTTCCGAGTGATTTTGGCAACCTGACTTGCGGGTTGGACTTACCGATGGGTTTTGGGATTCACCCCATTTCTCATGTGGCGGATCCGGCACCCTCTAAGGGCACCGCGGTGGATCCTAGTGAGTGCCTTGAGCTTACACCTATCCTTGCGAGAGACACCCTCGGAGTGCCACCACAAATTAGCCTGAGAGCCCGACGTGAGCACACGGCGGCAATACTAAGCAAGCAAGATCCCATCGCCAGCATGAGGGTGTGTCCGAGCCACTTTGACAAGCTGAAGAGCCCTTCTCCGGCTATGAGCGAAGGTTGAGTTTGGAGATCGTGGTTCGCCCGGAGCTGCATTTTGCGTACTACTACCCCGTTGGATCCATACTCGATGGGGTCGAGTTCTCCCCACCCCGGGGGTATGATGGGGGCATCCCTTACCCCACCATTTTTTTCGAAGCTCAGTTGGATCGTCGGCATGCGTCATTATGTTCCCCACATTTTATTTGAGTCATCATCATGTAATTTTCCCTTTATTTGAGTCATGTACCTAGGTTAGTAGGTTGTCTACCAAAGTCTTGTGTCATTGTGTTGGTTTGTTAGGCTATTGGGCCCAACTAATGGGCTAGGCCCAGGGGCGCCCCTCCCTTGGAGTGTTTGGTCAATAGTGGTTTAGTCAGGGTCATTTTCGTCGTAGGAAAAGTCCAATGCCTATAAATAGGCCCCCACTCCTCTCATATGTAACAACTTTAGCATGAATATTGAAATCCAAAATTCCACATCCCTCTAGATCTCTCTCTCATTATCTCTCTCTTTCTCTCTCTCTCTCTCTAAGGCGTCCCCCCCTCTCTCTCTCCCCCCTCACCCCAAATTTCGAAATTTCTCTCTCCTCCCCATTCACCTATCATTAAGACCCCTCCCCCTTCCCCATACACTCATTTAACTCCCCCCCAACCCCAAGGTGGAATCCTCCATTCCTTGCTCCACCCTCCAACCACCAACTACCCTCTTCCCTTCCTCAAGCACCCTTCCCTCTCCCCCATACAACCCACCACTTCCCTAGGCCATTTGAATTCAAATCCACCTTTCCTCCATAGCCCTAGGGCACCCCCAAGACCCCACCCCTTGGTTAGGGTCGCCCCCCTCTCTCTCATCTCCACCATTCTCCCTTGCTCTTCTCCATCACCTCTCCCACCTCCATTGATAGATCCTCCAAGCAGCTGGCGACCTGTAGAAGACCACATGCTTGCAGAGGCGACCCCGACCACATCCCAGCGAATCTGAAGGGCCAAGAGGTACCGTTGGAAGCGCCTATCTGTCCTCTTTGCAACGGCAGTGGTTTCATCTTTGTCCGAGCACGGTGCTGCCCGGGAGAGCCTTTCTCCCCCGACTGCATGAATCTTCCCAGGCAGGAGGCCAAAGCCGGAGTGCAAGCTCTTCTGCAACGAATCTATTGGGAATCTGATCGAGAATTCCTCAGCAAAAGTCTTATACTTCGAGTGCTCTACCATCACCAAGAAGCAGAGTTCAATTTGGAGACCGGACCAGAAAGTTATCAATTTTCTCCCCCGATCATGCGGTTCTGCTTCCACTCTATCTGCACCGACCCTCCTTCAGTGTTCAGAAGCCACCGGACTACTGCGACCTCATTTGGCATCCTCGTCGGTTCGGCTTCAAAGTAGACCCGTCAATGGTTCCAAAGGCTCTGACGGCACCTGATTCCGAGCTCAGGAGTATTCGTGGCACCCTCTGCTTCCTGCTGTTAGGAACCTGCAACTGTCAGAACAGAGGACCTGCTGCCCTATTCAAGCCCCTAACCCGACCAGCAGAGGTACCAAAGAAAATCCAGAAAATTTCAGTGTCTTCTCGGTCCAGCTACGAAGATTTTCCCACTGGTTTCGTCTTAGAAAAAATCCGGAGTGGCCGCAACATCCAGAGAAGCGATTGTCTATCCAGAAGCGCAGACAGTGGCCAGAATCAACATCGGCATCCAATTTCATCTTTCGTCGGTCTCACCCCCTCCCCGCTTGGCCGGCTGAAGGCCCCTCCATGTGTGGAGGTAGTTTTGAGTGTAATCTCAGTTAACCCCCACCCTAAGATCCCCCTCCTGCGAGAGGTGTAGTTCATGTATTAATTCAGGTCGCAGGTTTGAAGCTCCGTCGACGCGGCGTGCGGGTGCATACCCACACCTCCCCGCTCGCCCCCGTCTCCGGCCGGAGTCGACGTCTTCACGCCGGCTAGGTGAGCCTCGGTCCCTCTCTTGGATGGTTTCAATTTATTGCTAGCATAGTATTATCGCCATTGTTTCATCGGACGGTGAATGAGAGCTCGACCCTAAATTGCTAGTGCCGTGAGTGACCACCGCTGGCGAGTTGTGAGTGAACCATTACATCTCACACCCTTGGTGTGCTGGCCGCCCATGATTTGGGCATCCCAGGCCCATTTGGGGTTCTCCCCAAGCTAGCCAACCTTTGGAGCCTCAACGTCCCGCCTCGGACCCTCTCCATCATCGCCGAGTTGCCTTCGGGCACTAATGTGCGCCAAGCGAGTGAGCTCACTAGTGTGAGTCCACTGCCCAACTTGAATGCTTGCAAAATAGGTCCAAGGGTGGTGTCACATCACAGTGTACCCTTCAGCTCTGTACTTCGATTACATCCTTCCTGTTGTATCTCCTCCTTCCTAGGAACGGGAACTTCTTGACAAATGGGCTGCCATGCAGCAGCAGATTGACCTCCTCCACAAGCGGGTCGGCCCACAATCATTAGCTGATGTCCCCATTCCTAACTTCAGGGACATTCGTTTTCCTCCTCAGTCCGAGCTCCCCGTGTATCGGAAGTATGACGGGAATGGCAACCCGTTTATTCATGTCAGGGAGTTTCTCTACGAATCGGTACAGTTTCAGCATGACGACCGCCTGATGGCGTACTTGTTCCGTCGATCCTTGGACGGGGTCGCCCTGGAGTGGTTCTATACATTGCCTCTGGAGGAGGCTGAAAGTTTCAAGATCGTCAAGGAGAAGTTCATTCAGGGATTCCAGGATCGGGTTGGTCCTGAATATTCTTTCACCGACCTGGTTGCAGAAAAGATGAAGCCGGATGAAGACTTTGCTATATATGCAGATAGATGGAGGCATATGGCCTCGCGTGTGCCCGGGCAGATCCCGGAAGAAGAAAAAGTTAAATGGCTGATTTCTAATGCTACTCCGACGTTCCGAAATATTTTGGCAATGAACGACATTTTAAATATGCACCAGCTGTACAGTCGGGCCTGATTTATCCAGACCCAATTTAAAGACTCCCCTATCCATTCCTTGTTCGAGGCCCAGAAATCCAAGACCACCCGTAAATCCCAGGGCCCAGTTACTGAGGGAGTCCAAGTCAACGAGCAGGTCCAGGCTGTTCAGTTCCCTAGCCAGCCCGCTTCACCCCATTTCTAGCAACCCCCACGCAACCCCCAGTTCTCCGCTCCACAAGCCCCCCGACCCACTTTCCAAGCTCCTCAGCACCCACAACAACCACCACCACCTCAACAGCCACAACAGCCACCCCAGTACCACAACGTTCCTCCTCCCGCTGGTTATGGGCCTGCTCGGTCGGGACCCAAGAGGACCCCTGCCAGAAACCCTCCCCGATATCTTTTCAGCTCTAATGTACACTGGTGACATCCAATTGCCTCCGGAATGTCAGAATTGGAATCCGACTGCCGATCAGTCAACGTATTGCATATACCATCGGCATCCCGGGCATACGATAGAGAGATGCTTTCAGTTTAGAGATCTGGTGTATGACTTGCATGAGGGCTAGAGGATTGATTGGGCCCAAATGCACAAGTTGATTGAAGATATCAAGGAAAGAAGAAGACAGGCCAGGCCGCAGCAGGCGGCACCCCAGCAGCAGCAGTTCCAGCAACCCCTCCAACAACAACAACAACAAACCCCACAGCAACAACAGCAGTAGCAAGACCTCGGGATTCACCAGAATCCCATGCCAGTACATCTGCCCGCTCCTCAGCAGCAACAACAACAACAGCCACCGGCACCGGATCAAGTAAATGCAGTCCACCGCCCAGCCATTAATGATGGGTGGTCCTTTGATGATGAGACCCCTGCCCATCTTTTGGCCTTCCACCATGCCAATTCCCCCACGCCCTATGTTCCCTCCATCCTTCGACCCACCACCTTCACCACTGCTCCACCCACTATCCCTTCCCGACCACCTTTTCACCCTCCACATTCCCCACCATCCCTCCAGTTCTGTCACCATCACCTGCCATACCCTCCATCATCACCCCTCCACTTAACCCTTCACCCATTACCACTCCGCCAGCGCCTGTCAGGCCGACCTCCGCCATCCTCACCCCCATTTCTACCCCTTCCACTTACCCCACTGGGCCAAGCGGGGGCCCATCTATAGCCGTGCCGGCACGACACTGCGCTCTCCGGAGCGGGCGTCCCTTCCATAGAGTTTATCCTTCCTCTGGTGCATCTGCACCCAATCCCCAGGTTCCTTTCCCTACAGCTGAAGCCGAAGCAATAGACCTCGTGCCAAGCACGAAGTATGACCTACTACAACACTTGGACCGGATGCCGACCAAGATATCAGTTTTGGAGTTGATTAAAAGATCCACGCTACATCAGGATGCCCTCAGAGCTTTTTTGCATAAGGTTATGGTCAATGAAGACGTGGCGGTGGATAGTTTACCGACAGTGTTGGCAACCATTACGAGGGGGCCTTCTATTTCATTTTCGAGTCAGAATTGGCACCCCCAGAGGCACGGCAGATGCCACTTTGCATTACCATTTTTTTGAACAAAGTGGCAGTCGAGTCAGCCCTAGTGGACACGGGAGCATCAATAAACGTGTGTCCACTCAGTACACTACGTGCCTACAACATTTCGGAAGATACGCTCAGACCAACACCGACTACAATTGCAACGTATGACAACTCCAGACGAGCGTGCCATGGGGTCGTGACAGTTCAGGCCGAGCTAGGGCCTTTGGTGATGAATGTAGAGTTTTATGTATTGGGCATAGACCCGATGTTCAAGGCAATTCTGGGTCATCCATGGATAGGCAGTTTGAATGTTGTGCCCTCAACTGCCCACCAATGTCTTAAGTTCCCATTTCAAGGCCGGGTGGTTAAGGTGAAGAGTATCTCCACAGTCCAATCAGTCGATGTAATTACAGACAAGATTCTCCCCACTCTGTGGCCGAGTAACAGGCCAGTTCTTTCAGTGATGGGCTTAAATTATTCATGGGCATATGGGTCACGCAAGCCCACCACTGCGCTAGTAAATGTGAAGATTAAGTCCAAGATTAGAGATTCGAAAGGGTGGCATATGATTCTGAAATTGGGCTATCAGCCGGGCTTGGGCCTTGGCGCACAATTGCAGGGGCGGACTAAGCCCGTACCTAAAGGCAGAAAGATGGACCGCAGAGGCCTTGGTTACCAAGACTCAGCATTGTCCATTCTGGGAGACTCCGGGCCACTGACGTGGGATTACCGTCAACATTTTGTGAAAGGCCCATTGCAGCCCGGTACCTTGAAGAAGCCGCTGCCATGTGCTGATGTGAAGATTGATGTCGTCATGATGTTTTTGATCCACCGCCGCCACTGAAGGGGCTGGTGGGTGACATGGAAGATTTATGTAGTTGCTTTGAGAAGCTGTTCAATGAAGAAGAAGACCGTCCGAAGAAGAAGGAGATGCAGCTGGTGAAGCATTCTCCGATGAAGTCAGTATCCCGGAGGCCACGGGAAGTGAGGAGCTCCATCACTACCTTCTATTTGTCCCCATCCCGTCTTGCCTCCTTGTTTCAACAATTGGGGTTTGTTCCCCATTCCCCTCCGATTATGGTCGACCCGTACTTCACGGAAAGACCACCTGAAATTCTGTTTGTGCCATGTGCATGTGGGCGCTGCCCACCCATTGATCTATCAACTCTGTTTACTCCTCCCTCCCCCACTGCCCAACTCCACGAAATGTGGTTTTCATCCTCTGATCCCTTCTTTGATTTCATCTTCCCCGATCTATTTCCCATGCAACTCCCTCCTCCCCCATCTTCTTCTTCCTGTTGCGTGATCTCCTCTGACTTCCAAAAAAAATGCCAATTTTAAAATGGAGGTTTCAATGGAAGATTACGTTGTTTTTAGTCCATCCTCTTCCCAGGGGCATGAGACCCCTCCTTCTTTCCCAGTAGATTTCTTATCTCCTAGGTTAGATGTACAGTGTGCAGAATCTCCTAGGTTAGTTGAGTCAGTTGGGGTAGAGTCTACGAGTCTAGTCGACCCATCCACATCTACGGCGCACCCTGTGATGTGTCATCCTAAATCCGTTCCAGATAGGTTTCTGCAAGACTTAGCTCAGAGATGCCATGCCCTTCTTAAGTGCCCGGAGTTTGTAGAGACCGTAATTGTTTTAGAAGATGATGAGGAATTAGAAGGGGTGTGGAGCAATGACGGATTAGGAGTATATGAAATTGAGAAGGACCCAACCGATGATGAGAAAAGCGATGTGGATGACACTGTCGATTTGTATGCACAATGTTTGAAGAGGTTTGATGAACCGTCCTCGATAGTGGATGAACCCACCAAAGAAATTAATCTTGGAATAGAAGAGGATCACAGGCCCATACTTATTTCTCCTAACCTCCCTCCTCCAGTGGAAGAGGAGCTAATTAATGTATTGAGGGAGTACAATGATTCTTTTGCCTGGTCCTATGAGGACATGCCGGGTCTTGACCCAATGTTGGTTGAACATCGACTAATTCTTAAACCAGGGGCAACACCCGTTAAACAAAAGGAAAGAAGATTCCACCCACAAATGGCTTTAAGGATAAAGGAAGAAGTTGATAAATTGCATAAGGCTAGATTTATTAGAGTTGTTTTATATCCGCAATGGGTGGCAAACATAGTCCCGGTAATGAAGAAAGACGGAAAGATTCGGATTTGTATCGATTTCAGGGACTTAAACAAGGCATGTCCGAAAGATGATTTCTCGCTTCCTCACATCGACGTGTTGATAGATAACACGGCTGGGTATGAGGCCCTCTCATTCATGGATAGATATTTCGGTTATAATAAAATCTCTCTTGCTCCCCAAGATCAGGAGAAGACCTCCTTCACCACGCCCTGGGGCACATACTGCTATGTTGTTATGCCATTCGGATTGAGGAATGCAGGTGCCACATACCAGCGGGCAATGATGGCTATCTTCCACGACATGATGCATGTGTACTTAGATGCTTACGTGGATGATATCCTGGTAAAATCAAGGTCCAAAGAAGAACACCCCGCCATTTTAGCCAAGGTGTTGCAAAGGGCTAGGGAGTACAAATTAAAAATGAATCCAAAGAAATGTGTATTTAGAGTTGCATCAGGGAAGTTGCTCGGGTTTATAGTTAGTAAACGGGGGATTCAGATTGATCCGAATAAAGCAAAGACCATTATGGAGATGCCACCGCCTAAAAACACCACTGAACTCAAAGGTTTGATTGGGCGATTGCAATTCATTAGGAGATTTATATCTCAACATTCGCAAAGGTGTTGCCCATTCTATGAATTGTTAAAGGTGGGAGCTAAATTCGAATGGAATGAACAATGCCGAAAGGCCTACGAGGATCTTAAGGTTTATCTTTCTAATCCCCCAGTTCTACAACCACCAGTCCCTGGGAAACCCCTGATCCTATACATTTCTGTGATTGAGGACTCCCTAGGAGCCGTCCTGGCTCAGGTGGGTGATGAAGGAAGGGAAAGGGCAGCATACAACCTTTCAAGGTTGTTTAATCCGACTGAATCCAAGTATACTGCCATGGAGAAGACCTGTGCAGCGCTAGTGTGGGTAGCTCAGAAACTCAAACACTATTTTCTTGCCCATGAGGTTAAGTTGATCTCTAGAATGGACCCCATTCGTTACCTCTTAGAAAAACCTGTCCTTTCTAGCCAATTAGCTCGCTGGCAGAGCTTTCTTTCCCAGTTCGATATCACCTTCATTGTTCAGAAAGTGATCAAGGGGTACGCCATTGCTGAGCATCTTGCTCATTCTCCTATCCTTCACACTGATTCGATCCAGGACGAATTTCCTGATGAACACTTGGCAGTAATCACTCATCCTCCTTTTTGGTCTCTTCATTTCGACAGTGCTCTCAACCCTCAGGGCCGTGGAATCGGCGCCGTTCTCCTCACTCCGGAAGGAGTGACCATTCCTATTGCTTATCAACTCTCTTTTCCTACCACGAATAATATAACCGAGTATGAGCCTCTCCTTGTCGGTTTGAAGCATGCCTACCTCATGGGCGCACGATACTTGAACATCATAGGAGACTCTCAATTGGTGCTACATCAAGTTCTATCAACTTATCGCACCCGTGACCCCAAACTCAAACCTTATTAAGATTTGGTCACACTCTTGGCTAGGTAATTCGGATGCTCATCTATATTCATACTCCTCATTCTCAGAACATTCTAGCCGACACACTTGCGTCTCTCGCTTCTTCTCTTTCGTTTCCCCTCAGTCGCGCCACTGAGACCATCGTGGTCCAGCGGTTAGACGCTCCTTCCCTTCAGGATCCCTGGTTCAACAACCTTAGGGAGTCTATAGAAAGGAAGGCAGAGAAGGAAGATTTGAAGGAAGTTTCATTGACTGACCTTGAGGAGATCATAGAAGAAGAAGAATTACTGTGGTATTACGAGATTGAGTAGTATTACAGGGATGGTTCCTTCCCCGAGACGGCGAACGCCGAGCAACGCAAGGCCATTCGAAGAGCCGCCTCCAGATACACGGTGATTACAGGAGAGTTGTATAGGTGGGCTCTCAATGGAGTTCTAATGAGGTGTTTGGATGACGATGAGGCTTGGAAGGGAGTAGAAGCCGCTCACTCTAGTGATTGTAGAGGGCACGTTAATGGGTAGGCGTTGGCGAAGAAGATTCTTAGGCAGGGCTATTACTGGCGAACCCTACAAGAAGACTGTTCCACCTATGTCCGTAGGTGTCTTCAATGCCAGCTTCATGTCGATAAAATCCACGCTCCGGCTTCTTCTCTCCATCCTCTTTTCGCTCCTTGGCCATTCTCAATGTGGGCCTTTGACATCGTTGGACCGCTCGGTGACCCTAATGCTCAGGTCAAACAAAAATCCTTCATTCTGACGGCTACAGAATACTTCACCAAGTGGGCGGAAGCTGAAGCTTATACAGAAATCAAAGCCACCACAGTATGCTGCTTCATCCTGAAGAATATCATTTTGCGGTTTGGAGTGCCAAGTGATATCATCACCGACAACGGGCCTCAGTTCGTTTCACAAGAACTCCAGGACCTCTGTAAGAGATTTAATATTTCATTGCATCATTCATCACCATACTACCCCCAAGGTAATGGCCAGTTGAGGCCACGAACAAAACCCTTCTTAAAATTATTAAGAAAACATGCGAGTCACGCAAATTTGCTGATTGGGCCGATAAACTGATAGAGGCTCTATGGGCTTATCGCACCTCCGTCTGTACCCCTACAGGGCAAACTCCTTTTGCTCTCACCTATGGGATGGAGGCGGTGCTCCCGTATGAGATCTTGATCCCTTCCCTAAGAGTGCAGCTGGACAAAGAACTTAATCTCGACGAGCGTCGAGAGGCGTTGCTAGTCCAACTGGAACTTTTAGATGAGAAGAGGCTTAATGCGGCTAATGATGTCTCGGTTTATCAAAAACATGTCTCGCGGTACTTTTAAAAGAAGGTTATTGAAAGAAAATTTCAAGTGGGTAATATGGCGTTGAAACGCAAATTCATTAGATCAGCAGGTCCTAGGTCTAAGCTGCAACCCAACTGGGAAGGGCCGTTTGTAGTTAAGGAAGTCTATCTTGGTAACGCGTATCGTTTAGTTAACACGGTGGGTGAAGAGTTGCCGAATCCGTGGAATGGGCTATATTTAAAACATTTATATCCATAGAGTCAAGCCAGCGACGGCCCGACGGCGAGGTGTGCCTTCACTTGATCGCAAAGGGAGATCCCTGGTGCAACAATCACACACTACACGACCTCCTGTGGTTCGGCTTTCCTCTTTTGCGTAGCATCGTTTCTCCCTTGGCCATGCTTAAGGGAAAGTGAAAATCCTTATTTTCTCTCTCTCTCTCTCGGCTGAAGATAGGGGCAAGTGGCGAATAAGGGGGCGAGAACTGATCTAGACCCCCCAATAAAAGAGGTCTCAAATAGGGGCAGTCCGTTATGACCTTATTCCGCAGGTTAAAAAAGCAAGAAAAAAAAGAAAAGAAATAGAGCAAAGGGGCAAAATCAAAGATCAAAGCTAAAAGTTCACCCAAAGCTCGAAGCTCGAAAGTCTGAAAGTCCCCAAAACAGTGAAACTAGGCATGGAAAGAGTGGCAGTACAGTTTTCCTGAGGGACGTTATGAGCCCGGTCGTATGCGTGCCTAGAGCGGATGTAGATTTGATGACAGACACAAAGCCTCGGCGCAACAGACCAAATTCTTTGAAAAAAGGGGTGTCGTGAAATGAACTCAAGCCCTAAAAACCTCTATACCTATTGCCAGCTTTTCTATCAAACGCTCTTTTATTTTCTAAGGAATGGATCCCACCCCGGGTATGGCCTCGGTAGAGGCACGTTAAGCGAAATCGGCCCTGGCCACGGGCAGCCCTTTATAACGCACGTTGAACCCAGGAGACCCCAAAGTGAGATATGAGGTTCCCCGTCGTCAGGTTTGAGCTGGTTTCAAAATCTAAAAAATCAAATATTTTAAAACTCAAAAAATCAAATATTTCAAAACCCAAAAAAAATCAAATATTTCAAAATCCAAAAAAAAAATCAAATATTTCAAAACCCAAAAAAATCAAATATTTCAAAACCCCAAAAAAATCAAATATTTCAAAACTCAAAAAAGTCAAACATTCCAAAATCCAAAAAAATTAAATATTTTCAAAATTACAAAAAAGGTTTTCATTGTCATGATTTGCATTCATAGCATGCATTGCATTCATTTCCATTTTTGTTGCTTGCCTATTTAATAAGGCTTACCCCCTTGACCAAAAATCAAGAACCGATCACTTCCTAACTTGCTACCGGCAAGGGGTTAAACCTAAAACAGATTTAATCTGTTTTCTTCGTTTATGTGCAGGGGCAGGTTGAAGCTGAAGGGTCGGTCAGTCCGTGACCATGTGTGTTTCAAAGTCATATCCCAACTCATCACTCATACAAAAGAAAATCCCAAACTCAAACCAATCAAATCATCAACTTTATTCATTCATATATCAAAATCTCCAAGCATAAGTCTCTACATCCAGCATCATGAAAAGAAAAATTACTGAGTCCTCCGCTGGGCATCCCTGCGGGGACGTATCTCTCTCAGCTCTCTAACATAGGCCTGGCGTGTCGTCGGAATCTCTGCAACCTCCGCGGGAAGGGTAAGCACCCTGCTCACCTTCCACATGATCAGGGCACTCCTGACCGCCTGTTCGTCCTCCTCTGTACCGATCCTCCTCGCCTGGAGTGCGGGAAGGTGGGGTAGTGCTGGTAGAACAGTCCTGGGTAGCCCAACCTATAGGTAGCACCGGTGCGGGCTATACATCGCCAATGCGGTGTCGCTCACGAGCCTCAGATCCAAGCCTGGCCTCCTAGGTACCCTGACGGTGGTGTCGTGGAGTAAGTCAGGTTGCATCACGAACCAATCCAGGGGCAACAAGTTGATTTTTTGTGTGTGTGTAAAGCCCTGCCTAGAGATAGGGGGAGGAGTGGATTTTACCCACTCCATCACCTTTCCACTAGGGGGAAATTTTATAAGAATATGAAAAAGGCAGATATTACAATTACATCACTCAAACGCTAGGCATGCCTAGCTTATCTAGCCGAGCTGCACCCTTTATATGAGAGGGAAGCTCAAGATTAGAATAAAAGGAATTACATTTCAGAGTACATGCTAAAGAAGCCAATGAATCCGTCACAGTGTTCCCTTCTCTGTAGATATGAGTGATGGAATCCTCATGAGTAAGAATGCTCCAGATCTCTCTGACATAGGTGAGGATGGACCAAGGACATTGAGCTTGTCTGTTAATGACGTGGACAAGAGTTTTCGAATCACATTCAATAATGGTAGGCTTTGAAACAGTAGTTCTTAAGTATTTAATACCATCTAGGAGAGCACAGGCCTCAGCAATGATACTGTTAGACATTCCATAGTAGTGGGCAAAAGCAAGAAGAATGCTTCCTTTGTGATCTCTTATGATCCCACCTCCTCCAGATTCACCATTTTTCTTTGAGGCACCATCCGTTGATGTGCAGTCGCCACTCGTCCTTGGTCTTCTTCTCTACTGTCCTGCACTCTACCTGTGGAGAGAACCCAAATGCGCTGCCTATGAAGAAGAGTGGGTGGCTCCCGAAAATCCTGCTAGCTGAAGTGGCATCCTCCTTGTGAATGAATTTCATCCTGACACCCATCCAGCACTCTAAGAGTATCATGGAACCAGAGAGAGGACCTCCTAGAGCTGCTGAGGTAAGGCCCTCGTATAAGTAGGCAAGGACGGCCTAGGAGATAGAAAGACCCTGCCATAGGCCACTGATGGTACTAAGAATGGGAGTCTCTAGCACATGGTCAGCTGAGGGGAACAAGATAGCCCCGCACAGGCAAATGGACGATGCCTTAGCTATAGCCTCATCCCACCCACACCGATTCCTATAATGTTCTACTACCCACTGGCTAAGAGGAAGAAGGTGGATCTGACGTGGGCCTATGAAAGTGTGAACGTCCCTGCTGTCTGGTATGAACCCTCCCAAGATGAGCCTAGGGTCTACAGGGGCAACGGTGTGACACACTAAGTCCTCCTCTCCCACCTGGGACCTAGAAAGAGAGAAGTACATCTCTGCCTCCTCTAGTAGGATGGTGGCCTCAAAGGATGGAAACATGAATGTATGGGTCTGAAGGTGCCAGATCTCTACCAAGGCTGAGATATTGTGCCAATCAAGGGAAAGCTTCGGGTAGTTCTGACCTAGTACTAAGAGTGGGTGTAGGTGCCAGGATCTCAGGATGGATGTCACTCCTAGGGGCAACGCACGGATCATGGGAGCCATCCACTTTTGAGTGGAATAGTGTCTGGAGCCAGGGAGAAGCTGAGATGGAAAAGAGAAAAAAGAGAAAGAGAGGAAATACGTGTAAGTGAATGAATGAACAAATTGATTTGAATGAAATCATGCTAACGCACCTCTCTCAAAGGGCTCGAGCTGAGATGACGAGGGATTGCAGTCAGTCATTGGAGCACTTCCCGCTCCTACCTGGTCGGCTTTGGCCCTTCATAAGTTGCCCCCTCCATAGAACTCCCCTCAAAGGACCTCTTCATGGTGATTTGATGAAGATTAGCAAAGGCTTGAGGCTTAGAAAGAGGGGTTTGGTGTGAAGTACGAATTTAGACCCCCTCCTACTTATAGGGCTTAGATAGAGGCCTAAACCCACTAGAAGTGAGTTAGGATAGGCCTAGATTGAGTTGGGATAAAGTTGGGGTTGGGTTAGGACGTCTATCTTCGGGTTGGGACTCTCCAAGAGAGTCCCGGTTTGGGCTCTCAGGTCGTAACATTGAGCGGTCTATCGATAGACCACCCTACCCTATGAACGGTCAGATACCGACCGTTTATAAGCTTTTCACCGTTCGAATCCTAAAGGTAGAGCGGTCTGGAATCAACTACTCCATTTTTTACATGGTCACAAAGGAACCGTCCCGTCCGTGGAGCGGCTAAATTTAATCCGTTTGATTACCGTGGCAAAGAGACTTTGAATGGTCTAAGGCAAGACCGTGTGGAGTTTTGAGCGGTCCCTGTTCGATCGTTTGCATATCTGAAGCTCTATTTTAACCTGTTCTTACCTGTATCACTCAAGCTTTGGTCGCGTCTCTCTCTCTCACTCTGAGTCGGCATCTCTCTCTCACTCTAAGTCGGCGTCTCTCTCTCACTCTGAGTCGACGTCTCTCTCTCTCTCACTCTATCGTGTCTCTCTCCTCACTCGCTCACTCGTGTCATCTCTCTCTCTCGCTCGTGTCCGTCTCACTCGTGCCGTAGTCGTAGTTAGTAAGTCAGCGTCAGTCATTTGCATTCATTTATATATTCATATATCCACAAAATCAAAACAAAAAGCATGTCATATCACTATCATATCATGCCCACATGTACAGAAGTTGGGTCCCAAGTACAAAGAGTTAGGCCTGCCCCTCTCCCTGGCCCCCGCCGCTGTCTTCACCACTCTCATGCCTCTTTGGGGGAGGCATAGCTGAAGTTGCCTCGTAACACTGACGTCGCCAGCACTGCTCATCCTCCTCGTTCCTCCGATGACTGGAGGAACTCGTGAAGTAACTCCTCACGAAGCCATGAGTACCATGGCTGCCGCTCGGAGTCTCGCTGCGCACTGATCGCCAGCTCATCTCCTTATATGCCCGCAGGTCTCCCCTCAGCTTTGACACCTCCACATGATAACGCTCCGCCTCCACGGCTCCGGCTCGGAGATGCTCTAACTCTGCGTGAAGGAGTGCCGTCTCGACTGTATCTGCCGATCGGCTCTGTGCCATCTCCTCCAGGAGACGAGCAACCTTAGCTAGGTAGAGGTCTGCATCTGCCGCCCGCGCTCTAAGAAGCTCCGTCTCCACTGTCCCGGCACGGGAGCCCTCCATCTCTGCATAGAGGCATGAAGCCTTTGCTACGTCTGCACGTAAAGCTGTGGCCTCCGCACGGGATCACTCCACATCCTCCCCCAATCGAGCAATCTCGCCCAGTGACGCAGTCAGCTCAGTCGTCTGCATACACAGTTCATGGTCAGTCAATTGCATTTCATAATCATAAGAAACAACAGGGAAAGTGTAGTAGTTGCATACCCTCTCAGTGAGCGCCACCTCGGCCGCCTTGGCCCACGCTATCATCTGTGCAAAATCGGCATCCCGCTCAGCTCGGTCCGTCGGGGTCTGTGAGGAGGAAGAAGGAGCGTCTACCCTCTGCCGCTGTGTCCCCTCAGCTCACTGCATCCACAACTCCAGGTCAGTCACATGCATGCATATAATCATGAACATTTGCATAATTTAAAGAGTTTAGGGTTTAGAAACTCACCAGTAGGGCCAGCGCCTGGCGGGCCTTGTCACGCTCACGGATCGTTGCGTGGAGGAGCCCCTGCAGCTCCGCTATCCGTCCCTCAGGGTCGATCTGCATTTAGAAAGTTCAAGCATCAGTGCATAGGCATATAGAAGGCATAATAGAAAGGCATTGAGGCTTAGAAGTCGTACTGGTCGGCGGGCACCCCGGAACACCTGGTCCCGGTAGTGCCGGGCGTACGCTGTGTAGTACACCGCGACGCTCTCTGCCCGGGCGGTCACCACTCACCCACGTGCTGCCTAGTCCATGATCTGCTCGGCAGCTCGCTCCCTCCAGTCCACCATTGTGGCTGCCCCCCGCGGGTGCCTGCTGACGCGCTCCCCTGGCACTGGGAACTCCACCGCTGGCTGTGGGATGCCGGTCGTCCTCATCACCAGTCTAAAATGTAGCGGCTCCACCGCGTTCATGCAGTGCAGCCACACGTCACATCCAGAGAAGGCAAGGGCCCCTGCTACCCAGGGTTGACCCTCGTGCTCCTCCCCTGCATAAGGAGTCCACCGTACCTGTCAAGATAGGAAGTCGCAGTAGCATCATAATCATATAGAATTGCATTTAATTAAAGAGTCTAAGTTTAGAAACGTATCGAGGTGTATGGTAGAGTGTCCGTGTCATCCTGGAGCTCACAGACCTATCTCCGGAGCCTCCGCTCTCCCGAGGTGCGATCCACCTCCCCGCAATAGGTACCTGGTCTGGGTGGGTCTCCTCGCCTCGCCCGAGCCCACGTAGGTACACGTAGGCCCACACCTGCATTGCATTTCATCAAGAGTCAGCATATAGCAGTCGTAGGAGTCCTATAGCTAAAATGCATAATAGAAGTCAGAGTCGTACCTGGAGTAGAGGGGAGAAGCCCCCAAGCATCATCCGCCGGGATGTCGAGCTCAACATGTCAAAAAGGAATGCGAGGACAGCAGCTCCCCACGCGTAATCACCCACCCGGCCAAGGTCCTGGAGCAGCAGTAAGAAATGACAGCTGATGACGTCCCCTCGCGTCGCGAACAGTAGCCGGCCAAATAGGAAAGTCAAGAACCGCCGCAATACCCGGTCCACCTCCGGTCCCTCCTCCGCTGCCACTCATGGTCTGGCTCACTCGACGAGTCTCTCGAGGTGCTGCTCGGGCAGCTCTCCGGTCGTGATCCCCGCTCACCGAAGCCCCAGGCTATCCTGAAGCGCCGCCCGAGTCAGGGTGGTGGACTGCCACTCGGGATGCAGCAAGTCCAGTCCCAGGAGCTCCTGGGCCATCTCCCGGTAGTAGGGGTATGTGCTCCCATTAACCGGATACCCATGCACGCGTAGGCCGGTAAGTCGGGCCACATCCTCGAGCATGGGGACCATATGCCCCTACGGGAAAAGAAACGTGCGACTCACTGGGTCCCAGTGGTCGTGCAGAGCATAGAGTAGCGGTGTGTCAAACCGGCTGACCTCCACGCTCAGGAACTCTGAGAATCCCATGACTCTCAGCCTTTCAGGCTGGAAGTCGGGCAGCGCAAGGTACACTGCCCGAACCTGCAGCCATGAGATCCGGGTCCTACGCTTTTCCTGCATACATTTAGATTAAACGTATTTTAGATTAGAATTTTGGCATTTAATTCAATAATCCACTCTCAGCTCGCTAAACGGTCCCTTATGAGCCGTTTTCCTATCCAACGGTTAGCCCCCAACCACTTTAATAAGTCCCACGGCTCACCTTAAGCCATCTTGCTGTCTGATGTTTGCCCAAGGACAGACCACACTTGGCCGTTCAGTAATCGCACGGTCCCCACCTGACCGTGTCCCTTCCCTTTTAAGTGGCTAAACGTTTGGGACTGCGTGGTCTGTCGACTGGCCGTCTATGGTTCAGCGGTTTGATTTTAGCCGTTCCATTCCTAAGTGTTCCAAGCTTTGAATGGACCCGATAAGTCCGTCCTTAGTTCCATGGTCTGTTTGAGACCGCCTTGATTTCAACGTTTCATATTCTAAGTGGACAGACTTGGACCGCCCTGATGTTAGACGGTTTACATATAACCGTTCTATGATGTCGGTTCGTGTTCTTTGGACGGCCATCCATGGGCCGTGTGTTGTTTGAGCGGTTCTATAGGAACCGCGTGGTTCTGTTAGGCGGTTACTGTTAAACTGCGCTATCACCATCGTCTTCGACGATGGGAGTTCTTCTCCTCACCTCCGTTCATGGCCTAAATGGCCTTTCATGGTGTGTTTAAGGGGTTGTGTGCCCCTATCATCTCGTAGAACTAGCATGCATACACCAAAAATTGAAATAGGAGGGGGTTTTAGGGCACCTACCTCGGGGTCTCGTTGTTTCTTGGCCGGCCTCTCCGTCGACGCTCCTTCATCGGCGTCCCCGTCCCGGGGCACGATCGCCCCCGGCTCTTCTCCGGCTTCAGGCGGTGGTGGGAGTGCGTCTCCCTTGGCCGTGGACGTCGCCGGCACCTCCTCCGGCAGTGGTTCATCAGCTCTCACGGCCGCGACAACGATCGCCGGCGGCGGTGCAAGCTCCTCTCCGGCCATCTCGGGTCGCCTAGCTTGATGCTTCGGTCGCATGGACGAGAGTGGGAGACGGGGAGATGGAGTGAGAGGGGGTTGAGAAGAGAGTGAGAGGAAGAGGGAGTGGGGCATGGTGGCGTTCTCCTTCCCTCCCGCCGTCGGTTACGGTGGGGAGGGAGGGAGATGAAAGGTTTTTTGTTTAAACGTTGTCAGTATTGCGCGGTCTATCGCCAGACCGTCCCAAGAGTGTGCGGTCCACATCTGACCATCTAATCTCTAACGGTACGATATGTTGAGCGGTTAAACTATGACCACGCATTTTGTTGAACGGTCTAAAAAGGGGCCGTGTGGCTTCACGTTCATGATCAAATCAATTATGATTGAACGGTCTTAATTGAGCCGTTCTGAGGTCTAAGCGGTCTATGTGTGACCGCTCATGTGCTTAAATGATGTGGTTTGGCTCCTTCGATGCTGCATTCTATGATTCATTGATAAATTTGATTTGATGATATATATTGCCAGTCATGCTCATAGTTCTTTTTGCAGCATCACTTCATTTGCCGTTTCGCCTACACAGGTAAGTCAAGTATGGCCTTCTATCCTTACATCCCTTATTTGCATTACTATATGGTATTATGTTATAATATCTCGAGAACCAGTTGGTTATCTACGTGTTCTAGGATCTGATGTTTCCCTTTAACAAAAATGATGATGATCCAAGTTCACGTGTTTAATCTCCGGACAGGCCGTTGGGTTGGGAAAACCTGGGGAGGATGGTACTATCCTGCACGCTATGGTTGCAGATAGTGTCTTGACCCTGATTCTCCCAGCTTAGCATTACTATTCTCAAGTATTTTATATTTTATCCTTTCTTTACATTTTTTTTGATGATTTCTTTTATTTTAGCCCAGCATGCATCATACGCATCTTTTGAGCATTCATGACCCATGGTTTGCCTGCTAATGTCCCACCGGTGATGGATATCTATGCGTTCAGTGTTTGAGTAAGAGGAACAATTTCACTCTGAGTTGGAAGGTTCTCTCAGGATGATTCACTTGGTTTGGTTGATTAAGAGGTCCCCGTCTGGAGTTTTTAGTCTGTTTCTTTAATTTTTACTGCTTATTCCGATCTCCTCATTGGTCCGAGGGATTGTGTCCCCCATGAGGTTGATAGTGTGTTTCCTTTTATTTTAATTAGTTCCTCTAGGCTGGTGTCGCTTTTAGTCTGATCATTCCTTGTGGTTGATTCAAAGTTTTCCGAAAAGTTCTTATCGCTTGTTGGCAAAATGAGTGTCGTTTTACCTTAACACCCGCTTTTCAGTCCGCTCCGCTTCGTTTCTGCTTTATCTCCATGTTCCATTTCGCTTTCGCTTCACCTCCGCTCGCTCCCTTGCAAAGAGGACGTTAAGGAGGGGCATCTGTTGACACCCATTTTTTTCCGATAAGTTGAGTCAGTTCTCTTACCATCATTTATTGATGCCTTGAGTTGTCCATTAATCATTGGGCTATTTTCAGGCAATTTATTGGGCCTATTTTATGGATACCTCCCTCCCTGGCTCGGTCCGCTTCAATTTAGGGCTTAATGGGCCTTGGTTTGGCTTGATTTATCACATTTCGTTAATAAAGTCATTGTGCGGCCAATCGCATGACCGTTCAGTAACTGAGCGGTTGAGGATTAACCGTTTATCTATTTATTGGATATTAAGTTGATTTTTCTGAATTTCCACCGACAAGCTTTTGAATGGTTCATATACAGCCGTTCGGATCCATGGAACGGTATGATTATGACCGTCCAGATCCAAGAGTCCCAGATTCGTTGACTGTTCATATAATTATCTAATTATCTGATTTATTCTAATTTACCACTGACAGGCATTGAACGACTGATTTCTGACCGTTCCATGAGCTGAGTGGTCCATTAAGGATCGCCCAATTCATGAGAGTCCAATTGCGAAAACATCGGTCAGTTCGATGGATATTTGGATAATATTTCTCATTTTCTTAATTTTCACCGACATATTGGATGGTCTTCTTCCGGCCGCTCAATGGATTGAGCGGTCTATCGAGTGGCCGCGCAATGGTCCGATTGCTGAAAAACTAAGTGTTTTTCTCTCTCTATCCATGGTTTTATCCTTTGCTTGTTTCAACCATTTCTCCGTGGTTTCTCAACCAAATGAGGTGTCGTTTTGATTGATTGGAAGATAATTGCATTATTTACAGATTTTATTTTGATATATCGAGCTGATATTCATTGGGAACCCTAATTTCGGGGCTAGTTTTTTAGGCTCTATAAATAGACCCTAAAGGCCGAGCTTTGAAAGGGGGGAGATATTTTTTTTTGGTCAACGGCGAAGCTCTGCCGGATTGTTAAGCGACCCGAGGCAGGGAGGAAGGCCTTCTACGTCCGCATAGGCCTTCGGTTCAGGGAGTACACTGTTTATTTGAGTCATTAGTTCACTAGTCCCATCGTCTGTTTTCTCATTGGATGCATCGTTCTTCCTTCTTCCATCTACTTTTCTTCATTTTCTCATCACATTACATGCATCCTTTTATGTTTTTGGTGCCCCCTAGGGGTTTAAAAACCTCTAGGTATCCCCCATTTCATTTGGTTATGTTTGTTCCCTTCCCTTTCAGCATTTACTACGCATTTTAGTTCTAATATTGGGTTTTTTGTATGTTCTACACTTTGTTTTGTAGGTCAGCAGCGTCCTAACATGAGGCCCACTCATCCTGGCCGGCCGGGAAGGGTGGAGGTAGAGGTCCCACATTTTGGGAGTTGGTGGAGCTGAGTGGTCTTCATCTGTCTGTTTGAGGAATAGGGCGGCTTATCATCGACCGTCCAGTTCTTTCCAGCGGTGGATACAGAACCATTCTGTCATCCAGCGCTACCGAGCGGTCTGTCGAGCGATCGCGCAGTTTAAGGGCAGTTCTTTCAGAGCCGCGTATTGCTGCAGTGCGATTCTAGGCGAGTGTCTCCTCTCTATTTCAAAGGTACGGTGTACTTACTTACATTCGGCACCTTGGTGGTGATCACACACACACACACACTATACATCCTTCCTCTTGCTATTTATATATTGTTCAGTTCTTTACATTAGTTAGTGAAGAAGGGATTGGAAGGATAATCAAAAGGGGAAAGAAGAAAAAACATGTCAACAAGCATGTTGTAGGGGAGAGCAACATATCTTATTTTAGCCTTTGTATTCTTCTTTTCCTTCTCCCATATGGCTGGCATCTGCCCCCACAGTGGGTTGCTTGGTGCATTGAACTCCCTTGCATTTTCTTTAGTTCTTTTTGTTAACCAGTGGGACTCATTGCGTCTTTGAGGGGCATGCTTCTTGAGCTGCATAGGCTAGCTCTTGAGCTGCTCATGCTCGTCTAGCCTGTCTATAGCAGTTTGTAGCCGTTCCACAGCTGAGCTATTTCCCTCATGCACCCACACCGGGGCTTGTTTCTTTAGGTTGTCTACTTGCCTTCTGATAGCCGTTGGAGGGGCTATTTGATGCCAGATAAGAGCTATAGGGGGTAGAGCGGGCCAAGCCATGGCTCCACAAATTTGGACTTTCGGAGTCAGAAGGGATACTGGTCTTGTTCTTTTCCTTGTTAGCGTTGCTTGCCAATTTCCTTGTTTTTCTTCAGGAGCTAGGACGCAGTCTTCATTAGTGTGCCGGTTGCAAGCCTCTGGCACTTCTTCGGGCAGCTGTTGATATGTGGATATCATATTGATTGATGCCCCTGGATTAAGCATTTCATGAGGGCACAGAGGGTTAGTCCCGTACTCCCCTATTTGTAACTCCCCTCTTTTTATTAAGCCTTAGACGATGTCCTTGAATATTTGGCAATCTTCGATAGGATGTCCAAGGATTTGATGATAAGGGCAGAAGTAAGGATCATCTCTTCTCTTGACGTCATTAGGCCTCTTTGGCTTTTGAAGAGTGATCTTGTTATACTTGATAGCCCAATCAAATAATGCTCGAGTCCTGTCCCTGGGGAAGGCATAAAGCTTCTTTTCTTTGTTCTGCGGAGGACGACTCTCTCGACATTTGGCAGGTTCATTGGGAGGAGGATTGTGCATCCATTTATGCCTTTTCACCATGAGGCTGACAGCATGAACCGCTTTCAGCATTGACCATTTATTAACCTGCCTGGCTTAATGACTTGAGTCGATAGAAACGAAGAGATATCTTGTGAAGAAATCTTCGACCTCCGTGGCAATATCACTTAATCGGTCAAATGATCGGATTTCTATTCCGATCATCTTTTCCAGAATCTCTTTCTTCAAATTTTGTTTACATATTTGTATTGCATCTTCTGGATGCGGAGGACGCCGACACCTCATGCTGAGATCCTCCCATCTCTTGATATATTCTGCAGCCGTTTCATTATCTTTTTCCTTGACTGTCAACAGCTCAGCCACGGTCACCTCTGCCTCGATGACGTGGAATCTTTCATTGAATTTCTGCTGCATGTCTGACCAGTCATCGATAGACCCGATTGGCAGGCTAGAATACCATTCGAAAGCGGGTCCCGTTAGTGAAGACCCAAAGAACTTCAGTAGGTACGACTCGTCCACCGCCAAGTCACTCATGACTGTTATATAGTGCGCAATATGCTCTTTTGGAGAGCCATGCCCATTGTATTTGTCAAATTTTGGGGGTTTACTGACACCCGGCGGTAATCTTTTGGTAGCATGGTGGACTGGATATGGCACTTCATATATGTCGAAGGGGGTGTAATCGTCACCACCCCTCTTTGCCAGCCTTGCCTCGACCATCTGCTCTACCATTAGCTTGTTCACCATAACTGGCTCTGCTGGTTGAGGGTAGAGGTGGGCGGGTTGCATCAATACTGCGGCCGAAGTCATAGTATTGGGTGCCAAAGGCTCTGAGCGGGGAGCCTGCCGCTGCATCTGAAGGGGCATTGGCTGTGCTGGCTGGAGCCGCTGGGAATAATGTTGCAGAGTAGCCCGGTTCTAAGCTATAGTTTGTAGAACGACTAGTGAAGGAGCAACCCCCGGGATTGGAACCTTCCTGTAATGGCTCGTCTCGTGCCCCTAGCTCCTCGAGTGCCATAGTGTGTTCAACATTTTCATTTAATTTTCTCTTCAATGGTTTTCTCTCCCGCTGGTATCCTTGCAGCAACATCAGGACGGTAGGGTCCACAGTTGTTTCATTACTAATGCCCTCGAGTGTTTCACCCAAAGAACCTTCAATTGAAGGAGGCGGAGATGCTCCTTCTTGCTCAGACGCCACTACTATGGCGGTGACAAGCGATATCTTCATCAGTAACCTGCTTGCCCTTAGCGGCATGTAGTAGCTCAGCCTCAGTTTTGCCCCGTCTGGCTATCGGGTCTTTTCTTCCAACAATCTCGGCCAGCTCTTCTTGTTCATCTGGCAGGGGACCAGGCATACTCATCATCTCTGTCATGTTACAAGTGAGAATTTGCATCCTTCTTTTATACTTTCTAACTTCCCTTCGAGCCTGGCAGAAGACAGTCAACTTTTCACCTATCAAAATTCTTTTCATCTCTTCATTTTGTGGAGACTTTTCAAGGCTTCTAGCCCCAACTCGCTTTTCCTCTTCATCTGCCCCCACAGGTGACATTTTGTCTTTTTCTTCTTCTTCAGCCCTGATGACACGAAGCGACCTTTGCCGGCCCACGACGGGACTCCCGAGGCTATGGAAGTACTCCCTGACTATTTTTGTCATGTCTTCTTGACTGCACTCTGGAGAAATAGCAGGAGGCAACACTTGGACTCGGGCAGGTGGCATATACGAAAGCCGTGTCACTTTGGCAGCTTGAATGGAATTCATTGATAATTTGGAGATGTGGGCTTGTCTTGCGAAGACCCTGATGGCGGGTTAAGGAGTTGCAACCATGACCTTGTCCGCATGTGTAATCTTCTTGCCCCCTCTCTTAGGAACATCAGTAGGATTTTTGAAGACTTGTGAGGCTTGTGCGGGGCCCCGGACCCTCTTGGGAACCACGATTTGCTTAAATTTTAGCAAGTTCAGGGTTAGCATATCTTGCTTGTTGTCATCAGAATTCACCCTCCAGCTAGCCAGCACTTGGAAGGTGTTATGGGTGGGGACAGTTGGGATGACCTGGTCTGGTAGAACTTTGACATTGTGGCCATTGAAGTAGACTCGGACGCCCCCGATCAACATGGACTTCCCTGATGTCAAAAGTCGGCCCTGGGGAGTAGCAGAGACTCTTCCTTTTCTAAAATTCTTTTTGTTGCCCCCAACAGACTTCTTCTCGTGTGTCCCAGTCGGGCAGGTAGTGTGGTGAACGAGGTAGCTCACGATCACCAGGCGTTTCAACAAAGTTTCCTTGATTCGGCCTTCACTTTGGCGGGCTGCGGTTTTGTTGTTCTTTAGCTTCGCAGGTTCAGAATCTTCCATGTCCAGAAGACCCGCGAATGCAACTCCCAGGAATTTGGGGAAGCCAACGACCGAGGGAAAGTTGCCGAAGGTGGTAGGCACGGCGAGGTAGCCGTACACAGCATGGTTGGCCACGATTTGGGGGCCGAAAACAAGTCCAGACAACCCGCTCGTCATCGCTTCAACCTGCAAAAAGGAAAAGCAAGATGAAAGAATAGTTAGTATGTGAGTGGGAGCCCCACGGTCCCATTATTTTGGCGAAAAGATGAAGGGAGGTTGAGTCCCACCGGGTGTGCTAGCTTGTGGGAATGGGATTTTATTGTGTGGTTTGTTCTTTATCTTCTACCCCCATTCTGTTCTATCAGTTCTTATATCGTCTCTAATGATTTCTCCGCGTAGATCCAGCTCAATTGATCATTCTTACAACAGATCCTTGGTATATCAAAAGCTGGGTTCGGATTGACAAGGTTAGTCTTGTCAGGATGATAACACCTTGCGTGAGAGAATCTCTAGATTCCAACTCCGCCTGGTACCAAAGAGCTATTGTGGTGATTAATTTTGATAGATCTAATTTGCCTTTTATTAGATCTAAATTTAATAGTTGTAATTTTATCATACTTATTTAAATCAGCTAAGTTTTCTTAAAATTTGTATTCACCCAATTTCACCCCCCCTCTTGGGTGTCATTGATTACGGCACTTTAGATTTATGAAAATGCCTTCAGACGTTTGCTTCACCATGCCCTTAGTGCTTTCTTCAGTCCGTACAAGGCCTTTTGCAACTTGTACACATGTTGTGAATGTTTTGTATCTTCAAAACCTAGAGGTTGTTCTTAGGATGTTTTTGGCAGGGTGATCTTTCAAGAACATTGAAGCTCTAAGTAAGTCGGGGTACTACACTTGATGTTCTTGAAGTGTTTCATCTGAAGAAGCTTCATTATCTTCATCCTTACTGGAGGTTCCCGTATTTGATTTATTTTTGGCTTTAGCTGGTCCAGCATCACTTAGATTTGGGAGCATAAACTGCATCCAAAATTGAGATAATTTGATTTGTCAATCTCGATTCAGATTTATCAGCTCTTGGTGCAATGACACTAGCACAGTAAGTCATTCAGAATTCAAAAGATAGATTGACAGAGTCAAGAGTCCAAGAAGATTTAGGAATCAAGGAGGTCGATTGATGGAGTCAGAACCGTCAAGGAGAACCTGACAGACTAACAAGTGTTGCGACGACACAGCCGAAGCCACAACAAGTCGACCTGCACAACAGTTACTTCCTTAGGAATGAGCCTAGGCATTAAGTTCACATGACTAATCTAGCAACTCCCCCTTAATGTGTGCAAGAATCTAAAATCTTCAGTGAGGTTTTAATGCCATTTGAAGCCTATGAAAAAATTGACTCATAGTTCCAGGCGAAGAACTTAGATCCGAGGATCACCTCACGCGTAGTGATAGTTTTCAGACAAGGTTAACATGCCCTTCAACATGTCACCATTTGATATACCATGTAGTCATTGTTATGATGAAGGCAGGGGGGGGTTGCAATGCATTATGACATGAATTCACAATGTTCAACTTTTGCATGACAGAGTGTGAAAGCATATGGAAACTCAATGTATGCAGTGAATTTTTTGATTTGAAAATTTTCAAACTCCCCTTCAACAAGATACTATATGACAAGTGATATGCACAGAGATATGCAACCAACTGTGGATGAAAAGCATGTACAGACATATGCATAATCGCATAACTCTTCAGCACAACGTAAATCAAGACATAGCACATTGTCTAAAGAAAGTGAGAGGGATATCACCTGAACGTTCAGATTTCAATTTTTTGTTTTTCTTTTACCTTGACGTATGCCGCTTGGCCCGTGTGCCTTATCTTCTTGACTGAAGGGATATTTCATGCTTCTTATTCCCAGGCACACCTGTAAAATAGATTTCTCATTTTGCATTCTTAGGTACCTAAACCATCTTGGGTCCTTGTCGGTTAGCAGCACTCTTGGCACGTGACTTCCACTTTGTGGGAATGGGATTTTATTAAATATTTTATTTATTTATTTATTTATTAATTGGGATTCGTTAGATTTATTTGGTTTATTTGTTTATTTGCGTAGGCGTGCTAGTCACTAAGTGGTAAATTTATTGTGCGCTCGATCTAACTAATCAGACGAAAGTGAGTGGTCGTGTCGGGACTCAAAACCCGTCGTACCGTAAAGGTTACGACGTTAATTACATTCTTCCGAGAGAAGGAAAACCCCTGATTAATCGCCAAAATAGAGAGGCCATGGGGCCGATAGAACATATGAGAGATGCGATTACACGCAAGCACACGATATGATAATATTTATTTATTAAACCAGCTTCCGGTACAGGGCGGAGTCTTACACTCACACATAGTGAAAGACTCCGATCGGGCATAACCCGACCTTCCCCTAATCACCATTTAATATACCGGGGGAATCAGACCATGTAGGCATACAAGGTAGTAGTATTTAATATTATTATTTATTATTTATTTGATCATTTATTAATAATTTCAAGAGAGGTTTTGGCAACACCTCCAGTTTTTCGAGGGATATTGGGGCCTTTTTACTTTGAGGCTGCGCATGGCATTACAGTGCACACATATGGACCCATGAGGTGGGTCTTGCATGACCGTATTCAAACAGACTCTTATGTTATCGGGACAATGTATGCCAAGGTATGGCAAATTTGATATTTGAGAATTGAGGGAAATCGAAATGAATTAAATTTAGTGGATTATTGGCCCGGGACTAGTTCATGCCATGGCCATAATGGGGGATGAATCCCGAGGTTCAGACACGACTTGTCGGGGCATCATTAATGTTCCCATACTCGGGGTCTAGAGGATGTGAGAGGTCCGGAGCGGACACAGTGACATCCATTATTCTTTATTTATGTTTATTGTTATTATTATGTGGATGTATGAGTGCGCTGCTCTTTCTTAAGCTCACTATTTTCATTTTTTGTTTATGTTATTCTATTTTTTATTTATATATATTTTTTATTGCATGCATGCATCTTTTGTTTCCTTTTTGGCATTTGTTTGGCATTTATTCATTCATCATTTGTTTGTTTATTATTCATTTAACACTTTTATTATTGTTATTCTTATTATTGGAGTAGACACCGCAGTGAGAGGGAGATTACAAAAGTAAAGAAGAGAGATCTAGGATGAGAAAGAGGGGGATATGTGGAGAAGTGAATATTAGCTAAGGGGATCTAGGGGATGAGAATGGTGATGGTAGGAGGTGAAAGGAGTGGAGTACGAAATGGGCAACCTAGCTAGATGAAGGGGGAGGAGAAGAGAGAAGGGTGAGGGCGTAAGTGGGAGAGAAGAAGAAGAGAAGGGGGGCGCACTAGGGAGAGGAAGAGGAGATGGGGTGTAAATGGGAGAGAGGAAGAAGAAGGTGAAGGGGGCGCACTAGGTAGGGGAAGAAGAAAAGAGGGAAGAAATTCTACTAAGAAAAATTGGACTCCCCTTTTCAGTTGATGTGTCCACATGATTGATGAATTTAGATTTCAATAAAGCCAAGATAGACATCATTAATAGCAATTGTTAATAATGATAATCCAAAAGCTGATAGGGCAACTGAAGGAGAGACAACATCAAAATTAACCATGATTCATTGCAGATCATTAGTAATAAGCTCATTATCAGATTAATTTCATTCACGAAGAAAATTCCCTCATGAACCAAACATTTGGATACATTGATTTCTGGTACGGGGCAGAGTGTAATCTCACGTATAGTGATAGTTTCTGGACAACCTTAATCTATATATCTTTTTACAAATCACCATTTGATATACCAGAAATTCACATACACACTAACTTAAGATTATTCATCATTCACAGTAGATTCTATGAAAAACATAGAGCAAATTTCAAACAGGAGAGCACTTCAGAGATCAAGAGAAAGATAGCACCTAAGCTTTCTTGAGTTTGAATTTTTATACTTCAAACATACTAGATCTTCAAGTTTCATCATATAGTTCTCAAGACCTTTTGTGTGCCTTGACAACTGTTAGTACTGACTCTGCCCTCTTTATTTCCAAGGCACACCTGCAAAGCAAACTTCTCATTTGACATTTTTAGATACCCAAGCCTTCTTGGGTCTTTGAGGGTTAGACACACTTCTAACATGCATGTTCCTCTTTTTCATTGCATTCAAATCGTCATTCACTATCCAAAAACAACCATGCATCTCATGCCCATACTCACCACAATAATGACAACACACAAGAAGTTTCATGTTCTTTTTATGTATGGGAGTAGTGAATTTTTGTTTCATGAACAGAAAATTTCACATTTTCTGCGTAAGAGTTCACTACAAGAAATGGGACCTATAGCCATGAATTTTACCTACCTTTAACGAAAACGTAGGTATATACTACGTATTCCGATGTTTTTAAAAATACGTAGGTAAATTTCCTACATTTCATTATAAGGTAGTTATATGTCCACATTATTCTAATGATTTTTTAATAAATGTAAGAAAAGATCATATATTCCGATGGTTTGTATGTAAATGTGAGAAAAGACCTTAGATATCATTTCGCTTTTAACAAAACGTAACAATAAGTCGCTTCAAAAAATAAAAATAAAAAACGTAGGAAATGGGGGTGACCTCGATGGCAGCAAAACTACCGCCCGAGCTTTTATGTTACCGCCCAAGCTTTGATGACCTCGATCTCCCTCTTTCTCTTCCTCCGCCACCCCTTCCCCTCAAATCTTCTCTCTGGATCTCGTCTGTGGCTCCCATCTTCGCCCTCTCCTTCTTCATTCTCTTTCCCACTAAAACCCTAGCTGCGCTCTCAACCATCCTCACCCGCCACCGCCACCTGCTCACCACTGGACCGCCGCTCCCGCCCTCCTTCTCCACTACAGTAGCCTCCCCTCCGCTTCAGTGCGTGAATAGGACCGTGACCGCCGTGACTCCTCAGAGCCGCCATCGCCTCCCGCCTTCCGCCTGCCCTCCACCGTAAATCACGATAATAGTAGCCCTATCGCCACCACTACAGGCTACCTCTGCACCACCTCCAACGTGCTCGCTCTATTCCCCTTTCTTTTCCCTGCAATCTCGTGCCGCCCGCCAGCCCCATCGCCGACTGCTGGGATCCCTGCCACACCTTCCACTTCTTTCTCCACCGTCTGTTGCCTCCTTCCTCTTCATCTTCCTCTTCTTCTATTTTCTCCCAGACCCTGCAACCACCTAACATCAACCCCAATCCCTCTCGCCCTCGGCCATTCTCCTTCAGCCTGCTGCCCCCTTCCTCCTCTTCTTCCTCTTCTATTTGTTTGCAGACCTAGCAACTACGAAGTAGCATAGCAACCACCTTCACTGGCCCCCTGCCTGCAGCGTCGACCCCATCAGCCTCCTTCCACCACGACCCCATCCACTGCTCACGTGCTTCCACGTAGCTCTACCGTGATTGTGTAGTCCACACTACCTACTCATACCCAGCAACAGCTGCCCATCCAGTATGGTCCCATTTGGCCAGCACTGCCTGCTCACACCCACCCGACCGTCGTCGATTTCGATTTGGTCATCTTCGAGCTACTCTGGAAAGGTATTTAGATTTTTTTTGACATGATTTATTTTTTAAGCAAATATCCTTACTATGTTGCTCGTGTGGTATAAATGGCATATTTGCTTTATTATTTTTCTATTTATCAAATAATATTCTTTTTTTGTAAAGGACTATTTTTCTATTTCACAGGGGATAGGAGATTACTTTGTCGGTGATATTGAGCTAAAACTTTGGTAATCTTCTATCCCATTTGTGTTTTTAGTGGCGAATGTTTTTATTTGTTGTTTAGTGAGATAGGGAGAAAACACATTCTTTAGGAAGTTTACTTTTCTTTCTAAGGTGTACAATACTACATTCCATTAAAGAAAAGAATGAAAAGAACATTAACTAGAAAGTGTATGCCAGGATCTCTCATTCCTTCCCCACTATAGCACCCATGTATGACTTTTGGAATATCAACATGAGTCTGAAGTAATTTCCATGAACATGGAAATTTTTTAGAGGGAACATCGAAACATGCAACCATGTGGTGTTTTATCCACATTACATGCACATAGTATCATGTTACATGCACATTGTATGTATATACTTTTAATATTGTATTGCATCCATGTTGTAGTATTTTTTTTCTACTGATGATGATGGTAATGAGTGGTGTTGGTGATACTTTTGCTTGGTATCAAGATAAGAGTCTAAACAAATGGATGTGTGAAGAGGTAATTATGTTGTAGGCACATGTGGGATTTGGTTGTCTTGAAAGAATGCATTGAAGAGAAATACTGGATGTTGTAGAAAATATGTGATAGTTCAAGTAGTATATACTTGATTTGAATAATTTTCTACCCTTGAATTTTGTTTTGCATAAAATATCATAAATCATTTGACATTACCAAGATTCTCTGAGCAATTCCCTTATCTTTTGTTTTGTCGAGTCTTGATCCTCATCTGGAGTCGGGTATATCGGCTGGAAACCAGTAATGTTCCCCTCAGGGAAAACTTCTGGTGTAACAATGCCACGTACCATGACTCTGATATGGCGTTTTACTCTATTCATCATCATTTATCTTTTATATACATACATGCACACAATGGTTGAAAAAGAGCTTGAAGTGAATATAGATCATGTGCACTGATGTTTATCTCTGTTTACTTATCAATTTTTGACTGTAGTTAGAAGTGAGAGGATAATGGATTGGGGGTGGATGGACAAAACAAGGTATCTGTTGTAGATGAGTACCCTTGTGTTATGTTTACTTTGGAATGGATAATTAGTTGACATCCTTTTTACATGTTTACTTCTTTAAGGGATGCAAAGGAATACTATGACAGTGTTGACGAGTTTATTCAGTTTGCATTTGGGATTGTACCTGGTACTCAGACAATTAAATGCCCATGTGTACGTTGTGCATGTGTTGACAGATGGGATAAGGAGACTATAAGACCACACTTATACTTGAATGGAGTTATCAAGGATAAAGAGTTTTGGAGATTTCATGGTGAGACTAAGGCTTGGCAGTTAAAGAATGATGTTCCTGATATGGGCATGCATGACATGCTACATGATGCATTTGGGATGCCAACCTTTGAAAATAAGAGTGGTGTAGGGGAAAACGAAGGTGCAATTAATGTTGATGATAATGCTAGAAGGTTCTATAAGTTAATTAGAGATGCTGAGACACCTTTATACCCTGGTTGTACAAAACACACCAAGCTTTCTTTTATTATTCGAATATTCAACATTAAGTGCATGGGTGGATGGAGTAACCCATCTTTTGAATTAATGTTGAAGTTGGTCAAAGAGATTCTTCCGGATGGTGAAGTGTTGCCAAATTCATTGTATGAGACGAAAAAAATTATCAGTGACTTGGGCTATGGGTATGAGAAGATAGACTCATGCCCTAATGATTGTATATTGTATTGGAAAGAAAATAAAGATATGCATAAATGTCCTAAGTATGGTGAAAGCAGATGGAAATCTGATGAAGACATTACTAATGATGAAGAAATGAAACAAAAAGTACCAAGAAAGCTCCTCCGCCACTTTCCCCTCATTCCAAGATTGCAAAGGATGTACATGTGCTCAAAATCTGCTCTTAACATGAGATGGCATGGCGAAGAACATCGTGAAGATGGCATTTTACATCATCCTGCTGATTCAGGTTGTTGGAAGACATTGGATGCTATAGATGACTTTGGATTGGAGGTCAGAAATGTATGATTGGGTCTAGGCAGTGATGGTTTCAATCCTTATAGTACAATGTCGATCAGTCATAGCACTTGGCCCATTCTTCTGATGCCATATAATTTGCCACCTTGGGAGTGCATGAAAAGTCCAAACATATTCCTATCTTTACTCATCTCTGGTCCAAAGGCACCTGGTATTGACATAGATGTATATTTGCAGCCACTAATAGAGGAATTGCAGGTATTGTGGCATGGAGTTGATACTTTTGATGCTTTGACTGGTCAATGTTCTAGATGCGTGCTGCAATATTATGGACTATCAATGATTTCCCAACATATGCATGCTTGTCTGGATGGAGTACCAAAGGTCGATTAGCTTGTCCTATCTGTAATAAGCACACTTTCTCATCGTGGCTACCAGCAAGTGGGATGCATTTTTATCATAGCCATCGTAGATGGTTACAACAAAATCATAAGTTTCGATCAATGTCTCGCATGTTTGATGGAAAACAAGAATGGGGCAAAAGTCCTAAGTGACGATCGGGGGATGAATTGTTACACCAAATAGAAGGGCTCTCTTTTATGTTGGGGAAGGCTTCAAGTGTAGGATTGAAGGGGAAAAGGCAGTCATTAAAGAGGATAAGGGGGCAGAGAAAGAGAAGCCATTCATGTAAGGAGCACAATGACACTAAGATTGACAAATATTTAAATTGGAAGAAGCATGGTATTTTTTTTATTTGCCTTATTGGAAGTTTCTATTGCTGCAACATAATCTCGATGTCATGCATGTGGAGAAGAATGTTTGTGATAGTATTGTTGGTACACTCTTAGGACTTGATGGTAAGAACAAAGATGGACTCAAGGCATGGCAAGACCTAGAAATTATGGGCATTAGGTCATCACTTCACCCACTTTCTGCTGGTCCAACAAAGATATTGCTCCCACCATCACATTTCACATTAAGCAAGGCTGAGAAGGTAACAATTTGTAATGTTCTCAAGAGTGTCAAAGTTTCTGATGGCTATGCCTCCAATATTTCAAGGCATGTGGATGAGAAGAATGTAAAGATCTGGGGTTTAAAGAGCCATGATTGCCATGTGCTCTTGCAACAACTACTTCCAGTGGCTATTCAAGGATTGACACAAAAGGAAGTGAGTTCTGCACTAATTGAAGTGTGTACTTTCTTTATGGAGTTGTGCTCAAAGAGTTCATCAGTAGATGATTTTTATCACCTTGGAGAACGGATTGTGGTCACACTATGGCGTCTTGAGATGATATTCTTTCCTAGTTTCTTTGATATAATGACACACTTACTTATTCATTTACCAGAAGAAGCTAGACTTGGTGGGCCAGTGTATTATTGATGGATGTATCCCATTGAGAGGTATGAAGCATACTCTTGACTCTTCATAGTCTTTCACTCCTTTTGATCATAATAATTCGATTTGTTGTTTGCTAGATATTCAGTGCAGCTAAAGTCATATGTGCGCAATAGGGCACGACCAGAGGGTTGCATTGTTGAGGGATATTTAGCTGAAGGGATGCCTACTTTTGCATCTAGATATTTATTTGATGATGTGCAGACGTGGTTTAATAGGCCCAGACGGAATGAGGATGCCTATGGCAATGACAATGATGATGATGGATGGGCCATCTTCTTAGATGTAGGCCGTCCATTAGGTGGAGGGATTCATGCTAACCTTGAGAAGGAAGATCAATGTCAGGCACACCGCTATGTTTTATTCAATTGTAATGCGCTAGCTCCTTATAGAGAGTAAGTATTATTCTAACTTCATGTTACTTTCTATGAGCAACTGCACACACTTTAATGTAGATTGGTTACTTGGCATGTAGAGAACATCTTTCACAAATTCGGAGTAAACACCCTCGAGCAACTGAGATGGAAATAGAAAGCGAGTGGAACAAAAAAATTCCAGATTGGTTTAAGGAAAAGCTAAAACCACACATGTGTAATAGATCTTGGTGGCTGTGTATTATTTCTAATGCTTGTGCTTTCACTTAATGCATAGGTACAAAGGTTGCAAGTGGAAATGGGTAACCTTTTGTCTCCAAAACTCCGCTGGCTGAAAGACGGTCCACTTTGTGTAGCGAAAACATTTCATATCTATTTAATTAATGGGTTTCACTTTTACACTCAACAAGTTGAGCAACGTAGAAGAACTCGCAATAGCGGTGTTCTGCTGTTTGCTATAACCTCAAGCTTTGCAAGCTCTAGCGATAAAAAACCTATTCATGGAGACGCCACTTACTATGGGTTGTTGAATGAAATTGTGCAGTTGGATTATTACGGTGAAATAAAAATTATACTATTTAAGTGCGATTGGATTGATGTTAGGAGAGGAGTGAAAGAAGATAGGGGATTCACTTTGATTAATCCAACACAATTGTTGAGAACAATATAGCCTTTTGTGTTAGCATCCAAAGTAGAGCAATTTTGGTATGCTGAAGATCCTAAAGACAATGGTTGGTTTGTTGTTCGGAAAGCACAACCGAGAGATTTGTTTGATGTCCAAGGTGGGCAATGCAGTGATGAAGGGGTGATTTTAGATATTCAAGTCACACACCCTTGTCTTGAGGATAACAATGTTGATGTTGATGATAAGAACGTATGTTGGGAGAGAAATGATGTTGAATGGCTGGAAATCACCTTAAAAATAGTAGAAAAATAATAGGGACCTTCTTTATGAGTTTATTTTGCTGTTCATTATTAGCAATTATTGTAATGAATCTTTTTGTTTGCAGTGTATTAAAAAAAATATTTTTGTTGATACAGTGGAATAGATAATCTAGAGGGGGTGAATAGATTATCACCCACTTTTCGAGTTATCAATACGAAAGGCTAGACCGACTAGAACTGAAATTGAAAGTTGAAATGCAAGATATGTGATATGATTAGAACGGCCCTATGCATTCATCTAACGGAGCAGATCAAGTAGAGAAGAACAATCAAACCACGCAAGGGGATAGAATTTTTTAGGTGATTCGGTCTCAATCTTGAGACCTACGTCCACCCCCCACTGAACCAGTGAGGCTTCCTACTGCCACACAGCTTGAAAAGAGGAACAAATCATCTACAGACCGCTGAGCCTCACAACTTGCTCTACTGAGCCTCACAGCTTGCTTCCGAGGAACAGATCCTCTAACCCGCTGCCACATAGCTTGAGGAAAGGGTACACAGGACCCAACACCAAAGATCTGACATAGCTTCTCAGTCTGTCTTCCTACACACAGGGTAGGGACGATTCAAAACGTTCTAGATACAAGACCAAAGAGAAAAGTAAAATGCTGAAGAAGTAGACAAGATATTATCAACAAGACACAGGTCAGATGGTTCTTGTCTGCAGACTGGAAGATGTCCTTGATGCTTCCAGATTGGTGACCTCCTCTCCAGATAGTGTTGGTTGCTGATGGGCGAAGCTTCTTCTTCTTCTTCGCTGGGAGTTGGAGATGGGTCTTCCTTCGCTCACTGATGAGCTAAGGATGGTGGAGAGTTTTTTGCTTCCTTGATTTTGCCTGACTGGGAGGAAGGGCTCGTCTCTTCTGTATTCTCCTACTCTCTCACTCTTCTCTTCCATCACTTCTTCTCTCTTTTATCTCCGGATTAGGGGCTCCTACTTTCTCTCCAAGCATTATGTCTCGTTCACCCTTCTCTCATGCTCTTCGCACACTCCACACGCCCGGATAAAAGAAAAGGAATCAAATATCCTCGTGGGGTCCATTTGCTGATCATGCCAAAGGAAGGGAATAATTCCCTCCGAAAAGGTGCTTCGAGAAGCTACCACCTCATATGGCTAAGATCACCAATCATTGCACACGGATTCAGGACCCAACAGGGTATCCAGTAAGTATCCAGAAGGCTTCAAGACTGATAGTGGCTACCTGGGTGTTTGCAACTGGAACTGGCTATTTGTTATCGTAACTTAGCTAATTTTCACCCTTGGCTTCTATTTGTTCCCCTTGCAAAGCCATTTTTCACCCTTCCCATCCATAAGTCGCCGCCTTCTTCCACCTCACAAAAAGTGTTGGCTTTTGCAAACTGGAGATGGCTTCACACGAACATAGAAAGGCTTGGATGCTTCGAAACAAGATAGTTGTCTGCCTTAACAACTTGTTTTTCACCCTTGGTCTTCATTTGTCCCCCTTAGTGATCATTTGTCTCTCTCTTGATCTTCATTGTTCTGCTCTCTTTCGGAATAGTAATCGAGTCCACTCTATTTGCACTTTGGAGCTGACTTCCCTTCTTTCATATTCATATTGTTCTCATTTATCAGCTCTAAGGAGCTATATTTCACTGTTAATGCCTATTTGCCTTCCTTGCCCATGCATTTGTCACCTTTAACTCACATTTGTCATTACTGTTCGCTTTGGCTGCTTTCGCTAGATTCCATCACCATTGAAGACCATTAGAATTGGAGATGATTCTCTTTTCTTGATCTTGGATGGGGTTAATCACAGTTGTCCAAGGCTTAAGGAGGCTCTAGATTCAAGATAACAGGGTTAGAAAACCCATACACTATTAATTCCTTTGAATCTATTTGACCGTTCTTCATTCTTCACTGCAATGAGCCATTTGTCAGCTCTAACGAGCTATTTTTCACTGTTATCGGCCATTTGTCAGCTCTACCAAGCTATTTGTCACCCTTATCGCTCGTTAGCCATCGCCCTTGCTTCTTCTTTCATCCTGTGAGGTTGGCACCCTGGATGCATCGACGCCAGTAGAGCACTACGATGACGCTGCCTTTATGCTTTTCAAAGCTTTCATCGCTGCTGTTGACACCCGTTTTTAGCCCACAAGTTACGTCATTTCTCTTATTCATCATTTTTGATGTCCCGAATTACCCATTCCGCATCTTCAAAATTGTAGCCTTCCCATGGCATATAAGCCACTAATACATTTTTTCCAAAAGCAGAGGAATCCTTCTAGTAGTATCGGCCATTTATCTCACCTTCCTACACATTTCATCAAGTGGTCATGCTAGAGACAAAAATATTCATGGAAGCAAGGATATGGGCCCGTGTGAGTAGGAAACAAAAAATATCTAGCCCTTTTGAAGGAGGCTATTCAGGAACAGATCGAATTGTTTCTACTTCAGGAGCAAACCTAAAATTATGACTTGACGATCCTTTACTCCAACAACATCTAGGGTTCCTCGAATAATGTGATATCTCACACCGGGTAAATCCTTAACCCTTCCTTTTTCAAAGCTTTCATCGCTGCTGTTTGTGATCGCCAATTTGTAGATTCTAATTTTTAAAAGATCTACTTAAACAAATAAAAATAATGAATAAATAAGCGTGAAATAGCACGAGGTGCTAAGGGGAATTTGTGATCGCCAGAGACGCGAACGCCTCAAAAGGTATAAACAATAATAATCAAGGAGGGATCGCGAAGAATACCTTTAAAAGCGCGGGGATGTGAGTGCTCCTTTCTCTTCTAGATCGGCCGGCCGATGAAGAGAGTTCTTCCTTTATTACCCTTGCAAAAAAAATCAACAAACACCAATAAAGAAATTGCATTAGAAATATTGTGAGTGTGTAGCATCAAATCCTAAATAAACATATGAGCATGATAACATGGTGAAGAACACACCTTAAGGGTGGTTGCCCTTAAACCCCTATGCAGAGAGGGTGTGGGAGATATGATGAATGCTATGCAAATATGAATAAGGGGAAAGAGTGCAAGAGTTGCACTAAGGGGAGATACCCAATGTGGTTGAGTTAAAAATATATAAACATGAACATGGACATGCATGTTTAACGATGATAGCAAAAGAAGAATAAAAATAAAACAGAAAGAGCCTGTTGCTTGGCCTTGATGCTCGATGGGGAGAAGGTCTTCCAAAAGGGTGAAGAGATGGCACGGAGGAACCTCTCCTTCAGCCACAGCAACCTGCGTAAGAAAGAAAAGAAGAAAAACACAGAAGAAGAAAAGATAGAAGAAGAAGAAAAATAGAAGAACGACGAGGGGAGAAGAAGAAAAACAGAAGAACGACGAGGGGAGAAGAAGAAATCCGGAATCCAACCTAATTAACAGAGCCGCCGGCTCTATTAAATAGAACAGATCAAATATAGGAGAAGATAAGAATGGCAAGAGCCCTACGGAGGCAAGACTCCAGTCCCCAATCAAGGAAGGTGTCTAACGAAGCAAGGACTCTCTGGGGAAAGGGCTGCGAAGACAGAAGATGAAACACGCCCTGGGTCAGGGCGTCAATTCAAAACACGACCTGGCCAAGGGCGTCAACTCCCAGATCAATTTTGGAAATAAATATTTCTTTTATTTGGAAATTCTAAAACACGCCTCCAGGAGAGGCGTCAATTGAAACACGCCCCAAAGAAGGGCGTTAATTAATATTTTTCAAACATTTATTCTTTTTCGAAAATTAGATAATATCAGGAATTGACGCCCTTTCCAGAGGTCGTCACTTCTTTAAAAGGCACCCTAGGTCCGGTCGTGAATCAAAACGCGCCCTGGATCAAGGCGTGAATTCATAAAATCATAAAAATGTAGATAAATGCCAAAAAATCCAGAAAAATAGGAAAAATAGGGGAAATTCAAGAAAAGTAGAAAAACCACTCAAACAAGCTAATTTGAGGGTCAAATGGGGCATTGCACGGTAATATGAAATATACTCAAAATAATGTCAATTTTAGCGTGTCTACAGTTACCCCGCCTTGGCGTCTGCTTTGCAAGGGAGCGTAGCAAACTGAAAAGTAGATGCCAAGGTGTGATGAGACAGGCAATCAACATCACTTGATGAGAATCAAATCAAAAGCACGAGATGAAACAAATCTCGGGAAATTCAATGAAATCAACAATGTTTGGATAAAAGGGGAGTTGTGCACGCGGTGCACGAAGGAGATAAAATAAATGATCAACTTCCAGCGCGATGGAAGTACCCCAGGTCACAAACCTGTAAGTTTCACCATTGGGGAGCGGTTACCAGCCAGTGGACGTGCTGCAGCCAAGGTGGATCAAAGGAAAGGATTGAAATAAGATGATAAAAATCCAAACAAGGAGCTTTCGAGAAAATCACCCAAAACAGCAACAAAACGAACTGAAGATTCAATCCGGTATGGAATATCTCATATCTTGAAAGATTAAGATCAACTTCAACCCTCAAAGTCAGCTCATCAGAATGATTTTTTAACAATTGTTTCAAATTCCTACATGAATGCATGCTGGGTTTAAAAGGAAAAAATCAAATCAAATGAAAATATAAGATAATCAAGGATAATATTGCTAAGCTGCCAAGACTGGGTCAAGAAACCGATTTCACGAGCTGATACTAAGCCGAAGCCCGTTTATCCATGCACCAACTCATAAAAAGGAACCATCGTCCCCAGTCTCGGACGGCTCAACGACCTATCCGTATGACTGAGATGCCTCTGGAATCGTCATCGTTTTTGATGAAGGGGAACTCAAATTCCAGATTTACCAAAGCCACAAGGTTCTTGATATAATCTAATAGCATATGTAACATATAGTAAAATGCATACAGGAGATGGTGGTGCAATGAGCATGGGAACTGAGAACTGAGCTGCAAGCACCGTGGGGCTTGGATGATGATGCCCAGTCGGTGGGACCAAGAACTTCTTATCCTGCGCTCAAAAATTCATCAGCCAAGATATAAAAGATAACAAGCAATGAATAAGGCATTTAAGCGTAGCAAGCATAGCATGAATTAAAGCATCAATAGCATGTCACAACATAGTAACCATTATGAGTTGAATCATGATATTGCAAAGCATCATTGTTTGTTATTTTGTCATGAGGATGCCAACTTGGCTAATCAAGATTTGGAGTTGAATGATCAAGATCTGATAATGCCCATCGGCAGAATTGATCAAGAGAAATTAGTAGGAGTTGATTGAAAGATCTGGAGATGAATAATCAGAATGATAATCAAGAGATATAACCAAAATGATATAAGGAGGTGATAACCAAAAATGCCCAGGGTGACATGTCATGAGAATATCGGGAGAATCAATAGATTGATAGCAATGAGTGGAGATAGGACTCATCCCGTGCTCTTGGTCCTTGCAAAGCTGTTCCTGCAAAACACCATCAGAAAATACAATGCAATTTTTATGGAGTTTTTTTTTGAAATATGTAAATTTTTATGTGGTTTTTTGAAAATATACTCAAATTTTTATGAATTTTGGAAAAATATACAAATTTTTATGGGTTTTGAAAAATATTTCAATTTTTATGAATTTTGGAAAAGATATTCAAATTTTTATAGATTTTGGACAAGAAATATTCAATTTTTTGTTTGATTTTGGTTAGACATTGCTAAAGCAGCATCAAAGGGTGGCTTAAACCACTGGCTAGGGGTCCTCGTTCCTTCCCCTTTTGCTAAAATTTCCCAAAGTCGGGCGTGCATTGAAGGGTGTCGTCCTATAACTGACTGCCCTTGATTAACGGTGCCCCTACCAAGGCCATACCTGAGAAACATTCGGTCTTAGAGGGAGAAAAGAAGAATAATTGGAGATAAGCTTTATACAGGATGGGAGATGTCGGGACTTGAATTCCTTCCAAGGTGTTTCCCCCTCAAAGAGGTAGTCTGTTGCGCCGGGGCTTTATGCCTTTGATTTTTAGACCCTTGACATGCATACGACCAGGATTATCTCTGCGGGGACTTTGTCACTCTTGACATGCCATAATTCACAATCTTGCTTTTATCGAAATTCTGACTTGATTTTCATAATAGCCCTTTTGGCGAGATGTATATCATGAAATTCATATTTAGTTTGGGTCAAGACTGCCCCTATTTGAGACTCCTCTCGTATTGGAAATTACCAAGGTTGGTCATCTCATCCGTCAACCTCTTGCCCTGCACGTGGTCGAGTAAAGAAGAGAAAAGACTTTCAGATATACTCATGGCATGGCCAAGGTAGCAACGGTGTTTAACCAAAGGAGCCGGCTAAGGACGCCGTGAAGTGTGTGAGGTGCCCAGCTGAGGGTTGATCTTAACAAGTAGGGAGAGAATGTTGAATTCCCAGCGTGGGGTTCTTATTAACCAAGGTGCTGCATAAGCAAGCCTAAAGACTCTTTTTAACAATGATTTAATTTAACAAAAGCCTAAGATAAAGATCTAAAACACCACTCTTAATCTTGTTAGGAAGCACTTCATTTTGAAAATCATGCGTGAAGTAATGAGGTAATGATATCATATAAATGCATACTTACGTCAATATATTACCTTGCAACCTTTGTTAAAGCAGCTGCCGCGAGAGGTTGATCATCGTGGGATAGTCCTCTTAGGCAGGTAAAGGATTGGAAGCAAAGGATTGAAAGTGGCTTAACAAGAAGGAGTTGTGCCAAGACCAGACTCAGACGAATAAGGAAAAAAAGGAAAAGAGGCGAGGGCTAGAACTCCCTCACTAAGGCGCGGAGACCCTGATCACATGGAACAGTCTACAGAAGGAGAGGAGAATTAGAAGGAGGAATGAGGACTAAAGCCTCGAAAGTAATGGGAGAATGGGCAGATGCCCAAGGCAGTGGATGTGGAAGAAGTTGGGTCGGACCCAGAATCAGGAGGAATTAGAAGAAGAAATTGGTAGATAGAAAGAGGCAGATCCGGAGGGTCCGGAGGCCGAGGAGAATCATGAGAGGAAAAATCCGAAGGCTCCGGAGGGATGACAAAAGAAGGGACGCGATGCCCTGAGACGAAATAGGGAAAAAGATGATGGAAAAGGAAGAAAAAAATGAAGGATGTGATGTTCAGGAAGATTAGAAAGATGAATCGGAAGAAAGATGGAGGGTCCGGAGGTTCCGGAGGGAGAAAATGGAAAGGGGCGCGATGCCCGAGAGATAAGTCCGGAGGTTCCGGAGGAAGAAAATGGAAAGGGGCGCGATGCCCGAGGGAAAGGTATGAAAGATCCGGAGACTCCGAAAGAATAAAGTGGAAAGGGGCGTGATGCCCTGGGGGAAAGTCCGGAGGTTCCGGAGGAAGCAAATAAAAAAGGTGGAGAGGGGCGTCGTGCCCAAAGGGAAAGTCCGGAGGTTCCGGAGGAAGCAAATCAGGAAGGAGAAGATGGAAAGGGGCGTCGTGCCCGAGGGAAAAGTCCGGAGGTTCCGGAGGAAGCAAATCAGGAAGGAGAAGATGGAAAGGGGTGTCATGCCCGAGGGAAAAGTCCGGAGGTTCCGGAGGAAGCAAATAAAAAAGGTGGAGAGGGGCGTCGTGCCCAAAGGGAAAGTCCGGAGGTTCCGGAGGAAGCAAATCAGGAAGGAGAAGATGGAAAGGGGCGTCGTGCCCGAGGGAAAAGTCCGGAGGTTCCGGAGGAAGAAAATGCCGAGGGACGCGATGCCCTGGGAAGAAGGGAGAGAAATCTGGGAGATGAAAAGGTTGGAAAGGGGCGCGATGCCCGAGTAATGAAGATGAATATGAATAAGATGGGAAATGCGGAGGATCCGGCGGTGCCGGAAGGCGGGGAAGATACGGGTTTGGAAACCCGGGAAGCAGGAGGTACAAATGCATATGAATGCAATAGAATGGACGTGATGAATGCAGTGAATGCATGAACGCAATGAAATGCAAAGAAGATGAGGAATGTGAAGGGTGAGAGGGTGAGATCCTCCTCTTTCCCCTGGGAGTGGCCCATGAAGAAAACGTGATAGACAAGAATATGGATGGAGTGGGATAGAGGGTGGATAAAGGAGTGGAAGACCCCTTAGTGCCAAAATAACTGTCCCTCCACGGCAGTGAAAGAGTATAGCCAACTGGCTTAACGGACAAAGCATAAGCCCATGATGAAGCTTCAATGGTAAATAACAACTCCCTTGGAAGGTGAAAAGTAATAGCGGGAGGGAGTTGGAAAGTTAGGCTTGGAAGCATCATGTTGCCGAGGAGTTCAAGATTTGGAAATTGGAACAAAGGGTGCCCTGCCCAGCCCTTACGCAGCATCAATGCTTGGCGTGGTGGCGACTTGGCCTCTTCAATCATGCTTGGCACAATGATCCGGATTGGCATCCGGCAAATAAATTCTTGGGTCTTGAACATCACAGCCATGGCCAAATCTGTCTTGCCCGGCTCTTGATCATCTTCGGCACATATACTTGCAGAAGCACCCACATTCCGAGTAGTAGAAGGAGGTGAAGCGGAGGCGGAAGGCTTTGTGAGTGGTGGAGGTATAATGGAAAGTGTTGGCGTAAGTGGAGGCGGAGGTTCAAACACATCGAGTTTCTCCCTTTGCTTGCAAGCGGTCGGGGTTAGCTCGAGTGCAAAAAGTGGTGGATCTTGCTCAGGATTAACCATAGGTAAGGGTGAAGGGTTAAATGGTGGGGTAGGTAAAGTGGGTTTTAGGGATGGTGGTAATGGGATAACGGGAGGTTGAATTGGGGACAGTTCAATGGTAGGCTCGGTGGAGGCCGATGGTGTGGAGGTTGATGGCTTAATAGGTGGAGATTTAATTAGTGGAGGGTTAATGGGTGAAGGTTTGGTGCGTAGGAAATGCCGGACGGGGCGAGCGGTGTTAGGAGTGGGAGTGGGAATGGGAAGAGACTCAATAGGCGCCGGCGCGGGCGATTGGAATATCGACCCATCGTCGTAACACCAACTAGTCTCATAAACAGGGGTTGAATTAGGAGTGGTTTTCTCCTGAGCAGGGGGTTCATCGAATGAAAATGGGGAAAGCGGAAAGTTAAGGAAACTCGGAAGTGGTGCCTGCGGAGCTTCATCATCATCGTATACTGCCTCGGATTCTTCGAATGCCGGCTCTTGTTCACTTGAAATGCCGACGCCATAATCATCCCTCCTATCTTTCCATTCTCTCTCCATCTTTGTAATCTCGTCCAGAGCGGCATGGAGAGGATTGACCGGAGTAGGAGGAGCCGTGACCCTTCTTAATTGTTCCTCCATCAAAGTAATCTTATCAAGCAGAGATTGTTGGAGGGGTGTGACTTGAACAACCGAGGGCTGGCAGGGCCTTGAAGGAGGAGGGGCCGCATAAAAAGGCCGTGGAGGGGAGTTGACGGGATGACCCGTAAAAGAACCCGGACGGGCCGGATTGCAAGGAGTAAATGGGCCTCGGGGCCGTGATGGAGGAGGAATAGAAGGAGGCGGGTGTCGGACCACCCGAGGAGGAATGTGAATAGAAGGAGATGGGTAATGGGCTACCCGATTAGGAACATGAGTGGAAGAGGGAAGTGGGTGATGGGCCACCTGAATAGGATTAGAAGGAGGATGAGATGAAGGAGATGCACCCTCAACAGTGGCCTTAAGGGCTTGGATTTGTTGAGGGGTGAGATGATCTAATGCATGAATGATTTGGGAGACTTTCTCATCATTGGGACGAGGCGGTCCCATAGGAGTAGTGGCTTGAAATTGAGTAGGGGGACCATGAGGATGGACATTGCCCATGGGTCGGGCATGACCATAAGAATGAGGACGTGGTTCCTTGAAAGTATGGTGAGAATGATGAACATGTTGAATTTGAGGGGAATAAGATGTGCCAGGTTGATCACCCTCATGAACATTAATTGAATTGAACATGTTGTTTTGTCTATCAAAGTAAGCCATGCAAGCAATTTAATGTGCAAACAATTGGCAAAGAAACACACCCAAGTTGAAATGGTTACCTTGATTTTTATGTTTGAACCTTGGTGAATTAATGAATTTTAACAAGATTGATGTGATTCACACAAGGTGGGATCCTAGTTTCAATATGATTTAACTCCAATGCCAACTAGGAACACTCTCTCACCACGTTTAGGCCAACTAATTCGGGACTTCAAAGGGTACAACCTGCCCGGCGTCCGTGAGGGAATCCACGGGTGCGGGGGCTTATGGAGGCTTGAAAAAGGGATCTCCGGTCCAAAGAGACGGAATGCTCAATGGAGGGTCGTCCCAATTCCAAGAGGGTGTGTGGATCCTAGTGAGGAGAGAGGAGGTCTCCCAAACCAGTGCAAATAGATGAATGCAATATGTGCAAGGGGATAGGCAAATCACCAATAGAGCCAAATAATAATATAAATCAACGAAGCATGAATAAGCGGAGGCTCTGTGAAATCACAGGAAAGAGACGACCTGTGGAAGGTCGCTACTAATAAAAACGCGCCCTGGTGTGAGGCGCTACCTGAGGAAAGGACGCCTCACAGAAAGGGCGTCAAATCAAAAACATGCCCTGGGGCAGGCCGTTAACTCTCAGAGGTGCGCACGCCGAGAGAAAGAAACGCCTTGATGTGAGGCGTTACCAAATAACAAGACGCCCTGGAGAGGGGCGCTATCCAGAAAAGAAACGACAGGGTCACTGTCGTGAATCACTGTGAGGGCCCACACAGGCAAGGTAAAAACACGCCCTGGTATGGGGCGCTACAAATCAAATGGACGCCTCTGGTCGAGGGCGTCAACTCTCAGGGGTACGCATGGCCGAATGAATAAAACGCCTTAGTGTGAGGCGTTACAATATAAAAAGGCGCCCTGGAGAAGGGCGTGAATTCACAGATAAGCAGGGTATGATAGAAGACGTCCTGTCAGAAGGTGTTAGACATGCATAAAACGCCCTGGGTGAGGGCGTGAAATTAAAAAGCGCCTTTGACAGAGGCGTTAATTCCCAGAAAGACCCCACGGCCAGCAATATCAAACACTCACAGTCACAGGGCAATCAATAAAATGCAGCAGAGTATAACATGCTCATCAAAAATTTTGGATAAGTGGAATTTTCAAAAAGAAAATCTAACAAGCTGACAGATCACTTGGGGAGAGTGCAAAGCACAATGGAGGGTGCCCGAGGGGCACAAAGGAGGGGTACCGTGGGTACCAAAGGGAAAGGGCACGCGAGGGTGCCAAAGGGGAAAGGGGTAATAAAAAAGAAGAACACAAAGGGTCCCACCGTGATCGCCAATTTGTGATCGCCAATTTGTAGATTCTAATTTTTAAAAGATCTACTTAAATAAATAAAAATAATGAATAAATAAGCGTGAAATAGCACGAGATGCTAAGGGGAATTTGTGATCGCCAGAGACGCGAACGCCTCAAAAGGTATAAACAATAATAATCAAGGAGGGATCGCGAAGAATACCTTTAAAAGCGCGGGGATGTGAGTGTTCCTTTCTCTTCTAGATCGGTCGGCCGATGAAGAGAGTTCTTCCTTTATTACCCTTGCAAAAAAAATCAACAAACACCAATAAAGAAATTGCATTAGAAATATGGTGAGTGTGTAGCATCAAATCTTAAATAAACATATGAGCATGATAACATGGTGAAGAACACACCTTAAGGGTGGTTGCCCTTAAACCCCTATGCAAAGAGGGTGTGGGAGATATGATGAATGCTATGCAAATATGAATAAGGGGAAAGAGTGCAAGAGTTGCACTAAGGGGAGATACCCAATGTGGTTGAGTTAAAAATATATAAACATGAACATGGACATGCATGTTTAACGATGATAGCAAAAGAAGAATAAAAATAAAACAGAAAGAGCCTGTTGCTTGGCCTTGATGCTCGATGGGGAGAAGGTCTTCCAAAAGGGTGAAGAGATGGCACGGAGGAACCTCTCCTTCAGCCACAGCAACCTGCGTAAGAAAGAAAAGAAGAAAAACACAGAAGAAGAAAAGATAGAAGAAGAAGAAAAATAGAAGAACGACGAGGGGAGAAGAAGAAAAACAGAAGAACGACGAGGGGAGAAGAAGAAATCTGGAATCCAACCTAATTAACAGAGCCGCTGGCTCTATTAAATAGAACATATCAAATATAGGAGAAGATAAGAATGGCAAGAGCCCTACGGAGGCAAGACTCCAGTCCCCAATCAAGGAAGGTGTCTAACGAAGCAAGGACTCTCTGGGGAAAGGGCTGCGAAGACAGAAGATGAAACACGCCCTGGGTCAGGGCGTCAATTCAAGAATTGACGACCTACCATAGGGCGTTAATTCAAAACACGACCTGGCCAAGGGCGTCAACTCCCAGATGAATTTTGGAAATAAATATTTCTTTTATTTGGAAATTCTAAAACACGCCTCCAGGAGAGGCGTCAATTGAAACACGCCCCAAAGAAGGGCGTTAATTAACATTTTTCAAATATTTATTCTTTTTCAAAAATTAGATAATGCCAGGAATTGACGCCCTTTCCAGAGGTCGTCACTTCTTTAAAAGGCGCCCTAGGTCCGGTCGTGAATCAAAACGCGCCCTGGATCAAGGCGTGAATTCATAAAATCATAAAAATGGAGATAAATGCAAAAAAATTCAGAAAAATAGGAAAAATAGGAAAAATAGGGGAAATTCAAGAAAAGTGAGAAAAACCACTCAAACAAGCTAATTTGAGGGTCAAATGGGGCATTGCACGGTAATATGAAATATACTCAAAATAATGTCAATTTTAGCGTGTCTACACTGTTGACACCCGTTTTTAGCCCACAAGTTACGTCATTTATCTTATTCATCATTTTGATGTCCCGAATTACCCATTATTTTGGAGCCTTCCTTGGATGGATTTTGAGCCCATTTCATTGTTCCCTAGCCTTTGAGCCTTGGAGATCATTATTTCTTAGAGTCCTAGAGATAATTTTATCAGCTTCCGACTTTCCAAGTTGACTTACGGCCCATTTAGGTCGACTTCCATCAAAGCATTCGGTCCCTTTCACTGTGCAGTCCTGAACGCGGCCCATTTTCATCCCCTTATATTTCTCTATTCATTAAGTGTCCTTCACCAAAGTTGTTCACTTTTTAAAGCTCTACAATTTCTTCTTCTACGCCATTAGCCGGTTCTCCACTGTTTTTAAGTCCCAGCATTTTTCTCTGTTCTCGCCCTATTTTCTCCCTCTTCTGATCATCTTCTCATCTTGCTCTCTTCATGAAAGTTGTTCAATTTTTTGTTATCTACAATTTCTTCTTCTACCCTTTCGCTAGTTTTGCACCATTTTCGAGATATTCTCCACTTTCTAAAATCGATCGTTTCTTGGCTGAATTGGTTGAAGAGTCCCAAGTGTTTAGGACTCTGTTTTGTGCGTCCGGGAGCCCCTTGTAAGACATCTATCTTCTAGAATTCTCTACCAAATCAAGTTCCATTTGTTTCTATCTCTTATCCTTCCTATTATCTCGAGATTGAGTCATAGAACTCGAATTTTGGTGGCCTATATCCTCTGAAAATGTGAACGGAAGTTCATGGTTTATGCAATCCCAGTTCAAGTCAAACTCCGCCTGATTAGGCTCCGGGCCCTTCTTACGGCGCGAATGTCTTCTAGAATCTTCCACCAAATTGAGTCCCACTTATTTTTACCTCTTATCCTAACTATTATCTCAAGATTTATCCATAGATCTTAAGATTTGGTGGACTCTATCTCTTAAAGTCGTGGTGGAAAGTTTTAGATTTATGCAGTTTTCTATATAAAGGGCCCAAGTGCGAACCTCGCGATGGGGGCGTGTTTTTGAGGCGACGGCGAAGCCATGCCGGATTGTCTTCATCCTCCTTCGACCCTAGCCTGAAGAGGGAAGTATAAGCTTCGTTTTTGCTCTTTATTTGCTCGATTTCATCAACATTTGCCCTCTTCACGGTATTCCTATACATCTTTTGTCACTTTTTTGTTGTTGTATGATCATGCTATTATGTTTACATAGTCGCATGTTCATGATGTTCACTTGATTGGCACATTATATTATCACTCATGCACATATACTTGTTCAGGTGACTTGTGACGCCACGTTCCATATTTCTACACCCACAGCTTTTTTTTAGCGATCGCGATGGGACATCTAGTGCCCATCACTTTGTCCATGCTTTTCTATGATTTTGGTGTGTATATCTATGTTTAGATAGCATTTCATGTTCATATTGTTCATATTATTTGCATCCATCTTGTTATGTTAGCATATGTTCGTTATTATCTTGATTTGCTAGATTTAGGCTAGAATTTGCATGCACTCTGGTGCACATAGGGCCATGCATTCTCATATTGTAGTTGTATTCCTACCTTGGTAAGTGATCCTCTCGCCTCCATATTCCTTGGGGTCGACTAGGTGATCTTATCCGGGACCTCCGTAAGTCTCCGTGAGCCGTGGATTCCCATACGGACGCCGAGCCAGTTGTACCTTTTCCACCCTGAGATTTGCATTTGCATACGTGTGAGGGAGTTATCCCTAGATCAACCCAAAGTTTGGCCTCTTCCCATAGGACACCCATGTCATGAGAGAATTATGCTTAATTTAAATAATTAAAAGGCCCACCAAAACATTGGAAAATAAAAATTAACGATCATATCAACTTGTTTGATCTTGGGTGAATCCTCTCACAATCATATTATTTGTTGGGCTTACCCAAGCCCATTTGTGGTGTTGTGTGTTGCATTTTTCCCTTCATATTGTCATTGGTGGTCCATTGTTCTAGGTCGCATTTGCATTTGCATTTGCATAAGTCTGTCTATCTCCCGCCATATCCCCTTAGATTGCCCCTTAATCTCTGAGCCCTTACTTCCCTCATTGTATTTTTCTTGATATTCCTTGTATTAAGTCTCCATTTCCCCTCATGGAGCACCACCATAGTCCCTTGTACCCTCCTTCTTCATCTTCCTATTCCCGTGTGGTTTCTGTTGGGTTCGTTGTGCTCCCTCTTGATTTTGGTTTTGATGGTAACAAAATATTGTATGTGTATGTGGAAGAACTTCTTGCATATGCTTTTGATGATAGTGGGCTTTCATGCATATTCATCCTAATGTCTTTATGCTAGATACATAGTTTGCATTCTTCATGACATTGGTGGCTGAAATGAGTTGATTGCAACTCTCACATTGAATGATATTCATTTTCACATGTTGAACTTTAGCATACGCTTTCATGCCCTTTCATTGTGTCGACCTACCAAAGGATGGTGTCGACCCCATGCTCCTAAGCATAACTCCAATGCAAATGGTTCATGGTTATGTGAAGAGAACATGTGTTAAATTCAATCATTTCGTTCATGTGGATTTTGATTTTACAATGATACTCTTGTTGCACTTGTTGCATAAAGTTCATTGCTATATGAACTTGATTCCTTGTTGTGGTTGCTGTGTTTCCCAAAGTGCTTTCATGCTTATTGAACATGGACTTTTCATGAAGGATTCTGAAACGAACATTGTTTGTGTTATGGCATCATGTTGGGTATTCATGTGAGTTAAGAACTTGGACAATTGATCCTATTTTTGGTGAGCATTAATGTAGGTTTGAATGATTTTCATATTGCTTGAATGATCCTTGTCCAAATGGACCTTCATGTATGACATCTTATGTTCTTCAATCTTGGCAAGAGTCGACTTCTGCTGTGAATGGGTTTGTCATGCAATTTCTATATGAGGCTTTTGAGCTTGAATGTGATTAAGCCTATCAATAAGAATCTTGGCTTCAAAGTGATTGAACTTGCATTGCTTTAACTTCATTCACTCTCTTATGTAGGTTTAGAAAGTAATGCCATTTCTATATGCAAAGGTATCAAGACTCATGGTAAGAACTTCGCACTTTGCACATATGTATTTGTGAAAAAATGATAAGTTTCCATTTAGAGTTTTTGATCTTGATGTTAGGTGTGTTACTCATATTTTCATACTATTTTCTTGCATATTCATGAAGGGGTTTTAAATGATGGAAACATGTTTGAGTTTCTGAAACAATCATTGGTTGTGTTTTGTCATCACAATGAGCATTCCTATTAATCAAACTTTAGGTTGTTTGATTCTTATTTTGGTTGAAAAAAATGAAGGTTTGAAAGCTTTTCAATCTAGTAATACACTCCTTGTCATGAGGGTTTTCAAGTTCATATGTCATGTAATTTGTGGAAGGGAGTGTAGCCTTGAGTTTTCATACAAAAATCTGAACTTTCAAAAAATCTGGAACACTATTCATTCCGGTCGACAACCCTATGCCTCCGGTCGACCGAAATTCCCAAAGTTGGCATGTTTTCAGTATGTAAAATTTCGGTTGACTGAAATTCCCAAAGTTGGCATGTTTTCAGTCTGTAAAATTTTGGTCGACCGCCCATCCCGTGTAGGTCGACCGGCACCGGCGAAATTCAAAAACGTGGTTTCGAAACCCATCTAACCCAAGTCAACATGTGCCTAACCTTTTGTTCTTTTGGCCCTGGGTTGGTGGTAGACTTATTAGGGGTCCTTTGGAGGATTCTAGAAGGGATATACTAGTCTTTTGATGTCTCCTATATGTATACATATGAGAGCTATGAATTTCAAGATGAAGAGAACCCTAATGAGCTTATTATTTCTATCTTGTAGGTGAAGAAAAGGAGAAAGGAAGGAGGAGCTATTGTGGAGAAGATATCATCTACATCTTGGAGGATTTGGAGGTCGTGCATGAAGAGAAAGTGAAGCGGATTGAAGAGAGGAACGCGTTGATGTTCATATCGCCACCGTTCGTCTTCCCTCCGACCTGAAGCTCAAGGAATATCATTCTCCGGCCATTGAGAACAAAGGGGAATTATCTATTCATCCTTTATCCATGTGTTTTGTGATGTTCTTTCTGGTTTATATTTTGGTGTAGGCATGTTTATTTTCTGAACTCATAGAGATATTTGTGTGTGTGTGACCGTCTGTGTATACGATCATGTTTGATCACCTGCGTGCGATCATGTGCGTCGTTGTGCTGCGTTTGTTACAGCGTGTGTGTCGTTGTGCTGAGTTTGTTGCTGCGTGTGTGTTGTTGTGCTGCGTGTGTGTTTGGAGGTGTGTGTGTGCAGGTGTCATCCTACGTGTGTGTTTGGAGCGTCGTCTCCGTTTTGAGGATTTATCCCCGAGTGTAGCCTCGCTAGGTTTGGTGAGGGGTAGACGTAGGGAGCCCGTTGTGGTCTCGAACCACCTTAAAAATCCCCTTGTCTTGTGGTTTGCATTATGGGTGTTTGTTTAATTGCTTAATCCGTTTACGTCAATGTGTGAGCACGGTGAGATTGAGTGAATTAGCTAGCTTGTTTAGTTAATTGTCTTAATCTTATTAAAAGTAATTAATTCCGTTGCCTAAGCATTTTAATTTGCCATGTAGCGTAGGGGACAATTAAACCCCCCCTTCTTGTCCACTCGCCTACCTCGGGTGCTTCAGATTCCTCTTCCCACACGGGCCCATCTCTTGGTGGCCCCTCCGATCCGTTGGATGAACAAGCCAAGCTTATGGCCCACCTTTCATCTCTTGTTCGTCGAATGGACCCGGCCAAGGCCCAAAAACTTATTGTAAATCACCTTAATGGGCCTCCTTTTCATAGTGGGCTTCATCCTCTTAATGGGCCTCCATCCTTTAGTGGGCTTTCTTCTTTTGGGCCTCCTTCTTCTCTTAATGGGCCCTCTTACCTTGATGATGGGCCTCATCCTCTTAATGGCTCTCATCCTCCTAATGGGTCTCATCCTCTTAATGGGCCTTCTTCTCCTAATGGGCCTTATTCTCTTCAAGGTTCTTCTTTTCTTAATGGGCTTTCCTACTTTAATGGGCCTCCATCTTCTACCCATGTTGCTGCTAGCCTGATTGGTCCTCATGCTCATGATCCTTCTAGGCTCGCATATCCTTCCACTCCCGGAATGGGCCTTCCTTATTCTTCTCAGTCCGGATCCTCTTATTCGGCCCATTATCATAATCCTGGTCTGAATTCACATTCTCTTGCTCAAGTTGGCCCATATTCCTCTCGATCTCTCCCTACCCCGGAGATGATCGCTCAAACCCAACGCCAGCTTGATGAACTTCAACGTCAGATCGATCTCAAATCCTATCCCATTCGTATTTCAAAATCTTCGGCTTCCGCCATCTTCACAAATTCCCGCATATCGCCATTATGGTGGAGTCGATGACCCTTATGTGCACTTAAAGGAGTTCTTCTACGAGTCGGCCCAGTTTCGACACGACAAGCGCTTGATGACTTATCTATTCAGTCTGTCATTGGAAGGCCTAGCTCGGGATTGGTTCTTCTCTCTTCTGCAAGAGCATATTGTGAATTTCCAAGTTGTGCAACAAAAATTTATTCAGCAATATCAAGACCAGATTGGGCCCAAGTTTTCTATGGTGGATCTAGCCCATGAAAAAATGAAGCCTGACGAGGAGTTCTCCACCTTTGCTGACCGCTGACGTCACCTTGCCGCACAAGTCTCGGGGCACATTCCGGAGGGGGAACAATTCAAGATGCTCATTTCCAATGCAACACACGAGTATCGGTTTATCGTAGCTTTGAATGATATCACCTCTTCGCAACAACTTTATAGCCGAGCTTGCTTCGTTCGTCAACAAATTCAAGGTTCCCTTGACCCCGAGTCTCCACCATCCACCTCCACTTACACCTCACCCTCTACAAGCCAACCCTATGCTCCCATGAGTCAGCCTTACACCACATCCACCTCTGCATATCAAACCTCCACATATCAACCCTCCACGAGTCAGCCTTCCGCTTCTCCACATCCGCCGCCACCCCCGGTCAAGGGAATATCACATCACGAGCAGGTGGATGCCGTCTATATACCCCCTCATCCCGCTCCACATATGCATTCACCAAATCCCTCCGCCGTCGGCCAAGCACTATTACCTACGCAACCTTCACTTCTGTCTCCACAACCTTCTCCACCATCACATACCCCTCGGCATCGACCTTGCCCAAAGCGGGCTCCTCATCCTTCATTGTCGGAGTGCTTTATCGATATTTTCAGGGCTTTGATGGCAACTCACGCGTTGCCGCTTCCTCCGGTTGTGCCTTGCTGACCCGCGATGGGGAATATGCTTTAGTTCTGTGATTATCATCGCTAGCAGGGGCATTTGGTTGAGGATTGTCCCGAGTTCCGGGAGTTTGTTTACGACCTGGAAGATAAGAAAAGGATCGATTGGGCCGTGATTCGTAAGGTTGTTCTACGTCTTAACAGTAAGCAACAGCAGCAGCAGGCGCCGCCTAGGCAGCCGTCTCCATCACTACAAGGCCAGGGGCACCCCTGTGATTCTTCATCTGGCGCTGCGCTCGCTCCGTCATCTATTCCATCACCCATTCCCTCACCTAGGCCATCGCCTACCCTATCGTCTCCACCTACTCCATCACCTACCCCATTACCTTCATCATCTCCTACCCCGTCTTCATTGCCTTCACCTACCCAAGCCCTTGCTCAGGCTAGTGCCTCCCCTTCCTCCGTTCATTCTACTATCACCGTTTCCACTACCAACACCACCCGACGCATTGTGTCGATACGTCGACAATGGGCGCCGCAGCCTTCCCCTTTGCCTTCATTACCGCCTCCATCTCCACTACCCTCATTGCCTACGCCATCTCTACCACCCCCACCATTGCCTAAACCTCCATCATCTCCGCCTCCACCTTTACTTTCACCCAAGCCTATCATCACCACATCGCATGCGCCTTCACTTGACATCACCATCCCCATTGAAACCTCCATGCCATCAAAACATATTCCCTCCACTTCGCTTCCTATTTCCACCCCACGGAGCGGGTGTGCGTTGCCTTTGGTGCCCGTCGGGTCTGGTCCCCGGGGTGAAAATGAGCCGAGTCAGGATGATTGGATGAAGGTTATGTCTTTCAAGCTTCAAGATTACATCTGCCGCATGCCAGTTCGTGTCCTGGTCCCTAGCTATTTTGGGGTTGATAAGCATGTATTTCCGATGATGGTTGCTAAGAAGAGTTCCTTCTCATTGTTGCCAGTTTCTTCAAGAGCGAGACCGGTGGCAATCTCTTTGCTCGCCAGAGAGTTCACCGTTGATGCTATTATTTCTCCTCGCTCTGTTGCTGTTCAGATAATTGGCCAAAAGGGGTTCTCTACCCGAATTGTGCTAACTCATACGGCCGCCAAGCAGATTATGCACTCTATGTTCAAGGGACAATTCGCCGTATCTTCTGCACTTTCCTAGGACATTCTGCACATTCTATACAATCTCCCTCAGTTTATTAGCAAGCCGACCATGTCAACGCCGTGTATTACTCTCCCTCAGCTTCACCCGTCTCTTCTATCAAGGGAGTTGTGCTTCAAGGCTGAGTTCCGAGTGGAGTTGCTAAATCTCATGCTTCTAGTGCCGAGAGATAAAACCTGTGGGTTTGTGATATTCATCACTCTGAAGGGTTACTTGTCCAAGAATGTCCGTCTACTATTGTTAGCACCGGGTGTCTAGGGGCAACCACCCCGGTAAGACTGCATGTTCATAGCAGGGCAGGCCGTCTGCTTGATGGGCTCACTATTTGAGAAGATATTACAAGGCAAGGTGCCCAAGGATTTGAGCCCGCACCAGGAGGGTCCATTACAACCCAGTTTCAGCTAAGAAGAGATGGCGGCGCAAGTACAGGGGCCGCAAGTTGTGCACTCCGGGGTCCACTCCTTCTTATTCTTTCCATTCATCATTTCTTCTGCTCATCTCCCACCCTTGGGTGATATATCTTTCCACTTCAAATCCTACTGCCATCATCTTCTCCTCTCTTCCCCAGTCCTCAAACCCCCATTCCTATTCTTCCCATCCATAGTCTCTGGATTTTCCCTCCTCTCATAATTCTAGGCCTTAGCCTATGCCCTCTCATCATCCTGATCCTGGGACATCTTCTGATTCTTCTCCTCCGGTATCTCCGGGTTCTAATTTTCCTTCCCTGACCCTGTCGGGTGACTCTCGTTCTCCTTCCCCGACCTTGTCGGGTGTCTATAATTCTCTTTCCCCGACTCTGTCGGGTGGTCCTCATTCTTCTTCTCCGACCTTGTCGGATGTCCACAACTCTTCTTCTCCGACCACGTCGGATGATTACTCTTCTTTTTCATCATCTTCACAGCAATCCTTTCATTGTCTTTCCATTCTCTCCTCTTCACCATTTTAGGGTCATTACCCTTTTTCATGTTATTTTCGAGGCTTTAGTCCGCCTTGATCTCAGTCAATCCATGTTTATTCTGTATGGAGTTCCTTGTTATCAGGGTCTCTGTGCCTTAACGAGGGAGTTCTAGCACTCGTCTCTCTTCCTTTTTAATCCTTCTTCGTCCAGTTTGGTGTCTGTCGCTCCTCCGTGTAGAGAAATCTTCAACCCTTTGCTGTCCTCTCCCACTTTATCCTGTCAAGCAAGGAATACAAAGCTCGTGCTGCTCAAAGCTCGATGGTCAAGATCGCTTCAGGATGTTACTTTCACGCTACGGATTTACAAGGCATCTTTGTTTTGCGTAAGAATATGCTATCATTGTTATTACTCTTATTATTATGCCTACGCATTGTTATAATGTTGTTTCCTCAGCATGGTTTGAGTGGCTTTAGTTGAGTTTGCTTAATTTAATCAAAATGAGTTCGCTTCTGCAGTATCCTTAGGCTGGTAATAGCTCCGCGCTGGGACTCTAGTTTCTTTCCCCGATCGTTGAGGGTGATCTTTGAGTATGGTTTTTTCACACACTACACGGCAAGCCATAGCCGATTCCTCTGAGGCACATCGTTGCTACTTTGGCCATACCATGGGTATGCACAAATGCCTTTTCTTTTCTCTGCTCGGCCGAGTGCAAGAGCAAGAGATTGATGGATGAGATGACCAACCTAGGCGCTCCCTAATACGATAGAGGTCTCAAATAGGGGCAGTCTTGACCCACAAAAGTGAGCTTTCATGTAATATCTAGCCAATAAGGGCTCTCAAAATTAAATAATTCAATGTTCAAAATTATGAAATCAAAGGCATGGCAAGAGTGGAAGTACAGTTCCCCGCGGGACATCATGAGCCCGGTCGCATGCGTGCCTGATAAATGTGGGTCTCAAAATCAAAGACACAAAGTCCCGGCATAACAGACTATCTCTTTAAGGGGTAGTGCCCTAGAAGGAAGTCAAATCCTGATGTCTCCCATCTTGCATAAAGTTTATCTCCATTTTTTTCTTCTGCTTCTCCCTCTTAGGCTGGGTTATATCCCGGGTATGGCCTTAATAAGGGCATCGTTCTTTAGAGGCGGTTAATTGTGGCGAGTCACCCTCAAATGCACGCCCTGCTCAAGGGAAATCTTTAATGGGAGGGGGGGGAATGACGACCCCTGGCCAGTAATTTGAGCTCATCTTTGGGTGCTGCAAGTAGCTTTATTTTAAAATCCAAAAAAAATCAAATATTTCTTAAATCAAAAAAATCAAATATTGTCAAAAAGTCAAAAAAATCAAATATTGCAAAAAACCAAAAAAATCCAAAAAAATCCAAAAAAAATAAATATTATCAAAATTCCAAAAAAATCAGATAGTCAAAACCCCCCAAAAAAATAGAAATTTCAAAATCAAAAAATATTTGTCTTTTATTTTCACATATCTTTGTCTTGAGGACAGGTATGATCTGTTTGCTAAGTGTGCAGGTTCCAAGTTACATGTATTCAAGTCCTTTGCTACATATCATTTGCGCTGTCTCATGTCCATATCTTTGATCTATTCTCTCTTCTTCAATCTTATCTCTCGATCTGTTGTGAAGCTTATGGCCTTCTGTGGGAGATGAGATTTTTTATTAGAATATTTTATTTGATATTTATTTGTTTATTTTATTTATTTAGTTTAGTTTATTAATTAGGCGTGCCAGTCTGTCGTGACAATTTATTATGCGCTCATCTGACTAATCAGACAATTATGAGTGATCGTGTCGGGACCCAAAACCCGTCGTACCATAAAGGCTACGACGTTAATTACGCCTCTCCGAAAGAGAGACAACCCTTGATTAATCGTCAAAATAAAGACCATGGGGCCCATATAATTAAAGGTGCAATTGCATGCAAGCACACAATAGGGTAATACTTATTTATTAAATCGACTCTCGGTACGAGGCGGAGAACCTAGGTCCGAGGATCATCATCACGCATAGTGATAGCTTCCGGTCGGGTGTAACCCGACTTTCCGCAAATCACCATTTAATGTACCAGAGAATCGGATCATGCAAGCATGCAAGATAATAGTATTCAGTTTTATTGTTTATCAGTTATTTGATTATTTATTAATAATTTTAAAAGAGATTTCGGCAACGTCTCTCTGGCTTCGAGAGTTATCGGGGCCTTTTATTTTGAAACTGTGCATGGCAGTAGGATGCGTGCATATGGACCCAGGAGGTGGGCCGAGTGTGGCCGTATTCGGGCAGATTCGCATACTATCGACACAATGTATGCCGAGGTACGGCAACTTTGATATTTGAGAAATAAGAGAATGCGATTTAAAATCGGATCGAAATGAATTGAAACCGGTAGACTATTGGCACAGAGCAAAGCTATGCCATGACCATGATGAGATGGATCCCGAAATCTAGACACGACTTGTCGGGCATCATTAATATTCCCCATACTCGAGTCTAGAGAAGGTGAGAGTCCCGGAGCGGACATAATCATGTTTATTGTTTGTTATTTATTCTTGTCATTATTATTTATTTATTTTCAAGCATTCTTTTATTCTTTGTTGCATTTTTTATTCTCTTTATTTAATTATTATTATTATTGTTACCATTTATTTGGTCGTTATTTGGTTAGTATGTTCTTTTATATTATTTTTATTTGTTTATTTATTTTAATCATTTTATTTCCTCAATTTTGAATGAGTGTGCTTTTATTCATTCTATTATTATTATCTTCCTTTTTATATTTCAATTGTAGCATTTATCTCTTTTGCTTTGTGTTTAGTTTCTTTTTTATATATACATATAAGTGGGAAAGGGGTTGAACGTTGTATGAGGGGGTTTAGTGTTAATTGCTGATTAGCATAAGGGGGATTAGTATTAAGGTGTATGCAATTAATTATTATTTTTTTGTGAGTTGTGTGTGTAACGTGGGTTCTGCATTGTTGGTTTTGCTTTGTTTCCTTTCTTTATTATTATATGCATATCTATAGATGGGGTATGTGTGCATGGGTTTGACGTGAATGCATGCTTGTGTCTGCCTTGTGTATTTCACGTTGCAGGAATGAATAGCATCGGTACATATCAGCGGGTGTATGAGTGCATTGCGTTAACAATTTAAAGAAATGCATGGTTTAAATATTTAGTGGGTTATATAGCGTGTGTTGGGTAAGGATGTCGGCGGGATACGGCGCCTAGAGGAGTTTGGCGCCGATTGAGGTCGTTTTGTTTTAGTTTTTCTTATTTGCCCCTTTTATTATTATGTGCACATGGGGATGGGGTGGCGCCGATGGACACGTCTCGGCGTGGTTTTTCTTCCAAAGAATAGCAGCGTCTCGGCGCCGTTCTCATCTCGGCATATTTTCAACTCGGCGTGCTTTCATCTCGGCGTGATTTTGGCGCCGAGAAATAATGGCGCCGAGAGGAAACCCCCTGCCGATTCTGTTTGGCATTTTTTATTTACTTATTATTATTATATATATATATATTTGTTTATTTTTATTCTATTTGTTTATTTTATTCATTTTTATCATCATTATTCTTATTATTTATTTTATTCGTTTCCGTTTATTATTTGTTTCATTTTCTTTATTATATTTTTTTTTATTTTATTAACAGTTAGATAGTTAGTCTTTATGTCTGGTAAAAATCCAGCAACATCTCCCCCGTACCCAGAGGGTTGATGGGGTATATAGGAAACCGTCCACGGAGAGCCGAGACGGAATCCATAATAGAGATGGGCGTAACCCGAGATCCAAAAGGATCGTAATCCGACAGGACGGTGTCCACTCATCGTGGTATTTGTTAATATCCCCCTGAAGAGGCCATGGGAGAACATGCAGTGGCAGAACTCCATAGGCCAGTGGGGCAGTAGAATGTAGGGGGGGTTAACCCCATTGATTTAGTTCCCATGGACTTGAGTGAAGGAATATTACTCCTCCCAGGGGTGGTGATGGTTTTATACTGGAGATGATCAAGCTGAGGGGTTCATGAGGGTGTCGGCATGAAGGTGTCGGCGCGGCTAGTCTCGACGCGATAGAGAACACGAAGGGCCATCGGCTTGGGGAGCTGTTTGAAGGGTGGTCGGCACGCTGGTGTTCTCGGCGCGCCCATCACTCGGCGCGGAACCCGCGCCGAGAGAGGGCCACGCCGGGCGCGCCTGCCACTAGGCGCGAGACTCACGCGGAGAGGGTGCCGCGTCGGGAGGAAATGGGCGCCGATGGGGAAGGCCTGTTTGAGGATTTGGGGGTTTTAAAGCTGTGGATTTGGAGGGGTTTGAACTTTGGATTTTAGGGGTTTTCTTGAAGCTTGGGATTTCTGAGAGTTTGTGAGGCTTTATCCAAGGTGTTTAAGAAGGCCGGAAGGTGCTGAAGGCTGGTTTGAAGTGCATTATCACGGGGGAGTAGGGGATTTCACACAGAGGTATTATCGGGAGCCAAGTTACTGATAGAACCCCATGGGCTTTGATTCGAACACATCTCTCATTATCTTACGAATGAGAAGCCATGAGATGGACTGTCTCAGGCTCTTATCGTGATTGTGAGGTTGAAAACACAGAGACGGTGCAATAAAGACTACTCAGATGATCTGAGGGATGTGCATACAATGGAATGAAATCTATTCACACAGCTATCGAATATAGTAAATTTCAGAGAGGCAGAGAGAGGAAAATCTCAGAATCCCATATCTCATTTCATTCAAAGGATCGCATACATTCAGCACGGAAGGGGAATCAGACTACAAAAATTTACATGCAGATGATGCCCCTTTACAATCTACCGGACTATACCGGCATTTGATATCAACGGAGGAACAACGCTCGGAAGCATATCAAAAAAAGAAAGAAAAACAGAGCAAAACAAAGATGGGGAAGGGGAGAATATAGCTCCTGAAGACGCTTGATAGGGGAACCCCACCTTGGATCTCCTTCCCCGGGCTTCTGCTGCTCTCTCCCCCTCTTTAGATCCCTTTCAGCGGGCTCTCGTGTCTCTTTTTTTTCGGTGGCTACTCTGGCTTCGATCACCTCTCTCTGCTCTTTTCTCTCTGGCTTCTACCGCTCTCCTCTCTTGTGCTCGAAGCAAGGTTTATATATATAGAGGGTGTGGCCCTGTTTCCATCGGCGTGTAGAGGAACCGGCGCGCTAATTGGTGTTTGCGCGCCGATTGCGATCCCGCGCCGGTTTCATTTCGTGCCGGTTTCACTTCGTGCCGGTTGACCTCTGTGCCGGTTCAGTGGCGCGCCGGTTCGCTCCCGTGCCGGTTGACCTCTGTGCCGGTTTCAGCTCATTTCTTAGCATCCTTTGGCCCATTTTTATTTGTTTAGGCCGATTTGTGTACGTTTCTCATTTTGCGAGGGTTGACCCATCGACTGACTTGTCTTGCTGTCCGAGCTTTTATGTTGTTCATTTGGGGATGGTCCCGAGCCTTTTCTGAGCTCTTGAGTCTTGCTTCAGCGGCTGTCCATTGGAGCCGGGCGTCTTTTCTTTTCTTCTATCTTTATTTTGTTCTTCATCTTTGTTCGGCTTCTGCCACTCATTTCCTTCTTTCCTTTTCTTATCGACATAGGGGTACTTCGGCCAGGGCTCCATGCTTGCAAAAGTCAAAGGTTTAAGAAATGTCAGAAATATTTTCAGTGTCAATAAATGCCCCCCACCCGTAGGTGTCGCCAATGAGGGATGAGTGAGCGTGACCTGCGGGTGCAGCCTATATGAGAATGTGTTTTTTTTATTTTTTTATTTTTTCATTTATTCTTTATTCATGCAAGCATGCAGACATCCATCGATCGCACGCATAAACTAGATGTTTATAGAATAGCTCCCCTACATTAGGGGTAGGATAAGAACAGCGCCCATGATTCACAGATAGAGTGCGGCTCACGAAGCATAGCTAAGAGAGATGTGCATACGTAAAAAGGACGTCGCATAGAACATATGCATAGCTTAAACCGTGATCCACACCCATGACTATTCCTCCATAGTGTGACAGTGCAATTATATGAGTAGCGAACCCTAGATATATGAGTGTGCAGAAGTTCTAAGTAACACTGGAGGATTACTTCATCGCCTACACATACGTTCAGGACTCTCGATTTTGGGTAGCTTCGCATAACCCCCTCATTTATTCTTAATCTTTAGACTTCACCGTTCGGCGCGAGTCACCTCATATATCTCAATGGGGATTCCCGGCTATTAGGATTCATCCTTCATAGTGATTTTATTATGGACTTCACCGTTCGGCGCGAGTTTCCTCATGTGTCTCAATGGGTATTCCCGGTTACTAGGATTCATCCTTCATAGCAATTTTATTATGGACTTCACCGTTCGACGCGAGTTTCCTCATGTGTCTCAATGGGGATTCCCGGTTACTAGGATTCATCCTTCATAGCAATTTTATTACGGACTTCACCGTTCGGCGCGAGTTTCCTCATGTGTCTCAATGGGGATTCCCGGCTACTAGAATTCATCATTCATAGTAATTTTATTACGGATTTCACCGTTCGGCGGGAGTTTCCTCATGTGTCTCAATGGGGATTCCCGGCTACTAAGATTCATCCTCATTCTCATCAATTTTTTTCTTTTTTTTTTTAAAGGGGACATGCGACTCTTCCCTCACAATTACTCTTCATGTGAGTGTAGGGATTCAAGTTTCCATGAAGTGTTAAGAAGAATTTATGACGTCCCTACGACTAAGGACCATTGCTCATATTATGTGCAAAGTGTAAGAGTTTTGTCTATGGTGTATCATGCGAGTTATGCTAGCAACATAGCTATGACTCTTCCCCTGGCCATATGCACTCGCTGAGAATTGGCTTTTCATCCTTAGCGTATGCCGTGACGCACACATATCCTGAATCAGGGCAACGTTATCTAGCAAAGGAGTATGCGGCCTTAGAAATTTGAAGGAAGCGCATTAATACTATACTTCTGGCAGACATGCACGTGAGGCAAGCAAGCACATAAATCAGGTCATGATCATCATTTCTTCTTCTTTTCTTTTCTTTTTCTCTTCTTTTTTTTCTTTGCTCTCTCTTTTCTTTCTTTTTTATCCTTTTTTTATTTATTATTTTTTTTCTTTTTTTATCCCCCTTTTTCTTCTTTCTTTCTCTCTTTTTTTTTGGAGGGCATAGTAAGTACATCCGCAGGCCGACTCTCTTACAGGTGGGTGGCTGATGCCACGGCGATGGAGAGAAGGTGTTACATGTTACGGTGAATCCCTGGAGGGATCAAGGGTTGGTATGAAACCAGAGGGGGTCTTTTCGTTCATTGGTTCGGATAGCAATTCCAAGCCAATGGTAAGAGGTTTGTCGGCTTAGACGGAAGGTCATGACGCCGAATGACTTGGCTTAGGCATAAGGCCATGACGCCAAGGGAGAATATGTAACGGCTTAGACATAGAGTCATGACGCCGTACAACTCGGCTCAGGTGTAAGGCCATGACGCCAAGGTAAAATATTTACCGACTTAGGCGGAAAGCCATGACGCCGGACAAGGATATTTAACAGCTTAGACATTAAGTCATGACGCTGTACAACTTGGCTTAGGCGGAAGGCGATGACGCCAAGGTAGAATATTTATCGGCTCAGGCGGAAGCCGTGACGCCAGACGATAGTATTTAATGGCTTAGACTTGAATTCATGACGCCGTACAACTTGGTTTAGGCGGAAGGCCATGACGCCAAGGCAGAATATTTACCGGCTTAGGTGGAAAGCCATGATGCCAAACAAGAATATTTAATGGCTTAGACATAAAGTCATGACGCCGTACAACTTGGCTTAGGCGGAAGGCCATGACGCCGAGGTAGAGTATTTAACGGCTTAGACGTTAAGTCATGATGCCGTACAACTTGGCTTAGGCGGAAGGCCATGACGTCAAGGCAGAATTTTGAACGGCTCAGGCGAAGAGCCATGACGTCGTACAAGGATATTTAACGGCTTAGACATGAAGTCATGACGCCGTACAACTTGGCTTAGGCGGAAGGCCATGACGCCAAGGCAGAATATTTAACGGCTTAGACGTAAAGTCATGACGCCGTACAGCTTGGCTTAGGCGGAAGGCCATGACGCCAAGATAGGATATTAAAATGGCTTAGGCGAATTACCATGACGCCGCACAGCTCGGCTTAGGCGGAAGGCCATGACGCCAAGGCAGAAAATTTACTGGCTTAGGCATAGGACCATGACACCGGACAGTTTGGCTTAGACATAACGTCATGATGCCAAGGGTGCAAGGGTCTTTTATTATTTGGTCGAATAAGAGGGTTCGAACCAAATGTCAAGGGGTCTTTTTGTTAAGGGGTCGGACGGAAGGTCTGAACCAAAGGTGAAAGGGTCTTTTTGTTGTATGGTCGGACAGAAGGTCCGGGCCAAAGGTGAAATGTTTTTTTTGTTTACTGGCTAGACGAAAGGTCCGAGCCAGAGGTAGAAGGGTCTTTTGTTGTATGGTCGGATGGAAGGTCCGAACCAAATGTGAAAGGTTTTTTTGTTGACTGGCTAGACGAAAGGTCCGAGCCAGAGGTAGAAGGGTCTTTTTGTTGTATGGTCGGATGGAAGGTTTGAACCAAATGTGAAATATGGACTTTGACCCAACGGGATGTCGGAGTCAACAAACCTTGCCTAGACGGCATGTCCAAGACGAGGGCAGACATAAAACACTGTTGTCGTCTCGAAGTCATGTCGAAAACGACCGGCCTGGGAGAGACACAGGGTCTGGGCCAGGGTAGAAAATGGTTGTTGACCTGACAGACTGTCAAAGTCAACCAACTTGGCGACGACATGGGGTCTAAGCCAAGGAAGGAATATAGGATATAAATCTTGACCCGACGTCATGTCGAGGTCAATGAACTTGACAGAGGCGTGAGGCCTTAGCCAAGGGAAGAATATAGGATAAGTGTTAACTCGACATCTTTTCGAAGCTAACGAACTTGGCAGAGGCGTGAGGCCTAAGCCAAGGGCGGAATATAAGATAAGTGTTGACTTGACGTTCTGTCGAAGCCAACGAACTTGGCAGAGGCGTGAGGCCTAAGCTAAGGGTAGAATATATGGTAGGTGTTGACTCGACGTTCTGTCGAAGCCAACGAACTTGGCAGAGGAGGCGTGAGGCCTAAGCCAAGGGTAGAATCTAGCATAGGTGTTGACTCAATGTCCTGTCGAAGCCAACGATCTTGGCAGAGGCATGAGGCCTAAGCCAAGGGTAGAATATAGGATAAGTGTTGACTTGACGTTCTGTCGAAGCCAACGAACTTGGCAGAGGCGTGAGGCCTAAGCCAAGGGTAGAATATAGGGTAGGATGTTGTCCAGACGTCATGTCGAAGTCAACGGGCCTTGCCCCGATAGAAGGTTCAGGGTGAGGGTAGTATAGATGATAGATGGGTGAGAGGCCCAGACCTAGGGCTAAATATCAATGTCAACCCTGACGAAGTGTTGGAGTCAACCAACCTCGCTCAGACGGAAGGTCTAGAACGAGGGTAGAATGAGTAGATGAAGATGTCAACCTGACGTCATGTCGAAATTGACCAACCTAGCAGAGACGGGAGGTATAAGCCAGGATAGAATATGTACGTTGACCCGTGGAGATGATGAGATCACCAAACCTTGCCCAGACAGAAAGTCTGAGACAGAGCGAAGAGGTCTTTTATTGGTTTATTAGTTTGGGTTGGTTGAGTTTACTGAATTTGTTCAGTCTATTGAGTTTATTGGGTTCATTGACTTTGTTGAGCTTATTGAGTTTATTTAGTCTATTGGTTGAGTTTATTAAGGTTTATTTGATTTATTGAATTTTGTTGTACCCATTGAGTTTATTACTTTTATTGGGTTTATTGGGTTTATTAGTTCATTAAGCTTATTTTAAATTATCATCTTTATTTCTTTATTACTTCATTTCCTTATTTCTTCTTTTGTTTCTTTTTTTTGTTGTTTTATTTATTTATTTATTTATTTATTTTGGTCTCCCTGGTGCAGACTCATCTACGGTGCGGGATATTTTTGTCTGGTGGGACTATTGATGAAGTTGACTATTTATTTTGCTGGTGGGGCTGGGGATTGATGTCCAAGAGCCTGGTGGGCCTGGTGAGGGCGTAGTGCCTCAGGCCAAGGAAAAGGGTTTTACGAATCCTACCCAGTGGGACAAAGATTACTTTTGAGCTCGGCGAGGGCGGAGCACCTCAGGCCAAGGAAAGGATTTTGTGGACTCTGCCCGATGGGACAGAAGATAATTTTCGAGTTCGGCTAAGGTAGAGCGCCCCTAGCCAAGGGAAAGCTTTATGGACACAGCCCGGCGGGACTGATGGGTGAATTATTGAGCTCGACAAGGGCAGAGCGCCTCATGCCAAGGAAAAGGAGATTTTATTGGGATGACATTGGGCAAGAAGTCCAAACCGGCAGCGATGGGAGAGTCCCGTGAGACAAAAATGGCATTATTGCGGCTGAATGCCGAAAGGTAATGAGAATGCATTGGCTGGGAGCGTAGGTCCCAGATCAAGGGTGGAAGCTTAGTCCCAGTGGGACAAGTGGGGAGTACCGCCATAGGATGGGAAGATGGTAAGGCACCATGAATCCTGGCGGAACCAAGGGGTACTGAGACAGGCCAATAGAAACCGAAAGGCGTTTATTTACTGGCTTGATAGGGAGTCGGGGGTGTAGCCGACTGAGTAAGGATTGTTCCTTTCATCCCCTCAATGGACATGGACCCGTATTCGAAATGGACGGCCTAGTGTCCAATGAGGGATCTTTAGCGTCGGTGGGACTATTGATTACATGGTCCTCCCGGGGACATTAAGTGACAGCTATGCATCAAATCAGCGGCTATCTTCTTTTGTTATTGATTTCTTCAGGAGATGCTCTGGACAGCTCCGGTTCGGGCCTCCGGTGCTTCTGCCAAGTGTCATTCTCTTTGTTCTTTTCTTAGAGGCTACGGCTGTCGGGTCTTCCCACCTCCGCAGATGGCGCAGTCATTTTATTCCCCCTCGGGCATTCACCATGCAATGCTACTAGGGAGCCTTCTGCCTATGGGGCAGATGGGGAGGCCTTGCTGACCTTATAAGTTTCATTCTTCTTTTCTTTTGCATTCATTTTTTGAACGGACAACTCGGATGGCGCCGAAAGTGCAGTGCAGTGCAGAGCCATCACCCTTCATCCATTTATTTTTAAACAGACCAAAGTGGATGCATAGGAGAGCGCTCACCCCCTCAGAAAGGGGATAAGTTGTTCGCTCCACCATACCAGCCCCACAATGGTAGTTTCTTATTTGGCATGGACCAAGACATGAGGGGAGTGATATCTCCCTTGGTAGATGCAGCCATCAATGCCTCTTTCATTTTATTTTAAATTTTTTCTCTTTTCTTTTCCTTTTTTTTTTGGTGCCTACCCTCAGAACAGGCCCTTTTCCTTTCCTTTTCTTTTCTTCTTTCTTTTTTTTCTTTTCTTTTTCTTGTCTTTTTTTTTTTGCCATTCTTCTTTTGTTGGCAAACATCCGCATTCAAGCCATGCGGGCTTGCTAGACATCGGCTTCAGCCAGATTTACGAGGAGCAGTTGAGGCGGTAACACCACACGGGGCTGCTCTTTTAGGGACAGATATTTGATGAGGGCACGGTGGGTCCACCTTATACTCGCCCATCTGTAGTTCGCCTTTCTTGATCAAGCCTTCAATAATGTCCTTGAACACGTAGCAATCCTCAATGGGATGCCCCAACATTTGATGATAAGGACAGAAGCGTGGATCGTCTTTTCTTTCGACATCGCCTGGTTTCTTTGACTTCGGAAGCATTACTTTGCCGTATCCATGGGCCCACTCGAAAAGTGCCCTAGTCTTGTCCTTTGAAAAGGAATATAGTTTCATCGTTTTGCCCCTTAATGAGGGCCCTTGTTTTGCCGGATCGGCGGAAGATGCCTCTTTCATTTTCTTCTTCTGTTGCTCGAAGGCTTCAAAATTTGAGGCGCAAAGTTCTTCTTGGGCTAGGTGTTTTCCGGTTGGTTCATTCTTTTGACTCGGGACTATCGGAGCTGGGCAGAGCCTTGCAAGAACTGCTTCGGCATTGGCTGCGATGTCACCTAGTTGTTCAAAGTTCGTGACTTCAATATCAATGACGCATCGTAAAATTTCTATTCTCAAATTCTCTTTACAGATTTGAACAGAATCCCCGTAGCTAGGCGGATGCCGACACTTTTCGCGGAGATTTCTCCACCTTCTTATATAGTCCATGACAGACTCATCATCCTTTTGTTTGGCTGCTTGTAATTCCGCTTCAGTGACTTCTTCTTCAGCCCTCTTTGTATTCATTGTTCGTCCCGCCTTTGGCTTGTCCATTGTGGCTAGACCCGCTGATCTCAGGTGTACGGCAGTTGGCTGCACATGTGGCCTCATCGACCTCATTGCCGGAGATGCTTTAGTTGCCCCCAGACTTACCCAGGGGACTGTGGGTTGGAATGGCTGAGGGAGGATGCCCCCTGAATGATCATGTACTATTCGGGGCATTGTTGGCCACGTTGAAGCTTTTGATGAGCTAGCACTGTCTTGGGCTATCTCATATAGATGTCTTGTCAATTGGGACGTATATGGCTTTATGTTCATTTCATTCAGCTGCTTTTGTAGCATTTCAATCTCCTGCTGCTTCTGGTGTAGTAGTGCCACTATGACAGGGTCTTGTAAGAAGGGACCAGGAGTGCTACTGCCTTCCGCCTCCGGTTTGTGCAAGATGAATTTTCTCCCGCTATCATTGCCGGCTGTGGATAGCTCCTTTGGGATAGAATCCCTTTGTTCTATGCCTTTGGGTGAAGGAGGAATATGACATTGAGCCTTCTTATCAGCTAGTGAGCGTTGCTTCATAATCCTCCCAGACCTAGACGATGGGTGAGAGGCAGAAGCTTTAGCTGGAGCTGCTTCCTTTGGCACAAAGCAAATTTCTTCATCTTCTTCATCAGCAGTTTGCGCCCCACTGAAAGATGCTGACAATGTGTTGCAGGGGAGAACAAGATTCCTCCTTTTAGCCTTTGCACTCTTCTTTTTATTTCCCTTCATGGTCGGCATTTGCCCCCACAATGGGCTATTTGATGCATTCGGCTTTTCTACTTTTTCTTCAGTTCTTTTTGTTAACCCGCGGGACTCATTGCATCCTCGAGGGGCATGCTTTTTGAGCTGCATAGGCTGGTTCTTTAGCTGCTCATGGTTATTAGGCCCACTTATAATAGCTTGTGACCGCTCCATGGCAGAGCCAGCTTCTTCGTGTACCCATGAGGGGGTCTGTTTCTTCTTTTTATTGTCAGTTGACCTTTTGATGGCCATTGGAGAGACTGTTTGAAGGTGGGCAGGAACTGCAAGAGGCAGAGTAGGCCGGTCCATGGCGCCAGGAGTTTGGGTTTCCAGTGCCGGGCGATAAGCCGGTTCTGTTCCTTTCTTTGTTGGCGATGCTCGCCAATTCTCTTGCTCCCTTTCATGCAATGGGATATAGTCTTCATGAGTGTGCCAAGCACAGCCCTCTGGCATTTCTTCGGGCAGCTGTTGGCATATAGATATCATGTTAATTGATGCCCCCGTAGCGGGCACTTCATGAGGGCATGGAGGATCGACTATGTCCTTCCCCATTTGCAGATCCCCTCTTTTTATTAAGCCTTGGGCGATGTCCTTGAATATTTGGCAATCTTCAATAGGGTGTCCCAAGATTTGATGGTAGGGCAGAAATAAGGATCATCTCTTCTTTTGACGTCATCTGGTCTCTTTGGCTTCGGAAGGATGACTTTGCTATATTTGACAGCCCATTCGAACAATGCTCGAGTCTTGTCTCGGAGGAAGCCATAGAGCTTCTTTGTTTTGTTCTGCGGAGGAGGCCTATCCCGACGTCCGAGGAGGATTGTGCATCCATTTGTGCCTTTTTGCCGTGAGGCTGACAGCATGAACCGCTTTCAATATCGGCTGTTTATTAACCTGCTTGGCTTCATGACTTGAGTCAGTAGAAATGGAGGGATATCTTGTGAAGAAGTCTTCAACCTCCGTGGCAATATCACTTAATCGGTCAAAAGACCGGATTTCTATTCCGATCATCTTTTCCAGAACCTCTTTCTTTAGATTTTGTTTACATATTTGTATTGTGTCTTCTGGATGCGGGGGACGTTGACACCTCATGCAGAGATCCCTCCATCTTCTGATATATTCTGCAGCAGGCTCATCATCTTCTTGCTTGGTTGTCAACAGCTCAGCCACGGTCACCTCTGCCTCGATGACGCGGAATCTTTCACTGAATTTTCGCTACATATCTGGCCAGTCGTGGATAGACCCGGCCGGCAGGTTAGAGTACCATTCAAAGGCAGGTCCTGTCAATGAAGACCCAAAGAACTTGAGCAGATACGACTCGTCCGCTGCCAAGTCGCCCATGACTATCATATAATGGGCAATATGTTCTTTCGGGGAGCCCTGCCCGTTGTATTTGTCAAATTTTGGGAGTTTATTGACGCCGGGTGGCAGTCTTTTGGCAGCATGGTAGGCTGGATATGGCGTTTCATATATGTCGAAGGGGACATAATCATCACCACCCCTCTTTGTCAGCCTTGCTTCAATTACCTGCTCCACCATCAACTTGTTCATCATAACTGGATCTGCTGGTTGAGGGTAGAGGTGAAAAGGCTACATCGATAATGGGGCCGAAGTTATAGCATTGGATGGCAAAGGCTCTAACAGAGGAGCCTACCGCTACATTTGGGGAGGCATTAGCCATGCTGGCTGAAGCTATTGAGAACAATGCTGGGGAGTGGCCCAGTTTTGATCAGCAGTTTGTAGAACGACTGGTGAAGGAGCGCCCCCGGGGTTAAAACCTTCCTGTGATGGCCCATTTTGTACCCCCAGTTGCTCGGGTGCCGCAACATGCTCAGTCTTTTCATTTAATTTACTCTTCAGCAGCTTTATCTCCCGCTGATATCCTTGTAGCAGCATCAGGACGGCAGGGTCCATTGTTGTTTTATCACTGATGCCCTTGAGCATGTTACCCAAAGGACCTTCAATTAAAGGAGGTAGAGATGCTCCTTCTTGCTCTGACGCCACTATTCTGGCGGTGATAGTAGTGATGTTTTCCTCGGCAAGCTGCTTGCCCTTTGTGGTTAGCAGTATCTCAGCCTCATTTTTACCCTGTCTTGTCGCCGGGTCTATTCTTCTGGCAATCTCGACCGACTCTTCTTGTTCATTTGGTAGGGGACCAGGTGTACTCATTACCCCTGTCATATTGCAAGTAAGAACTTGCATTCTTCTTTTGTGCTTCCTGACTCCCCTTCGGGTCTGATGGGAGAAAGTCAGCTCTTCATATATAGAAGCTCTTTTCATCTTTTCATTTTGTGGAGGCTTTTCAAGCTTTCTAGCCCCAGGTGGCTTCTCTTCTTCATTCGCCCCCGCAGGTGATATTTTGTCTTTTTCTTCCTCTTCGGTCCTGATGACACGAAGCGACCTTTGTCGGCCCAGGGCAGGACTCCCGAGGCTATGGAAGTATTCCTGGACAATCTTTGTCATGTCTTCTTGACTGCACTCTAGGGAAATAGCAGGAGGCAACACTTGGACTCGGGCAGACGGCGTATGTGAAAGCCGTATCAATTTGGCAGCTAGAATGGAATTCTTTGATAATTTGGAGATGTGGGCTTGTCTTGCAGAGACCCTGATGGCAGGTGGAGGAGTTGCAACCACGGTCTCTTCTGCATGTATAGCCTTTTTGCCCCCTCTCTTGGAGATCTCACCATAATTTTTGAAGCCTTGCGAAGCTAGTGCAGGGCCTCGGATCCTCTTGGGAACCCAGATCTGCTTGAACTTTGGCAAGTTTGGGGTCGACCTCCCTTGCTTGTTGTCGTCAAAATTCACCCTCCGGCCTGCCAGCACTTGGAAGGCATTGTGAGTGGACACAGTCGGGATGATCCGACCTGGTAGAACTTCGGCGCCACGGCCATTGAAGTAGACTCGGATGTCCCCGATCAACATGGACTTCTGAGAGGCTGAAAGTCGGCATTGGGAAGTAGCAGTGACTCTTCTTCTTCTGGAGTTTTCTCTGTTGCCCCCAGCAGGCCTCTTCTCATATGCCCCAGTCAGGCATGTAATATGGTGAACGTGGCAACTCACGATCACCGGGCTCTTTAGCAAAGTCTTCTTGATTTGACCCTCACTTTGCGGGGCCGTAGGTTTGTTGTTCTTCAGCTTCGTAGGTTCAGAATTTTCCACGTCTAGGGGATCCGCGAATGCAACTCCCAAGAAGTTAGGGAAGCCAACGACCGGGGAAAAGTTATCGAAGGTGGTAGGTGCAGCAAGGTAGCCGTGTGTAGCATGATCAGACACGATCTGAGGGCCAAAGTCAAGTCCGGATAGTCCGTTCGCCATCGCTTTAACCTGTAAAGGGGAAAGACAAGACAAACGAGTAGTTAGGGTTTGAAGTAGTTGAGCGAGGACCCCATGGTTCATTTATTTTGGCGAGAAGATGAAGGGAGGTTGGGTCCCACCGGGCGTGCCAACTTGTGGGAGATGAGGTTTTTTATTAGAATATTTTATTTGATATTTATTTTTTATTTTACTTGTTTATTTGGTTTATTAATTAGGCGTGCCAGTCACTGTCGTGACAATTTATTATGCGCTCATCTGACTAATCAGACAATTATGAGTGATCGTGTCGGGACCCAAAACCCGTCGTACCATAAAAGCTACGACGTTAATTACGCCTCTCCGAAAGAGAGACAACCCTTGATTAATCGCCAAAATAAAGACCATGGGGCCCATATAACTAAAGGTGCAATTGCATGCAAGCACACAATAGGGTAATACTTATTTATTAAATCGACTCTCGGTACGAGGCGGAGAACCTAGGTCCGAGGATCATCATCACGCATAGTGATAGCTTCCGGTCGGGTGCAACCCGACTTTCCGCAAATCACCATTTAATATACCAGAGAATCGGATCATGCAAGCATGCAAGATAATAGTATTTAGTTTTATTGTTTATCAGTTATTTGATTGTTTATTAATAATTTTAAAAGATATTTCGGCAACGTCTCTCTGGCTTCGAGAGTTATCGGGGCCTTTTATTTTGAAACTGTGCATGGCAGTACGATGCGTGCATATGGACCCAGGAGGTGGGCCGAGTGTGGCCGTATTCGGGCAGATTCGCATACTATCGACACAATGTATGCCGAGGTACGGCAACTTTGACATTTGAGAAATAAGAGAATGCGATTTAAAATCGGATCGAAATGAATTGAAACCGATAGACTATTGGCACAGAGCAAAGCTATGCCATGACCATGATGAGATGGATCCCGAAATCTAGACACGACTTGTCGGGCATCATTAATATTCCCCATACTCGGGTCTAGAGGAGGTGAGAGTCCCGGAGCGGACATAATCATGTTTATTGTTTGTTATTTATTCTTGTCATTATTATTTATTTATTTTCAAGCATTCTTTTATTCTTTGTTGCATTTTTTATTCTCTTTATTTATTTATTATTATTATTGTTACCATTTATTTGGTCGTTATTTGGTTAGTATGTTCTTTTATATTATTTTTATTTGTTTATTTATTTTAATCATTTTATTTCCTCAATTTTGAATGAGTGTGCTTTTATTCATTCTATTATTATTATCTTCCTTTTTATATTTCAATTGTAGCATTTATCTCTTTTGCTTTGTGTTTAGTTTCTTTTTTATATATACATATAAGTGGGAAAGGGGTTGAACGTTGTATGAGGGGGTTTAGTGTTAATTGCTGATTAGCATAAGGGGGATTAGTATTAAGGTGTATGCAATTAATTATTATTTTTTTTGTGAGTTGTGTGTGTAACGTGGGTTCTGCATTGTTGGTTTTACTTTGTTTCCTTTCTTTATTATTATATGCATATCTATAGCTGGGGTATGTGTGCATGGGTTAGACGTGAATGCAATGCTAGTGTCTGCCTTGTGTATTTCACGTTGCAGGAATGAATAGCATCGGTGCATATCAGCGGGTGTACGAGTGCATTGCGTTAACAATTTAAAGAAATGCATGGTTTAAATATTTAGTGGGTTATATAGCGTGTGTTGGGTAAGGACGTCGGCGGGATACAGCGCCTAGAGGAGTTTGGCGCCGATTGGGGTCGTTTTGTTTTAGTTTTTCTTATTTGCCCCTTTTATTATTATGTGCACATGGGGATGGGGTGGCGCCGATGGACACGTCTCGGCGTGGTTTTTCTTCCAAAGAATAGTAGTGTCTCGGCGCCGTTCTCATCTCGGCATATTTTCATCTCGGCGTGCTTTCATCTCGGCGCGATTTTGGCGCCGAGAAGCAATGGCGCCGAGAGGAAACCCCCTGCCGATTCTGTTTGGCATTTTTATTTACTTATTATTATTATATATATATTTATTTATTTTTATTCTATTTGTTTATTTTATTCATTTTTATCATCATTATTCTTATTATTTATTTATTCGTTTCCGTTTATTATTTGTTTCATTTTCTTTATTATATTTATTTTATTTTATTTTATTAACAGTTAGACAGTTAGTCTTTATGTCTGGTAAAAATTCGGCAACATCTCCCCCGTACCCAGAGGGTTGATGGGGTATATAGGAAACCGTCCACGGAGAGCCGAGACGGAATCCATAATAGAGATGGGCGTAACCCAAGATCCAAAAGGATCGTAATCCGACGGGACGGTGTCCACTCATCGTGGTATTTGTTAATATCCCCTTGAAGTGGCCATGGGAGAACATGCAGTGGCAGAGCTCCATAAACCAATGGGGTGACAGAATGTAGGGGGTTAACCCCGTTAATTTAACTATTCCGGTTCTTATGGAGTTGAGCATGAAAGCCCAACTAAGTTAATTCATGACAAAAAAAATGCACACATTTATGGTTTTGACATGCTTCTCATATTGGAAATGCAAACGAGCCATGCATGAATGCAGGCTTTATTTATTCAAATGGGTTCTCATGGAAACAATGCATCACGTGACCAATGCCATGCCTAACAACTGCAACATACGTGCACATGAAGCAGTAGGAAAAGCATATGGGCACGACAGGGAAGCCCAAAGGTTCAACGGCTAACGCGAGAAACCTGCGAGTTGGGCGTGAGAATAAGGCCCCCGGCGCGGCAACCTCTCGGCATACATTCGGCGCGAAACCAAAGGGGAGGGGCGGTCGGCACGGAGGCATCCCGGCGCGCCTGCCACTAGGCGCGAGACTCATGCCGAGAGGGTGCCGCGTCGGGAGGAAATGGGCGCCGATGGGGAAGGCATGTTTGAGGATTTGGGGGTTTTAAAGCTGTGGATTTGGAGGGGTTTGAACTTTGGATTTTAGGGGTTTTCTTGAAGCTTGGGATTTCTGAGAGTTTGTGAGGCTTTATCCAAGGTGTTTAAGAAGGCCGGAAGGTGCTGAAGGCTGGTTTGAAGTGCATTATCACGGGGGAGTAGGGGATTTCACACAGAGGTATTATCGGGAGCCAAGTTACTGATAGAACCCCATGGGCTTTGATTCGAACACATCTCTCATCATCTTACGAATGAGAAGCCATGAGATAGACTGTCTCAGGCTCTTATCGTGATTATGAGGTTGAAAACACAGAGACGGTGCAATAAAGACTACTCAGATGATCTGAGGGATGTGCATACAATGGAATGAAATCTATTCACACAACTATCGAATATAGTAAATTTCAGAGAGGCAGAGAGAAAAAAAATCTCAGAATCCCATATCTCATTTCATTCAAAGGATCGTATACATTCAACACAGAGGGAGAATCAGACTACAAGAATTTACATGCAGATGATGCCCCTTTACAATCTACCGGACTATACCGGCATTTGATATCGACGGAGAATAGCGCTCGGAAGCATACCAAAAAAAGAAAATAGAGCGAAACAAAGATGGGGAAGGGGAGAATATAGCCTCTAGAGGCGCTCGATAGACGAACCCCACCTTGGACCTCCTTCCCCGGGCTTTTGCTGCTCTCGTCCTCTCTTCAGACCCCTTTCAGCGGGCTCTCGTGTCTCTTTTTTTTAAGTGGCTGCTCTGGCTTTGATCACCTCTCTCTGGCTTCTGCCGCCCTCCCTCTTGTGCTCGAAGCAAGGTTTATATATATAGAGGGTGTGGCCCTGTTTCCATCGGCGCGTAGAGGAATCGGCGCGCTGATTGGTGTTTGCGCGCCGATTGCGATCCCGCGCCGGTTTCATTTCGTGCCGGTTGACCTCCGTGCTGGTTCACTCCCGTGCCGGTTTCAGCTCATTTCTTAGCATCTTTTGGCCCATTTTTGTTTGTTTAGGCCCATTTGTGTTCATTTCTCATTTTACGAGGGTTGACCTATCGACTGACTTGTCTTGCTGTCCGAGCTTTTATCTTGTTCGTTCGGGGATGGTCCCGAGCCTTTTCTGAGCTCTTGAGTCTTGCTTCAGTGACTGTCCATTGGAGCCAGGCGTCTTTTCTTTTCTTCTCTTCTTCTTTTGTTCCTCATCTTTGTTTGGCATCTGTCACTCCTTTCCTTCTTTTCTTTTCTTATCGGTATAGGGGTACTTCGGCCAGGGCTCCATGCTTGCAAAAGCAAAAGGTTTAAGAAATGTCAGAAATATTTTCAGTGTCAACACCTTCTCAACTTTTGCTTGCCTCGCTTCATCATATCTCTATGAGAGGGCTTTGCCTCATGATTATGAACCTGGCGGTTCCGCTTCATCTGATCTTGGGTGTTGATCAAAGAGCATATCTGTCATGTCTTTTGTCCCGCCGTGTCCTTTTCACACGTATCTATGTCCCTCCGTGTCTATCATGTTTTCGTCCCACTGTGTCGCCATGCCATGTGTTGTTGTTATCATCCCACACATGTGTTGTCCGTGTCTTTTGTCCCCCGTGGTTGTCATCCCACGTGTCTTTGTCCCATCGTGCGTGCTGTCCCACCGTGCTGTGGTGTTGTCTTGCCCCCACCGAGTTGTAGTGTTGTCTTGCCCCACCGTGTTTTGTCCCACGCTTGCCACTTGTTCTTATGGTCTTTGTTATGTTTTTATGTTCTGTCCAGTTCATTTTCACTATGTTTTGTTCATACCCGTCATGTTATGTTTCGCTCATCTTCGTTGTTATGTTTAGTTCATGCTTATTTATGTTATTCATGTTGTCTTATTGAAAACCCATAAAAATTAGGAAAATTCAAAAATCTAAAAAATGCCATTTCGCTTGACAGGTAAGTCAAGTATGGCTCTATATCCCTTCTCATTGTTGCATCACTATATAGTATCTACATTATTATAGCCTCTCAAGGACCGGCTAGTTATCCGTGTGTTCTGGGATCTAATGTTCTCCTTTAACAAAAATGGTGATGATCTAGGAGCATATGGTTAATCGTTGGATAAGCCGTTAGTTTGAGTCAGGTGGGGGACGATGGACTCTGTCTCGTACGCCGTAGTTGCAAGAAGACTCTTGACCATGTCCTACTCGGTCTAGCAATAGTATCTTTGAGTACTTTCTATTTTACCTTTCTTTGCATTCATTTTGATGATTTCTTTATTTTAGCTCAACATGCATCATATCATTTTTGAGCATTCACGCCTCAAAATTCTCTCAAAGTTTCTCTTGAACAATGGCTAATTACACTTCAGTTCTCTTAAATAAGAGATTTTCGTTCCACTCTAAATTTGAATGATTTCTCTGATCTTGCCGCTTGGTCTGGTTGGCCAGCATGATTCCTATCTGAATTTTATCTCAGTTTTAGTTCTCCTTTTCCAGCTTTTCAGCTGTGTTCTTTCGATCCCCTCATTGGTCATGGATTGTGTCCCCTGATGAGGTTGGTCGTGTTTTCTTCTCTTTTCCCTTAGTTAGTTCTCCAGGCATGTCTCATCCTTGTCATCCATTCCTTGAGGTTAGATCAGCATTTTCGGGAGAATTCTATCGCTTGTTGGTTGTGACGGGTGTCTTTTACCTTGATGCCCACTTTTCAGTTCTCTCCGCTTCATCTCAATTTCATGTCGCTTTCGCTTTCGCTCCATCTCCTTTCTATTTCACCTCTGTGTCGCTTTCGCTCGTTCCCTTGCAAAGCAGACATCAAGGAGGGGCATCTGTTGACACCCGTTTTTAGCCCACAAGTTACGTCATTTCTCTTATTCATCATTTTTGATGTCCCGAATTACATATTATTTTAGAGCCATCCTTGGATGGATTTCGAGCCCATTTCATTGTTCCCTAGCCTTTGAGCCTTAGAGATCATTATTTCTTAGAGCCCTAGGGATAATTTTATCATCTTCTGACTTTCCAAGTCGACTTACGGCCCATTTAGGTTGACTTCCATCAAGCATTCAGCCCCTTTTAGTGTGCAGTCTTGAACGTGGCCTATTTTCATCCCCTTATGTTCCTCTATTTATTAAGGGCTCCTTTGATAACTGATTAGCGGGCGAATAAGCCCCTTAATTCCGACGGCGCATCCCATTTCCTGTTTGACAACGCGGTTAGGTTACACGTGCTATATCCAGGTTCGGGCGCTATCCGCCCGAGTAACGCATTCCTGCCCAGCGGCCAAATGGAGGATGCAAAAGAAAGTTTCACCTGTCGCTTCCCCGTCTACGCTGTGGCTAGGGTTCACGGGTTGCCTCCCTCCGCTCTCTCTCACAGTTGCCTCGCGTCTAGAGTTGCAGGTGAAGCGACTCGACCTCACCTATTGCGCGTCGACCTCTCTTCACACCAAGGACATTGATGGCACCATCCAGACGAGACGCGACCGGGGGGGGGGGGGGTTCACGTCGTCATGCGATAAGATGAGATGCGACGACGCTTCTTGTTGGCTACTTCATCCCACTTTCGATAGGCTTCCTCTACAAGAAGGCCGACGATGGTAGCCAGTAGCCGTGGAGACGACATCGCCTGCCTTCCTTCCTCTGTGCAAGGTCCTTCACCGCTGGGTTCGCCGGCATCTATTGCATCGTCGGTGGCCTCAAACGATCCCCATATTCCCTGGTATTTGGGCATTTTACTTCTACCTCGATGTAATAGATGCTCTGTGACCGCCATTCAGATAAACCCTTCTCCCCTATCTTCTATTATTTCTGATTCTGTGCTGGTTGGTTTGCATCGGTTTTCATTCTGCATGCTCTAATTTCTTGAACAATCATTCACATCTATTGGGTCTCTCTTGATTATCCGGTAATCCATCTTCTATATTTCATACGGGATGGGATTATGCTTTCTACCCTCAGCTGATTTTTGTTTATGGCTGCGGTGGGATGCGAAGGGGATGAAGGACCTCACCTGGTTTCGGTTAAACTGGGGCTGGGTTTCATTTTCCACCGAATTTTTAATCTGTTGGAACTGTCTGATTTTTTATGGTCCACAAAAAAAAATACAATAGCACACCACCCATTACGTTGTTTGCAGTGTAATCAGAAAAATGGGATTTGGGCCATTCGCCCTTGGGCTACTGTGTGCACAACATTTGAAGACCATGTTATCTGTACGGTGCATGTTCGATTTCCTGTGACTGCCAGTGTGTGTAGAGTGTTTGCTTACTCTATACTCATAGCCCTTGATCTAAAACCATGTGACTGCCAGTGTGTGGAGACTGTTTGCTCACCCTATACTCATAGCCGTTGATCTAAAACCATGTTTTATTTGTCATTATTTTCTGCTACAGTTAGTTTATTGTTTTGGCCTTCTTTCAAGCAGGAAGATCTTAAATTTTGTGATTATGATCATTTTGGATTATTAGATATCAGCAATGTGCTGCTGAGCCTTCTAATGGTTTCTGGTAAACATGTTGTCTTTGTCATTTAAGATTTTTTAGTTGTCTCATTGCATTATGCTAGCGACTAGTAGTTTAAACTCTATTTTTTACCGTTGTCTTTATCATTCATTTCTCATGCTCTTGTTCGCAGAAGGCAATCATTGATTTTTTGTCTTTGCTACATTATTATTTTTGATTGAAGACTTCATTGGGGTGGTTAACAATGGGGTTTCCACCTCTTTATAATTTCTATCATATCTAACCCACTAATTACAATTTCTTCCTTTGATCTGATTTACATATATGAAGTGTGAGCAGGTTGAGGAGGAAGAGGAAGCGCATCATGTCTTCAGCCAGTAAGAATCTTTAACATTTAAACTATCCGTGCCTTACACTAGTGTCAAATTTCAGATTCTACATTGTTGTATTTGGTTAATAGCTCTTCGGTTTATACACGTCCATGGTTCACAGTTATTAATGGGCATAAAATAGGATATGTAAACACTTTTCAATAGCTTGTTCATTGAAGTGTCATGTGTAGTTCTGTAAACATTTGAATTTTTCTGAACTTTGTTTGTATGTATTGAACTAATGAGTATGCCAATTGTAATGCATGATATGTTCTATTTCTAGGATTAATATCCAAGTAATTATTTACACATTGTTATAAGAATACAATGTAGTAAACAGAAAATCAGTTTGATGATGACAAACGCTTTGCATGAATATCTTTTTCGAATGGCAATGTTAGGTCTCGTAATGTGTTCCCTGGCTATATATCTACTCCCACTGTTTTGAAGGTGAAAACAAACTACCATTGAATAAATATATGTATATATATATAATGAGAAACATAAAAGATGAGACCAAGTAATGGGCACAGATTTTCCGTGGAAAAGGTCTCACTCTAGTGGCAGAAGTGGCAATGAAAAAAACATAGAAAAGAACGGGGCCCAAGTAATTAATGTGACAATTATCGTGTCATGTGTAGTTAACATTTGAATTTTTCTGAACTTTGTTTGTATGTATTGAACTAATGAATATGACAATTGTAATACATGATATCTTGAATTTTCAGGATAAATATCCAAGTAATTATTTACACATTGTTATAAGAATACAATGTAGTAAACAAAAAAATAGTTTGATGATGACAAACACTTTGCATGAATATCTTTTTTGAGTGGCAATGTTAGGTCTCGTAATGTGTTCCCTAGCTATATGTCTACTCCCCTGAACTGCCAAATTTTGTTTCATTTTAGATGACATTACCAAGAAAGGTGGGTCCACAAGTAAGGGGGGGAAGAGTCGTGCACCCAATTGGACTAATGAGCAAGATGGGGTGCTCGTTTCATTGTTAATAGAGCAGTTCGATAAGAATATGTGCATGAGTGGAACTTTCAAGTCGCAAGCATGGAATTACATGGTAGCAGAATTCAACAAGACATGCAACCTGAACTACGATAGACAACGATTATATAACCGCTGGAAGACCTTGAAGAAGTTATATTTGCTGTATGCACAGTTGTTGCATAAGAGTGGATGGGGGTGGGATGACATGACCCACATGCCGGTCCCAGGTTACGCAAGGGCATAGGATGATCTACTGGAGGTATAAATTAAAAACACATGTACATATGTTACATCATTTCTGCAAAATTATCATTCCTATTGTTGCTATAACAATTGTCCTTCTTAAATAACATCTCCAGAAATTCCTAGAATATCGGATCATAAAGGGGAAATCTTTCTTGCACCTAAGGCAAAGGGAGCATATTTGTGAAAGTAGCATTGCAAGAGGAGATGATGCTGTAGGGTCCAACCCTAACATGCAAATGCAATCCGAAAGCCTACATGTTGCTGAATTCTTAAGTGCCTTGGGTACTAGTTTAGGTCCCGAAAGCATGGACTTATCCATTGGCATCCCTCATGCAAATGAAAGAGCAAATGTAACTCCCACCCAAATTGTGCATATTAACGATGACTCTTCAAGGTCTCCGGTTCGAGGCAAGCGTTCCATTGCTTCGTTGTCAAAAGGATGGCAAAAGAGGATTGGGGATGACTCCCTAAATAATTTTGTGGCTACTAGTAGAGAGAGGATGGACCTTGTTAAATGTCTTCGTCGGGACCTAAGAGCAAATGCATCACTTGCTGCCAGCATGGATATTATTGATCTTGACCATGAGCCGTCAGAAGTCATCCCAAGTATGAAGGAGTGCATTGAAGGCTTGAAAGCTATGGAGGATTTGCCGAGAGAGAGCTATACATAGCAGCACTGGATCTAATAAAGGATCCCCGTAATCGATCACTTTTGATGATCCTTAGCGAGGATGACATGATTGACTAGATTCAAGCTCACACCAAATTCTAGTTCCTTTGTTATTGTATGTTGGGTCCCTCATTAGTCATCCTGGGTTAGGTGTGTCATGTCTCATGGTCGCTTGTATTTTTGTTGTCTTTCATTTGTCGGTTGTAGGTGTACTATGTATTCGATGGACATAGTGTTTGTCTATCACTTATGTTTGTTGCTCCATTTGGAGGTTATATGTTTGCTACGTATTATGGGGGACATAGTGTTTATCAAATTTCCTGTCTAGAATGATGACAAACATGGTTTTTACCCTTCCTTACATTGTAATGATATGGAATTCTATCGTTTGCTTTACATACTATGGCCTTTAGATGATGATGCTTTACAATATACAAATTTGTTATGTAGGGTTCTGAAAACTTGTATAATGGGAAAATATAAGTGTTATGTAGTGTGGGTTGGTCGATCACATGGCATATATTCCACCTGGCTAGAATGTTACGCTCAAGTAAATGGATGTCCAGGAGCCCGCTATAAGGGATTCTTCTCCATGGAGGAGGCACAAGAAGCTTTCTACGGTGTCCTCACGACACGCCAGGACGTTTCGAGCACAATTTCTGCTCCTAGTGCAATACACCCATCGACGTCAATGGTTGTCACTTCTCCAATGCTAAATAAGAAGTTACCTATGGAAATCATGCCGATGCCATGTCTCATCGTTCTTCTACTGATGCTATGTGTTATTCTACTATTTCTAATTTTAGTAGGACTTTTTTCCATGCTTGTACTTCATCATTAGGTTCTATCCTTTGAGTTAAGTTCAGTTCATGTACAAAAAATGTATAACCTTTATTTGGGTTTATATGAAAGATTAGATGGACAGTGCTTGTGTTATTCTATCCTTATAAATGTTAATAGTCTTCTGGATATGTCAAATGTGATGTAGCTTATACCCAAATGCTCATGGACTTCCTTGAGGAAGAAGATGAGATGTACAATGACATTGAAGAGGCGATTCTCGACCAAATTGAAGCAGAAGAGGCCCCTGTGCTTACTAGGCGCCGTATGCACTCATCTATTTATGGTAGACATGTATGGATTCATGGGATTTTGAGTGGCCATGAACAAAGGTGCTACAATATATTCCATGTTCATGCAACAATGTTCACACAACTGAGAGATATGCTGGTAAACAAGGGTCTATTGAAGGACACACGATATGTCTCCGCAAATGAACAACTCGCGATGTTCCTCTATGCAGCTGGGCATGGGGTCCCAACAGGAGCTCTATGTGAACATTTTTAACACTCTTCCCAGACAATTAGTTTTTATGTGAATCGTGTTATTAACGCATTGGCTTCTCTAAGGTCGGAATTCATACAACTACCCACACATACCAGTGAATGTCATCCCTTCATTCGTGGTAAGGAAAGATTCTACCCTTTCTTCAAGGTAATTACACACTACAATCATCTTTTTCACCATTTTACCCTTATGGCAAATAGATTTCCTAATAATTGTTGTGTCATGTCTATGTTATATGTAGGATGCACTTGGAGCAATTGATGGAACGCATGTCCCGGCAACCGTACCTATTGAAGACCAAGGACGTTTTCGCAATCGAAAGCAATGTATATCCTAGAATGTGATGGTTGTTGTAGGATTTGACATGCTATTTCAATATATTTGTGTAGGTTGGGAAGGGTCAGCTGTCGACATGAGGGTGCTGAAATGGACATTGGAGGAAGGAGGCTTCACGGTGTCAAATGGCAAGTGCTACCTAGTGGATGCTGGATATGCAAACACAAGCTCCTTTCTCGCACCATATCGAGGGCAGCGATACCATCTTGTAACCTTCCAGGGCAGAGCACATATGCCATATGCCAACAAGAAGGAGAAATTCAATCATCCCCATGCTCAGCTGCGCAATGTAGTCGAACGGGCATTTGGCGTTTTGAAGATGAGGTTCCAAACTCTGCGAGAGGGAAATAATTATCCGTAGCCTGTACAAAAGAAGATAGTCATTGCATGTTGTGTGGTCCAAAATTTTATTCGACGTCAGCAAGGTTATGATTGGTATTTTAATAGGGTTGGTTCAGATGAAGTGGGGGTTGACGATGTGGGAGATGATGAGATTCCCAATAACATTAATATCAACAACTTGGATGTGGCAGCGGGGGAAGTGTTGAGGAACCAAATTACGGATGATATTTGGGGCCTCAATTGATGGGATGCAATTGTTAGGCCTATTGGGACTCTAAGTTACATTGTACCTTCTTCTTTATGTTCTTGTATGTTCTCATCATGCACTTAATATTTCTATCTGAACACTGCTAGCTTCCTTCTTATTATTATGCACTGCGGTTTCTGCAATGAGGTAAACCCTCTCATGTCTTATCTTGTATCTGAGACCCACTCAAAATTTTTGATTATATAACCGTTGGGAAGAAAGTGACATTCGATGCAGGCTTCCAGAAGGTATTTTCTCATTATTATTTCCTATACAAAATTTATGTCAACCTTTGTACTATGTCATACCCCCTGTCTTAGATTGCTGTGGACTTCCCTGTATGGACTGACCCGACCTTCCTTATTTGCAGGCTTCCTAGGAACCAAGTAATTAATTACTTGGCCAGGTAAGCGTGAGGGCAATGATGAGATTCAATGGTCTGAGGGAAGGTTGGATGGCCTTGCAAATAAGGCAACCCCTTCCACTGTGATGCCTAAAATGATTGTATCTGAGCCCCACTCAAACTTTCCCATGCTATCTATGTATAATGGGAAGAAAATGGGATTCGATGGAGGCTTCCTCAAGGTATATTCAGTTTGTATTTGCTATACCAGTTTTTATGTCAACCTTTATACTATGTCATACCCCCTGTCTTACATTGCTATGGACTTCCCTGTATGGACTGACCCGACCTTCCTTATTTGCAGGCTTCCTAAGAACCAAGTAATTAATTACTTGGCCAGGTAAGCGTGAGGGCAATGATGAGATTCAATGGTCTGAGGGAAGGTTGGATGGCCTTGCAAATAAGGCAACCCCTTCCATTGTGATGCCCAAAATGATTGTATCTGAGCCCCACTCAAACTTTCCCATTCTATCTATGTACAATGGGAAGAAAATGGGATTCGATGGAGGCTTCCTCAAGGTATATTCAGTTTGTATTTGCTATACCAATTTTTATGTCAACCTTTGTACTATGTCATACCCCCTGTCTTACATTGCTGTGGACTTCCCTGTATGGACTGACCCGACCTTCCTTATTTGCAGGCTTCCTAGGAACCAAGTAATTAATTACTTGGCCAGGTAAGCGTGAGGGCAATGATGAGATTCAATGGTCTGAGGGAAGGTTGGATGGCCTTGCAAATAAGGCAACCCTTTCAACTGTGATGCCCAAAATGATTGTATCTGAGCCCCACTCAAACTTTCCCATGCTATCTATGTACAATGGGAAGAAAATGAGATTCGATGGAGGCTTCCTCAAGGTATATTCAGTTTGTATTTGCTATACCAATTTTTATGTCAACCTTTGCACTATGTCATACCCCCTGTCTTACATTGCTGTGGACTTCCCTGTATGGATTGACCCAACCTTTCTTATTTGTAGGCTTCCTAGGAACCAAGTAATTAATTACTTGGCCAGGTAAGCGTGAGGGCAATGATGAGATTCAATGGTCTGAGGGAAGGTTGGATGGCCTTGCAAATAAGGCAACCCCTTCCACTGTGATGCCCAAAATGATTGTATCTGAGCCCCACTCAAACTTTCCCATGCTATCTATGTACAATGGGAAGAAAATGGGATTCAATGGAGGCTTCCTCAAGTTATATTCAGTTTGTATTTGCTATACCAATTTTTATGTCAACCTTTGTACTATGTCATACGCCCTGTCTTACATTGCTGTGGACTTCCCTGTATGGACTGACCCGACCTTCCTTCTTTGCAGGCTTCCTTTGAACCAAGTAATTAAGTACTTGGCCAGGTAAGCGTGAGGGCAATGATGAAACATTTGAGCTGAGGGAAGGTTGGATGGCCTTGCAAGTAAGGCAACCCCTTCCACTGTGATGCCCAAAATGAGTGTACCTGAGCCCACTCAATCTTTCCCATGCTATCTATGTACAATGGGAAGAAAATGGGACTCCATGGAGGCTTCCTGAAGGTATATTTAGATTGTATTTCTTATACCAAATTAATGTCAACCTTTGTACTATGTCATACCCCCTGTCTTACATTGCTGTGGACTTCCCTGTATGGACTGACCCGACCTTCCTTATTTGCAGGCTTCCTTTAAACCAAGTAATTAAGTACTTGGCCAGGTAAGCGTGAGGGAAATGATGAAACATTTGAGCTGAGGGAAGGTTGGATGGCCTTGCAAGTAAAGCAACCCCTTCCACTGTGATGCCCAAAATGAGTGTACTTGAGCCCCACTCATTCTTTCCCATGCTATGCATGTTGGGAAGAAAATGGCAGTCGATGGAGGCTTCCTGAAGGTATATTCAGAGCATCATTTTTATTTGCTATCCCTAAATAATGTCAACCTAAGTAGTATGTAATACAACCTTTGTTCAATTTGATGTGGAGTGGGCTGTATGGACTGGCCACCTTCTGGTTTTGCAGGCTGTATGAACCCGACAAGTGTAAAATGCTCTCTCATCTCCACTGAAGTCATGCAATATTATGACTCATGTATATGTTGATCATAATGGTTTTTGTGCTTTTAATTAGACAGGTGGGAAAGGGCTTCCATGTCTTCATATAATCCAAGGTATGTGACAAACCAAAATAAATCAATGGCGGGCTATTTTACTGGATTTATATATGGCTGAAGTGCTTTTGGTGCAAGGGGTCGACACCCGCAACTGGCGGACTATCACCCAGGTTCACTTTTTGTAGACTTGGTATGATCAACTGCAGCTATTAAAAGGGCAATGTGGAATTGTGGTAAACTCAAATTGGGTGCCAAAAACCTATCACTCACAGCATCAGTCTGCACCCAATTCAGGGCCCGAAATATATTTTACTATGTTCACTTTTTTTTATCAAATGACCAGCATTCATTTACCAGGATTCATTGTTGCATGCTTAAGGTGCTCATATATTTTCTGATTTGTAGGTTTTCAGTGGAATGGGTTGCCTTATTTGCAAGGCCATCCAACCTTCCCTCAGACCATTGAGTCTCATCATTGCCCTCACGCTTACCTGGCCAAGTAATTAATTACTTGGTTCCTAGGAAGCCTGCAAATAAGGAAGGTCGGGTCAGTCCATACAGGGAAGTCCACAGCAATTGAAGACAGGGGGTATGACATACTACAAAGGTTGACATTATTTTGGTATAGCAAATAAAAACTGAATATACCTTCAGGAAGCCTCCATCGAATCCCATACAGGTAAGTCCACAGCAATTGAAGACAGGGGGTATGACATACTACAAAGGTTGACATTAATTTGGTATAGCAATTACAATCTGAATATACCTACAGGAAGCCTCCATCGAATCCCATTTTCTTCCCAACATGCATAGCATGGGAAAGTTTGAGTGGGGCTCAGATACAATCATTTTGGGCATCATAGTGAATTGCTGAATGATATGCATAGTGTTATTAATCATCTCCACCAACAGTACCCAGGGCCACTTTGTAAGTTTGTTTGTTGTTACCCATTTGCAGGGGGGCCAATCTTTTGGTAATCTCTTCAACACTGTCTCACCATCTCTTCAACAATGTCTCAGTTTCATGTCCTCTGCCCGAAATCCTCTCCCATTTTTTGTGTATGTCATTGCCTACTAATCATCATCATTATCTGGTAATCTCTGTTTAACTTCTAGATTAAGGTGTCCAATGCTACTTCAAAGTGGATGATGGATCACATGTTTCAGGTCAAGTATATTGGGGAAGAGGGAGGGTAATATTGCTGGGGTTTCATTTGTTATTATCAAATTTTGTGTCCACAAGTATTTTGCATCTTAATATTAAGTACTTGACCAGTTGGGTGTGTATGGTCACTTGTATGTGGGTTCTCCATACAGGTATAGACGCTTGGGTGTCACTCTGCCAGCAAGGACCGTGGATGCTAGGGTGGAGAGATGTTTTATTTCCGGCTCTAACTAGGGAGGATCTACTGTCAAGCTTGGTGAAGCCGGCGATGCCATCCTCAACAAATGCCAAGTGAATGACACCAGTAATAACTTTGGGCATGCACTACCACTGCTTTGCTTCCCATCCGTTGTAATGTTCTGTCATAATGACTATGCCAAATTTGTTAATCTTCACAATCCCAATTTTTTGGGTCAATTATTCAGATGTACTAAACTTGTGAAATGTTCATATGTAAATATTTTAGTTTTAGATTAAAATGTAAAATTGACTATGATTGTCCATTGCAATGAATTTTTTGTAGTCATATGACCAAATATATTGTTCTTGTGTTACTCGTCTTTTGTATGTTCAATAGTCTTCCTTTGTTACAATATTGATCAGACTTCCTGTGGATGTGAAACTTGGATTAAATGTCTTAGTCTTGGTCGTAGGTATTTATATGTATGTATAGCGTTGGTATATATGTCTGCGAAGTAGCTATGATGAACAGTTTAAAAATGAACGACAATTTAAAATATTATTTAGTTGACAGTGGTGTGTAAAATAAATAGAATATTATGTTAACGGTAGGACTTCAGCATGAAATCTCCATTTTATATTTAGGTAAAGAGAGGGGAGTGCGGTTGGCAGTTTGTGCAAAAGAAGTTGGTGCCATTAACGTCATTCAACTTTGAGTGGAGTCATCCATTTAACAAAGCAGGTGGAATAATGGTAGAGTTTGAAGGAATCCACTTAGAATAATATTTGTGTTATCAAACCAAAATAGGAATAAATAGTGGACAACTCATTCCACTGTAAACCCGGGTAGACTATCCTAACCGGTTATCAAAGTGGCCCTAAGTGTCATTCACCAAAGTTGTTCACTTTTTAAAGCTTTACAATTTCTTCTTCTACGCCATTAGTCAGTTCTCCACCGTTCTCAAGTCCCAGCATTTTTATCTGTTCTCGCCCTATTTTCTCCCTCTTATGATTGTCTCCTCATCTTGCTCTCTTCATAAAAGTTGTTCATTTTTTTGTTATCTATAATTTTTTCTTATACCTTTTTAGCTAGTTCTGCACTATTTTTGAGATATTCTCCACTTTCTAAAATCGACCGTTTCTTGGTTGAATTGGCTGAAGAGTCCCAAGTGTTTAGGACTCTGTTTTATGCGTTCAGGAGGCCCTTGTGAGGCATCTATCTTCTAGAATTCTCTACCAAATCGAGTTCCGTTTGTTTCTATCTCTTGTCCTTGCTATTATCTCGAGATTGAGTCATAGAACTCAAATTTTGGTGGCCTATATCCTCTGGAAACGTGAACAGAAGTTCAGGGTTTATGAAATCCCAGTTCAAGTCAAACTCCGCCTGATTAGGCTCCAGGCCCTTCTTGCGGTGCGAATATCTTCTAGAATCTTCCACCAAATTGAGTCCCACTTATTTTTACCTCTTATCCTAACTATTATCTCGAGATTTATCCATAGATCTCAAGATTTGGTGGACTCTATCTCTTAAAATCGTGGTGGAAAGTTCTGGATTTATGTAGTTTTCTATATAAAGGGCCCAAGTGCGAACCTCGCGATGGGGGCGTGTTTTCGAGGCGACGACGAAGCCATGCCAGATTGTCTTCATCCTCCTTCGACCCTAGCCTGAAGAGGGAAGTATAATCTTCATTTTTGTTCTTTATTTGCTCGATTTCATCAACATTTGCCCTCTTAACTTCGCCCGTACTTCTTACAAATCATCACATTTTTCTGTTTATCTGCTACAACTCCGCGACGGGGGCCTGTTCTTCAAACCGGGGCGGAGTCATGCTTCATCCTCTTCGTCCTCCTTCGACTCCATCTTGAAGAGAGGAGTATTATCTTTGTTTTGATTATATATGAACCTTATTTATCTCATCTTTTCCCCCTCTTCCAAGCCCCAACTTTTCAGGATTCACCACTCTGTTCTGCCAATCTGAAACCCAGATTTCTTGCGAAGGGGGCACGTTTGCGTCGCCGGGGCGAGGCCATGGTGTACCACTGATCATTCTTTTCAAACTCTAGGCTCTTAAGAGAAATATACTCTTCATTTTCCCCCGTTCTAGGCTCATTATCTCGTCCTCTTCATGCTTATTTTTGTCCATCATTTTGCACTTTCACACGGTTTTCATACTTAGTCATTTTTCTGCTATGTTGTGTACCCTTCATTTTCTTGTGTTTTCCACCCCATTTTCATTGTTGTCTTCCCTATTTTAAACCCTTATTTTTGTCCTAGTTTTACTACAATACTCCCACCTTTCTATAGCATCATTTCTTTCCCTTTTTAGTGTCTTATTCTGTGATATATTCATCGTTCTTTAAGTCCATTTTGTGCACTGTTTTGCATTTTCTGCACTGTCTGCATTTTTTGCCAAATCTCCGGTACTATAACTTTCAGTCCAGACCTCCTTTTGATGTGATTCTTGTTCCTGCTTATTCACCATACTAAAGTCTTCTGTTATCCCAATTTTCACCCTGTTTAGACTTCATTTGCCCTACTGTTTTCATCAGTCTGTGCACCCGATTTGCACAGTTTCTCTTGTGACATGCACTTTTGCACCTTATTTATCTATGTTAATCGTGGCATATTAAATCAATCTCTGTATTTTAATCTCATCACAATATACACACATATTATTTACACCCATTTACAAGGGTTAAAAACCTTCCCCGGATAAGTTTGCCCTTAATCTTTCATACTACTTTATGCACTTGGGCAGATTTCTACACTTAACATTTTCTAATGGGTTTTGCCTCTTGTGTTGTCTTTGTTTCGCAAGAAAGTATGGAAAGTGAGGCCCTTACCTTCTACCCGGTTGGAAGGCGAGGAGAGATAATCCACATTGTCCCCGCATCCTTTATATTGAGCGGGTCATCTTCTTTTTTCAAGGTATACAACGCGCACATAGTCTTCTTTCACATTCTTTGGCGTTGTCTTTCCTTGGTGGCAATCACGGTATTACTATATATCTTTTGTCACTTTTTTGTTGTTGTATGATCATGCTATCATATTTACATAGTCGCATGCTAATGATGTTCACTTGATTGGCACATTATGTTATCACTCATGCATATATGCTTGTTCATGTGACTTGTGACGCCATGTTCCATATTTCTACACCAACAGCTGCCACTTGTTTTTCACATTTACCAAGTCATTTGTTAGCCTTATCTTCTATTTGTCACCACAGACCTGCTATTTGTCACCAGTATTCAGCTGGGAGCCGTCGCTTTTGACCTTTTATCTCTACTTTGTGAGCCGTCGCCTTGTGACCTATTTGTCACCACTAACTGCCTATTTGTCACCGCTATCTTCTATTTTTCATCACTACCAACCTATTTGTCAGCCTTGCTATCCATTCATTCCATTGTAGCTTTTCTTCATCGTTGAAGCTCATCTGTCAGTCGATAGCTTCTATTTGACTCCATTGACTTTTCAGCTGACCAAGTCTTCTGTTAAACGTTTGTGTTGACTTCAACTTGTGTTAACTTCAGCTTGTGTTGACTTATTTGTCTACCTTGACTTCTTCAGCGGATAGGGTCTTCTGGTGAACTTTTGCATTGACTGTAGGGTCTGACTACATACCTCCCTTGTATGATAGGTGTCCTTGACTGGGTTTGACCTTTGACTGGCTCAATTTTACTAAATTTGAAGTTGAGCTTGAACGAAGTTGACTTGGCCTTCATCCGAAGTCAACTAGGCTCCATCTTTTCTTCAGCCTTCAACCCTCTCATTCATTCTTCCCCTCATCACTTTTTTTTCACCCGTGTAGAGCCATTTGTCACCCTTGTGGCTTATTTGTCACCCGTAAGCAGCTATTTGTCACCCTTAATCTTTTCTGCTAGCGGGTGAGCTCAAGTAGACTCTTTTGGCTTCTGAAGCCGACTTCGTCCTCATAAAGCTTCATCAAATCTTCAAAACTGTTCTGCTGAGCTTGAATATACCTTCTGCTATCTTCTGCTCTTGCTTGATCTGAACTGTGGTTCTGTCTACTAATATGTTCAACCTGTTCTTCACACAGTTCAAGGATATCATGTATTAACATTATCAAACAACCATTGGCTGCATTAGAAGTGTATGAAACTCAAGTATTCAAGCATTGACATTATTAAAAGCAAATGAGTCTCAAAGATTTACAAGGGATATATTTTTCAAGGATGAAAAGCACATGAAGCTCAAGAATGAAAAACACATGAATCTCAAGGATGAGTCATGCGTTAGCATCATCAAAATATAGGGACACAACAATCTCCCCCTTTTTGATGATGGCAACACTGTGAGTCATGATGATTAAATTTAGATAAATTAATATGAACAAATGGAGACAGTTCATTCAAAGTATGAATAAGCCCAATCAAAAGCATCCATCTGCATGCATCTCCCTTATAATGCATCTCCCTATAGTGACTCATATCAACCTATTCTCCCCCTTTGACATCAGCAAAAAAATCAGTATATGGTGATATCAGATGGGATTTGGAAATGATTGAATCAAGAAGGGCTGGAAGGTTGAGTTAAAACTTGCCAGATTTCAACAGACTGCAAGGATGAAGCCAGTCAATGTTTGCAAGAAGAAGTTCTCAATCTGATACAAATCACATAAATTAGAAATGACTTAAGTGCATATTCTTCCATTATAGCCAACTTATGAAATGTGCCTTATTGATTTGCATGGTTCAAATCTAACGAGTCTAGAGTTTATCAATGAAATTTCTTTTTAAAAAATTGTGCATTCAAGTTTAATAGAAATGAACCAAGGTTTCATATGAGAACCTTGTTTAACTTTCTTTTATCCTACTTACTCAAGAGCAATGACTCCTTTAGGAGTTACTTAGATTAGTATTAAGGTTAAACAACAAGAGTATATGATTTCATTTCAGGGTTTCAACATTTCTCTTTTCATCTTTTGCTACTAATTTTGAATTTTTCCTTTTGTTCAACTGAATTGAAAGAGCAATCAAGTTCAGTGCATACCTTGCAACTAGAGGATATACGTTGTTTAGACGCCAATATCCCTAAGAGCTTAGTGTGACTAACTATCATACTTCATTATGAACAGAGGTAGCTTTGTCACCTCATGACATATCTCAGCTTATTTCATTGATAAGTGAGACATATTTCTCAATGAACCTACCATTGCTCTGCCTTGATTTTTTCAATAAGATTCAGCAGAGGTAACAGTGGCACTTCATGACACAGTCCACTAGACTTCAAGGTTCAATGGACATGGTTTCTTAGTGGACCAATGTCATTGCTCTGTCAATATATACCTATCACGCCCCGAGCCTTTATTACAGCGGAAGACTCGCTAGAGGAACGTGAATAGTCGGCATGGTAAGCCTCTTGCAAGTAAGAACGATCAGAGCGCAAGACAATCACACATAAGAATAATGCAATTGCACAATGATTAACTCAAACTCCAACTTTTATTTCATTAATAATCAAATATTCAAATACAACCACTAATTCACTCTTTCATCATACTAGACTCAAGAATAAGAAAAATTACATAGACTCAATCTAAACAATATAGACTTCCTAAGTCTTCGCTCATTCTTCATTCACACTCGGATCCGCTACTTGAATACTCTGAATCCGAACTCGACTCACTTCTATCTCCTGAAAAGATTGGAAATAGGTAATGAGCACACTTGCCCAGTAGGTATCTTCGCATCCACATGATCAGCATTATTAAAGTGATTAACTTTTAGCTCTAGAAGAATAAGGTAAAATCATGCGAAATGCGATCAATCATGTGAATAACCAAAGTAACAGAGATGATAGAATGAACAAGTAAAAACTAGCAAGAATGTCACAAGAACATGATATGGCCTTTCATGAACAAGAGTGTAATGAGAATGTACTAGCAATACCACGTAGTCATCAACCAAACATCTTTTGCTTATGAGCAAGTATTTGGTGAATTTCTGTGGAATATCATGTAACAAGCAAGAAAGTTATGTACACGTATTTTTCACGATTCCGTGGATTTTCACTTATTTATAGAGAAAGTACTCCCAGCGCAATACGACGCCAGTAGCAGCATACCCCATTATTTTTTAATAGTATGTTTCCGGCAATCAGCCGAGGGGACTAGCATAGAGCCCTTGAACACAATTAGTGCTCGATCGCATCTTCAAGTATAAATCAAGCTATTTCCATGTTTCAAGCAATAAAATATGGCCAAGAATGTAAAATTCCAATAAGTTCATGATAACAATAATTCAATTGAATGAATGCTTCAATGAAGAAATGCGAGGTCAAGAATGACTTAAAACAAGGTTATGCTAATGGAAATAATTCGATAGCATAACAGTACATTTCTTAACTTTCATAATTTAAATTAAGTTTCTTTAGACAATATGACAAGTCTTAGACCATCAATAATCCATCTAGGAACTTTAGAATATTAACCCTTTGGTCAAACTTTGGTTAATGTACTCAAAAACTGTGACGGTCTTATACTGGGCTGTTACATAACGTGACGCTCTAGTATCGGGCCGTTACAATGATCTGAATTCTGAAACAAAGAAATTGGACTCAGTATAATGTGACGGTCATTTATTGGGCCGTTAGATGAGCCTGACGGTCCAACATTGATCCGTTACATATCCAAAAACCAGAAACCATCGATAGTGTTTTCTAATGATTGGGCTTTCATGGTACAACCAACTCGGCGTCCTAGTGGGAATTCCAGGCTCGCGGAGAATTACGGAGGCCTTGAAACAAGATTTCCTAGTCCATTAGAAGGAATATTCAATAGAGAGGTCCTCATGTTCAAGAATATGTTCCTATAGTGCAAAGTGTAAACTAATGGCCATATACCGGAATATATGCCATGTACTTAAAGAAAATGACTCTATAGATAGGAAAGACTGTGAAACGATGTGAAACTCCGTCAATACATCATTTGAAATCATACTTTAAGTACAAACTATTAGAGTTTAGCCAATGAAATTAACATAACTTAAAATGCTTGTAATCATGCAATTCCTATCATAAACTCAAGGTCATGATATCAGGTCAAAACTTAGATAACTAGGCTTATTTATAAATAGACTTGACTAATTTCCATTCCATCTCAAGTTGATAGAAAATAGTGTTCTAAAGGTCTAGCATAGGCGCATTACAGCCCGTGTGACGGTTTGTCGAGGGGCCGTTACAGTATTGTAACGCTCCTGCTATGGTGCGTCAGAGATAACAGAACAATTTAAACACAACAGAGAGTGTGACGGGTTATCATAAGGCCGTTACAGTCATGTGATGGTCCTACCCTAATCCGTCAGAGCTTCTGCTGAGAGTAAAGATAAGGAACTATGTCCGTGCAAGAAGAATCATAATCACTAACTAGTCTAGTCATGATAAACGAAGTAAAGGCCAGATACATGCATAGGTTGCAGTGAATGATCAAGATGATATTTTTTATCTTTGGTTAGGCTAAAGGTATGCATGTATACATGAACTTACTAAAACATGAAATTCCTATTCTATAATGCATGAAATCAAGTTAAATCAGAGGGCTTTTATCCCCAACGAGATCTTTTTGTTGTTCATGAGATGACCTACCTCTTAACTGGGCTTTAGACTTCCAATTTGGTCTTCAAGATACGCCCTAGTTCTTCCCTTCTTGAGATTTTTTAGCAACTTCACGTCGCTCTAACTCCTCAGTCTCTTGACCTAAGGACGTGAAATTTGGAGGTTAGGAAGATGAAACTATTGGGAACAAAAAGTTTTAAAGCATCTAACTCTAATTACCTCGTTTAGTTTCTCTAATTTCTTGATCTTCAGCATCCCATTGCACAGTTTCCTAGGTTGGCGTGATGAAACCAACAACTTTAGAAGATCCCAACTCCTTGGATACTCGACCTGCTATCATGAAATTTTGAGAGTAGTTGGTCTAAAGTATTAAGAACAAAATACTCTAAAGAACTTACCCAAGATTCTATCTCCTTACCTTGTTTCTTCACGAGCCAAAAGTAAGGGTTGCTCAGTTCAGAACTGGGTCTTATTTATAGATTTTTGGCTAGGGTTTGAGGATTAGATCGATTCTAGAGTCCTTAGTTCACCAAAACCTTATCCCTAAGAGTCCCTAGTAACCTTACACATCCTTCTAATTAGGTCTCTAGTAGATAGGATCCCAAAGTTCTAATCTTTTTGCAAGTTCTTCAACTTACGGAATCAGCAGGGTATAACGGTCGTGTCAGGTGTGTTACACCACTGTAGCGGTCGCCCGATAGACCGTTACATCCAACGTGTGCAGAGTTTCAATTTAATATAACTCTTTTATTCGTTTTATCTATATAATTTTTTATAAAAATATTATTTATCTTTAAAATTCATGAATATGCTAAATAACCTTCTAGAATATAAGCCAAACTTAATGGGCTAGGTCCTTAAACCTTTTGGGTCTTACTTAAATAGGTTAGATTAATTGTTTAACATAATTGGGCCTCATTAATGACTTATTAATTCATTAATCCATTTATTAATCTATTTAGCCCTTATAAATTCCTGATAAATTCCAAAAAAAATTCATAAATAATCCAAAAATTATTTATATAAATTTTGGGGCACTACACCCTCCCCCACTTAGAATAATTTGGTCCCCAACTTTAATACATAAATCATGGAGAGTATACTTACAATTAAATAATTCTAGGAATCTTTTCCGCATAGCTTCTTCGGTTTCCCATGTTGCTTCATATGGCCATGTTTTCTTCCATTGAATCTTGACCATAGGAATAGTTTTATTCCTTAGTTGACGCACTTCTCATTCCAGAATCTTTATTAGTGTTTGCTCGTACGTCATGTCCTTCTGAATTTCTAAATTATCATAGGTGATAACATGGTCAGGATCATATACATACTTTTTCAGCATAGATACGTGAAATACGTCATGAAGTCCTGCTAATTGTGGAGGTAAAGCCAGTCTATAAGCCACTTCACATACCCTTTCGAGAATTTCAAATGGGCCAATGAACCTTGGAGTTAGCTTGCCTTTGATGCCAAATCTTCGAATACCACGACTCGGAGAAACCTTCAGATATACATGATCTCCAACCTGAAACTCTAACTCGCGCCTTCGATTATCAGCATAAGACTTTTGCCTATCTTGTGCCATCTGCAGTCTTTCTCGTATGAGCTTAATTTTCTCTGTAGAATCCCTGATAAGGTTGGGGCCTAGAAATTACTTTTCCCCTGTCTCATTCCAACAGATAGATGATCTACAACTTTTTCCATATAATACTTCAAAAGGTGCCATTTGTATGCTAGCTTGATAACTGTTGTTATATGCAAATTCTACCAGAGGCAAGTGATCATGCCAACTTCCTCCAAAATCAATAGCACAAGCCATGAGCATATCTTCTACTACTTGATTTGTTCTTTCCGTCTGACCATCAGTTTGAGGATGAAAGACTGTGCTAAAAGTCAATCTAGTCCCTAGTGAATGTTGTAGACCCTTCCAGAATTACGATGTGAATCGAGGATCTCTATCAGATATAATAGTGATAGGGACACCATGTAATTTAACAATTTCCTTTATGTATAAAGCTGCTAGAATATCCACAGACCATCGACTTTTTATTGGTAGAAAATGTGCAGATTTAGTCAATCGATCTATGATCACCCATATACCATCGTATCCTCCTCTAGTCTTAGGTAAACCCATGATGAAATCCATCCCTATACTCTCCCATTTCAATGTTGGAATGCCTAAGGGTTGTAATTTACCTGCGGGTCTAAAATGCTCTGCCTTAACTTGTTGGCAAGTGAGATAGTGAGACATGAAATCCGCTATCTCTCTCTTCATATTGGGCCACCAGAAGTTTCTTTTGAGATCTTGATACATCTTTGTACCTCCTGGATGAATGGTGTACTTAGAATTATGTGCTTCTTCTAGGATCAATTTATTCGTATCCTCATGATCTGGTACACACACTCGACCCTTAAATAGCAATCTTCCATCATTAGAAACAGAGAAATCTGGCCTCTGATCTATGTTAGCTTTAATCTCTAGTAACGCAGGATCATCATTTTACAACTTGACCAGATCCTCTATTAATGTTGGTTGAGCTCGGATATTAGCCATGAAGCAATCCTCTTCCGTTGTGTCAATATCTAAATTCAACTGAGCAAACTGAGGAATAAGATTAGTCATACTAATCATAAGACTTGATAGCATTCCCATTGGTTTTCTGCTGAGTGCATCGGCTACAGCGTTAGCCTTGTCAGGATGATATTGAATAGCAAAATCAAAATCTTTGAGATATTCTAACCATCTTCTCTATCTCATATTTAGCTCTTTTTGAGAAAATAAATATTTCAAGCTCTTGTAGTCCGAGTATACCGTGAACTTTTCTCCATAGAGATAATGACGCCAAATTTTTAAGGCGAAATAACTGCTGCCAATTCTAAATCATGCACGGGGTAATTTTCCTCGTGACGTTTCAATTGTCTTGAAGAATAGCAGATTACCTTTCCATTCTGCATGAGGACACATCCTAAGCCAATACCAGACGCATCTCTATATACTTCGAATCCATCACCTTCCACCGGTAATGATAGAATAGGAGCCGTAGTAAGATGGTTCTTAAGAGTTTGAAAACTCTTTTCACATTCCTTGGACCAAACAAAAGGATTTTCTTTTCTTGTGAGTCTTGTTAAAGGAACTGCAATCTTTGAGAAGTCCTTAATGAACCTTTTATAGTAACCAGCTAAACCCAGAAAGCTACGTACTTCTGATACAATCGTTGGCCGGCTCTAATTTCTGACAGCTTCCACTTTCGAAGGATCCACAGCGATACCTTCCTTGGAAATAATGTGGCCTAGGAATGAAACTTCCTTGAGCCAGAATTCACATTTGTTAAGCTTTGCATAAAGTTTATGTTCTCTAAGTGTTTGCAGAGCTATCCTTAGATGTTCTTCATGTTCCTCTTTTGTCTTGGAGTATATCAAGATGTCATCAATGAAGACGACGATGAACTGGTCTAGATATGGTTGAAAAATATTGTTCATAAGTTACATAAATGCTGCTGGGGCATTAGTTAACCCGAACGGCATTACCACGAATTCATAGTGGCCATAACGAATCCAAAAAGCCGATTTATAGATGCCTTCTTCTTTAATTCTAAGCTGATGATGACCTGATCTGAGGTCAATCTTGGAGAAATACTCTGCTTCCGAAAGTTGATCGAAGAGGTCATCAATATGCGACAACGGATACTTGTTTTTGATTGTAAGTTGATTCAGTCGTTGGTAGTCGATGCATAGCCTGAGAGAGCCATCCTTCTTCTTGATAAAAAGGACTGGCGCACCCCAAGGGGATGTGCAAGGTCTAATGAAACCTTTGTCTAGTAGTTCCTGTAACTGCCTCTTTAGTTCCTTGAGTTCTGTGGGGGACATCCTGTAAGGGGCTATAGAAACAGGTGCTGCTCTTGGAATGAGTTCAATAGTGAAGTTCACTTCCCTCTCGGGTGGTAAATTGGATAATTCGGATGTCAATACATCTGGGAACTCATTTACAATAGGGATGTCATCTATGATGATTTCCTTGGTCTCCGTAACAATGACAGAAGCAAGAAAAGCTACACATCCTTACGAGATAAGTTTGCAAGCGTGAAGGGAAGATATGATAGTGGGGTGTTTCTTGTATTTAATGCCAAGGAAAGAGAATCTTGGAAGACCGGATTTTCGGAAGGATATAATCATGTTTCTATAATTGATATAAGCATCATGATCTACAAGCCAATCTACCCCTAAAATAACATCATAACCTTTCATGTCAAGGCATGCTAAGTTTGCGGGGAGATTATGACCTTCTACTATCACTTTGCTATCAGGATAATAGTCGGTAAGCTTTGTTCCAGAACCTAAGGGTGTGGTAATAGCAAGATCTGAAGGTAAGGGAACTGATGCAATTGGTAATATTTTTACAAAAGTAGTGGAGATAAAAGAATGAGAGGCACCAGTATCAAATAGCACAAATGCAGGACGAGAACAAATTTGAAGAGTATCTGAAAGAAATATAACAACTGGTTATTTCTCGTGAAATTGGAAGAAAATTAATCTTAAAGTTAATTAACTATCTTATCCCGGGCTCTCCCCAATTCTCACATGGGTATGGAAATTTCTTTCTTAGTTTTTAGGTAGGAGTCCTTAACCTTGGACTTATCCTACGACATGACTCTTCTCCCTAAGTCTTGAGACTTAGGCTCTGATACCAACTTAACTGTCACGCCCCGAGCCTTTATTACAGTGGAAGACTCGCTCGAGGAATGCAAACAGTCGGCATGGTAAATCTCTTGCAAGTAAGAACGATCAGAGCGCAAGATAATCACACATAAGAATAATGCAATTGCACAATAATTAACTCAAACTCCAACTTTTATTTCATTAATAATCAAATATTCAAATACAACCACTAATTCACTCTTTCATCATACTAGACTCAAGAATAAGAAAAATTACATAGACTCAATCTAAACAATATAGACTTCCTAAGTCTTCGCTCATTCTTCATTCACTCTCGGATCCGCTACTTGAATACTCTGAATCCGAACCCGACTCACTTCCATCTCCTGAAAAGATTAGAAATAGGTAATGAGCACACTTGTCTAGTAGGTATCTTCGCATCAACATGATTAGCATTATTAAAGTGATTAACCTTTTAGCTCTAGAAGAATAATGTAAAATCATGCGAAATGTGATCAATCATGTGAATAACCAAAGTAACAGAGATGATAGAATGAACAAGTAAAAACTAGCAAGAATGTCACAAGAACATGATATGGCCTTTCATGAACAAGAGTGTTACGAGAATGTACTAGCAATACCACGTAGTCATCATCCAAACATCTTTTGCTTATGAGCAAGTATTTGATGAATTTCTGTGGAATATCATGTAATAAGCAAGAAAGTCATGTACACGTATTTTTCACGATTCCGTGGATTTTCACTTATTTATAGAGAAAGTACTCCCAGCGTAATGTGACGCCAGTAGCATCATACCCCATGGTTTATAATAGTATGTTTTCGATAATCAGTCGAGGGGACTAGCATAGAGCCCTCGAACACAATCAGTGCTCAATCGCATCTTCAAGTATAAATCAAGCTATTTCCACATTTCAAGCAATAAAATATGGCCAAGAATGTACAATTCCAATAAGTTCATGATAACAATAATTCAATTGAATGAATGCTTCAATGAAGAAATGAGAGGTCAAGAATGACTTAAAACAAGGTTATGCTTATGGAAATAATTCGACAGCATAACAGTACATTTCTTAACTTTCATAATTTAAATTAAGTTTCTTTAGACAATATGATAAGTCCTAGACCATCAATAATCCATCTAGGAACTTTAGAATATTAACCCTTTGGTCAAACCTTGGTTAATGTACTCAAGAACTGTAACGGTCTTATACTGGGCCGTTACATAACGTGACGCTCCAGTATCGGGCCGTTACAATGATCTGAATCCCGAAACAAAGAAATTAGACTCAGTACAATGTGACGGTCGTTTATTGGGCCGTTAGATGAGCCTGACGGTCCAACATTGATCCGTTACATATCCAAAAATCAGAAACCATCGATAGTATTTTCTAATGATTGGGCTTTCATGATACAACCAACTCGGCGTCCTAGTGGAAATCCCAGGCTCGCGAAGAATTACGGAGGCCTTGAAACAAGATTTCATAGTCCATTGGAAGGAATATCCAATAGAGAGGTCCTCATGTTCAAGAATATGTTCCTATAGTGCAAAGTGTAACCTAATGGCTATATACCGGAATATATGCCATGTACTTAAAGAAAATGACTCTATAGATAGGAAAGACTGTGAAACGATGTGAAACTCCGTCAATACATCATTTGAAATCATACTTTAAGTACAAACTATTAGAGTTTAGCCAATAAAATTAACATAACTCAAAATAACTTAAAATGCTTGTAATCATGCAATTCCTATCATAAACTCAAGGTCATGATATCAGGTCAAAACTTAGATAACTAGACTTATTTATAAATAGACTTGACTAATTTCCATTCCGTCTCGAGTTGATAGAAAATAGTATTCTAACGGTCTAGCATAGGTGCGTTACTGCCTGTGTGACGGTTTGTCGAGGGGCCATTACAGTATTGTAACGCTCCTACTATGGTGCGTCAGAGATAACAGAATACTTTAAACACAACAGAGAGTGTGACGGGTTATCGTAAGGCCATTACAGTCATGTGATGGTCCTACCCTAATCCGTCAGAGCTTCTGCTGAGAGTAAAGATAAAGAACTATGTCCGTGCAAGAAGAATCATAATCACTAACTAGTCTAGTCATGATAAACGAAGTATAGGCCAGATACATGCATAGGTTGCAGTGAATGATCAAGATGATATCTTTTATCTTTGGTTAGGCTAAAGGTATGCATGTATACATGAACTTACTAAAACATGAAATTCCTATTCTATAATGCATGAAATCAAGTTAAATCAGAGGGCTTCTATCCCTAACGAGATCTTTTTGCTGTTCATGAGATGACCTACCTCTTAACTGGGCTTTAGACTTCCAATTTGGTCTTCAAGATACGCCCTAGTTCTTCCCTTCCTGAGATTTTTCAGTAACTTCACGTCGCTCTAACTCCTCAATCTCTTGACCTATGGACGTGAAATTTGGAGGTTAGGAAGATGAAACTATTGGGAACAAAAGGTTCTAAAGCATCTAACTCTAATTACCTCGTTTAGTTTCTCTAATTTCTTGATCTTCAACACTCCATTGCACAGTTTCCTAGGTTGGCGTGATGAAACCAGCAACTTTAGAAGATCCTAACTCCTTGGATACTCGACCTCCTATCATGAAATTTTGAGAGTAGTTAGTCTAAAGTATTAAGAACAAAATACTCTAAAGAACATACCTGAGATTCTATCTCCTTACCTTGTTTCTTCACGAGCCAAAAGTAAGGGTCGCTCAGTTCAGAATTGGGTCCTATTTATAGGTTTTTGGCTAGGGTTTGAGGATTAGATCGATTCTAGAGTCCTTAGTTCGCCAAAACCTGATCCCTAAGAGTCCCTAGTAACCTTACACATCCTTCTAATTAGGTCTCTAGTAGATAGGATCCCAAAGTTCCAATCTTTTTGCAAGTTCTTCAACTTACGGAATCAGCATGGTGTAACAGTCGTGTCTAGGTGCGTTACACCACTGTAGCGGTCGCCCGATAGGCCGTTACATCCAACGTGTGCAGAGTTTCAATTTAATAAAACTCTTTTATTTATTTTATCTATATAATTTTCTATAAAAATAGTATTTATCTTTAAAATTCGTGAATAGGCTAAATAACCTTCTAGAATATGGGCCAAACTTAATGGGCTAGGTCGTTAAACCTTTTGGGTCTTACTTAAATAGGTTAGATTAATTGTTTAACATAATTGGGCCTCATTAATGACTTATTAATTCATTAATCTATTTTTTAATCTATTTAGCCCTTATAAATTCCTGATAAATTCCAAAAAAATTCCATAAATAATCCAGAAATTATTTATATAAATTTTGGTGCACTACAATACGTTTAAGGAGTTTTCAGATATTTTGATGTTTAAAGACAATACTAGAACTAAGTACCTCAACCAAAGTTGCCATACTATTTGAGTTTTCAGATTTCAGAAAAATTTAGCAGGGCACAACATGCAAAAGATAGTTAAGATCTATTAAAGTTGAATACACTGAATTTTTCAAGATATTTATCTTTAAACTCACTGAAATCATTAAACTCAAACCAGCTAATTGATTTTGGACAAACATAAGCTTGTATAATAGAAAATTCCTTATCTGAGTTGTTTTCATATTTATGGTCATGGTATGCAGATTGGAACCTTCTTACATTTCAGATAGCTCAATAAGAAAAAGCTTCAGTAGTTAAGCACATCAATGGGCAGACATGAAGTACTATGTCCACACAGACAAGAAGATCAAATCTCATGGAATTTTTAGACAAGAGAGAACCAAGTTCTTCCCCTTTGACAATTCAGATCAGAAAAATCTCAGATGAAACTCCCCCTCAATGTGTGCATGTAGTTCAAAAACTTTATTGGAAAAATTTATTCAAATGATATGCAGCTAGTTCTAAGACTTTTGTATGCATGAGCAGACCAAAAACATGCTTTTACTCCCCCTATCTAAATGCACTTTATGCTTTATGCAAGTTGACTAATGGTACTTAGAGGAGAAATTAGATCTATAGATCACCATCACGCATAGTATTGGTTTCTAGACATGCTGACATGCCCTTCCACATGTAACCATTTGATATACCATTTAGTCATTTTCATCATATGTAATGCAATGCAAGTGTGCAGTATGCACCTTCTTCCTCAGCAAGACATATAAAATTCCATGTGTTTCATTTTAGACAAGACCAATCATATTTCACGTAGAAATCCCACATTAAATGAGCATAGTATCAAAAATAAATCAGTTTTCAATTCAAAATAGAATCATGAGGTCTACACAGACCAAGCTCTCTTCTCAAGGTAGTGAACCTATCATTGCTTAGAGGCTTGGTAAAGATATCTGCAATTTGATTTTCTGAATTAACAAATATTAATTCAAAACTCTTTTTATTGACCTCATCACGTAAGAAGTGGTGTCTGATATCTATGTGTTTGGTCCTAGAGTGCTGAATTAGATTTTTAGCTAAATTGATAGCACTAATGTTATCATACAAAATTGGGACACACCCAAGATCAACAAGGTAATCCTGGAGTTGGTGTTTTATCCAAAGTACTTGTGTACCATAGCTCCCAGCAGTGACATACTCTGCCTTTGATATAGAGAGAGCCACCTAGTGTTGCTTCTTGGATGCCCAAGAAACTAAACACCCTCCCAAGAATTGGCAATAGTCACTAGTACTCTTCCTATCTAATTTACAGCCAGCATAATCAGCATCTGAATAAGAAACAAGTGTAAAAGCACAAGATGTTAGGTACCACATTCCCAAATCTTGAGTTCCGGCAAGGTATCTAAAGATACGCTTGACAACACTCAGGTGGGACTCTCTAGGATCAGACTGAAACCTTGCACACAGGCACACACTAAAATGGATATCAGGTCTAGATGCAGTAAGATAGAGGAGTGAGCCAATCATACCTCAATAATTCTTTGCATCCACAGATTTACCTGTTTGATCAGTATCCAGAGTTGTACCGGTGCTCATTGGTGTGTTAATTGTCTTACAGTTCTCCATTTTGTATCTTTTCAGCAGTTCTGAAAGATATTTGGCCTGGTTGATGAAGCATCCCTCCTTGCCTTGGGTGATTTGAAGACCTAAAAAGAATTACAACTCACCCATTAGGCTCATTTCAAATTCAATAGTCATTAAAGCTACAAATTCCTCACACAATACAGATTTAGTAGAACCGAACACTATATCATCAACGTAAATTTGAACCACAAGAATATCATTTCTGTGTACCTTTGTGAAGAGTGTTTGGTCCACCTTATCTTGTGAGTAGCCTTTGTCCATGAGGAAAGAACTCAGTCTCTCATACCAGGCTCAAGGGGCCTGCTTTAAACCATATAAAGCTTTGTCTAATCTAAACACATGGTGGGAAAATTCAGCATGCTCAAAATAGGGGGGTGTTTCACATACACTTCCTCTTTTATTACCCCATTTAGGAAGGCACTTTTTACATCCATTTGGTATAGTTTTATGCCAAGACTACATGCAAATGCAAGCAATAACCAAATGGCATCTAACCTAGCTACAGGAGTAAAAGATTCTTCGAAATCAATTCCTAACTCCTGATTGTAGCCTTGAGCCACAAGTCTGGCTTTATTTTTAACTATCCTACCTTCTTCATTTAACTTATTTCTAAAGACCCATTTTATACCAATAACAAGATGTGATTCGGGTCTAGGAACTAAATGCCATACTTTATTTCTTTCAAATTGATTTAACTCCTCATGCATGGCATTTATCTAAAATTCATCTTTTAAGGCATTTTCAATATTTTTAGGTTCTAATTGGGAGACAAGAGCCAATTGACCAGTTTCTTCAATCTCCCTAAAATGAGATCTAGTCCTAGTGGGGTCATGCAAATTACCGATGATATTACCTAAGGGATGATCTCTGAGCAATCTTATATTGGTAAGAGTGTTACCTTCATTGGCATGGATGTTCCCTTGTCCACTGGACTCACCTAGATCTTCATTTGACCTTGCCTCCCCTTCTTGTAAAATTTGCTTTCCTTTTGAATCCAAAAACTCCCCATCATCTTCTTTCCTGCAAGAAACATCATTTTTAGATTTAGAGTTGAATTCGTCAAATGTGATGTGGGGGGTTTCTTCAACAACTTGACTTTTGGTATTAAAGACCTTATAGGCCCTAGAATGATCAGAGTAACCAAGGAAGATACCTGGGTCACTGTTCAGTTCAAATTTATCTAGCTCCTTTTTGTCATTATTATGTATAAAACATTTAGTTCCAAAAATTTTGAAATGAGCAAGTGATGGCTTTTTATCTTTGAGTAGCTCATAAGGGGTCTTCTTAAATGAAGGTCTTACCATAGCTCGGTTGACAATGTAACATGATGTGTTTACTGTCTCAGTCCAAAATCTTCTTGGTAGCTGACCTTCGATGAGCATGGTTCTAGCCATCTCCACAAGAGTTCTATTGCGTCTCTCCACTACTTCATTCTGCTCGAGAGTTCTTGGTGAGGAGTACTTGTGCATTATCCCTTGCTCCCTGCAGAAACTGTCAAAGACTGCATTATCAAATTCACCTCCATGATCCGTAGGAATAGAAGAAAGTTTAAATTTTCCTTCCTGCTTTATTTTCATGAAGAAAGCTTGAAACTCATCAAATGCATCACTTTTATGAGACAAAAAGAAGACCCAAGTGAATCTTGAAAAATCATCTACAAGAACATAACCATATTTGCTTCCACATAGACTTGTGGTTCGAGTGGGAGCAAACAAATCCATGTGTACTAGTTTAAGTGGTCTTGTAGATTGATTCTCAATTTTGCTTTTGGAGGATTTTCTGGTTTGTTTCCCTTGGGTGCAAGCATTACAAACTTTATCAGTGTGCTTAAAAGAAATTTTAGGTAGACCCCTAACCATGTTAAATTTCACTAACTTATGCATAATATTGTAGCTAGCATGCACTAGTCTACGATGCCAAAGCCATGTTAAATCATTCTTGTTTGTAGCTAGACACATTGTTATGTGAAGAGTCATCAAGATCAACCATGTAAATGTTGTTGACTCATTTACCAACAAATTTAACAGATTCAGAATTTTGCTCATTAATGGTGCAAGCATGAGAGTCAAACATTACCTTATGGCCTTTATCACATAGTTGGCTGATACTTAACAAGTTGTATGCCAAACCTTCAACTAAAAGAACATCATTCATAGAATTTGAAAGATTATTACCAACTTTACCTTTTCCAATGATCTTTCCTTTATTGTTACCTCCAAATGTAACATGTCCACCTAGCTTCCTTCTCAATCATAAAATAGAATTTAGCCTTATCGTCCGTCATGTGCCTTGAACATTCACTGTCGAGATATCATCTATTATGTTAAGCTGCAAGGCATTCCTGCAAAGCATATCAAGCACAGAATTTTGGAACCCAAAAACAATTGGGTCCCATGAGACCAGTCAAGTCATTCAAACATAATAAAATTTGCTTTGGAACCCACATTTTCCTGGTGGGTTGAGAGTTGATAGATTTAGTTTGATTTTCTATTTTCACACAGACATGTTGTTTTTGAATCTTTGAATTTCTTGATGCCCTTTTATTGGTTGTCAAGTTTGATTTCTTGTTCCAATTATTTTTCCAAGTGGCATTAGAGGAAGTGGACCTACTGGGATACCTTAACTAGTCAGACCTATATGATGTGTGATCATGGAAAGGTCTTGACATGGGTGGCATTTGCCTCAAATATTGACTGCGTTGATGTGGCCATTGTTTTCTAGACAAAAGGATTTTGGAACCAATGCTACGCTGGCGCACTATAGACATTGTAAGGCCCTGACCTATACTGAGCCCTGCTATCCTCTCTGCTGAACTTCCTGTCTGAAAACTTGTACCACACAGACTTGACCTCTTTTTGGGTCTGGTACAGCTTGGACCTAGCTTGGACATTGGGGTGACTTGAAGGCTTTGACTTCGGTGCAAATGTGTGTTGGCTCTGTTCCCCATACATGTCTATTTTTCCCTTGCCCTTATCCTTAATGTTTCCATGGCATTGTTGGTTTTTCTTCATGGTTTTTCTTTTTTCATTTTCACTGAAGTTCATTTTTATCAATGGCTTTTGCTTAGAGGTGCCTTGTTCAGAAACAAATGTAACAGTTTTGATTCCAAACTTCTTTTTGTTGGTGGGATTAAAACCAAGGCCCTCTTTTCTGAAATTACTCTTAACTCCCATTATAGCTTCCAAATTATCTTTTCCTTGAACCATCTTCTCAATGGAGTTTTGATTATTTTCATTTTCTTTCTGGAGATTTTTGAGTTCTTATTGAAGTTTTTGATTTACTTCCTTGACAACATCAAATTTCTCATTTGCAATTTTTGACTCATCTTCAAATTTTTGCATCCTTATTTTTAGCTCATCAATCACTTCCATTAAGTGTTCATTTTCTTTCCTTAGGTCTTGAACCATGACTTTATCAACATCACATTCAGCAAGCATCTTTTTCAAAGTAGTGATTTCAGTTTCTAACATAGCATTTTTCTCATTCAGGGTTGTATCATTAGCAAGATTATTCAGCTTTTTCTTCAAAGATTTATTTTCCTTTTTGATATGATCATACTTATCAATTAATTCTCCATAAGCAGTTTTCCAATCACTGCAAGTGAAATTTTCAAAGGGAGAGATTACCTCATCCTCATCGTCTCCTGTTGGCACTCAAAATGTGATGAATGGCGACCGAACCGCAAAGACGAATGATACGGCCTACTGAAGCACAGAAGCCGATGAAGAACAACCTGCTGAAGACTTCTCAAGCTGCCAGAGCCTCGAGTCACTTGGAATGTGTTGTGTAGTGGATAGCGGATCTAGAGGGGAGGGGTGAATAGATCTGCCCCTCTTTTCGCAATGTAACCCTCTATATAGCTAGATGAGATAAATTGCAGCGGAATATAACTAGCTAAACGAATGACACAACGATTTGCTTAGCAAGATGATTACTAATATATCGATTCGAACCTAAGCATGCATTTAGAATGAAATAATCACACAAACAAACCACAACACACGAGATTTTAAGGTGGTTCGGACTGAATCCCCAGTCCTACGTCCACCCCTCACCAAATCTAGTGAGGCTCCACTAGTGCCACGCACTGAACCGTAAATCAAAAAGACCATCGATTGCCTTCCTACTAACCACCTGGTAGGGACGTCAACAACGCAGATCGGACAACCTCTGATTGCCTTCCTACTAACCACCGGTAGGGACGATTCTCAATTTTGATTGTTCGAATGAAGTGAAGAAGAAAGAACACATATCAAGCTATTCAAACATGATATGAAATGAGCTCAAGAAGAAAGATCTTGTCTGAAATTGCTGGAGCTTGAATCGGATTCTTCGATGGATGTAGATCACCAATAGAGGCTTCTATCTTCTTCACAAAACACACTTCTTGATTCAATAGCAATGGCTTCTTCTTCCTTGTGAGTTGTGCTTCCTTGAATCTGCTTGAGTTGATGAAGAGATGTATGGATGTAGCTTTGATCACCTTTGAGAACCTTGAGTGCTTCTAGCTTTGTTGGAGGTTGCTTGCTTCAGATCTCACCTTGAAACACCTTGGAATGGATGAAGAACTTCCTCCTGAAACACTATTCACGGAGGTGCTACAGTACCTCGAAAATGAGCTCTCTTGATCTCCCTTGAAGCCTTGAAGCCCTTAGTGTTTCTAATCCCTCAAGTGAGAGTTTTATAGACCTTGAATGGTCTATAGATAGGCCTCAGACTAGATCCACAAATCATGGGTGTTTAGGTGACTTTTGGGTTCATACCTTCTTCGACCCTTTTGACCCCTTCACTAGTGAACCTCCCGAGCTTTCATACTCACTCCACTTCTTCCGCGGAGTTCACTATCCCACCGTTTCCACTCGGGCCAAGCAACCTCTACATAGTCATAAGTCCGAACCATCAATTGGGAATAATGAAAACTTTGGTTTCCCCTACCCATCCTCGATACACCCACACCCGGCTCTTCCACACCCGGCTCTCCTAGCCCTCTCAAGTCTCCCAAATCCAAAGGGGCGTCCATGCATGACTGGGTCATACTTGGACGTTTAGGTGTTCCTCATGGCACCCGTCACCGGTTACATAACATGCATGCATGGCACACGTTCGGGTGTCCTGGTCCGCCGTCACCCATGTACGGGTCGAACTAACAATAGGTTTGTCTAGAGTCATGCATGAGTCAGTTTTTTGTTTGTGTGGTTTGTGGTTTGTTAGGAGTCTGCATGTGTCTTGTGCGAGCTCGTTGATGTCAGTCCCTTAAGAGGCGAGTGGACTCGCTCGATGAGTATGGGATCAGTTCTACATCTATGCCCCGGATCTAGTCACCTATAGGGACCCAGTGGTGATTCCTAGTGAGTCTTCGAGCCGCCTCCTTCCCCTTGAGAGTGACCCCACCCTGGAGTGTTCCACCACTAGCCTCTTCCCATAGCAGCATGCATATATCGAGTATATACGGAATGAGCAGGTGACGATCACTTGGAGTGGAGCGTACCCGCGCTACTTGGTACGGTGACAGATCCGCCGAAGCCACTCGAGCAGTCACCCCCTTTACTCGACGGGGTCGAGTTCTTCCCACTCGGGGAGAATTGATGGGGACATCGAAGCAAGACTGCTCATATTTTGTTTGCATTTATATCCTTTTATATTTGTATGTATACCCTTGTGTTATATGAATACACAATTGTAAGTCTTAGTGGGTTTATGTGCAAAATGTCAGTAGGTCCAGCAAGGGGGGCCCCAGTCCTCCCCCATTGGTCCACCTAGGCCATGTGGGGCTAGTCAAACCATCCTCGGTGGCTTCTAAAAGGGTTGAATGTCAAATAAACACATGGGAGACAAGTGGTGTAAAATGTCAAAAGTTGGCCACCTACCTTACCCCTTGGTCAAGGGGGCGCCCCCCATTAGAATTAATTAGAAATTTTAATTTTTTTATCACATTTAAATGTGAAGTCCCTTAAGTACCCCTCCTAACCCTAGATCTAAGGGTAGATTAGGTCATTTGTCATTTATTATAAGTACCTTGTATTTCCATTTTTTAAGAATTAATGAGAAGAAAATATTGGTGTAAGCCTTGGAGCTTGGTGCGCCCCTCCCCTCTCTCCTTTGGTTTTCCTTCTCCATCCTCTGCATTTCAAGGTTGTGAACCCTTCTATCTTAGCCCCTCCACCTCTGATTTCATTCTGTGCCGCCGCCGTTCGTGCTGCCATCGAGCCGCCGCGAAGCCGCTTCTGAAGTTCTGTCCAAGGGTCTGTTTGGCTGGATAGAGTCCCACTCCGGGAATTTTAACTCTTAACTCTGACATCGTCTGGAGTTGATATTTTCAGAGTTGGTTCCTCTCTTGATACACACCCCCCAGTACAAAAATCACATAATTTAGACTTCTTTTATAATTTTCTATTTTCGTGTCTTTCTGTCTTCCTGATCTGTCCCTTTTCAGATCTGTGTAGCAGAAGCTCAGTTCTTCCACCTTTCGACCATCTTTTTGATTGTTTTTGGAACCCCCAAATTTATTGGAGGTTTTGTCCACCATCCCCACTCTCCACAAATTTTCGTCGAATTTCTAAAGTCCTCTACATATTTTTAAAAATTGTGTGTTTTCTCCAAATTCCATTCCATCTCTGCTGTCCAGATCCGACCCCGAGTCAGTATAAAATCCCCACAAAATCGAAACTTCCACAAAACCTTTCATAAGATATATTCCCATCTTCCTCTCTTCGGTATCTACAACTTTTATGAAGAGATCAAAAGCTGAATCGAAGGTCTACATCATGGTAAATGCCAACTCTCAGGAAAACTTAAATCTGCCCTAAGTTTTCAGATCCAGTAAGCCAGCAGCTTGAAAATTCGATAAAGGCCATCAACGGGAAATTCAATTTTATCTCTCTGGACCTAGATCAAAGTACTTCGAAAGAGCTTTCCAACGGTACCTCTTGTGCGTCGATCCGACATCAGGCGTGACCGCAGTAGCAGATCTCGCTGGGTCGCGCGCTGTAAATTAGAATTGCAGATCCGTGGCCAGCAACTCCGGCGGGTGACGATCAGAGCCGCCCGGCCCCCGGCCGGCGAACCAGCAGACCGCCATCCCAGAGAGCACCCCTTCAGGCGTCCCCACCAGAGTGGTGCCACCCGGGTCTTACACGGCCCCACTGACCAGCACGTGGGTCCCACGGTCGCGAGTACGAGGCCGCCGAATCTACACAAGAAGCTGCCCGTTAACCCGAACCCGTTACTCCTGGGCCCCATTGTGTCGCCCTTTACCTCCCTGCGTGGAGTGGGCAGTCATATTCATTGCTGTAAATTAATTACTTGTTATTTCGGGAGTACCGATTCGGACGGGATCGTCTTCCCCCGGTAGCGTAGAGGTATCGTATTCACACCCATCTCGGCATTTGCTTTATTTCATATATATTTCTTTATGCCGCTGCTAGAGAGCATACTAGGATCGTAGCTCGCTATACTTTTTATATCACCGCTGCTGCGAGAGAGAGCGATACCATCCCGTGACCCGATCCGGGCACGAAAACGTGAGTTGAACACCTTAACTCTTGCCGATTTCTCAACCATGCACGTCCGACGCTTCCCTCGATAAGGGAAGATCGCGAGCTTGCTTAGAGTTCGAGGATCACATATCCATTTGGAGTCGCGTCCGTGGTCCGTCCCGCATCAGTTTGGTATCAGAGCGGGTTGAGTCTAGGGTGTCTAAAAAAAAAGAGTGTCATTTACGTCTAGTCATCGTCTAAGTCGGTATATAAAAAGGTGTTGCCCGAATGTTAGGCTACGCCTATCGGGAAGGCCGCCCACTTACGCGAGTGATCTTCGGATCGATTAACTCCGCCACGTACCGAGTCTTGGTATCTTGTCCTTAGTGTGCATGCATTCCAACCTTGCATAGTCGGTCTAGTGTCTTCTCCAAATGGCCTTACATATCCACTCCTAGGGATCCATTCCCACCTTTGCGGCACCTATGGCCAACCCATGCCGACCCATCCAAGGCGATAGGTCCGTGTCCGAGTACATTCGGGACTATGATCAGTACCGATTGGAATATGGAGTTGGAGAGGAGAGCAGCACGACTGCCTTTTAGTTTCGGAGAGGTTTGTGACTTTACTTTCGAATCCAATGTCTTGTCCGCGATGCATTCTTTCTGGCACAGTCCTATAAGGTCGCTCTGGAGGTCGAGCCATTTGAGTCTCCATTTCATGACGATCTATAGCGAGCCGATGCTGCCCTGGCTGCCCTTCGGCAAAAATATAACTCCTAACCAAGTCCCGAGCCGATCGAACTGCCTACCCCATTGCCTTCACCACCCGTGAGTGCTCCGTTACCACCCTTACCTTCCGATCCTCATCCGGAGCCATCATATTGGGAGCCACCTCCGCCCGAGCCACCCGTGTTTCTTACGGGAACGATATACATAACCGAGCCGCTTCTTTGTTGGCTCAAGGATGGCTCAGTCCCACCTCCTTACCCATCTATGGACCCTACCCTACCTTTGGTGCCCGTCAACTCCTACCATACTACGTTCTGATCTAGTCACCATGTTGACACATTGGGTGACCTTATTCTTGGTTTAGGTTGGCAATGGAAGTTGACATATTTATTGGCCCGAGGCTTCGACCAACCCACTAGTCGCAGCTTCACCCATCCGGCCTTAGGGTCCATTACCTCCGTGTGCACTATGGGTTGTGTCACCACGGAGATTCTTCTATTCCTCCCGATGTCAGCCGAGTTCGACTTCGTTCCATTTTGCCTAAGGGAGGAATCCTATTTTCTAGACATGACCGTCATCCCACCGATCACTATGTATGACGGTGATTATGAATTCTTAACTTGGGACCGAGTCATGGGGGAACCCACTTCATGGGGTCATACCTTCTTCGACCCTTTTGACCCCTTCACTAGTGAACCTCCCGAACTTTCATACTCACTCCACTTCTTCCGCGGAGTTCACTATCCCACCGTTTCCACTCAGGCCAAGCAACCTCTATATAGTCATAAGTCCGAACCATCATTTGGGGATAATGAAGACTTTGGTTTCCCCTGCCCACCTAAGCCCATCCTCGATACACCCACACCCGGCTCTTCCACACCCGGCTCTCCTAGCCCTCTCAAGTCTCCCAAATCCAAAGGGGCGTCCATGCATGACTGGGTCATACTTGGACGTTTAGGTGTTCCCCATGCCACCCATCACTGGTTACATAACATGCATGCATGGCACACATTTGGGTGCCCTGGTCCGCCGTCACCCATGTACGGGTCGAACTAACAATAGGTTTGTCTAGAGTCATGCATGAGTCAGTTTTTTGTTTGTGTGGTTTGTGATTTGTTAGGAGTCTGCATGTGTCTTGTGCGAGCTCGTTGATGTCAGTCCCTTAAGAGGTGAGTGGACTCGCTCGATAGTATGGGATCAGTTCTACATCTATGCCCCGGATCTAGTCACCTACAGGGACCCAGCGGTGATTCCTAATGAGTCTTTGAGCCGCCTCCTTCCCCTTGAGAGTGACCCCACCCCGGAGTGTTTCACCACTAGCCTCTTCCCATAGCAGCATGCGCATATCGAGTATATACGGAATGAGCAGGTGACGATCACTTGGAGTGTAGCGTACCCGCGCTACTTGGTACGGTGACGGATCCGCCGGAGCCACTCGAGCAGTCACCCCTTTTACTCGACGGGGTCGAGTTCTTCCCACCCGGGGAGAATTGATGGGGACATCGAAGCAAGACCACTCATATTTTGTTTGCATTTATTTCTTTTTATATTTGTATGTATACCCTTGTGTTATATGGATACACACTTGTAAGTCTTAGTGGGTTTATGTGCAAAATGTCAGTAGGTCCAGCAAGGGGACCCCCAGTCCTCCCCCATTGGTCCACCTAGGCCATGTGGGGCTGGTCAAACCATCCTAGGTGGCTTCTAGAAGGGTTGAATGTCAAATAAACACATGGGAGACAAGTGGTGTAAAATGTCAAAAGTTGGCCACCTACCTTACCCCTTGGTCAAGGGGGCTCCCCCCCATTAGAATTAATTAGAAATTTTAATTTTTTTATTTAATCACATTTAAATGTGAAGTCCCTTAAGTACCCCTCCTAACCCTAGATCTAAGGGTAGATTAGGTCATTTGTCATTTATTATAAGTACCTTGTATTTCCATTTTTGAAGAATTAATGAGAAGAAAATATTGGTGTAAGCCTTGGAGCTTGGTGTGCCCCTCCCCTCTCTCCTCTGGTTTTCCTTCTCCATCCTCTGCATTTCAGGGTTGTGAACCCTTTTATCTTAGTCCCTCCACCTCTGATTTCATTCTGTGCCGCCGCCGCCGCCGCCGTTCGTGCTGCCATCGAGCCGCCGCGAAGCCGCTTCTGAAGTTCTGTCAAAGGGTCTGTTTGGCTGGATAGAGTCCCACTCCGGGAATTTTAACTCCCAACTCCGACATTGTCTGGAGTTGAGATTTTCAGAGTTGGTTACTCTCTTGATTCCCACCCTCTAGTACAAAAATCACGTCATTTAGACTTCATTTTATATTTTTCCATTCTGCCTCTGCTGTCTAGATCCGACCCAGGGTTAGTATAAAATCTACAACAAATCGAAACTTCCACCAAACCTTTCATAAGATATATTCCCGTTTTCCTCTCTTCGGTATATACAACTTTCATGAAGAGCTCAAAAGATGAATCGAAGGTCTACATCGCGGTCGATACCAACTCTTAGGAAAACTCAAATCTGCCCTGAGTTTTCAAGTCTTGTGAGCCAGCACCTTGAAAATTCGATAAAGGCCATCAACGGGAAATTCTATTTTATCTCTCTGGCCCTAGATCGAAGTACTTCGAAAGAGATTTCCAACGAACCTCTTGTGCGTCGATCCGACGTCGGGAGTCACCGCAGCAGCAGATCTCACCGGGTCACGCACTGCAAAACAGAATTACAGATCTGTGGCCAGCAACTCCGGCGGGTGACGATCGGAGCCGCCCGGCCTCCTGTCGGTGTACCAGCACACCGCCGTCCCAGGGAGCCCCCCTCCAGGCATCCCCACCACAGTGGTGCCACCCCGGTCCCACACGGCCCCACTGACCAGAATGTGGGTCCCACGGTCGCGAGTACGAGGTCGCCAAAGCTACACAAGAAGCTGCCCGTCAACCCGAACCCGTTACTCCCAGGCCCCATTGTGTCACCCTTTACATCCCTGCGTGGAGTGGGCAGTCATATTCATTGCTGTAAATTAATTACTTGTTATTCCAGGAGTACCGATTCGGCGGGGATCGTCTTCCCCACGCCCGGTAGTGTGGAGGTATCGTATTCGCACCCATCTCGACATTTGCTTTATTTCGTATATATTTCTTTATGCCGCTGCTAGAGAGCATGCTAGGATCGTAGCTTGCTATACTTTTTATATCACCGCTGCTGCGAGAGAGAGCGATACCATCCCGTGACCCGATCCGGGCACGAAAACGTGAGTTGACCACCCTAGCTCTTACCGGTTTCTCAACCGCGCACGTCCGACGCTTCCCTCGATAAGGGATGATCGCGAGCTTGCTTAGAGTCCGAGGATCGCATATCCATTTGGAGTCGAGTCCGTGGTCCGTCCCGCATCACCGGCCCAAAAATGAAAATTAAGATAACGAAATTGGGTTACTATTGGCCCACTATGTTTGACGACTGCTGCAAGTTCGCCAAGGCTTGTCAGAAATGTCAAGACCACGCCAATGTGTCAAGAAGACTGCCAGTGCCGCTACACCCCACCATACCGAGCTGGCCGTGCGCTCAATGGGGCACGGACGTGGTAGGGCCACTGCCAGCATCTTCATCAGGGTGCAAATACATCTTAGCAACTACAGATTATTTCTCCAGATGGGCAGAGGTAGTAGCACTAAGAGAAGTAATGGGAGAATTGGTTGCAAGGTTCTTCCGGCAGAACATAATATTCCGGTTCGGGATTCCCAGCCGAATTATCTCAGACAATGGAAGGTATTTCAGAAACCAGAAGGTTTATCGGCTAGCTGATAAATATAAGGTTGACTGGAGGACATCGTCCCCCTACAACCCTCAAGCCAATGGACTTGCAGAAGCCTTCAACAAAATGCTATGTGCATTGATGGCAAAGATCGTCAAGTCCAACAAGAAGTACTGGGAAGAAAAGATGTACGAAGTGCTTTGGGCCTATCGTACTGTCTATAAAACCCCAACCGGTTGTTTGCCATTCTCCCTCATATACGGGTCAGAGGCTGTGGTGCCGATTGAATTAGAAGTCCCCTCGCTGCGAGTTGCCATCCGACATGGACTAGTCAGCAGTGAACAAACTAATGCAGAAAGAAGATTAGAGGAGCTCGCCGAACTCGAAGGAAAGCGTCTTCGTGCGCAATAAAACATTCAACTCTACCAAGCTCGCATGGCCCGCGCTTTCGATAAGCTAAACAAAGGTCGAGAATTCAAGAAAGGAGACCTGGTAATGGTCAAAAGGAGAGAAGTGATGGCCTCCAACCCCAAAGGGAAGTTGGTCAAAAATTGGGTCGGACCATATGTCATCCGTCGAATATATGAAAGAGGTGTGTACGTCCTTGTAGATCATAAAGGAGTCATCCAATTCTCCCCCTTAATGGAAAATACTTGAAGCTATATCATGCAGCTCAACTAGCATTCTCAGAATGACCCGTACCTACCTTAGTCTAGTGGCACTCCGCCCTAGCTAAGTCCTACATACCCTGGTCTAGTGGCACTCCGCCCTAGCTGAACTAACCTTCATCTTGGTCTAGCGGCACTCAGCCCTGGACGAGCTACCCTTACCTTGGTCTAGTGGCACTCCGCCCTGGCCGAGCTACCCTCACCTTGGTCTAGTGGCACTCCACCCTGGCCGAGCTACCCTTATCTTGGTCTAGTGGCACTCTGCCCTGATCGAGCTACCTTCACCTTGGTATAGTGGCACTCCGCCCTGGCTGAGCTATCCTTATCTTGGTTTGGTGGCACTCCGCCCTGGCCGAGCTACTTATATCTTGGTCTGGTGGTGCTCCGCCCTGGCCGAGCTACTTATATCTTGGTCTGGTGGCACTCCACCCTGATCGAGCTACCCACACCTCAGTTTAGTGGCACTCTGCCATAACCGAGCTCGCATAAAATAAACAACATCGCCAATGCGGACCTTACGTCCGAATCGGCGAAAAGCTCCTCCTTTGCGTTAGCATTGCCTTCTTCCTAATGAATAAACTCATCCTCGATACAAGACTTCGTGTCCTAGCTGACCCTTCCATAACATTGTCGTTACAGGCCTTACGTCCGAATCGGCACAAATATGTCCCTTGCGTCAGCATTGTCTCCTTGCTAACGAATAAACCCTCTTCCTCGGCACAAGACTTCATTTCCTAGCCGACCCCTATGCAGCATTGCCATTGTGGGCCTTACGCCTGAATCGGCACAAATCTGTCCCTTGGATCAGCATTGTCTCCTTGCTGACGAATAAACCCATTGCCTCGGCGCAAGACCCCGTGTTCTAGCCGAGTCTCAGACAATATCGCCACGTCGGGCCTTACGTCCGACTCGGCAGGAAGCTCTCTCCTTGCGTTGGCATTCTCCCCTTGCCAACGAATAAACCTCTCCTCAATTGGCACAAGGCCCCGTGCCCTAGCCAACAGCTGTTTGCTATCGTCAAGGGCCAGATACCATGTTTGGACCTACCAACTATCCTCTCCCACATGCTTCAAAAAAAAAAGAAGAAGAAAAAGAAAAGAAAAATGGGGTTAAAAATAGAGATTCCCCACCGTACTTGTTCCTATATTCGAAACATGGGCAAAAATGGCTATCACCCGGCTGCGGCGAAAACCCGAAAGGGCGCCGCAGGCAAAATCGGGTACCCTGCCACGTGAAAACCTGAAAGGTCGCGTGGGCAAAAGCAAGAGGGCGCTGGATTCGGCGAAAACCCGAAAGGGCGCTCAAGCTAGTAAAGTGGTAATTTAAAAAGTTCCTCTTCACTCTACTCCTAATGAAGCTCCAAAAAAGACAACCATCAAAAGTCCCACCGGAGGTCTCCTACCAAACCCAACTTCGACCCTCGTCATCATCGGCGAGATCGGTCGACCTCTACCTTTAACTCGGACCTTTCGTCCCTGTTAATGAACATACCTTTGCTTCGACATGCAACCCATGTCGATGAACAAACCCGTGTTTGACCCTCGCCATCATCGGCAAGATCGGTCGACCTCTACCTTTAACTCAGACCTTTCGTCCCTGTTAATGAATATACCTTTGCTTCGACATGTAGCCCATGTCGATGAACAAACCCTACTTCGACCCTCGTCATCATCGGCAAGATCGGTCGATCTCTACCTTTAACTCGGACCTTTCGTCCCTGTTAATGAACATACCTTTGCTTCGACATGTAACACATGTCGATGAACAAACCCGTGTTCAACCCTCGTCATCATCGGCGAGATCGGTCGATCTCTACCTTTAACTCGGACCTTTCGTCCCTGTTAATGAACATACCTTTGCTTCGACATGTAACCCATGTCGATGAACAATCCCGTGTTCGACCCTCGTCATCATCGGCAAGATCGGTCGATCTCTACCTTTAACTTGGACCTTTCGTCCCTGTTAATGAACATACCTTTGCTTCGACATGTAACCCATGTCGATGAACAGACCCGTGTTCGACCCTCATCATCATCGGTGAGATCGGTCGATCTCTACCTTTAACTCGGACCTTTCGTCCATGTTAATGAACATACCTTTGCTTCGACATGTAACCCATGTCGATGAACAAACCCGTGTTCGACCCTCGTCATCATCGGTGAGATTGGTCGATCTCTACCTTTAACTCGGACCTTTCGTCCATGTTAATGAACATACCTTTGCTTCGACATGTTACCCATGCCGATGAACAAATCCGTGTTCGACCCTCATCATCATCAGCAAGATCGGTCGATCTCTACCTTTAACTCGGACCCTTCATCCCTGTTAATGAACACACATTTGCTTTGACATGTAACCCATGTCGATGAACAAACCCATGTTTGACCCTCGTCGTCATCGGCGAGATAGGTCGACCTCTATCCCTTAACTTGGACCTTTCGTCCCTGTTAATGAATATACCTTTGCTTCGACATTTAACCCATGTCGATGAACAAACCCTACTTCGACCCTCGTCATCATCGACGAGATCGGTCGATCTCTACCTTTAACTCGGACCTTTCATCCCTATTAATGAACATACCTTTGCTTCAACATGTAACCCATGTCGATGAACAAACCCGTGTTCGACCCTCATCATCATTGGCGAGATCGATCGATCTCTACCTTTAACTCGGACCTTTCGTCCCTATTAATGAACATACCTTTGCTTCGACATGTACCCCGTGTCGATGAACAAACCCATGTTCCACCCTCGTCATCATCGGTGATATCGGTCGATCTCTACCTTTAACTCAGACCCTTCGTCCCTGTTAATGAATATACTTTTGCTTCGACATGTAACCCATGTCGATGAACAAACCCATGTTCGACCCTCGTCATCATCGGCGAGATAGGTTGACCTCTATCCCTTAAGTTGGACCTTTCGTCCCCGTTAAGAACTATATAGCCTTTGCTTCGGCATTTAACCAATGTCGACGAACTAAACCAGGGTCTGACCCCTGTCATCATCGAAAAGGCCCATCGGCATTGTAGCAGGCAAGCTCTCCCGTGTTCCGGATTCTCCACGGAGTACAAAAACAAAGGAAAGAAAGAAACAAAAATGAGGTTAAAAATAGAGATACCTCGCCGGCCTTGTTCCTAAACTAGGACGAGGGCAAAAATGGCCATAACCCGGCTGTGACGAAAACCCGAAAGGGCGTTGCAGGCAAAATCGGGTATCCCGTCACGTGAAAACCCGAAAGGGCACGTGGGCAAAAGCAAGAGGGGACTGACTTCGGCAAAAACTCGAAAGGGTGCTTGAGTCAGTAATGTGATAAAATAAAATAAAATAAATAAACAATGAATGAGAAGAAATGATGATGTAGTGACGAGGTTACCCTCGTTCATCATTCCACTTCTGACTACCTTTTCGACTCTTGTCACCATCGGCAAGATCGGTCGCTACCCTTTCAACCCTTGTCACCATCGGCAAGATCGGTCGCTACCCTTTCGGCCCTTGTCACCATCGGCAAGACCGGCCATCCTTTCGACCCTTGTCACCATCGGTAAGATCGGTCGCTACCCTTTCGTCCCTTGTCACCATCAGCAAGATCGGCCATCCTTTTCAACCCTTGTCACCATCGGTAAGATCGGTCGCTACCCTTTCGGCCCTTGTCACCATCGGTAAGACCGGCCATCCTTTCAACCCTTGTCACCATCGGCAAGATCGGTCGCTACCCTTTCGGCCCTTGTCACCATCGGCAAGACCGGCCATCCATTCGACCCTTGTCACCATCGACAGGATCGGTCGCTACCCTTTCGGTCCTTGTCACAATCGGCAAGATCGCCTACCTCTCGGCCCTTGTCACCATCGGGAAGATCGGCCGCTACCTTTCGACCCTCGTCACCATCAGCGAGCCCGGTCAACTATCGTTTAACTTGGACCTTCCGTCCTCGTTAATAGACAAACTACCATTGCTTCGACATTTAGACCATGTCGATGAATAAACCACACTCTTAGCTTTCGTCACCATCGGCGAACTTAGTGGGGCGCATCCGCCTACTCTACCCATGTCCCACCTTGGACAAAGCTCGATTCTGGGAATAGTTAATCCGCGGTGGAGCAAACACCTCACCCCTTCGCTGAAGGCGTGGGCGCTCTCCTGCGCGAGTAGCTTATATCTCTGGACTGAGCTAATCGGCTAGAGGGAGAAAGAAAAGAAGAGGAAAGAAAGAAGTCGTGATTGGAGCGACAAATAAAGATATTTTATTAATATGAAGTGTCAGAATACATCTTTGCCAGGGGCGTTCCCCGAGGTACATAAGCTCCGAAGATAAAAAGGAGCAGAATTTGATACAAAAAAAGGGAAACAAAGGAAAGCTATTGCAGAGGGTGTCGAAAAATATCTTCCAGTTCTAAAAGACCCATGGAAGGATATTGGGCCAGCTCTTGCAGCCGAGACTCGGTAGCTGCCAACTGCGATAACTTTTCATCGAGAGAGGCAAGCTGCCCTTCAGCTAGGTCAGCTTCCTCTATGGTCTGAACCTCTAGGCGCTCAGTCTCTTACAGTTCAGCTTCGGCCCTGACAAGTTCTGCACGCAGCTCCACTATTCGCGCTGTGAGGAAGGATCAGCGTTCTGAAGTAGTGCTAGCAGCATCTCTTAGTTGCCCCACGGTCCCTCTCAATGAAGTGGCAGCAGCTTGGCAATCAGCCTTCTCCAATTTTACAGCCGCCAGCTGATCGGATACCTCCCGGCTAAGGTACTACCGCCGGTTGGCGTATTTCAGCAGCATTGTAACCCGTGGGGTCCAATCATCCATTGGACACCCGAATGCCAATAATGAGCGGGAGAGGTGCTCTATCAGACTCCTCAACTGCGCATAAGTCAAGCCCGGGGAAGCCGACATGGCCCGTTGAAGATTATCCAGAGACTGCCATACCATGTCGCTATAAAATTGTAAACCCAATGACGAAGTCTCAAGAAGCTGAAAGTCCACCCTGCCATCCACCTCAGCCCAGATATCGTCGCTCGCCCCAGAGGATGTCGACGGCATGGTTTACAGGGCACCGGCACTGGGCTCGACAACGGCAGCTGATACAGTTGGAAGAGTCTCTACTACGGCAACTTCCTTGCCTGCCCCTGAGGTGAAGCCGTGATGGCCATCTCGATAGCCGAGGATACTTGCTTCTCACGTGCAGTCCCACCGGCTTCCACGTGAGAAGATTCCTCAATGACGGCCAAGGCCTTCGAAGCATCGGCCTCTTCTTCAACAATTTCTCCCGCTTCTATCTCCGGGAGGCTACTCTGCCCCAGCGGCAATTCTTTGCCAGCAGCCGGGGGTTGAGATTCTGCGACTTTCGTCAGGCCACCAGCTTCCACAACCGCTCCGGGTCCTTCTAAAGCTGATGCTGCCGCATAATTCTGTGGAAGTCGTAAGGCGAGGGGCCGCAGGACTAGCGGAAAGGTCGGTTGGCCCACGCCTAAGTCCGGAAGAGGTATTCCAACCGTTATAGTCGGCGGCGCCACCTCAGCCTGCATCACATATATATATATATGTCAGCCAGTCGAGTTGGGAATGACAAGAAATGCTACAGGCGGGTGTCAGAACACTTCCTACCTTAATCGGTACTATATTCAGGCCCCCAAGAGTGACCTCTGTTGACTCCAACCCTCTTGCAATTGAGTATGATGGCCCGTGCTCGACTCCTGGCAACCTCGAGGGCTAAATGTCAAGAAGTCACTTTCGTAAGCTGAAGAAGCCCTGGCATCTTCAATTTCTATATCAGCCGGTGGAAGCTCGTCGTCACTGGAGCCACCACCGTAGTCAACCTGCTCGGAGGAGGAAGAGTCTTCGGCCTGCTCCCGAATCTCCAACATCTGAGCAGGTGCCGTGCTGCTAAGAGTGACTCCCTTAGACGGAGCCTCCTTAACGGTTTCTATCTCGGGAGCATCAGCTTGATGAATATCTTGGGATTCTTCCCTTGAAGTCACCTACTCTCCAGTAGCAGCTTCTCCCACGACCTCGACTCCGGGAGCATCGTCAGTTGAACGTTGACTGGAAGGAAAAGCAATAAACAGTCAAGACCTGACTAAAAACACGGTGGGCCACCGAGTTCTATGGACAAACTGCAAGTTACCTTCCATCTCCTGATGGGGTGTTGGTGAAGGTAAATCTCCCTCAACGGAAGCTGGAGGGGCTTCCTCCTCCCTCTCTCTGGCCACGGCGCCCGTCACCGCCTCTAGTCCAACAACGGTGGAAACAGTGCCAGCAGCTGCAAAAGATGATCAGCCAAAGTGGCAGAAATAAGTGAACAAGCCATGGAGAAACGAGAGGTTACCTTTATCTTCGGGCCCTTGTGTCCAAGTGGCCTCAAACTCGGCGAACAAAGGGACCCGGGGAGGAGCGACGACTGGTTCCTCTTCAGCAGCCCTCCTCCAGTGCGCTCGTGTAGCACAGGTGTCCGCCTTCTTGGCCTTCTTGGCCTTGCTAATGGCCTCCCCGACCTGGGACCTGGTTCGCTTCCGCGAATCGCCAGGAGGAAGTGGCGTCGTGGTCGGAGCCGGCCTCGGGATGTCAAAATAAGAAGGCTTCTGTGCCTTAGAAATCAGCTCCCTGTAATGTCGAGTCACCTCCATAGAGAGGTGAGCTGCAAAGGTGCATGGGTGAGAAAGATGCATGCTGAGCATAAAAGAACCGGCTTGAAGTTGAAACGAAAGACAAGCATACCTGGCGGCCCTGTGTATCAGGGAGTGAGCGACCAGTAAAATAGTAGGGGTGCCTTGTCCCGGGAAGCCGCCTCACGAACAAGCCAGCAAACATCACCTATCTTCTCGCTCTTCTCGACCAGCTATGACAAATCTTCATGGCCGCGAGAAGCTAAGTTATAATATAGGCCCAAGTGGTCCAACCCCCAGCCATCAGCATACTTAAACGATATTAAGAGCTGGTGGTCCAGAATGGCTTCTAATGAGCTGGTAATTGAAAGCCCTTGAGAATGAAGCTGGGCAAATATCCAAGGGGTATTGGAATACAGGCCTTCCCGCCTATCCTCCCTCCTAATGAAAGTCCTATATGGATGAAGACGATCAACTTCTGGATGCCAGCCTGCCACTATCGGAAGGGACTCCTCCGCCGGGATGGGAATAGTCTGAAGAACTGTCCGTTCACTACTGACCCGGCATAACCCCCAAAGTGTCTTGACATAGTCATCCTTCTAAATTTCTGGCATCTTCGGGTCAGCCTTGGACGACCGACACTTCACAGCCTTCCTGGCTTCCAAATATGCCATTACCTCAGTATTGGACCAGGATTTCAGCTTCTTCAAGTAAGCGGGATCAATGTCCAAGGTAGGTTCTGGCTGAGAGTCTAGAAAATGACGCTCAGAAACATGCCAGCAGTCTCTGCGAGAATTCCGGTAGAAGCCCATCCACGCATTCCACCACTTGACAAAGTCCGGAGTCACTCTAGGCAGACGAGTAGGGGATGGCACCCTGAAGGACACATCTTCCCGGTGGTGGAAGTAATCCCAGCATGTACGAGCTTCATCGTGGTCGTCTGGCCAGCTCGATGTCTGCTCAGAAGATTAAACCGTGCTGAGGAGGAGGGGATGTTCTGGTCATACCCAAAATTCTGGCCAAAACGGAAGGGATAGTACGGCTCCAGCCATAGCAAGTCGCTCTTCCTGAAGACCAAGACACTGGGGTGAATGGCCAGTGCCCAATCAATCAGCTCTGACTCCAAGATTGGCCTAGTGCACTTGGTACTGGTGAGCGGATGAATGAACTCCTCTGTCTCGAACAGGCGACATTGTCGCATCTTGTTCACAAGGGGGCCAGAGCTAGCTGCCAAGCTCCAGAAATGCAGAACTCCTGGCAAATCTGTCGGGACTGTGGTCAACTTCCCCCGAATAGCAAAAAGCTGATCTGCCATTGAAGACGGCTCAACAGTGGCAAACTCGATCAACCTCGGCACGGGATGATCAGACTGAAGCGACCGGGGAGCTACCTCAGGAAACAAAGTGCAGACCCAGGCATTGAAGAAATGCATCGGACCAACTGTCCGTGAATTTTTGGGGATGCGTGATTTATGCAGATCCCCCAGCATCTTGTAAACAAGGCATAAAGCCACCGGGCACAGGGACAGCTTCGTCCCCCAGGCCATCAGACAAGCAGGATAAATGGCCTCTGGTCTAATTACTGTCTCGTCCCTCTGAGGAAGAGTGAACGAGTAAAGCCAATAAGTCAGATACGCAGCACAGTGCGTGACTGCGTCAACTCCTGTAGGGTTTGAGCCCCCTTGTTGCCCTCTCCTTGAAGGGGTGGGGAAGGTTGTCTGGCGATGGGCCCTCTTCTTTCTCTTCACTGCTGTCAGAGTAACTGTGGGGAAGTCTTCATATTGCTGCTCCCCACCAAAGAAATATTGAAGCCACGTGCCCATTCGTACATGCCTCTTCTCTCTAGGCTTCCACGCTTCCGTGAATCAAGCATCAAACGCAGCAGGGTGCGGTATGCCTACATCAAATAGCGATAGGCGAAGCCTGTGAAGTACTTGCCTTCGCCGTCCGTCTGGTCTTTTAGTCAGTCCGGGAAACAAACCTCTTCATACAGCTCCCCATCTATCGGCAAGCCGCTCAGCTGGGATAGACTCCAGAGATCCAGCGAAGTTTCTCCCTCTGCGGTATAGAAAGTATTGTATTCCGAGCAGAAGACTTCGATCATCCCGCAACACAAACCTCGGGAGATCGAATATTGATACCGGGAAGCATATACGCTGTGATAAACACCGGCGTGCACCAGGATTGGAGCATACTGTCGCAGCACATAGTCTGTGAATTCAACAACCCCCGGCCTGAAAGCGTGAGCGTCAGTGGCTTTAAGCTCTCCGAACCATCCCACGGAGATCTGATGTTTGAAGCAGACTGCCAGGCAGTCCAGAAGAAAAGTCTCATCTCGATACCCCCATTTCAGCGGGGTGAGGAATAAACCATATATGGGCTTCTCTCTATCAACGCGCTCGACAGTCTCATTCCATCGGGCTGGTGTAAATTACGACACTCTTGTCAGCAACCCAATCTCCGGAGTCAGCTCCTGCAGGCCGAGGTCGGCGCCCCATTTTCTAGACTCCCTGGGAAGATATATGGGCATGCCCCGAATGACAGACTCGTTCAAGCTGTCTCTGTCCGCTAGTAAAGCTCCCTCAGCTCGACGGACGAGAATGATATCACCCTTCCCATGAAGGTTGAAGCGTCTGATGAAGGCCATCAAGTGCTTGTCCTTGGGGTGGTCCAGTCTGACGCCATCCCCTCGCTCATACTTAAAGTGATTACTGTCGAGAATCATCAGGCAGCTGGTGTCAACGGTATCAGTTTCTAAATCTGAGGATTCTATAACCGCAGCTATTCGCCTGGACCCCCGATCAAGGGAATAGACATTCTCCCATGTCACAGCGACACGGGACGCAGAGGAAGAAGAACCAGATGCCATGTTATCTGCAAGATAGCATTCGAAAAGAACAAGCAAAGTCAAAAATCAAATGATTAAGCTAGAATTTCTGAGAAAATTTTGGCAGAGTCTCCCTAGCCCGGGAGTTTGCCAAAAGAGAAGCGGAAGCCGTCCACCAAGGAAGTGGCCCCTAAAAGCAACCATAGGCGTTAAGCCAAGGCCAAACAGGACACCCGGGGGATTTAGCTTCGAGGACAAGTCCTGCAAGGAGCCTCCCAGGGCCCGAGAAATGGGTTTTAACCCAAACAAAATGAACGCAACTCACCTCTCAAGAAAGCCCACTCACTCTAACTCGCTCGCCACGGTGGAGAGAAATGAGGAGAGAGAAAGTTTTTTGCCAAATGAGCAGTGAAGAAGAAAAATGAAGGAAAAGGCCTTTATATAGGGGGGCTCCACCCCTATTAAAACGGTGCGCCCCGGAGCACACCGTTTTAACAATTTTGCGCATCGGTTAACCCGGCGCCGTTTTAACCTCCGAATTAAGAGGGTGCGCCGTTAAACGCGGCGCCGCTTTAACATCAAAGGCAAGGGCGTGCCATTTTAAACGGCGCCGTTCAAGCTTCCAACCGCGCCAGATTAGCATCCAACGTCAGAATTAAGTGTCGTTCCAAGCTTCCATTGCCAGAGGAGATCAATTCGGACGAAGCTCACCTGTCGGTCTTGCTGCACTCCTGCCTCGCTTACAACACCCACGTCTGTGGGGCATTTGTTGGCACTCAAAATATGATGAACGATGGTCGAGCCGCAAAGATGAATGATACAGCCTACTGAAGCATAGAAGCCAATGAAGAACAACTTGCTGAAGACTTCTCAAGCTGCTAGAGCCTCGAGTCACCTGGAATGAACACCGGGGACTTCACCTCGGGAGAGTAGAGATGAATCCACAACCAACCGACAGTGCGACCAAGCCTGCCTAATGATCTGGTATCGACTCCGTCGTGTCGCTACCCTACACCCGTCGCCCGACCAAGGACGACGGTCTACCCGGTGGCTCGCCACCTGAATGAAGACTCTCCTTAGGAGGAATAACTGTTGAGTTATGGTTTTGATGATTGTTGTAATTGTTAAGTTATGGTTTTAATGATAACTAAACTTAATGTGTGATTACGTGATGATAACTAAACTTATGGTTGATTACACATGTTCTTGATGATTGTGTTCATTCATCTTGTTATTTATGCTGGTTGCATATGCTGGTTTTACAAGAGACAAGAGGTTTCATAACATCTTTAATGTCAACAAACATATAATTAACCCTGACTATCTTGCATGCATGATCAAACTCATGGTAGTCACCTGGTGAACCAAAACTTTGCTCCTCTACAACCCAAAACAGGTGGTATATGTCATTTACTGTCAAGGACGATTGGTGAGACTCTCACCTTGTCTTAGCATCGATCTTACCTTGTGTATCTCATATATACACCTCATTCATGCACACTCAACATGAAACCCTTCTGGCCATCGTGCGCCCTCGCCCGCGGATCGACCTACGCGGTCAGGTCGTGGGGATCGACCTGCCCGGTCAGTTCGCGGGGGTCAAGGGGGCAGCGCCCCTTGCGGGGTTTTCTGGGGCAGAGCCCCCGAAACAAAATTTTGAAATGCTCAAATGGTCTAATGCATAAACTAAGTTGAATTCAATCTCAAAATGCATGGATTTGATATGGACTTGAAGCTCTTGACTTATGGATATAGTTTTCTGGGCTTAACTACTCATTTTTCAGGTTTACCAAAGTCCGGTCGACCTCCGGACCAATCCCGGTCGACCTGAAATAACAGCACCCCAAAGTCTACAGGCTCTGCCTCCAGCAGTCGACCGCCCATGGGCGTCCGATCGATCGCCCCTGCCAGAATGAACCGGGCTACAGTCTGAAACTTCTAGGTCGACCGCCAGCCCCGAGCCGCCTTTTGTTGACTTCGTGTTTCAAGCTCGAGGAGAGATCTTTCTACCCATTTGTTTAATCCCAATGACCCCAATTTCACCATGTTTTGTGGATCTGGTCTGGGGCTTGTTTATGGACCATTCAAGGGCTATAAAACATATCATTTGGAGCCATAAACCCTAAGAAACCAAGAGAGCTTCAGGGAGATCAAGGTGGCTCAAGGGAGAAGAAGAAGAGGAGTGCTACTGTAGCATGAACAGTAGTTCGTGAATCAAAACTCCATCCAACAGCTGAAGATCCACGGTCCATTTTGAAGCCTTCATCCTCCAATGAATTGAAGAAGCAAGCAACCAACAAGATAGATCAAGGGGGAGGCTATCAAGGCAAGAAGAAGGCTACTACAACTCTCATAAACATACTCCATCTAGTAAGTTCTTCATCCAACTGGAGTCATTCTAGCACCATCTGAAGCCAAGGAACTTCCGATCAAGAGAAGAAGCAATTCAAGAGTTTCAAGAAGAGATCAAAGGAAGGTCGTTCAAGTGAAAAAGGAAGAGTACTGTAGCCGTGAACAGTACTCCGTGCAAGAAGATCTACATCAAATATAAGGCCATTCAAGCCGAGTCTCAAGTCACTTAAGTGAAGAAGGAATCAACGCAAACATCCGGAGCATACACTAAGGGGGAGCCTAAATCAAGAGCATTCTAAATTGTGCCTCATTATGTTTCAAGTTCATATTTGTGTTTTGTATAAACTGTGAACTTGTGTGTGTGTGGATCGTTGTTAGATCCGTGGTCGTGTGTGGTCGTCATGTTCCATTCGTGTGTGCGTAGGTATTCTTAGATCTACGTGTGTGTGGTGTTTTATCCAGATCTTAGTGTTTGTGTGTGTGGAGTGCTGCACTTGTCGCAGCATATGTGTGTCTTATTGATCCGCTTGTTGGATCGTGTTGGAGACCTCGTCTCCATGTGTGTGTATGTGTTGGGGTGCGTCCCCGTGTGTGTGGGCAGGCGTCGTTCTGCGTGTGTGGTTGGAGCGTCATCTCCGTTTGGGGATTTATCCCCGAGTGAAGCCTCACCGAGTTTGGTGAGGGGTGGACGTAGGATTGCCGTCGTTGCATCCGAACCACCTTAAAAACCGTTGTGCATTGTGCTTGTATTGTGTGGTTTGCTCCATTTCCTCTATCTACATTCTACATAAACGTTAGTTTAAATTGTTGTTCTGGATTTATCTTCGTTTATCTTGCATAATCTATATCTTATCATATAAAGTTTGATAAATCTAATTAGTGTTCAAATAGCTTTGAATCTCCTAACTAGCTTTGTATCACATATTTTATAAAAGGCCAAAAGTTTTCTTAAAATTGGTAAACACCCAATTCACCCCCCCTCTTGGGTGTCATTGATCGCGGGACTTCAATAACGCCATCGGCCCTTCATAACAAGGAACCGAAGGCTCTGTCAGTAGAAGGTCCCGATCACCCGACACGGGTTCGGCTTCTCGCTATATTGGGTCCGTTAACGGCTGAATGATCATGCAGTTAGGGCGGAATTATTTAGGATGCCATACCATCCCGCAACTTCGAGCATGAGTCGGGTTGGGCCAGAAGCACATATCGCAGTGCCGAGTGCCGTGTCGGCAGAAGACCCGCATGCTCAAGCCAAACACACATGAAGTTCCGATTGAGGCCATTCATCATTCTGAGAGCTCCGTCAACGCCCCGTCAAGGTTACAAGGACCATGGCTAGAGGAAGAGTCTATGGGGGCTTTCGGAACCATCCCCGGACCCATCAGCTAGCCCGCGTCGAGCGAACAAGCTAAACTGGTGCACAAAAGGTCACCGGTGCCCCTTTATCCAGCGCCACAAAAGCCGGCGTGCAAAAGTGATTGGGGGACATTTGTCCCCGGCGCCACTAAATCCGGCACGCCCTTCGTGGCTCCGGATTAGCGGGTTGTTATAAAAGTAACACTCGTTCGACCAATTAAAGAAGAGAGACAGCAGAAGGGAGAAGGAGCTCGAGGCTACCAATCAAAGTGAGGAGTGTGAGGGTTCTTGGGGAGGAAGCATCTTCGCCTGAGAGGGTTCCTGCCGCCGCCGCTCTGTTCTTCCTGAAGTCTTCGGCGTCGAAGAAGAAGATCCTCTATTTCGTCGTCCGTCTAGGTGGGTCGTCGTGGTTTCCGGCCGATCTCCCTTCGCTTGGTTTTCCCCTCTATTATAATGTAAATGGGAGGGGGGAGAGGCGATGACATGAGCCTACTTTCCCCTTCACCATCTCTGTTACTCACTACCCCTCCCTGCAACCTCTTCTTTTACTCGATGTTAACGACGACCGAGCGACAATGCCGGCGTCGATGTATGCAATTTGTATACTTTTCCTTATTCGTGGAATGAATTTCGTGCACGACTACACTAATGAGGCAGGGGGATTAACATTTTTTCCCCATCTCTGCATCATCTCTTCTTCCCCCCCCCCTGCGTTTTCTTCTTGTGGCCAGTGAGACGGTGCCGTGCAATAGTGTCGGCGCCGGAATGGGTGATATGCATATGTGCATCCCTACTTACTGTGCTTAAAAAGGATGAATGAACTGTGGTTGTGCTCGGTGCCATTTCCATATTCCCCAGTTGCTCATCTTCCCCCTGTCCGTGCTTTAATCTCTTCATAGTGTAAATGGTTTCCGTACCCATCTTCTCTGACGCCGGACACACGCCCTGGGATACCATGGGCTACAGCAATATCCCCTCTCCGTGGGGTTCTTTTTCGTTAGAATGTTGAGGGTTTCACCGCCGGAGATGTGTGCACGTATGTCTTACTGGTCGACCCTGGGGCCCTCCTCTAGCCCCCCTTCTATTCCTGATCATGAACAGAGGGAAATGAGGCCGCCCCTATAAGCTTAATGCTTGGTATCTCTGCACCATCGTCTTCTGAGCGCTAGCTCTATAATCACCCTATTAACTTGCTAATCCATATATATATATATATATATATATATATATATATCATGATCAGTCTGCTAACTGAGTATGAGTTGCATCCGCATCGTGTACCGTTCTTTCAAAGAGATTTGGTGACCGGGGAGAGGAAAACATCCCCCACTGTTCCATTGTGATGACACTCTGTCCACAAGGGACCGTCTAGCAGTGATGAATCTCCTATGGATTAATGAGTGAACAGTAAACGGGTTAATCCCGACACCTCAAATCCATAGCCCTTAGTGGGCCTTGTGGTGGCCGTGAGATGGGTGCCCCTCGTAGGCTGGCCCTTGGGGTTTTCCCTCTCTATCGGTCATCCCGACTTGGACGTGGTATCGACTCGGGTCGCGTGCCCCTCGTAGGCTATCCCTCGGCATCTTCGCTCCCACTATGAGTCGCGCTATCCGTCTACTCTCCACCCACGTACTTGGTGCCCCTAGTATGCTAGCCCTCGGGGTTTTCCTATCCGTTCGGGTTTTCCAGCCGCCGTTGTGCCACCCGGCCCTTAGAGGTTTACTCCGTCACGTGAGTACTTCCTCGCTTCTCCCTGACAATCCTCCGGGATGGGGAGATGCTGCCAGATTTTCAGCGCGAATAAGTTAATAAACCATTTAATAATCTTAAACTTAATAAACTTGCCTTGTTCAGAAAGATCGCCGCGCTCGAGTACGAACCTCGCGTGAGCCTATGGCTTGACTTCCGGACGGCCCGGGACCGATCCGATGAATGACTGACTCAATAAACTTCCAAAATCTTCCAAAATGTTTTAATAAGTCTAAAAATAAACCAATAAAACCTTAATTTCCGTGAAGGGGGCTAAATCGGCGCCGTCGATACCCGGCGCGCCTTAATACAGCGCGCCCTATTTCGGCGTGCCATCAAAGGGGCGTGCCGTTTTAACCCATTCCCCCTATACCTACGGCTGGTGGCGCCGTTTTAAGCCTTTACCCACGCTTGGATCGTGCCGTTTAATCTTTTAGCTATGCGTGCCGCGCCGGTTTCATTCTAAATCGCGTCGTCGTGCCGTTTCAATCCTCTCCTCGCCTCCGGGGTGATTTCCAATGCTAATAATAGAATCAAATAAACCATGTAATCAATAAATTGGGTGAACTGGTTTGTCTAAACCTGAATCGGCTAATTCCATAGCTTCATTATCATGTTTTAGGCTAAGCATTCATGCCGCATCAATGTATGCTTGAGTGCACGGGCCCTTGGTATATCAAATGACATTAGCAGAAAGCCAGGCAACACTCGATGGGAAGCTCTTGACATGCGTGATGGCGGTCTTCGGACCTATATTCTCCGTCACGTATTGAGGGTTCCGCCCTAATGAACCGTGCATGGTATATCACAATATCTTGCATGATCATTCGCATCCTTTACAGTCTTTATTCCGGCCTCGACAGCCCATTATCTCGGCAATTAATCAAAGGTTTTCCCTCCTCGTGGGAGATATAATTAACGGCATAGCCTTTATGGTATGGCGGATTGCTGGTCCCGACTGAATCTCACTCTCGCCAGACACGGGTCAGGATGAGCACACAATAAACTTGTCACTTACGTGACTGGCACGCCTGCGCAGTCAATCAGTCAGTTAATTATCGGTTAATGAATTGGTTGATCGACGAGTGAATAAATCAAATAAACCCAATAAATCCCATCAAAATAGTCTGGCACGCCCGGTAGGAATAATAATTTAAATAATATCGCAAACATCTCCCTTAGCCATCAAATAGATCTTTCCTTCACTCCCTTCCTTAGAGGTTCATTCTTCTTCTTCATCCTCCTCCTCGTCACTCTAGGTGCTCACCATTGCCTTAGCCCGTTTTCCTTTCCATTTGGGTTGAGTTTTCCTTATGACTTCTGGGCATTCGGACTTGACATGCCCAGGCTTCCTGCAATGATAACATGAAAGCTTGTCAATTTTCTTAAAATTTTCATACTTAAACTTGGAAGATATTTTTACCTGTGGCCTTTTCTTCATAAGGCCATTACCTTCCCTTCTCAAAAATTTTCTGAACTTCCTGGTTAACATGGCAAATTCTTCACAATCCTCCTCAGTACTGGATGACTCGCACTCACTAGAGGATCCTTGATTTGATGGAGTGGCCTTCAATGCGAGAGGCTTCTTTTTCTTCACCTCTTCCTCACTTCTTTTCAAGTCAATTTCATAGGTCATCAAAGACCCTATCAGCTCATCCACCGTAGTGGTAGCTATGTTCCTGGATTCTTCAACAACCGTTGCCTTGGTGTGCCAAATGGGAGTGAGGGATCTGAGTATTTTCCTAACTAACTCATACTCGGTATAAACCTTCCCTAAACTTTTAAGACCATTGGTCAGTTGTGTAAGTCTACCATACATTTCGCTAATGGTCTCGTCATGTTTCATTCTGAAGGCTTCATATTCAGAAATAAGCATGTTAGTCTTTGTTTCCCTTACCTCATGGGTACCTTCGTAGATTACCTCAAGGCGATCCCACATCTCTTTTTCCGTTGAGCAAGATGAAATCCTTGAATATTCGGTCAGGTGCAGGGAGCATTGCATAATGTTCATGGCCTGCCAGTTTATAGTTGCTCTTCTGATTTGTTCTCTTGTGAACGCATCTTCATCTTCAGGAAGCTGGTAAGGACCTCTGCTCACCACTCTCCACACTTCGTGGTCTTGAGCCCGTAAAAAGACTTGCATGTGATATTTCCAATAACTATAGTCAATCCCTGTAAAATAAGGTGGCCTATTAACAGAGTGGCATTCAGCCATTAGCCCTTTAGACTCCATTCCACTGAATCTCTCCGGGTTGTAAGACCCACAACAGGAGAGCCTAGCTCTGATACCACGTGTTGATACAGCGGAATAGATAATCTAGAGGGGGGTGAATAGATTATCACCCACTTTTTGAGTTATCAATATGAAAGGCTAGACAGACTAGAACTGAAAATGAAAGATGAAATGCAAGATATGTGATATGAGTAGAACAGCCATATGCATTCATCTAACAGAGCAGATCAAGCAGAGAAGAACAATCAAACCACGAAAGGGGACATGATTTTTTAGGTGATTCGATCTCAATCTTGAGACCGACGTCCACCCCCCACTAAACCAGTGAGGCTTCCTGTTGCCACACAGCGTGAAAAGAACAACAATTCCTCTACAGACCACTGAGCCTCACAACTTGCTCTGTTGAGCCTCACAGCTTGCTTCCGAGGAACAGATCCTCTAAGCCGCTACCATACAGCTTGAGGAAAGGGCACACAGGGCCCAACACCACAGATCTGAGACAGCTTCTTAGTCTGTCTTCCTACACACAGGGTAGGGATGATTCAAAATGTTCTAGATACAAGACCAAAGAGAACATCAAAATGCTGAAGAAGCACACAAGATATTATCAACAAGACACAGGTCAGATGGTTCTTGTCTACAGACTGGAAGACGTCCTTGATGCTTCCAGATTGGTGACCTACTCTCCAGATAGCGTTGGTTGCTGATGGACGAAGCTTCTTCTTCTTCTTCGTTGGGAGCTGGAGATGGGTCTTCCCTCACTCACTAATGAGCTAAGGATGGTGGAGAGTTTTTCGCTTCCTTGAGCTTGCCTGACTGGGAGGAAGGGCTCGACTCTTCTATATTCTCTTACTCTCTCACTCTTCTCTTCTGCCACTTCTTCTCTCTTTTATCTCTGGATTGGGGGCTCCTGCTTTCTCTCCAAGCATTATGTCTCGTTCACCCTTCTCTCATGCTCTTCATGCACACTCCACACGCCCGAATAAAAGAAAAGGGATCAAACATCCTCGTGGGGTCCCTTTGTTGATCATGCCAAAGGCAGGGAATAATTCTCTCTGAAAAGGTGCTTCGAGAAGCTACCACCTCGTACGGCCAAGATCACCGATCATTGCACACGGATTTAGGACCCAACAGGGTATCCAGTAAGTATCCGGAAGGGTTCGAGACTGATAGTGGCTACCTGGGTGTTTGCAACTGGAACTAGCAATTTGTTACCGTAACTTAGCTATTTTTAACCCTTGGCTTCTATTTGTTCCCCTTGCAAAGCCATTTTTCACCCTTACCATCCATAAGTCGTCGCCTTCTTCCACCTCACAAAAGTGTTGGCTTCTGCGAACTAGAGACGGCTTCACACGAATAGAGAAAGGCTTGGATGCTTCAAAATAAGCTAGTTGTCTGCCTTAACAAATTGTTTTTCACCCTTGGTCTTCATTTGTCCCCCTTAGTGATCGTTTGTCTCTCTCTTGATCTTCATTGTTCTGCTCTCTTTCGGAACAGTAATCGAGTCCACTCTATTTGCACTTTGGAGCTGACTCTCCTTCTTTCAGATTCTTCTTCTTCTCATTTATCAGCTCTAACGAGCTATATTTCACTGTTAATGCCCATTTATCTGCCTTGCCCATGCATTTGTCACCTTTAACTCACATTTGTCATTACTGTTCGCTTTTGCTGCTTCCGCTAGATTCCATCACCATCGAAGACCATTAGAACTAGAGATGATTCCCTTTTCTTGATCTTGGATAGGGTTAATCATAGTTGTCCAAGACTTAAAGAGGCTATGGATTCAAGATAACAGGGTTAGAAAACCCATACATTGTTAATTCCTTTGAATCTATTTGACCGTTCTTCATTCTTCAATGCAATGAGCCATTTGTCAAGTCTAACAAGCTATTTTTCACTGTTATTGGCCATTTGTTAGCTCGACCAAGATATTTGTCACCCTTATCGCTCGTTAGCTGTCACCCTTGCTTCTTCTTTCATCCTGTGAGGTTGGCACCCTGGATGCGTCGACACCACTAGAGCACTGCGTTGACGCTGCCTTTATGCTTTTCAAAGCTTTCATCACTGTCACTTATTTTTCACCTTTACCAAGTCATTTGTTAGCCTTATCTTCTATTTGTCACCACAGACCAGCTATTTGTCACCACTATGCAGCTGGGAGCCGTCGCTTTTGACCTTTTATCTTTGCTTTGCGAGCCGTCGCCTTGTGTCCTATTTGTCGCCACTAACTGCCTATTTGTCACAGCTATCTTCTATTTTTCATCACTACTGACCTATTTGTTAGCCTTGTTATCCATTCATTCCATTGTAGCTTTTCTTCATCGTTGAAGCTCATCTGTCAGTCGATAGCTTCTATTTGACTCCATTGACTTTTTCAGCTGACCAAGTCTTCTGGTAAACGTTTGTGTTGACTTCAGTTTGTGTTAACTTCAGCTTGTGTTGACTTATTTGTCTACCTTGACTTCTTCAGCGGATAGGGTCTTCTGGCGAACTTTTGTGTTGACTCCAGGGTCTGACTGTGTTAACTCTGGGGCTTGGAACATACTTCCCTTGTATGATAGGTGTCCTTGACTGGGTTTGACCTTTGACTGGCTCAATTTGACTAAATTTGAAGTTGAGCTTGAATGAAGTCGACTTGGCCTCCATCTGAAGTCGACTAGGCTTCATCTTTTCTTCAGCCTTCAACCCTCTCATTCATTCTTCCCCTCATCACTTATTTTTCACCAGTGTAGAGCCATTTGTCACCCTTGTGGCTTATTTGTCACCCGTAAGCAGCTATTTGTCACCCTTAATCTTTTCTACTAGCGGATGAGCTCAAGTCGACTCTTTTGGCTTCTAAAGTCGACTTTGTCTTCATAAAGCTTCATCAAATCTTCAAAACTATTCTACTGAGCTTGAATATACCTTCTGCTACCTTCTGCTCTTGCTTGATCTGAACTGTGGTTCTGTCTACTAATCTGTTCAACATGTTCTTCACACAGTTCAAGGATATCATGTATTAACATTATCAAACAACCATTGACTGCATTAAAAGCATATGACACTCAAGTATTCAAGCATTGACATTATCAAAAGCAAATGAGTCTCAAAGATTTACAAGGGATATGTTTTTCAAGGATGAAAAGCACATGAAGCTCAATAATGAAAAACGCATGAATCTCAAGGATGAGTCATGCGTTGGCATCATCAAAATACAGGGACACAACAATCTCCCCATTTTTGATGATGGCAACACTATGAGTCATGATGATTAAATTTAGACAAATTAATATGAACAAATGGAGACAGTTCATTCAAAGTATGCACAAGCCCAATCAAAAGCATCCATCTGCATTTTCTAATGGGTTTTGCCTCTTGTGTTGTCTTTGTTTCGCAGGAAAGCATGAAAAGTGAGGCCCTTAACTTCTAGCCGGTTGGAAGGCGAGGAGAGGTAATCCACATTGTCCCCGCATCCTTTATATTGAGCGCGGTCATCTTCTTTTTCCAAGGTACACAACGCGCACATAGTCTTCTTTCACATTCTTTGGCGTTGTCTTTCCTTGGTGGAAATCACGGTATTCCTATATATCTTTTGTCACTTTTTTGTTGTTGTATGATCATGCTATCATGTTTACATAGTCGCATGCTCATGATGTTCACTTGATTGGCACATTATGTTATCACTCATGCACATATGCTTGTTCATGTGACTTGTGACGCCACGTTCCATATTTCTACACCCACAGCTGCCACTTATTTTTCACCTTTACCAAGTCATTTGTTAGCCTTATCTTCTATTTGTCACCACAGACCAGCTATTTGTCACCACTATTCAGCTGGGAGCCGTCGCTTTTGACCTTTTATCTCTGCTTTGCGAGCCGTCTCCTTGTGACCTATTTGTCACCACTAACTACCTATTTGTCACCACTATCTTCTATTTTTCATCACTACTGACCTATTTGTCAGCCTTGTTATCCATTCATTCCATTATAGCTTTTCTTCATCGTTGAAGCTCATCTGTCAGTCGATATCTTCTATTTGACTCCATTGACTTTTTCAGCTAACCAAGTCTTCTGGTAAACGTTTGTGTTGACTTCAACTTGTGTTAACTTCAGCTTGTGTTGACTTATTTATCTACCTTGACTTCTTCAGCGGATAGGGTCTTCTGGCAAACTTTTGCGTTGACTCCAGGGTCTGACTGTGTTAACTCTGGGGCTTGGAACATACTTCCCTTGTATGATAGGTGTCCTTGACTGGGTTTGACCTTTGACTGGCTCAATTTGACTAAATTTGAAGTTGAGCTTGAACGAAGTCGACTTGGCCTTCATCCGAAGTCGACTAGGCTTCATCTTTTCTTCAGCCTTCAACCCTCTCATTCATTCTTCCCTTCATCACTTATTTTTCACCCGTGTAGAGCCATTTGTCACCCTTGTGGCTTATTTGTCACCCGTAAGTAGCTATTTGTCACCCTTAATCTTTTCTGCTAGCAGGTGAGCTCGAGTCGACTCTTTTGGCTTCTGAAGTCGACTTCGTCTTCATAAAGCTTCATCAAATCTTCAAAACTATTCTACTGAGCTTGAATATACCTTCTGCTACCTTCTGCTCTTGCTTGATCTGAACTGTGGTTCTATCTACTAATCTATTCAACCTGTTCTTCACACAGTTCAAGGATATCATGTATTAACATTATCAAACAGCCATTGACTACATTAAAAGTGTATGAAACTCAAGTATTCAAGCATTGGCATTATCAAAAGCATATGAGTCTCAGAGATTTATAAGGGATATGTTTTTCAAGGATGAAAAGCACATGAAGCTCAAGAATGAAAAACACATGAATCTCAAGGATGAGTCATGGTGTTGGCATCATCAAAATACAGGGACACAATAGTTTTAAGTGTTTCATATGTATTATTCATCAATTATCTTTGTTAACCATTAATTATAGTGCAATGGTGTAAGTTGTGGAAGCTAGGTAACAAGTATTCGTTTACACATTTTATACATGTTGATATTACATATTTTCATCGTGAAAATTTTCAAATTTAGACTCAACTTCGAAATCATCAGACAGGGGCACGTGAGTTTTTAATTTGAATGTTTAAAATTTTAATTTGTTCTCAATGTAATTACATTTGTTGAATTTTTGTTGACATTTCCATGTAATCTTACAGGGGAAAGAAGATTGTCCACATAGCTGAGTTCTCAAAGTCCATTATGGAAAGACATGCACAGGGTCCTCAGACTCATAGTATGGTTGCAATAGACCAAGTGCAGAAGCTACCCTCCCGACCGTGCTCTGCAGAGGTGAAAAGAGTAAAAGATATCTCCACGATTTACACCGCGAGTCAAAGTGCACAATTATTGGATTCTAACGGATTTCAACAATTTTTAGAGTTTGAACGCCACCTCTTTATCTTGTCATTGTACTAAAACTTTCATGTTGTTTGTGTTACAACATTGTGAGCATGTTTAAACTTTGTAGGCACATATTTACTAAAATCCCAAATGATGTGAAGGCCCGCTTTGGGTGTTTGGATTACCTTTGGTATAATGCATGGTTAAATGGTAATTCTCAGAAAGTGTTGTCATGGATAAAGGGCTAGAGTATACTCTCAAAGGCATACACATTTGTGCCAATTGTTTGTTGGTATGTACTCTTCAAGTGTTAACCCTAATAATTTGTTTTAATAGCTATATAATGAATTTGTTTTTATCTCACCACTTTGATGCAGGGGACATTGGAGCCCGCTAATCTTATGCTATCTTGGAGAGGGGTTTACAACAAAGAGAAAGCCATGCATTCTGTACCTAGACTCTCTCCTTTCAGCTGGACCACATCGACATGACAGTGACATTAGGAGGTAATGTAAAGCAATGAACTTTAGATATATGGTCCATATGGTTTAGTTTTTTTAGTCATATGTTATGTTTTTCAGGTCTATGTAATTTGATTACATGGTCCTTATTGTTGCTTGATTTACTCAATTCATGATACAGAAATAGACTTATTTGCTCGATTGTAATAAACTTAGTGGGGATTTACACAAAGGTCAATTTCCTAGGCTAGAAACCTTTGAACATAAGAGGGCCTAGATTCCTAAATTGTTGGCCAGGAGAAATCCACCTCGAAGCAAACCTCACAAGATTTCCAAATCTTTGCACATATGATTAGAGGACGTCAACAGTATGTCCCTACTTTCTTATGAACCAGTGAAGGTATCTTCACATGCCCTGTGGAAGAACAATCAATGCTTTGCACATTGTTATCGTGCGAAACTTCTAAAAAGAGATGACTAAAGCTCATCTTCCATGCCAACGTACTATATCCCAAAGTGTGTAGCTTAAATCCAACAACAGCGGAGTTTTCCAATATCATGCTATCAAAATACAAAACAAAGTTTTGTCTACCATTCCCAATGAAAAACTAGAAAGAGGTGAAAAATCTTCTACCAAACTATCTACTTTGACTTGCATATAGAATTCTACTGAGCTATAGCAATATTTCATGAAAATCCTTAAAAGTGATTTTCAACAGCAACTTTGATATTATATATAAAATTAAGGGATAAAGGGATACGACATCAACAATCTGAGCTGCTAAAAGTGATTTCAACTACAGAATTTAGGCGACAACAGTTGGGAATTCTTATTCATGTCATGTTATATTTTTTAGTTGTATGTAATTTGAATATATGGTCATTATTGTTGCTTGATTTACTCAATATTGTTGGGCTTGTATGTAGGTTTGTCATGGAGATTTACAAGAATGAAGGCAGCGAAGCAACGGAAGATGACATTGCCACCATTCCACTTTATGCACCACAGGTAAGTATCCTACACTTGCATATGTCAATGAGTGGAACATGATACTTGGAATTTTACATATTCTCATATGCAAGTAGATATTATTTTTTACTTTCATTACTCTTAATCTGTCTATAGGTTCCACAACAAAGGAATGGTGAACAATGTGGTTATTTTGTGCTCTATTTCATTCATCTATTCATTGAAGCTGCCCCAGAGAGCTTTTGTTTTGAAGGATATCCATACTTTGTATGTTATCTTATGTATCATTTTATGCAATGTTGAACTCTTCTTCGATGATATAGTAATGTTTGTTCCGTATGATTTTTTTTTACTTTACAGTTGCATGAGGGTTTGTTTAGTGCGACAGATGTGGATACGTTTGAGAACTTGGTCAGCTCTTTCATACGGAGTACAAATGATCAATCTGGATTAAATGACAAGGAGGTGTAGAATATTTAAGTAAAAGACACTGAGGGAATGCTTCAGAAGAAGATTGAAGTAAAAGGCACTAAGGGAAAGCTTGAGAAGAAGATTGAAGTAAAAGACACTAAAGGAATGCTTCAAAAGAAGATTGAAGTAAAAGACACTGATGGAAAGCTTGCGAGCAAAAAGGAGGAACAAACGAAGGTAGAAGCTAATGTTGCAACAAGTTCTACAACAGGGGATACGACGTTATTACACTACTTGTCGCGATGTACATTCCATGGACGACACGCAACGTATTTGTGTTAAGTGGAATATGTTGGGCCAGCCAGTTGGGTTGGGTGGCCATTCATTAAGAACATTCTTAGGCACGCTTGCAAGAAATCCTGAAAAATTACCAATCAATTACTCTAATTGGAGGAAAGTTTCTGACATTCATAAAGAAGATGTATGGAACTACGTACAGGTAATACTATGTTGATAAATTATTTTTATGTTCCTTCAACTCATTCTTTTCTCCAAATTACTCTTATTTGGATATTTGTAATGAATTATGTAATTTTAATTTTTGAATAGAGGAAGTATGATATACCAAAAGAGGCAAGAAAGTGGGTCCTAGAGGACCTTGCAAATAAATGACGCTATTGGAGGTATAGAGTGCACAAACTATATTTCAATAGGAATGAAAAGGCAACCCATCAAGTCTTCCCAAATGCACCACGCATTAATGAGGAACAATGGAAAGGGTCAGTTTCTTTGTGGTCAACTTCACAGTGGCAGGCTTGATTCAAATGCATTGTCCGTATGCTTTGATATTAGCTAACTCTAATTTTCAATTGCTTGCAGAAAAGTAGTGCCATGAACACAAAATGTAAGGTTGCCCAAAAGTGGGTCCATTGTGCTGGGACACGTTCCCTTGCAGAAATTTCTAGGGAGGCGGTTTGTGGTTTATTTGTTAGGGGATTTTATAAGGATCTTTTCTTTTCATTATGTATGTGATACTATTGACACCTCATTTTTGTTTGTTATAGCATGAGAGACATGGGCTGGTCTTAGATCGTGCTGATTTGTTCATCAAAACACACAAACGTAAGGATGGGGCCCCAATAAACGAGGTAGCTGGTCATGTCATTGTAAGTTTATCTTGACATATTGTGCTTATAGAACACATTTTCATATGATTTTTGATGTATGCCATATTGTAAATTCTCTTCACCCATTTTCATTAGGAAAAAATGGCGATATTAAAGAGTTCCCAACCTTCGAGTTCAATCACAAGTGATGCCCATCAAGTTGCTACATGATATGATGTTTACTCCAAAGTTATCGATAAGGATGTTGACACCCGTTTTAGCCCACAAGTTGTGTCATTTCTCGTATTCATCATTTTTGATGCCCCGAATTAGCCATTGTTTTGGAGCTTTCTCGGATGGATTTCAAGCCCATTTTTACCATTTCATATCCTTTGAGTCTTGGAGATCATGATTTCTTAGAGCCCTTAAGCTTATCCTATCAACTTCCATCTTCCAAGTCAACTTACGGCCCATTTAGGCCGACTTCCCTCAAGTAATCGGTTATCTCTCACTGCGCAGTCCTGAAAGTGGTCCTTTTTCATCTTCTTCTGTTCTTCTTTTCAAAAAGTTGTCTTCATTAAAGTTGTTCATCTTTCAAAGATCTACAATTTCTTATTCTATGCTATTGGCTAGTTCTACCCCGATTGTGAGCAATTCACATTTTTCCGGCGTGCTGTGATGTTCACCTATGTCCCAGAATTTTCCTCTCTGTTCTAGCCCCATTTTCTCCCTTTTATAATCATTTTCTCGACTTACTTTCTTCAAAAAAGTTGTTTCTCTCTCACTTATCTACAATTTCTTCTTCTACTACTTTCACTAGTTTTGCCAAGTTTGAGAGATACAGTTCAATTTCCAAAGTCACGCGCAGTCTGCCTAAAATCTTCCTCCATCAGTGTGACGGCCCTACCCTAGACCGCCAGAGTAGTGTGACGGTCCTACGATAGGCCGTCACACCGAAACTTGCCTGAAATCGCCCTGTTCGACCCCTAGAGCGTGGCGGTCCTACCCTAGACCGTCAGAGTCCATGTGACGGTCTAGTATGGGTGTGTTACACCGAAACTTGTCCGAAATCATCTCGTTTGACCCCCGGAGTGTGACGGACCTACCCTAGTCCATTACATAACTCTGACGGTCATACGATAGACCGTTACACACACCTACAAGTCCAATTCGTGCTGGACTCTGCTCCGTTTCTGTGTGTCGTGGCCCTCTTGCGGAGTCCATAACTTCTTGAATTCTACTCCGAATTGAGCGCCGTTTGTTCCTATGGTTTCTCCTTGGTATTATCTTGAATTCAGTCCAAAGAACTCCAAATTTCAATGGCTATCTTGCTCAGAATCACCCTCAAAAGTTGAGAGTTTAGGTGTCCTGGTTCAACTCAAACTCTGCAGATTAAGCTCCGGGGCTCCCTTCCAGAAGCCATATCTTCCAGATCCTTCATCCAAATAGAGTCCCATTTTCTCCTATGACTTATCTTGACTATTAGCTCGAGATTGATCCATAGATCTCGAGATTTGATGGACTCTATCTCTTAAACGCGTGGAGGAAAGTTGGGGGTTTCACCACTTTTCTATAAAAACTGCCCAGTTCGCAGTCGCGAGGGGGGGCTCTTTCTTGGTTCGGGGCGAAGTCATGCTGCAATTCCAACTCACAACTTTGACCCTGGCTTAAAGAGGGAAGTATTAGCTTTCTATTTCATTCTTCTGGGCTTTATTTCATGGTCTATATTCTTATTTCTCTTCCTCTCAAAATCATAAATCATCACAGTTTTCTGCATTTTCTGCTACATATGCGTTTCCGCCCATTTTGCATCATTATTTTCTCTCTATTCTCTCAATCAAATCTCGTGATTTCAAATCTCATGCATGCACAACACACCCACCTATTATTTTCACCCTTCCACAGGGGTTAAAAACCTCCCCCCGGTGAGTTTGCACTCAATTTCTACTCCTATTTTATCACTTCGGGATTGATACTACACATGCATGTTCTAATGGGTTTTTTGTCCTTATCTTGGCTTTGTTTTGCAGGAGAGCATGAATACAACGTGAGGCCCTCTTCCTCTAGCTGGTTGGAGGGAGAGGAGATTTGAATCCACAAAGTTCCCCGCACCCCGTTTCAAGCGCGATCAAGTTTTCTTTCCAAGGTACATGGCGCCGTTCTTTACACTTCTTCATCCTTTGGCGTTGTTAATCCTTGGTGGCGATCACGATTAGTATTTCTCATCCCTTCATCCCCCTTGTCTTTGATTCACTTGTTTATGCATGTATGTATTTAAAGGGGGCGGGATAGGAATCTAATTAAAATAAATCAACAGTTTTTTAGCAATCACGGTGGGACGCAAATGCCCATCACGTTTGTTTTTATGCTCTTTTGTGAGTTGGGTGTGTATATGTGCATGTGTAGGTGATATTTTATCCATTCTTCCACTATTTGGGGCATTTTAAGGGCTCTGGTAGTGTGACGGTCCTATGGTAGACCCTCATGGTCATGTAACGGTCATTTGGTAGACCGTTACAGCTTCTGGCAGTCCTGCGTGCATGCTCACAGGGCAGTGTTCATCGGGACATAACTTTTGATCCCAATGTCTGATTGCACTGATTTTTCTTCTATTGGATAGCCCTTTGTATTGTCTTTCCATCCATATATCATTTACACCATTTGGTTAACCTTTGCATATTCTAATATTGTCCAACTTTTTGAGTTTTGTGCATAAGTTCTGCAGGCAGGCTCAGGGACAGGTTCATAGGTACATCTTTACTCAATAATTTGACTGTCTTCAGGGTGTCCAATTGCATTGATTTTTTTTCCATTGGATAGTCCTTTGTATTGTCTTTCCGTCCATAGCTTATTTGTGTCATTTGGGTCTCATTTGCTTAGTTAAAAACTATCATCATTTTAGCATTTTGTCCATAAAATCTGCATGTGGTCTGCGCACAGGTTCACGGGGGCAACTTTGCTCAGTGATTTAATTGACCTCCCGAGGTCAGATTGATCTGTTCTTGGGCCCGTTGTGCAGACCTTTGTATTGTCTTTCCATCCATATATTATTTGTCTTATTTGGATCAAGTTTGCATAGTTTAATCTAGTCTTGATTTTCTAGTTTTAAGCTAGAATTTACATGCACTCCGGTGCACATAGGGCCATACATTGCATATCATAGTTGCATTTCCTACCTTGGTAAGTGATCCTCTCGCCTCCATATTCCTTGGAGTTGACTAGGTGATCTTATCCGGGACCTCCATAAGTCCCCGTGAGCCGTGGATTTCCACACGGACACCGGGCCGGTTGTACCTTTCCACCCCTTTAGGGTTGCATTTGCATAAGTGTGAGAGAGTTAACCTTAGTCAACCTAAAGTTTGGACCCTATATTGAGGAAATTATTATTAATTCAAATCATTAAAAGGTCTATTAAAATACCTAAAATATTTCCCATCATATCAACTTGTTTCACTTGGGTGAAAACTCTCACATTGCATTGTTTGTGCTGTTTGGGCTTGTCCAAGCCCATTAGTGGTGTTTTGTGTTGCATCCACATGTTTCGTCATTGTTAGGCCCACTTAAGTCAGTCCATTTTGTGGGTTCATTGTCCAGTCCATTGTCCCTTGGACCGTTGTCCATTCGTCTTTGTATTAGTGGGTCAGTCCCTCCTTGTTCTCAAGCCCATTAAGCCCTTGCTTCCCCATTTGTATTGTCCTTGATCTCCTTATATTAAGTCTCCATTTACCCTCATGGAGTATCATTCTAACCCCTTGTATCATTCTTTTTCTCAATCTTCTTCCTATTCCCGCGTGGAATCCTCTTCCCACGAGGGCCCATCTTCCCGTGGTCCCTCTGAGGAACAGGCTAATCTCATGGCCCATATATCAAGCCTTGTTCGCCAAATGGACCCGGCCCAGGGCCAACGTCTTATTGCATCTCATCTTCATGGGCCTCCTTCTCTTAATGGGCCTTCTTCTCTCATTAATGGGCCTCATCATCTTAACGGGCCCCATTCTCCTAATGGGCCTTATTTTTCTAATGGGACTCATTCTTCTTCTCCTTATGCTACCAGCCCAATGGGTCCTTATGCTCATGCTTCTTCCAGGCCCACATATCCTTCCATTCCCAGAATGGGCCCTTCTTCTTCTCAGCCTGGATCCTCTTATCCGGTCCATTATCATCATACTGGTTTGAATTCACATCCTCTTGCTCAAGCTGGCCCATATTCTTCTCGATCTCTTCCTACCCAAGAGATGATTGTTCAAACTCAACGCCAGCTTGATGAGCTTCAACGTCGGATTGATCCTAAATCCTATTTAAGTGTTCCGTTCGCTTTCCGAGGTCTTCGGCTCCCACCTCCATCACAAATTTCCACATATCGTCGTTATAGTGGAGTCGGTGACCCATATGTGCACTTGAAGGAGTTTGTTTATGAGTCGGCCCAATTTCGGCATGACCAATGCTTGATGGCCTATCTATTTGGTATGTCGTTGGAAGGCACGGCTCGGGATTGGTTCTTCTCTCTTCCGCAAGAGCAAGTTGGGAGTTTTCATGCCGTTCAAGAAAAGTTTATTCAACAGTATCAAGACCAGTTTGGGCCCAAGTATTCTATGACGGATCTAGCCCATGAGATGATGAAGCCTGAAGAGGAGTTTTCAACCTTTGCTGACCGCTGGCGTCGCTTGGCCGCGCAAGTCCCATGACACATTCTGGAGGGAGAACAAATCAAGATGCTTATTTCAAATGCAATACTCGAGTACCGCTTTATCTTAACCCTCAACGACATTACCTCCTGGCAACAATTATACAACCGAGCCCGCTTCATTCGCCAACAAATCCAAGATTCCCTTGACCCCGAGTCTCCACCATCCACCTCCACATATCAACCTTCACCCTCCATGTGTCAACCCTACGCTCCCATGAGTCAGCCCGCCATGAGTCAGCCTTCCGCCACATATCCCTCCACGAGCCAACCCCCCTCCTATACATACCTATACGCCTCCGCATATCAACCTTCCATGAGTCAGCCTCCTGCGTCCGCATACCCGTCTCCGTTTTCACCCCCGGTCAAGGTCACACCACATCCCGAGCAGGTGGATGCCGTCTACATACCTCTCCACTCCATTCCACATATGCCTTCACCAAATCCCTCCTCCGCCGGCCAAGCACTATTACCTATGCAACCTCCGCTTCCCTCTCCACAACCTTCTCCACCACCTCATACCCCTCGGCATCTGCCTTGATCAAAGCGGGCTCCTTGTCCTCCATTGCCGGAGTGCTTTACCGACATTTTTAAGGCTTTGATGGCCACTCACGCGTTGTCGCTACCTCTGGTTGTGCCTTGCCGACCCGCGGTCGGGAATATGTTTCAATATTGTGAATATCATCGCCAGCAGGGGCATTTGGTTGAGGATTGTCCCGAGTTCCGAGAGTATATTTATGGCTTGGAAGATCAAAAGAGGATTGATTGGGCCACCATGCATAAAGTTATTTTGGATCTCCGCAGCAAGCAGCAGCAACAAGAAGCGCCGCCTAAGCAGTCGTCTCCGTTACTTCAAGACTAGGGGCACCCCTATGATTCCTCGTCTAGTGCTGCACTTGCTCCGTCACCTACCCCGTTACTTTTGCCATCTCCTATCCAATCTCCGCAACCTAAACAAACCCAAGCCTCCGCTCAGGCCAGTGCCTCCCCTTCTTCTCCCGCCGCCACTACCACTACTTCTATCCGTAACACCACTCGATGCGTTGTGTCGACACATCGACGGTGGACACCACAATCTCCCTCTTCACCCTCTCCACCTCCATGTCCACTACCCCCACTGCCTTCATCACTATCCTCACCATCTCCATTGCCATCACCATCATCTCCATCCCCACCACCAGTGCTTCCATCACCACCTCCATCTCCACCCTCGCCACCATCTCCGCCATCACCTTTGCCCGAGCTTGAGCAAGCCACACCTTTGCCTTTACCTTTACCCTCAGCCACGCCTTCACCTTCGCCTTTGTCGCCACCCAAGCCTATCATCGCCACATCGCCTGCGCCTTCACTTCCCATCACCACTCTCGTTGGAGCCTCCATGCCTTCCAAACCTTCACACATACCACCCAAACATATTCCCTTTACTTCTCCAACCACTTTCACCCCACGGAGCGGGTGTGCGCTTCCTTTGGTGCCCCTTGGGTCTAATCCCCAGGGAGACAATAAGCCAAGTCAGGATGATTCAGTGCCGACCGTGCATTTCAAGATTCAGGATTTTATCTGTCGGATGCCGTTTCACGTCCCGGTGCCTGTTTATTTTAGGGATGATCCACCTTCACTTTCAAAGATGACAGTTGCTAAGAAGAGTTCCCTTGACTTGATGCCAGTTTCTTCTCGAGCAAGGCCGGTGGCAATCTCTTTGCTCACCGAAGAGTTCACTATTGATGTTGTTATTACTCCTCGCTCGATTGCTGTTCAGTTCACTGGCCAAGAAGGGTTCTTTACTCAGATTGTGCTAACCCATACGGCTGCCAAGAGCTTGATGGATCCCTATTCAAGGGGAAATTGGCCGTATCTTCGGCATTTTTCAAGGACATTCTACACTTGTTATGCAATCTTCCTCGGTTTGATGGTATGCCGGCCACATCAACGTCGCGCATTACTCTCCCTCAGTTTCATCCTGCTCTTTTATTAAGGGAGTTGTGCTTCAGGCTTGATTACCAAGTGGAGCTGCCAAATCTCATGCTACTTGTGCCAAGTAATAAAACTCCATGGTTTTTTGATATTCCTCCTTCTAAGGAGTCACTTGCCCAAGAATGTCTGCATATTGCTAGCACTGGGTGTCTAGGGGCAACCGCCCCGATGAAGCTGCATATTCATGGCAGGGTCAGGTCCTCTGCCAGATGGGCCCGTTATTTAAGGAGACACTGTAAAATAAGAGGCCTGAAGGTCCAACCCCGAGCCAAGCAGGTCCATTTCAAGCCATTTTCAGCTAAGAAGAGACGGCGACGTAGGTTCAATAGCCGTCAGTTGTGCATTCAGGGGTCCACCTCTTCCTCCCTTTCTTTTCATTCATCCTTCCTTCTACTCAGTTCCCACACTTGGGTGGTGTACCTTCCTCCATCTGATCCTTTTTCCATCATTTTCTCCTCCTTCCATAGGTCCATGCGTCCCCATTCCTCTCCTTTTTCCTCGGATCCTCCAGATTTTCCCTCCTCTCACAATGCTGGGCCTCGGCCTATGCCCTCTTATCATCCTGATCTCGGGACATCTCCCAGTTCTTCTCCTTCGGTATCCCCGGGTTCTTCTTCTTATTCCCCGACCTTGTCGGGTGTCTATGATTCTCCTTCCCCGACTCTATCGGGTGATCCTCATTCTTCTTCTCCGACCCTGTCGGATGTCTACCATTCTCTTTCTCCGACCATGTCGGATGATTCTTATTCTCCTCTTTCTTCTCACTCCTCTTCACCCTTTCGGGGTCTTCACCCTTTCTCTTGCTGCTTTCGAGTTTTTAGTCTGCCTTGATCCCAGCTAACCTTTGCTTATCTTGTATCTGGTTCCTTGTTATCAAGGTCTCTGTACCTTAACGAGGGAGTTCTAGCCCTCGTCTCTCTACCTTTTTATCCTTATTTCGTCTAGTTTGGTGTCCGCTGCTACTCCGTGTAAGGGAATCTTTGATCCTTTGATATCCTCTCCCTTTCGTCCTGTCAAGCAAGGAATACAAAGTTCATGCTGAACGAAGCTCGATGATCAAGATCGCGTCAAGATGCTACTTCCACACTATGGATTTGCAAGGTATCGTTATTTTGTGCAAGAAAATGTTATCATCGTCATTATCTCTCTTACTCCTGCACACGCTTATAATAACGTTGGTTCCTTACATGGTTTGAGTGACTTTTTGAGTTTGCTTAAAAGTGTCAAAAAGAGTTCACTTCTGCAGCACACTTTAGGCTGGTGATAGCTCCGTGCTGGGAGTCTAGTTCTTTCCCCGATCGTTGAGGGTGACCTTTGAGCATGGGTTTTTCACACACTTCACAGTGAGCCATAGCCGATTCCTCTGAGGCACATCGTTGCTGCTTTGGCCATACTTTGGGTATGTACAAAGGTCTTTTCTCTTCTCTGCTCGGCCAAGTGCAGGGGCAAGAGATTGATGGATGAGATGACCAACCTAGGCGCTCCCTAATACGAGAGAGGTCTCAAATAGGGGCAGTCTTGACCCTCAAAAGTGAGCTTTCATGCTTTATCTGGCCAATAAGGGCTGTCAAATGAAAATCATATATAAATGATGAATCAATGTAAAATTATGAATCAAAAGCATGACAAGAGTGGCAGTATAGTTCCCTGCGGGATGTCATGAGCCCGGTCGCATGCGTGCCTGATAAATATGGGTCTAAAAATCAAAGACACAAAGCCCTGGCACAATAGACCTACTCTTTAAGGGGTAGTGCCCTGAAAGGAAGTCAAGTCCTGATATCTCCCATCCTGCATAAAGCTTGTCTCTAACTTTTCTTCTGCTTCTCCCTCTTAGGCTGGGTTGTATCCCGGGTATGGCCTTAGTAGGGGCACCGCTCTTGAGAGGCAGTTGGTTGTGGTAAGCCACCCTCACATGCACGCCCTGCTCAAGGGAAGTCTTTAATGAGAGGGGAGGGACGGCGATCTCTGGCCAGTAGTTCGAGCATGTCTTTGGGTGCTGCGGATTACTATTCAAAATTCAAAAAAAAATAAGATATTTTCAAAAATCTAAAAAAATGAGATATTGTCAAAAATTCAAAAAAAACTCAAATATTTTCAAAATCGAAAAAACTCAAGAAAATTGAAAAATCTAAAAATATTTATCTTTTATATTTTATTTTGATAATAGATACGTAATCTGTTTGTTAAGTGTGCAAGGTACTCAAGCTTTCCTTGCTCTATATTTTGTTCTATCTGTCTCCTGTCCACATCTTTTATCTGTTCTCTTCATCATTCATGTCTCTCGATCTATTCTGAAGCTTATGTCATTCTCAGCTTTTGTTTGCAATGATCATATTTCTATGAGAGGGCTTTACCTCACGATTATGAACCTGGCGATTCTGCTTCATTCTGATCTTGGGTTTTGATTGAAGGGCGTATGTATTTATGTCTTTTGTTCCGCTGTGTCCTTGTCTCGCCGTGTCTATGTCCCTCCGTGTTGTCCCACACATGTTATTTTGTTCTTCACCACGTGTTGTTAGTTGTCTTGCATATATTGTTAGTCGTCCTTCTATATCTCGTGTGCTGTCCCAACCGTATGTTGTCTCACTGCATTGTTGTCTTGTCCCCCACGTTCATCTTACATACGTGTGGTTTTTTCATGCCATTGCATATGTGCTTGTTCGTCTTGTTGTGTTGTTTTTCATTCGTTTGATCATTATGTTATGTTGTGTTGTCAGTCGTTCAGTTGAGCGTTATCTTATCGTCGTTATGTTCGTGCTTGTTTATCATGGTCATTTATATTGTTGTTGTCCTATTTAAAAATTCATAAAAATCAGAAATCAGAAATCCAAAAAATGCCGTGTCGCTTGACAGGTAAGTCAGGTATGGCTCTCGATCCCTTCTCATTGTTACATTACTATATGGTATCTATGCTATTATAGCCTCTCAAGGACCGACTGGTTACCCGTGTGTTCTAGGATCTGATGTTCCCCTTTAACAAAAACGATGATGATCTAGGAACATACGGTTAATCGTTGGATAGGCCGCTCGGTTGAGTCGGGTGGGGGATGATGGACTCTGTCTCGTACGTCGTGGTTGCAAGAAGACTCTTGACCCCGTCTTGGCTCGGTCTAGCAATATTATCCTTGAGCACTTTCTATTTTATCTTTCTTTGTATTCATTTTAATGATTTCTTTATTTTAGCCCAGCATGCATCATGTCATTTTGAGCATTCATGCCTCGTGATCCGTTCAAGGTTTCTCCCCAGCAATGGTTAATCACACCTCAGTTCTCTTCGATAAGAGATTTCTCATTCCACTCTGAATTCAAACAATTTCTCTGATCATGCCGCTTGGTCTGGTTGGCTAGCGTGATTCCTATCTGGGTTTTATCTCAGTCTTATCTCTCCTTTTCTAGCTCCTATGCTGTGTTCTTTCCGATCCCCTCATTGTCCGTGGATTGTGTCCCCGATGAGATTGGTCGTGTTTCCTTTTCCTTTCTTAGTTTAGTTCTCCAGACATGTCTCATCCTTGTCAATCATTCCTTGTAGTTAGTTTGGCATTTTCAGAAGAATTCTTGTCGCTTGTTGGTTGTGACGGGTGTCTTTTTACCTTGATGTCCGCTTTTCAGTTCTCTCCGCTTCATCTCCGCTTCATCTCCATTTCACATCGCTATCACTTTTGCTCCATCTCATTTCCATTTCGTCTCCACGCCACTTTCGCTCGTTCCCTTGCAAAGCGGACATCAAGGAGGGGCATCTGTTGACACCCGTTTTAGCCCACAAGTTATGTCATTTCTCTTATTCATCATTTTTGATGCCCCGAATTAGCCATTGTTTTGGAACTTTCTCGGATGGATTTCAAGCCCATTTTTACCATTTCATATCCTTTGAGTCTTGGAGATCATGATTTCCTAGAGCCCTTGAGCTTATCCTATCAACTTCCGGCCTCCAAGTCAACTTCCGGCCCATTTAGGCCGGCTTCCCTCAAGTAATCGGCTCTCTCTCACTATGCAGTCCTGAAAGTGATCCTTTTTCATCTCCTTATGTTCCTCTTTTCAAAAAGTTGTCTTCATTAAAGTTGCTTATCTTTCACAGATCTACAATTTCTTCTTCTACACCGTTGGCCAGTTCTGCCCCTATTGTGATCTATTCACATTTTTCCAGCGTGCTATGCTGCTCACCTATGTCCCAGAATTATACTCTCTGTTCTAGCCCCATTTTCTCCCTCTTATAATCATTTTCTTGACTTACTTTTTTCATAACAGTTGTTCCTCTCTCACTTATCTACAATTTCTTCTTCTACCACTTTTGCTAGTTCTACCTTGTTTGAGAGATACGCTTCAATTTCCAAAGTCACGCGCAGTCTGCCCAAAATCTTCCTCCATCAGTGTGACGACCCTACCCTAGACCGCCAGAGTAGTGTGATGGTCCTACGATAGACCGTCACACCGAAACTTGCCCGAAATCACCCTGTTCAACCCCTAGAGCGTGGCGGTCCTACCCTAGACCGTCAGAGTCCATGTGACGGTCTAGTATGGGTGCGTTACACCGAAACTTGTCTGAAATCGTCCCGTTTGACCCCCAGAGTGTGACGGACCTACCCTAGTCTGTTACATAACTCTGACGGTCGTACGATATACCGTTACACACACCTGAGAGTCCAATTCGTGCTGGACTCTGCTCCGTTTCTGTGCATCGTGGCCCTCTTGCGGAGTCCATAACTTCTTGAAATCTACTCCGAATTGAGCGCCATTTGTTCCTATGGTTTCTCCTTGGTATTATCTTGAATTCAGTCCAAAGAACTCCAAATTTCAATGGCTATCTTGCTCAGAATCATGCTCAAAAGTTGAGAGTTTAGGTGTCCTGGTTAAACTCAAACTCTGCAGATTAAGCTCCGGGTCTCCCTTCCAGAAGCCATATCTTCCAGATCCTTCATCCAAATAAAGTCTCATTTTCTCCTATGACTTATCTTGACTATTATCTTGAGATTGATCCATAGATCTCAAGATTTGATATACTCTATCTCTTAAACTCATGGAGGAAAGTTGGGGGTTTCACCACTTTTCTATAAAAACTGCCCAGTTCGCAGTCGCGAGGGGGGCTCTTTCTTGGTTTGGGGCGAAGCCATGCTGCAATTCCAACTCACAACTTCGACCCTGGCTTAAAGAGGGAAGTATTAGCTTTCTATTTCATCTTTCTGGGCTTTATTTCATGGTCTATATTCTTAGTTCTATTCCTCTCAAAATCATAAATCATCACAGTTTTCTGCATTTTCTGCTACATATGCGTTTCCCCCCCGTTTTGCATCATTGTTTTCTCTCTATTCTCTCAATCAAATCTCTTGATTTCAAATCTCATGCATGCACAACACACCCACCTATTATTTCCACCCTTCCACAGGGGTTAAAAACCTCCCCCGGTGAGTTTGCACTCAATTTATACTCCTATTTTATCACTTCGGGATTGATACTACACATGCATGTTCTAATGGGTTTTTTATCCTTGTCTTGGCTTTGTTTTGCAGGGGAGCATGAATACAATGTGAGGCCCTCTTCCTCTAGCCGGCTGGAGGGAGAGGAGGTTTGAATCCACAAAGTTCCCCGCACCCCGTTTCAAGCGCGATCAAGTTTTTTTTCCAAGGTACACGGCGCCGTTCTTTACACTTCTTCATCCTTTGGCGTTGTTAATCCTTGGTGGCGATCACGGTTAGTATTTCTCATCCCTTCATCCCACTTGTCTTTGATTCACTTGTTTATGCATGTATGTATTTAAAGGGGGCGTGATAGGAATCTAATTAAAACAAATCAACAAAGGAGAGGTGTCATGCCCCAAGATATATGTACAGCGAAAGAATATTGGGAACGTGAACAGTCGGCAAAACGTCTCAAGCTAGCAATATAAGCAGAGCGCAATTTATTCACCATAAGAAGAATGAACATAATGAGATATACTCCAAAATTCCCCTTTTATTGGATAAAAATCAAAGTTTTACAATAAAGACTTAGACTTGACTCTTTGATAAACTTGACCCAATAAAAAGGAAAATTACATGGCATGACTTAATAAAGTAAAAAATTACATGATATGACTCCAAACTAATGTAAGGACTTATGACACTCTAAGTCTTCTCTCGGGCCTTTACTCATCACTCTCGGACCCATCATCGGAATACCCGGAATCCAATCCACTAGAGTTTTCTGAAAAGATTAGAAAGTAGGGTAATGAATATACTTTCCCAGTAGGTATCTTCGTATCAACATGAAGGCAATGTTTAAATGATTAACATTTTTGCTCTAAAAAGTAAGATAAAGGAAAAAGGCAATAAATCACGCGTACAGAACTAAGGTAACACATCTAACATGATGTGATCAAGAGATGAGATATGAAGTGATATACGAGCATGACCAAGCAAGAATATGATATGGCCTTTCATGTAACAAGAACGCACTTTCATGTAACGAGAATGCACTTTCACTTTTCATAACCATAATGGCTATGCACTAGAATATCATGTAACAAACATGTAATAATTTCATGATGAGCCTCGTGGATCTTCACTCGTTCATAAAAAAGTACTCCCGGTGCAATGCGACGCCAGTGTTCATCATACCCCATGGTTTATTAGTATGTTTCTGGCAATCAGCCGAGGGGGCTAGTGTCGAGCCCTTGGACACAATCAGTGCCTGATCTGCATCTTCACGTTATAAATCAAGCTACTTCCACGAGTATAATAATAAAGTTCTGCCAATAATGTAACAAGTTCAAGCAATAGCTTTATGATAACAATACCAAGGTAAGAACATACCAAATATGAAACATGAGATCAAGGATGATTTAATGACAAGCTTATGCCACGGGAGGAATTTGGCAGCACAATGGCACATTCTTTAGACTTTGATAATTCATTAATAACTTATTGAATAAGGTGTTAAGTTCTAGACAATCAATAGGCCATCTAGGAACATTGAAAAATCAACCCTTTGGTCAACCTCGGGTTAAGAATAGTTGAGATAGGAAATGGTCATGTCCGGGTCGTTGCTTGAAATAGCGGTCACAGCATGGCCGCAACCAGAAGGTGGCGGCCCTTGGATGGCCGCAATCAGGTAGAGTCGAAGCCAGAGAAAGAAAGAGTCGACACGCTGGAATTCTGGCAAAAAAACAATCACAGGATGGCCGCTACTTGAAAGTGGCAGTCTCCTGAGGGCTGCTACTAGCCAGGACACAGAAAAACGTCGGTCAAGTGAGTGCTTTCTAGACAAATGGGCTTTGAGGGTACAACCAGCTCAGCGTCCTAGTGAGAATCTCAGGCTCGCGGAGACTTATGGAGACATTGAAACATGATCCCCTAGTCTAACAGAAGGAATATCCGGCAGAGAGGTTCACAAGTCTAAGAAAGTGTGCCTATAATGTGCAAGTATAACTAATAGTCACATACCGGGGTATGCGCTATGTACTTAATCAGAAAGACACTTAGATGAGAGTGAGACGTATGAAACCACGTTCAAAACACTCATGAAACATGCATCATAAGAAGACATTTAAGTACAATACTATATGATTTTGGTCATGAAATTACCATTATGAAAGTAAAGTTAAAGCATGCAAATCATGAACCTAATCATAGCAGGAACCATGAACATAAGATAGTAACTTCTAACAATTAGAAAATGCCAGAAAATAATAGGGTTAGTGCATGATTGCTATTACGTTCGCTAGGGTTTACATATAAATAAAAGTAGGATACAGAAAACAGATAATGGTCCAAGAACGGTTGCTATAATAAACTAGCGGTCTATCGGGCGACCGCTATCTAATGGTAGCGGTCACAGATGGACCGCCTTCTATCTCTCAAACAGAAGGGTAAAAATAGTTCATGCAAGCCTATGCTAGGGCAATAACTCAGGGAGAAACATGCTAACCAGGTAGTTAAGACATGATAGAATGAAAATAACTCATGGAGATGCATGGGTTTGCATAGATTAAACCAACGTTATCATCTTTCTTTCTTAAAGTGCAGGGATATGCATGCAGTGATATGCTACTTGCGCGATGAAAACAAAACATCAAATTCTCTAAGTACAGTGCATGAAATCACGAGAAAATTGAGGGCTTTTAATCCTAACTTACTGTTTATGCCATTCATGAGATAACCTACCTCTATAACAGGCTCTAGACTTCCAATTTTGGACTGGGAGAACGACCTAGTTTCTGCACATCCTGTTCCAAACTAGTAACTTCTCATCCTTCATTCTCCTTACCCTCTTGACCTATGTTCACGAAATTTGGAGGGTGAGAGGAAGACATATAGGGGAACAATAACTTCTAAAGACTCAACTCGAAATTACCTCGATTAGGGTTCCTAATCTGCTATCTTCCTCGAGAAATCTTACTTGTTCCTGCACACTCTGCAGCGAACCGGTGACTTCCGAGGCTTCTAACTCCTTAAGGGCTTGATCTCCTAATGTGAAATTCGGAGAGGAATTAGTCAATAGTAAAATGAACAAATAGTTCTAAAAGACCAACATAAAATAACGTCTACTTATCGTCGAACCAGGTGAGCCAAAATGAAGGTTCGCGCAGGCCAAAGTTTAGGCCTATTTATAGGGTTTGCCTAGGGTTTAGGAGATTAGAACGAACTAAGAGTCCAATTCTTGGAGTAGAGTTAATTCTCAAGAGTCCTAGATAGCTTCTCACACCAAGTAGCTTCGATCCCAGGCGATTAGGATGAAGAAAATGTAAGTTTTTCATGGCTCTCGCCGTTGCGTCGTCGGAAGAAGGTAGCGGTCGGATTGAGGCCGCTATCTGGAGGTTGAGATCGCGCGATAGACCACGACCTGACGGGGCGTCAGAAAATTTGAATTTCAGTCTAACTCCTCTATGTTTATCCCCTTAATTATCTAATTAAATTGGGGAATTATCTAGGGACGGTTCTAGAATGGAGCTTGGGCTTATTGGGTTTGGAGATTGGTCTATGGGCCTGCTTTAAGTGGGCCAAAGGACTTGGTTATTAATTGGTCTTCCAATCTAATTTAATTAACCCAAAATGCATTTAAAAGCCCTAATAATTCTACTTAATTGCTAATTAATCCCAGAAAAATTCCTAAAATTTTCAGGGGTGTTACAAGAGGTCAAGCCGTGTGCGTGGTGTGGGTACAGGTCCCGCACCATCTTCATTATGGGGGAAAGATACAAAGGAATCTCTTAGGGTGGAGAACAAAATGTTGGTGGATAGGATGAGGGATTTGGAGTCGGCAGTAATAGTAAAGCTAGCAAGGATGGAAGAATTGATAAGAACATCGCAGGTACATATATTACTTGAAATACTTGAAAATACTTTTATTACTTACTAATTTTGGTCCTCATCTCCTTTTAATAGAATGGCAACAACAAGTATGAATCATCTCCACACCTGCATCATCTGCTGCCAGTGCCTATGATGAATTTGGTGCAACATCTGATATGCAAAATGCTAACACCATTGACGATCCAACGAAGGTGAAGATATTATATTGCTACCATAGAATATGTTTCATTTAGTATGCATAAAGTGTCAAGTATCTAGTTTACATCAATTTTTGGGTGTTTGGAATGCAGGGAGCATATGTCCCAACATGTCATGACTCATTTTTAAATTCTGGGAGCACATGCATCCTTCATGTGGTGTGTCATTAGGTTATGGACTCACATAATGTTTAAATAATAACTTTGTGATGCTTATTTTGTATGAAAATACTCACCCAAGTGAATATATTTTGTGTTAAGTTGCAAGGTCGCAAAGTGATCTTGCTAGACCTCAAGGGACAACACGTGGCAGTTGGCATGGTCATGTGCATCAACGAAGAAAAGGTAGTCATGGGTAGAAAAATGGGATCTGTGTATTGTGAAGTCTCTGTGCACTGTGCTCGCCATCCAGACACACCATTGTTTATGAATGATAAGAATAGAAAAAGAATGAAAGATGTTGTTGGGAGTCACATCTTGTGGCTCAAGGACTATGTAAGATCAATTCTAATTATACACTGTCATATCTTTTGATCTTATTTTGAATTAGAGGAAACTTGACTATCATCTTCTCTCTTTTCAAGTGTTGGTCCAGAGGCGATGCTTGTCAGATATCTATTTTTTTGACATCCTTAGTTATTTCTGATGTAACCTTGTGTATCTCCTAGGTGGATTTGAAAGGAAAGACTTTTTGGGCTACTCTATGTCATTCTTATCAGAGAGAGTTAAATACCCTTTTTGGCCTAATATTGCATTGTATGTTATATTTTATCATTGCACACAACACTTGCATGGATGGATGGCTCTCTGCTTTTGATATATGTGATTGACGAATTTGTGTGAATGGTCTCCTACTATTTTTCTCTTTTCCCTTTTGGCTATTTATATAATGCATGCATTGGCTATCATGAAAGTTATCGGTATCATACATTGTGATTTGAAGCCATAAAACATACTCCTTTGTGAAAGGTGAGCGGTATCTATTTTCTTCTTTTGGTTTGGGGGAAGCACCATTTTTCTTAACTACTGGTGTTATATGTGTTTTCATGGCAGGGGATCTGAAGCAAATCTGTGAGAGAGATCTGGGCTTAATTTCACAATGCTGCTTAACCAAGCATGTGTTCTAGATGAGTAAATAGTATCTTGCTAATGTTGCTCTCAAGATTTACTGTTAAGGTTAGTATGATTGTATATTTGGTCTTGAGGTCTTTTTTTTTTGCCCTAGGATTCAGTATGAATCTGTGAAACCAATGGAAGTGAAGAATATCTTTTTTTAATTGATTAAGTCTCTCATTAATTGCATTTTTGTTGATGCAGATATACAGAAATCAATAGATTGACAGTCCAAATCTGCTCATTCTAATTCTGGAAGACTCAAGGCACAGTATGGAGTCTCAAGGTGGGATCCGGGCCTTCAAGAGGCGAGATATCAATATTTTTAAAAGATTCAATATCAGATGGAGCTATGTTGAGTCGACCCCTTGCACTCCTCAGGCAGGTGTGTCGACTCCACAAAGGTGAGACTCAGAGTCGGGGTGCTTGCTTGAGTTGAGTTGGGTCGACTCCATAAGTGGCGGGGTGCAGTTGAGTCGACTCCATAGTGCAGTTGAGTCGACTCCATAAGAGCCGGGGTGCTTGCTTGAGTCGACTCCATATGTCCTGCTCATGAGTCGACTCCATAATTCTAGCTACTATTTATCCATGGATGAAGATTAATTCATTCTTCTAACAAGCTGATTCAATTTACAGAGTAGTGAAGGCATTCATTTAGGGGATGGATATAATAATTTTGGCATAGATTTGTACTTAGATATCAAGCAGTTTTGGAGTAGATGTAATGCCCTTTGTGTTCTAGTAGGCATCCATTTGTGTTCTTTATTCTTAACTTAACACATCTTCACAAATGATCAGGTGGCAAATCCATTTGTTTTAAAGAGTTCCCACTTTAAGGTTGGTTTTTTTTGTATAGTAGTTTGTTGTAGGCATCTTTTCCCATTGCTTGCTTGCTATGGAGATTGGGGATGGAAACTTTTACGTTCTAGTAGGTAAACAATGATCAAAATTTTCATATTGAAAATCCTATAAACATGTGTTTTTGGTGTTATACTTAAGGTGCTTATGTGTATGGCTTTCTGCATAAAGGTGTGACCGCATCTTGTGGTGTGGTAGAGGCCTCAATCAGATATCATATGTCCGTGGGAAGTCTAGGTTCTCATATCATAGGCCCATTTATAGCATTTTTACTGTAGAGGTTAAATCAATTAGCCATAATAGAACAAGGAAGAACATGGGTTGCTCCAGTTCCCAAATTGAGGTGGAGGAACTCCTACCATATTCACATGGCTACACCGAGCTCAGTTTTTTACTGAATGGGAAACTATTTCGATTAGCATGTTTGATTTTTAACTGAAAAGTACTTATACTTTTTTTGGCTAGAGGCACTTCTGTTTTACTTAACAATAACTTGAAATGGCTTCTTCCTTAAGGTCTTCTTTTACAGATAATGACCGTTTTTACAGGTTAACTCCCAGGTGATGAATATGGAGACGAGATATCTAAAATCCCAACTTCAGTCTCCAACTGATGTTATTGACTCGTCCAATGTAATTATGTCTGATTGGAGTTGGATTGTTGAACCCGTGGGGATCTCAAAGAGTAATGCATTCACAAAAGGTGGAGTATTGGAACACATAAGCACAACTGTTGATTCTAGTGACTATTTGTCGTATTCAATTAGGTAGGCAGAGGACCTTTCCTTTTAAAATTAAAATATCTGACTAATGCTTGTTAATATGATTTTTCTCTTCATTTCTTTGATGAGAACTGCTTTCCTTGGGATTCTTGTAGCATGACAATCAATGGGGATGAGCCATTCCTCATGAATAAAACCTAAACTATCTTACATGTACAAACACTGGGCCATGTTTTGCGTGCTTTTGTCAGTGGGCAGCTTGCAGGTGATGTAAATAAAAATCTATATAAGACTTGTGCCTCATGCATGTAAAATGTTGGAAGCAAGCATTTTCAGTATTTTTCTTGGATTCTATCATTACTTTTCTACATTGTGCTTCAGATACTTTAGCTTTCTTAAAAGTAATGTTTTAATTTCAACCAAGAAATCTGATACATTGAACCTAGTATGCTTATACACATTCTACAATGCTTTTACAGGCTCAGGGACTGGTAAACTTACTCTTGAAAAGACAATAACACTTAATCCAGGTTGAAATCACATTGATCTTCTAAGTGCAACTGTGGGCCTTCAGTATGAGAGTTTCAGGGAAAAGTTCCTTACAAATACAATTGTATTATCATTACGTTTTTATATTTCAACTATTGTCTCCGCCTATACATGTAAAGCACATTGAAACAACAGGGTATATTGTGATTATTAGTGTCTCTACATATACATGTTGATATTGATGTGTTGAATGTGAGTTTTTTGTTAATATTGATGTGTTCAATGTGAGATTCATACAGGAAACATTACATGAATGTATACAAGTGTAATATGATTGCACAATGAGTATGTAAAAAAAACAAAAGAACAATATGCCTACGTTTTTTTAATTGAGACTAGTTCTTTTTCCTACGTTTTTAAAATAATGACGCTAATATTTTTTCATACATTTCTTTCACTATGTGGCCAAAAGTAATAACTACATTTTTAGAAATGTAGGTACAGCCTCTTATATGCGTGTGTATACATGTTTTTAACCGACACTTCTATTGGACTATTCCTATACTTTGTCAGCATAGGTATGGGTCGATCTATACCTACGTTTCATGAAAACGTAGGTATAACCTATAGTCATGCGAGCAAGCGCCACGCTTTGAAAGAGTGATAAGCAAACGTAGGTAAAGGATTTACCTACATTTTTTTGACCTATACCTATGTTTTAAAAATGTAGGTAAAAGTTTATTTTCCTGTAGTGGTTGCTTCTCTTTGTTTACTAACCAACAGTCTGACATGATATGACCCAGTTTTTCACAATGATAGCAGCAATAGGAATGTTTTCCTTTGACTGATTTTTTAGTAACTAAATGACATTTTTCAGATATGTTTCTGTTATTTTAAAATCTTCTTGATTTATCAAAAATAGTTCTGCCCTTACATGCACTCAAGTTATCATTTCTCATCACACTACAATCATCCATAACATGTCCATGATGTCCATAGTAAAAATAAGAAATATTTCTTTTTTGGTGGAAAAGAGTGTCTAACAGAAGACTTCTCAACATACACACTAGAGACAGTGAAATTATTTTTCCATTTTTAAACCAGATTTGCTTTCATTTTCTGATTTTTCTTATGTTTTTATCGTTTTGACCGGTAGGCTGATTTGGGGGTGATTTAGAAGTGCTAGCAACATCTGAAGTAGGAACAAAGGAAGTGTACAATTTATTCTCAAAAGATTTTTTATTTACTGGAGTGTAACCAAGCCCTTCTATCTGAAAATTGTATTTAGTCCCCAAGATTTTGTCCAAATTTTCTTTTCCTTTAAGAAATTTTGATAGAGAGTCATTTAAATCTTGAATCTGATTTTCCAAGGTTGAAATATGTAATTCAGAACTAAGAATTTCTTCCTCATGAGCAGCAGGTCTATCACTCAACATACCATTCACAGTTTTGTAACTCTCAATTGCTTACTCTAACACATGCATTTTTTCTAAGTCATTATCAACAATGCATTTTTCTTTTTCATATGCACTTAGTTTATCAATCAGCATTACATTTTGTTCTTTCGATCTTTCATTCTCATCAATTAGTGTCTTGTTCTCAATCAATTCATCGAGCAATTTTTGATCATTTGACATTGATTCTAATTTATCTTTGAGCTCTTTTTCAATTTCTTCAAATTGATTGATCTTGTTAAGCATGGTGTCATTTTCTTTTCTTAAAGAAACAATTTATTCCTTATGCATGTCAATGTCAATCAAGAGACATTCATTTAAGTTTTCAAGTTCTGAACATTTTTCACAAGAGGAGTTATCATGAAGATTGTTTTCAATTTCTTATTTTCAGATTTTATTTTCTTGTATTTTCTCAACAATTCATCATAAGCATCTATTAAATCTTCAAAAGAAATTTCATCAAGTTCAGAGTTTACCTCTTAATTTTCCTCACTTGCATGATCGTTGTTATTTGCCATTAAATATGTATCCTCCATCTTTCCTTCATGAAGTTTGATTAGGCCATCCCATATCTCCTTAGTTGTGCTGCAGGTGAAAACAAAAGGAAATGTATTAGCATCAACTGCGGCCTTTAGAATATTTAAAACTATCATATTATCATCATTCTTCAGCCTATCCTCATCAGACCATTTAGTCTCATCTAGAGGCAAATGATTAGGACCATAAGAAATTAGTCTCTGGAGTTTCGGATCAATAGAATTAATAAACCTACACATTCTACCTAACCAAAGAGTATAATTAGAACCATTAAAAACTGGTGGAGAATTTATTGAAAATTGTTTGGTAGACGAACACATGGCTAAAGTGGCACAAGGATCTACTCTTAGATCGTTAGATCTAGGTAAAACAGAGCCCAAGCTCTGATACCAATTGTTGGGTCCTTTGGTACAACGGTAATCAAGAGGGGGGTGAATTGATTACCCCCTATCACAAAACTAAGTCACTAAAACAAAAATTGAGATGTTAAACCTCAAAGGAAACAGACAGTAGAATTAATTCAAACATTTAAGATCTACTTAAGTAAACTCAAATTCAACAATTATCTGATTGATCAATCTCAGAACCAATGTGTCAAGCACACAATCTACACTCAAGAACACAAATTTGCTAACATCACTCACAATCGACTCACAGTTATTAAGACAGAGTGATATTAACTGTTAGCAACACATCCTTGATGCAAACCAAGGGAAGCGAGATTACCATGGAAATGTTCTTTTATGTGTGTGGAGATATTAAGTAAACAGCAAATGGACAGACTCGCAAGTAGTGATGTGTGTGGGAAAAATGATCGAACACAAGCAATGCACAGTACAGTCACAGACCAGACCGCTGCACACTACAAACAGCTGTAATATAAAATAATCAACCAAATACCTGTGAATGGGGACAAGAGAAATGGATCAATCACATAGGCAATCACACAGTGGCACAACAATTTTTAAGGTGGTTCGGTTCCACTCTTGTGCTAACCTACGTCCACCCCTCACCAAACCTGGTGAGACTTACTACACTGCAACTACAGCAACACACATGGGGACAAGTCCATGTTGGCACTATAAAAAAAATGGGCCAAACCCAATACAAACAAATACAATAGAAGATAGAAGGTGAATGGGCCAAAGGAATGAGAGGCCCATGGACCAAATGCAATAGAAAAAGGGCGCAAGGGGGCGTATGTGCAAATAGAAGAAAGCATGGGGGGCAAAAGGAAAAAGAGAAGAATTTTTCAAAAAAAATGGAAAAAGGAGGAAAATCACAGCATAATTCATCTTGTGTCTGTGTCCCTCCTTGCGATTTCTCCTCCCCTTCCCACGTGCGAGCATTGAATGCATGTTGGCTTCTCCATGCATGCATGCAGAGCTCGCCCATGCCTCCCTTGCTCACGTGTGCTCGAATGCACGGTAGAGGGGTGAGCCCACCCTCTCCGCGGCTGCCACCTCTCGCCTGCTCCACCATAGCTCTACGAGCAAGAAGAATAGCAGTAGTGATAGCAGGGCTAGCAGCAACGGTACAAGCAGTAACAGCAGCCTACGTCATCCCATCCCGCGAACCAACGGTAGGAGCAGCGGCCATGTCAGCAGCAATAGTAGGGACAGCATCAGTAGCAAAAGAGAGAGAGAGAGAGAGAGAGAGAGAGAGAGAGAGAGAGAGAGAGAGAGAGAGAGAGAGAGAGAGAGAGAAGGAGAAAAAGATGTGGAGGTTTCCCTCCGAAACAGGGGCTCCAGCCCCCTATATAAAGAGCACCCCAGCTGGTTGTCTCTCTCTCCGGTTGGCTCTTCTGCTCTCCTTCGGCTGGGTTTCCTCCTCTGAGCTCCCTGCTGCTACTGTTCTATTGTTCCTACTAGCCGGCTCTAGGTGCGACATAGAAGAGAAAGAGAGAGAGCAAAGAGTGAGAGAGCGCCTGCTGGGGATCACTCTCTGCGAGTTCCGAGAGAACCAGGGAATTGGGGGAGTGAGGGAGAAAAGGGAAAAGGCTTAAGAATGGGTGGGTCTTTGTAACCTTTTTCTCCATTACCTAACAAGGCCATTTCCAATGTTTTTTTTTGCATCGTTTTGAATGAATGGAAAGCCATGGGCCCCGGTCCAGATTTCTTTTTCACATGTAGCCCTGCATCCTTCTTTCTGCTCTCCCAGTAGACAGGATGGACGCCCCCCCTTCTTTTAATTTTTAGCAGCCCAGCCATATGGCGATTTAGTTATTACCACGGTGGCCACCGGCCCGGAGTTCACTCCGACCTATGAGTGTGGCCCCGGGTTGCCAACCATCGGAGGTCTAATACATACCTTCTTTGCTTCACCATGAACGTGATTTTCTTCTCAAAATCTCGCCTTAGGACTTGACCAATGCGATGGTCATGGTGCCAATGAGGTGAGAAACATGAGCCTTAGTCCCAGCTTACATGTCCGATAATACTTCTTTACCACTGCTTCTTCTTGAATGGGAGATGCATATAATAGCCTCCATGGAAGGGTCCCGGGTTTGCACAACCCCCATGAGTAGGACTCGGGATTCACGCCCACTAGGGATCCGATTAGGCTACTCCCTTGTTCCTTCCACGCTAACACCTTTTAACGGGTTTCTGAATCGGATACGTCTCTTTGGACCCGTTCATCTCTCGGGGAAACCACGAGGGTGATTTCATGGATGTTGTCGCTTTCATTCGCATCTTTTTATTTCGAGGCCGTCTCAGATTTTATCCATGGGCGCGTACCCAATTAAACCCCCCCCCCCCAAAACACCGGGTCTAGAGGAGGTGCTGTCGAATTTTCATCGGATAATTCAAACGTCGGTAAAAAAAAGGAAGGAAGAACAATAACAGGTGAACTGAATTACAGAATAGCAAAAATGGGTCATTGAATCTAGAGAAAGTCAACCATTATGAGCCCATACGTAGCAAGCACAAAAAAGGGAATGCAGTGCTTAACACGATTTCAGAAAACTGCTAAGAACAAAAAAAATGGAAATGACAAAAAGAAGTGCAAGGAGTGAATGTCTGCACAACAAACTAATGATCCCCCCACGTGACATGCCCATTATTCCTGAGCGATCAAGGCTCTTCCAAAAAATAATAACAATAGCAAAAGCAACAAACTAAAAAACAGGGAGGAAGGCTTTAAAGTTGGTTGCTGGGAGGATCAACCCCATGGGTTGACCCCTCCTTGTGGGGCTTCTGCCGCCCCTGGTGCATATTCCTGCACAGGGGTCGACTCTCTTATCTCGGGGGTTCGACCCCCCCCCCCTTTTGAGATTAGTCAACTCTAAAAAAAAGAGAAAGAAAAAGGAAAGAGAAGAAATGCAATGATGAAGTGAGAATGATGAAAATGATGAAATAAAAGGTAGGGGATGAGAATCTTTAGGCCAAATTAATGATTTTCTGTACACAAGGTGCATGGGCATTCGATGCTCTTCAAACAAAAAAAAATTGAAACAGACTTCAGAGTTTGCTGCTAGAAGGGTCGACCCCTCTTGTAGTCAGTTCTATTCAGGGCCCCCTGTGCAGAAAACTGCACAGGGGTCGACCCTTTCATCTCAGGGGGTCGACCCCCCCTTTTTTTGAGGCCAGTCAGCCTCGTAAGTAAAAAAAGAAAAAAGAAATCATCAGTCAAAAACAAAAGAAGAGAAGAAGGAACACAAAAAAGTGGGGAGATGTGAAGGAACCTAAGGCAAATAACTGTACAGATGCATCTGTTGCTTCAGAAGGTGAATTAGTTAACCAGCAGAACGTGGAGACAGGATAATCAACGTGCTAATCCAGAGGAATATGTTAGTGGATTCTCCCCTCGAAATGACATGCAGAACCCCAAAAAGTTAACAGATAAATCTGATGGCTGGGAAGGGTTGATGCGCTCGACACCCGTCGTTTAAAAATGACGTGCCACAAATTTTAAAATTGATAAAACTGCACTCACTCACTTAAATGATTTTGGGAATACGAATACAGTGGTAAATACGGGTCAATCCCACAAGGAGAAAAATCTTTATAGATCAAGTTGGAAAATATCCTTATGTTTTGAAAACTAATTTTTATCTTTTGAGTGCGATTAACACTAAAGGAAATTAAATTACAACTTTGAATAAGAAGAGAAAAGTGAAGGAAATTTTAGCCAATGGATGAAGAATGCTGTTGTTTCCTCGCCGAGCCTTGGATGAAGATCACTCCGCCTTAGAAGTTGACGCCGTGAGATGACTGGAAGATAACTAACCGCCTTCGGTGTGTGCAGAAATTGTGAAGAGATGGAGATGGATAGAAATAGGAACAAAAATAAGTTGAAAACACAACAGAATTATATTAAAAATAGGGGATTGTAAGGAAGAGAATAACTTAAAATATTTAGGGAATTAGAAGAAGTGGAAGAAATAAAAGTTGTAGAGAATGGAAAGAGGAAGAAGTTTGATGAAGATCACAGAGATAGAAAATAAGAGGAAGATAGTGAAAAACGTGAAAATCAAGATCTATCGGTGCAGATGAACAGTAAAAACGTTAAAGATAGAACATTGAAAAATTATTTATAACTCACAAAAGACGAAGAATTAGAAGAAGTGATAGAAGAATAAAATCTAGATCTATAAAAGAAGAACAACTTTTATGAATAACTCAGAGTGAAAAGAGGATTGGAAATGCTTAAAAATAGAAGAATACTAGAAGATATCACCTCGGATGAACAGTAATCACATAGAACAGAACTTAGAAAAACGGGAAACAACTTTCAAACTAGAAGGAATTAAGAGAAATGATAGAAAGAGAAATTGGAGAACACTTAAAGATGAACAACTTTCGTGAAGACAGTAAAATGAAATGGAGATCAGAATAACAAGTAATGGGACTAAGAAAGGACTAAATGCTTAAAAAGAACATTCATTAAAACAACATCAACTTACAAAGTTTACATCAAAAGCTCTCAAAATAACACCCTCTAACTCTCCTATATAGCTCAACTAAGGCCAATAAGAATGAACTTCAAAAACTCAAAGCAACCCCTTACAACTCTTAGCAACTCTCTCTTAACAACTCTCTTTTCATTACAATAGAAGACCCTTTTATAGGGTTAACACAACCACATTCTCTATGTGAATATCTTGACATTTCTTACCTCTTTTGTTGAAAAACATAACCCATTGCTGCCATTTTTTTGACTCAGAATTGTGTGCCAACATGTGTTGCACACTTTTACAATTTTTTCTGATTTTTTTTCTATTTTTTTCTTCCCTTCTTTCTCTTCCTTTCTCTCTCTTTCTCTCTCCTCCCGGCCGCGTGCGCCGCCCGTGCGCCGCCGCCGCACTCTCTCTATCTCCTCTGCCGCGTGCGCTGCCCCGCGTGGGTGCATGCGCCGCCCGCGCTGGCGCCGCGGTGCGCCCACATGCGCCTGCCCCCCTCCGGTTGACCGCGCAGAGGCGCGTTGACGCCCCTTCCTCTCCCTCGTCGTCCGTGCCGACGCAAGGCGCATTCGCGCCTTCCTGCACACACACACACACACACACACACACACACACACACACACACACACACATACTATATATATATATATATATCTATCTTATAAAAGCTCATAAAAATATCAAATAAATTTATTATTTGTTTCTCTTTTTTTCTTTTCTTTTTGAACAAGTCCATGGGTTTTTGGCTTTTATTATTATCTTCATTTCTTATTTTCCTTTTTTTATTTGTTTCTTGTCGCTTCCCTCGTACCGAGTGCCTGCATAAATAAGTAAATATCATTATTAAAATTATTTAATTCCATAAAATTAAATATTTGACTCTAAATTAAAAGTAAGTGTGATATGTGCATATTTATTAGTATTAAAGCTTATAACAAATGTGTATAACATGAATTAATATGTAAAAATACACACTTATCACACCCCCCAACTTACTCATTGCTAGTCCCTTAGCAATGCAAATAATAAAGAATTTTAGGACCAACAAGAGTTTAAAATATTCATGCTCTATTTCTAGATCATTATTCACAGAGTCCACTAAAGATTAGGAATCTGGAAGCATTAACACACACGAGCCGTAGATTTAGAAATTAAGGTACATGATCAAGAAGTCATCTTAAAGTTCAATAGCACTTGTGCATGTGAAATGCTAAGTCTACAGCGAAGATAATTGCGCCCCCCATTGCTATTACAAGCAAGTGTCTTTCAACTCTGCACTTCTTAATCAGAGCATTAAGCATAATAACTTTTTATCTGCCTTATTACGTTTGTCCCTTTTGGGATCTTTATTTTTTTTCTCTTCTTTTTTTTCTATACATACATGATCATTCACAGTTTTACGCGAACATCAACACGTCTTAAGTGAAGTAGGCCCGGTTACACAGGTCAAGGTTCCCTTTTCCTTTTGACGCGAACATCAACACGTCTTAGGTGAAGTAGGCCCGGTTACTCAGAATCGGAGCATTTTTCATGGTATTTTCTCAAAAAAGATTTTTCAATAGATAACATGGCAGAAAGCTTATAAAAGATCTCTTCTTCAAGAAGTGTAAAATATTAGACAGTATGTCTAAAATAGCAGAAGGCTTGTCCTTCTTGTTTCATTAGCGTGCAAAGTGATTTTATTTTTCTAAAGTGCACATGAACTTTAAAGAGATTCTTAGATCAATTTTTCATGGCTAGATTAGATAAATGTTCCATCATCCTTATCTAGTCATTTCTATTCCAGAATTACTTTCAATGGAAGCATGAATCATGAAACTCAAAATGGGGATTTTCATGACTAGATTCTCATGCAACAATGCAGGGTATCAAGCAAGAACTTATTGGAATTAAGGTTTTTTTTTTCAATCTCCTCCCCCCCAACTTGAATGATATTGTCTTCAATGGCATATGCAATAGAAAGATCAGAGAACAAGTAAAGAAATAATATAGTTGGGACGGAAGGATACAACCTGATGGTCGAGGCAAAATGACGAGGGCTTCGTTTCATCTTGGCCTGACAACTGAAAAAGAAACACACTAAAACTAGATATCAAATCACAAAAATCGTGGGTTGCCTCCCAAAAGCGCTAAGTTTATCGTCTTCAGTCAGACGCATGAAAGCTTAAAAGGAATTCATTCCTGATCACATAATGCTATGGATTCTTTTGGTGATAACAGCTCATTTTCAAGTAAGGTTTCAATCTTTGACCGTTAACAATAAAGATATGACCATTTTGGGGATTCAAAATCTTGACGGCTCCATGGTCAAATGCCTTAACAACTATGAACGGTCCATCCCATCTTGATTTTAATTTATCGGGAACAAGCGTAGCCGTGAGTTAAAAAGTCAAACCTTTTGATTTTCTTGAAAAGTTTTCCTGTGAATATGCTGATCATGGAAAGCCTTGGTTTTAGCTTTATAAATCCTGGAATTTTCATATGCTTCGTTTCTTAGCTCCTCCAGTTCATTGAGTTGTAGGACTCGTTGGGTTCCAGCTTGAGTTAAGTCAAAGTTGACTTACTTAATGGCCCAATAGGCTCTATGTTCAAGCTCGACAGGTAAGTGGCAGGCTTTACCAAAGATAAGGCGATAGGGTGACATTCCAATAGGAGTTTTGAACGTAGTTCTATAGGCCCATAGTGCATCATCCAATTCTCTAGACCAGTCTTTTCTATCCGCCCTAACTGTCTTATGCAGAATGTTCTTAATCTCCCTATTGGATACCTCCACCTGACCACTGGTTTGGGGGTGATATGGGGTGGCAATTTTGTGAGTGATTCCATATTTCTTGAGCAAAGCTCGAAATTGTGAGTGAGTGAAATGCGAACCCCCATCACTAATCAAAGCCTTGGGACATCCAAATCTAGAGAAAATATTCTTGCGAATAAATTTCATCACTACCTTGTGATCATTGGTCCTTGTGGCTACAGCTTCAATCTATTTTGAAACATAATCGACCGCCCATATTCATTCCAAAGGATGGTGGAAACGCTCTCATGAAGTCTATTCCCCAAACATCAAAAATTTTCACTACAAGAATGGGGTTTAGCGGCATCATATCTCTCTTAGAAATATTGCCCACAGCTTGACACCTCAAACATGTTTTAGAAAATTCATAAGCATCCTTAAATAAAGTGGACCAATAAAATCCACTTTGTAACACCTTAGCCGCAGTCTTCTTTCCTGAGAAGTGTCCTCCGCAAGCGAGAGTGTGACAAAAATTCAGTACAGATTGTTGCTCTTCCTCGGGGACACATCTTCTGATGATCTGATCAGAACCCATATAACACAGTTCCGGGTCCTCCCAAAAATAGTGCTTGACCTTAGCAAAGAAGTGATCCTTCTCCTGCTTAGTCCACCCACCCGGGATTTATCCTATTGCCAAAAGGTTGACAATGTGAGCGTACCAGGGGGTTGAGATGTAAGAGATAGATAACAGTTATTCATCTTGAAAAGAATCAGACATGGGAGCACTCTCGAGTATCACTATTCGGGACAAATGATCAGCCACCACATTCTCTAACCCCTTCTTATCTTTGATTTCTAGATCAAATTCTTGCAGTAATAGAATCCATCGAATCAGACGGGGTTTAGCGTCCTTCTTGGTGAGCAGGTATTTCAAAGCAGCGTGATCAGAATACACAATAACTTTGGCCCCTAAAAGATATTATCAGAATTTCTCTAGGGTAAAAACAACAGCCAGAAGTTCCTTCTCTGTGGTGGTATAATTTAATTGAGCATCTGTGAGAGTGCGACTCGCATAATAGATCACCACATATTTCTTATCAATTCGCTGCCCCAAGACAGCTCCTATGGCGTAGTCCGAGGCATCACACATGATTTCGAATGGCAGTGACCAATCTGGTGATTGAAGAATCGGAGCTTGGGTCAGAGCTGCCTTCAGAGAATGAAAAGCCTCAAGATAAGACTCATCTAGGTGGAATGGAGTGTTCTTGGCTAGCAGCTTAGTGAGCGGGCGAGTAATGGAAGAGAAGTTCTGAATGAATCTTCTGTAAAAACCCGCATGGCCAAGAAAAATTGGATTTGCCTGACAGATGAAGGGGGAGGAAGATTGGAAATCAGATCAACCTTAGCCTTGTATACCTCTATTCCCCTCTCGGAAATAACATGGCCTAACACAATGCCTTCTTGTACCATAAAATGACTTTTCTCCCAGCTAAGCACCAGATTAGATTCAATAAATCGTGTCAACACTTTTTGCAAATTCTTCAAACAACCAGCAAATGAGTCTCCGAAAACTGAGAAGTCATCCATGAAAATTTCTAAAAATTCTCCTACCATTTCAGAAAAGATTGACATCATGCACCGCTAAAAGGTGGCAGGGGCATTGCAAAGTCCAAACGGCATTCTCTGAAAGCAAACGTGTCATAAGGACACGTGAATGTAGTTTTCTCTTGATCTTCCGGGTAGACTGCAACTTGATTGTACCTGGAATATCCATCCAAAAAGTAAAAATATTTTTGCCCAGCCAATTTCTCCAAAATTTGATCTAAAAACGGGAGAGGGAAATGATCATTCTTTGTCATGGAGTTAATTTTCTGTAATCAATACAGATTCTCCATCCCATTTGTAGTCTCATTGCCATCTCCTCACCTTTCTCATTTTTAGTCACAGTCAGCCCAGATTTCTTTGGAACAACTTGTGTGGGGCTGACCCACTTACTATCAGAGATGGGATATATAATCCCAGCATCCAACCACTTCACCACCTCTTGCTTGACTACCTCTTTCATGTTCGGGTTCAGCCGGCGCTGCATCTCCCTGTTCGGCTTGGTATTATCCTCCAAGTAGATATGGTGCATACAGACATCCAGACTGATACCCTTGAGATCTGTCACCAACCATCATGTTGCCCCCCTATGCTCCTTAAGGACATTTAAGAGTTGAGATTCCTGAGCAGAAGTGAGGTTGGAGGCTATGATGATAGGCAAAGTTTGGTTAGGACCCAGGTAAGCGTACTTAAGAGAGTCCGGCAGAGGTTTCAATTCAAGAGTAGGTGGATGATCCAGAGATGGAAGCGCAGGTTTGGATTGCAATGGAGGGAGTGACTCTACCCTAGACCAGGGTGTGATAGAGATGGGAGAATCCTGAAGCATGCTACCCTTTTCTAGGGTGTCCTTGATTGCATCCGGACTTTCATCAATCATCTCGTCAAAGATATCAATGATGTTGCATTCTTCTTCATGGTCCGGGTACTGAGAAGCCTTAAAAATATTCAATGCAACCTTCTCTCCTCCAAATGATATATCCATCATTCCCGTGGCACAATTTATATTGGCCTTAGCCGTGGCTAAAAATAGACGTCCCAAAATAATAGGTATGTGTTTTAGATCAGGGGACGAGGCCATATCCAAAATGAGGAAATCCACCGGGGAAATAACAATCATGCACTTTTACAATCACATCCTCCAACAGACCTCTTAGTGTTTTCACTGATCTATCCACCAATTGAAGGATGATAGAAGTGGGTTTTAACTCACCCAGATCAAATTGCTCATAGATAAAGGTGGGCAAAAGATTTACGCTAGCACCTAAATCTAGCAAGGCTCGATCAAAAGTGACTCCACCTATATCACATGAGATTAATGGGGCTCCGGGGTCCTTCAATTTTCTGGGCAAATGATTCATTACGACAGCACTCACATCCTCAGACAAGCGGATCTTTTGAGTTGCTGCCCTTGGCTCCCTCCTTGGAGTGCAAAGCTCTTTCAAAAACTTTGCATATGCCGGCACATGCTTGATTGCATCTAAAAGTGGAATATTGATATTCACTTGTTTGAACAATTCCACTAATTCTTCTTGTTGTACTGGTGGTTTCTTGTGAGCTTTCGACTTTAGGGCATCGGAAAAGGGACCTTAGGTACATAGTCTTGGGGTCCTTCATCAAGTTTCACCTTTCCTTTAGCCAGCCTCTTCTCTCCATCCGTCGGCTTCTCTATTTCATTAACAATTATGGGCTCCTCTTCCTCATCATTCTCCTCTTGGGTCTCTTGGCCCGAACTATTGCCAACTCCCCTAGCCTGATAAGGGTTATCTAAAATTTTTCCACTCTTGAGGGTAGATATAGCCTTTGCATTCTCAAATTGAGGGCCCATAGGAGGAGGAGGCTGAGGTTGGTTTGGTTGATGGAGAATAAGAGCTCTTTGGGGGAAGCCTGGAGGTTGGTTCCTAGGATTAGCCACCGGTTGGCTAGGAAGCTGACCTACCTCTCTCCTAACATTTCCCGCTGCTAATTGCCCGATCTGACCTTCCAACTTAGCAATAGATTGATGCTGAGAAAGAATGAGCTATTGGAGTTGGTCAAATTTTTCATTAAAATTGGGCTGTGGAGGTTGCAGAGGAGGTTGGAAGGGAACTTGAGCTTGAAAACGATTTGAAGGATATTGATGGTGTTGGCTCTGAAAATGTTGAGCAGAATGTTGATAGTACGGGGCCTGAGAAGGAGGTTGAGAATATTGCTGGAAAGGTGTAGTGGATTGAGAGAAATGTTGGTGAGATTGAGCTTGAAAAGGTTGTTTTTGGAAAGAGGGGTTAGGTTGGGTAGACGAACCTTGTTGGGATTTCAAGAAAAATTCGGGTGATTTCTCCAGCCTGATTGTAGGTGTTGGAATAAGGATCATAAGGAGGCCTAGAGACACCCTGAGCAGCGAAGATTTGTTCTTGGATGAATGGGGGAAGTTGGGCTACAGTGGGGCAATCAGTTACCACATGATCGGGGCTAGAGCAAAGAGCACAGATCTCTTCATGACTGGGAGCTGAGAATGGTTGAGGTCGAGGACCTGAAGAAGAAGGTTCCTGCCTAGATAGAAATTGATCTAGCTTTTGAGCTACGAGATCAACATTCTCTATCTTCTGTGCCAACAATTCCATTTTGTTCAATTTCTGAGTCAAGGCATTGATATCCATCCTGTTCTCACCCTCAACTTGGCTCTTCACTTCATAAAGCCCACCCTTCTTAGCCGGCCCGATCGTTCTCTCATAGGATGAGAGCGAGGCATGACTAATTGAATTTTCATTGAGCATTTTAAATAAATCATATGCCTCATCTTCGCTCCTACTCATAAAAGCCCCCCCACATGAAGCATCCACCATTTGCCTGTAACTATCAGTCAATCCCTCATAGAATACTTGAACTATTTGCCATCTTGACAAACCATGATGTGGACATTTTCTTAACAAATCTTTCAACCTATCCCATGCCTCATGGATTTGTTCCCAGGATTTTGTGAAAATCCAGTTATCGCTCTCTCATGGTATTGGTTCGCCCTATAGGGTAGAATTTCTTTAAGAATTCCTTTTACATTTCTGCCCATGTGTCTATGGGTTTCCCAAGGCTCCTAACAAATATTTGGCTTTATCTTTGAGAGAGAATGGGAAAAGTGTCAACCTGAGAGCATCATCAGAAAAATTAGAGATTTTCACAGTTGAACAAATCTGGAGGAACTCATCCAGATGTCTATAGGGATCCTCATTGGTATTGCCATAGAAAGATGGCAACATTTGAATGGTGCTGGACTTGATTTCATATTGGGCTGCTTGATTTTGAGGTGCTTGGGAATAAAATGAAGGTTGGTATTGATTTGGAAGAAAATATTCCTTCATTTGCTTAGGAGTAGCTTGTTGAATTTACTGATTTTGGTTGTGATCCGCCATGAGGTTAGGTTGATGGTGAGTTCTAGAATGCACTAACCTCTCAATCTCTCCTATGGGTCCTAGTAAAGATGGGTGTAGAGATCTCCTTCCTTGCATAAACTAGGACCAAAGGAGAAAAAAAATTGTTTTTTATGCTGATTTTTTTTATTTTGACACACTAAGACGAAAAAGAGAGAAGAGAATGCTTCTTTTCTTTTTATTATTTTTTTTTCGTTTTGATTTTGTTGTTCTTTTATGCAAAGATAAACAAGTTATCATACAAATTATCCTAATGACCTAGATGTGCCCTAAACCTACAAATGGGGTTTCACAAAATAATTAAAGTGAAACTTAAGTTCACCCTCAGTATTTCCACCAGCCAGGTAAGGGGTGGGGTAGTGGCAGGCTCCCCCTACTTTCGTAAGGACCTAATTATGTCAAACCACTAGCCCGCTTAAGGCGTTTGCCATCCGACCGTCTTGCCTTAGGCACCGGTTTTCATAAGAGGGTAAACCCAAATAACACAAGAACCACAGTGTGATCCTAGGGTCAACGTCTATTGCCTTTTATTTATGGCGTAGGTCATGCAGATATGCAAGGAAAATGTGGTTTGTGGGCTAAGGAAGGGTGATGAATTCCCCACCTTATGTTATTTAAAGGTAGTGCTCTTAGAATATTTTAAAATGAAATGCACACCACAATTTCAAACAAGGGGTTCTTATGCAATATGCATGCTAGAATAGGATAAGTAGAACGTACCCTGTCCCTCGCAATCTTCAAAATGCAATGACAGGAATTAAACAAAGAAAAATTATATGCTAAATGATGCATGACCTAGAACATGATGAGTGTGGTTTCTATTCTTGGATGAAGTCTTTTATTTTAGTACAAGTGCTAAAAATTTATTTTTTTAGTTAATAAACCTATCTAGCCAGCACAAAAATTTCTTTGGTTTTAATTTTTTTTGAATTTTTCAATAAGAGATAAATGCAAGAGACTAAAAATAATAAAATAACAAAGACATGCAAATTTAGTACAACTTGTAGACTAAAATGGTATTTTTGTGTTTTCTGATTTTTTATGATTTTTATAGATTTTTCAAAAATTTGTCAAATTTTTTTGAAGATTTTTCAGAAATTGGAAAAATAGAACATGTTCCCACGTTTCAGCCCTTTAGCAACGCTTCACTGCTACAGTTCCAGGCTTTCAGCGACGCTTCATTTTCTGAGAATTTCAGGTCCGATTTTCCTCTTTCTTTGATTTTTTGATTTTTCTTTTCTTTTTCCTGCAAAATAAAAATAGAAAAATCAATATACAAATTTACAAATAAAACACAAGAATATCCAACTATAAAACTTATTTCCTTCCCCGGTAACGGCGCCAAAAATTTGATGCGCTCGACACCCGTCGTTTAAAAATGACGTGCCACAAATTTTAAAATTGATAAAACTACACTCACTCACTTAAATGATTTTGGGAATACGAATACAGTGGTAAATACGGGTCGATCCCACGAGGAGAAAAATCTTTATAGATCAAGTTAGAAAATATCCTTATGTTTTGAAAACCAATTTTTATCTTTTGAGTGCGATTAACACTAAAGGAAATTAAATTACAACTTTGAATAAGAAGAGAAAAGTGAAGGAAATTTTAGCCAATGGATGAAGAACGCCGTTGTTTCCTCGCCGAGCCTTGGATGAAGATCACTCCGCCTTAGAAGTTGACGCCGTGAGATGACTGGAAGATAACTAACCGCCTTCGATGTGTGCAGAAATTGTGAAGAGATGGAGATGGATAGAAATAGGAACAAAAACAAGTTGAAAACACAACAGAATTATATTAAAAATAGGGGATTGGAAGGAAGAGAATAACTTAAAATATTTAGGGAATTAGAAGAAGTGGAAGAAATAAAAGTTGTAGAGAATGGAAAGAGGATGAAGTTTGATGAAGACCACAGAGATAGAAAACGAGAGGAAGACAGTGAAAAATGTGAAAAATCAAGATCTATTGGTGCGGATGAACAGTAAAAAACTTAAAGACAGAACAGGGAAAAATTAATTATAACTCACAAACGAAGATGAATTTGAAGAAGTGATCTATAAAAGAAGAACAACTTTCTTGAAGAACTCAGAGTGCAAAAAGGACTGGAAAGACTTCAAAATAGAATAATACTAGAAGGTATCACCTCGGATGAACAGTAATCACATAAAATAGAACTTAGAAAAATAGAAAATAACTTTCAAACTAGAAGGAATTAAGGAGAATGATAGAAAGATAAATTGGAGAACACTTAAAGATGAACAACTTTCGTGAAGACAGGAAAATGAAATGGAGATCAGAACAATAAGTAATGGGACTAAGAATGGACTAAATGCTTAAAAAGAACATTCATTAAAATAACATCAACTTACAAAGTTTACATCAAAAGCTCTCAAAATAACACCCTCTAACTCTCCTATATAGCTTAACTAAGGCCAATAAGAATGAACTTCAAAAACTCAAAGCAACCCCTTACAACTCTTAGCAACTCTATCTTAGCAACTCTCTTTTCATTACAATAGAAGCCCCTTTTATAGGGTTAACACAACCACATTCTCTATGTGAATATCTTGACATTTCTTGCCTCTTTTGTTGAAAAATACAACCCATTGCTGCCATTTTTTGACTCAGAATTATGTGCCAACATGTGTTGCACACTTTTACAATTTTTTCTGATTTTTTTTCTATTTTTTTCTTCCCTTCTTTCTCTTCCTTTCTCTATCTTTCTCTCTCCTCCCGGCCACGTGCGCCGCCCGTGCGCCGCCGCCGCGCTCTCTCTATCTCCTCTGCTGCATGCGCTGCCCCGCGTGGGTGCATGCGCCGCCCGCGTTGGAGCCGCGGTGCGCCCGCCCCCCTCCGGTTGACCGCGCAGAGGCGCGTTGACGCGCCTTCCTCTCCCTCGTCATCCGTGCCGACGCCAGGCGCGTTCGCACCTTCCTGCAAACACACACACACACACACACACAATATATATATATATATATATATATATATATATCTTATAAAAGCTCATAAAAATATCAAATAAATTTATTATTTGTTTCTCTTTTTTTTTCTTTTCTTTTTAAACAAGTCCATGGATTTTTGGCTTTTATTATTATCTTCATTTTTTTATTTTCCTTTTTTTATTTGTTTCTTGTCGCTTCCCTCGTACCGAGTGCCTGCATAAATAAGTAAATATCGTTATTAAAATTATTTAATTCCATAAAATTAAATATTTGACTCTAAATTAAAAGTAAGTGTGATACGTGCATATTTATTAGTATTAAAGCTTATAACAAATGTGTATAACATGAATTAATATGTAGAAATACACACTTATCACACCCCCCAACTTACTCATTGCTAGTCCCTTAACAATGCAAATAATTAAAAATTTTAGGACCAACAAGAGTTTACAAAGTTCATTCCTCATTTCTAGATCATCTTTCATAGAGTCAACTAAAGATTAGGAATCAGGAAGCATTAACACACACGAGCCATAGATTTGGAAATTAAGGTACATGATCAAGAAGTCATCTTAAAGTTCAATAGCACTTGTGCATGTGAAATGCTAAGTCTACAGTGAAGACAATTGCGCCCCCCATTTGCTATTGTAAGCAAGTGTCTTTCAACTCTGCACTTCTTAATCAGAGCATTAAGCATAATAGCTTTTTGTCTGCCTTATTACGTTTGTCCCTTTTGGGATCTTTATTTTTTTTTCTTCTTTTTTTTTCTATACAAACATGATGCTGCACTACCCTTCACTGTTTTACGCGAACATCAACACGTATTAAGTGAAGTAGGCCCGATTACACAGGTCAAGGTTCCCTTTTCCTTTTGACGCGAACATCAACACGTCTTAGGTGAAGTAGGCCCGGTTACTCAGAATCAGAGCATTTTTCATGGTGTTTTTCTCAAAAAAGATTTTTCAATAGATTACATGGCAGAAAGCTTATAAAAGATCTCTTCTTCAAGAAGTGCAAAATATTAGACAGTATGTCTAAAATAGCAGAAGGCTTGTCCTTCTTGTTTCATTAGCGTGCAAAGTGATTTTATTTTTCTAAAGTGCACATGAACTTTAAAGAGATTCTTAGATCAATTTTTCATGGCTAGATTAGATAAATGTTCCATCATCCTTATCTAGTCATTTCTATTCCAGAATTACTTTCAATGGAAGCATGAATCATGAAACTCAAAATGGGGATTTTCATGACTAGATTCTCATGCAACAATGCAGGGTATCAAGCAAGAACTTATTGGAATTAAGGTTTTTTTTTCAATCTCCTCCCCCCCCCCAACTTGAATGATATTGTCCTCAATGGCATATGCAATAGAAAGATCAGAGAACAAGTAAAGAAATAATATAGTTGGGACGGAAGGATACAACCTGATGGTCGGGGCAAAATGACGAGGGCTTCGTTTCGTCTTGGCCTGACAACTGAAAAAGAAACACACTAAAACTAGATATCAAATCACAAAAATCGTGGGTTGCCTCCCAAAAGCGCTAAGTTTATCGTCTTCAGTCAGATGCATGAAAGCTTAAAAGGAATTCATTCCTGATCACATAAGGCGATGGATTCCTTTGGGGATAACATCTCATTTTTCAAGTAAGGTTTCAATCTTTGACTGTTAACAGTAAAGATATGACCATTTTTTGGGATTCAAAACTTTGACGGCTCCATGGTCAAATGCCTTGACAACTATGAACGGTCCATCCCATCTTAATTTCAATTTACCGGGGAACAAGCGTAGCCGTGAGTTAAAAAGCCAAACCTTTTGATTTTCTTGAAAAGTTTTCCTGTGAATATGCTGATCATGGAAAGCCTTGGTTTTAGCTTTATAAATCCTGGAATTTTCATATGCTTCATTTCTTAGCTCCTCCAGTTCATTGAGGTGTAGGACTCGTTGGGTTCCAGCTTGAGTTAAGTCAAAGTTGACTTACTTAATGGCCCAATAGGCTCTATGTTCAAGCTCGACCGGTAAGTGGCAGGCTTTACCAAAAATAAGGCGATAGGGTGACATTCCAATAGGTGTTTTAAACGCAGTTCTATAGGCCCATAGTGCATCATCCAGTCTCTCAGACCAGTCTTTTCTATTCGGCCTAACTGTCTTATGCAGAATGTTCTTAATCTCCCTATTGGATACCTCCACCTGACCACTGGTTTGGGGATGATATGGGGTGACAATTTTGTGAGTGATTCCATATTTCTTGAGCAAAGCTCGAAATTGTGAGTGAGTGAAATGCGAACCCACATCACTAATTATAGCCTTGGGACATCCAAATCTAGAGAAAATATTCTTGCGAACAAATTTCATCACTATCTTATGATCATTGGTCCTTGTGGCTACAGCTTCAATCTATTTTGAAACATAATCGACCGCCACCAAAATGTATTCATTCCCAAAGGATGGTGGAAACGGTCCCATGAAGTATATTCCCCAGACATCAAAGATTTCAACAACCAGAATGGGATTAAGCGGCATCATATCTCTCTTCGAAATATTACCCACAGCTTGACACCTCAAACATGTTTTAGAAAATTCATAAGCATCCTTAAATAAAGTGGGCCAATAAAATCCACTTTGTAACACCTTAGCCGCAGTCTTCTTTCCTGAGAAGTGTTCTCCGCAAGCGAGAGTGTGATAAAAATTCAGTACAGATTATTGCTCTTCCTCGGGGACACATCTTTTGATGATCTGATCAGGACCCATATGAAACAGTTCCGGGTCCTCCCAAAAATAGTGCTTGACCTTAGCAAAGAAGTGATCCTTCTCCTGCTTAGTCCACCCACCCGAGATTTGTCCTACTGCCAAAAAGTTGACAATGTGAGCGTACCTGGGGGTTGAGATGTAAGAGATAGATACCAGTTGTTCATCTGGAAAAGAATCAGACATAGGAGCACTCTCGGGTATCACTATCGGGACAAATGATCAGCCACCACATTCTCTAACCCCTTCTTGTCTTTGATTTCTAGATCAAATTCTTGCAGTAATAGAATTCATCGAATCAGACGGGATTTAGCATCCTTCTTGGTGAGCAGGTATTTCAAAGCAGCGTGATCAGAATACACAATAACTTTGGCCCCTAAAAGATATGATCAGAATTTCTCTAGGGCCTAATCACCCCCAAAACCTCCATACTGAACTAATTTCATGAACAAAAAAAAATGAATCAGAAGATAAAAAGTAAAGGGTTGCTGGTCCCACTGACCTGCTCAAGGGCAGGTCGACCTGCTCTGAGCAGCAGGTCGACCTACCCATGCTCAGGCCAGCAGACCAGAACTCAAGGGTTTTGCACCCCCCTTTGACAAAAATTAAAAAAATGCAATGAATAAAGTGACTCACCACACAAAAAAAAATAAATGGAATATAAAGGCAAGAATCAGATGAAACATGAAAGATGGGAGATTAAAGGTTTGAGGAGATCTGCTGCTGAGCAGATCAGCAGACCCTTAGTCTGCTGACTTTGCATGGCAGCGGTTAATCCCTGCCTTTTCCCCCACTTAAGCATTTTCACATACAGGTGCTATGCATCAAAAATAAAGGAATGAAAAGAGTAAAAATGGACCAAATGAATAAGAAACCAAGAAAGTAATGGCATGTGATTACTGAAGGTCAAATTTCAACAAAGCTGCATTTCATGCAGGTCATTTGGCCCGTGGCCTATGCAACAAAAAAAGAAGAGAAAACTAAACATCGCATATGCATGATTACATAAAATACAAGCACTGCATGTGCATGGTGATCATCACACAATAGCCCCTTTAGGAACCTTGAAGCATACTGCAATCATAAAGACATGTTTAATTTTGAAAGTGGGAAAGCTGGAAACTCAAGTTGGGACAATGTTGTTGCTTCAACAGTCCAACCTGATGGGTGGCAATAGTGGGAAATGAAAAGTACCCCAAACCTAATAAAAAGCATGACATGCCAGCTACTCCTTCATGTGATATTTGCATTAGCTTGATAATTCTGTTCGAATATGGGCAGTTGATGTTGAAAATGCCTTAAGTTGCTTGCCTGCCGGGGAGCCAGTTGGTTTTGTAGCTGCTACAGCTATATTGAACCCAGTTTATAAGGTAGTACTTTATTCTTCTCAGAGCACAAACTCATCATGGGATCTCATGAGGGAAGCACCTCTATGCAAAGTCACTTTCAATAATGATGTTGCCACCCGACGAGTGATACTATACGTGAATGATTACTTCGGTGGGAAAAGGTTTTGCAAGGAAAAGGTGGCATATCCCGTCCACAGTCGCTTGAAAAAAGTGACATTGAGCGATTGTGCAGTTGATTTCCCCACTAAGTACCATGGTGGAGGTATGGAAACTGTTCGAGGCCTCATGAGGCATATTCATCTTATTCAGTCGGATGGATTAAACCAGAAGATGAAGGAGATTCACAAAATTGCTTGGATGTCATCAGATCCTATCAAACAAAAAGAAGCAGTACCTCTCCATTCCTAAGAAAGATGACCTCTCGACTCAGTTCAGTTTAGAAAATTTCATAAACTCAGACATAATTAAGGTCAGAAGTTCTTGATAATTCAGAAAGCTCCAGAATTTATGGAAAGGTCAAAATCTCAGTTGAGTTCTTCAAATCAAGAAAAATGGGCAGCCAGAGCTTGCTGGTAGCCAAGGGTGTGTCGACACACCCTGAGGGCTGCGTCAACGCACCCTTAGTCTGTTGCCCCCTTCGCATTCAGGCTGCTTTCATATGTGTCCATGCACACACTTGCATATGCACCATGCACAAACTCGAAAAAAAGTGCACTTGCATGTAGAAGTTAAAGAAATGTGTTTGCATACAGGGGTTCACGAACCTACACTTACATGCATGCTCCGCCCATACATGCAAAAAGAAGGTAAGGATGAGAACAAATCGAAGAAGAGAGCGGGAGAGGGGTTGTCCCTTGAATGCTGGGTTCGATCGCTGAACTGAATTTTTGGTCGACTGAACTCCCCAATTCCACACAAAAAAGGGAAAAACAATAACGAAACATAAACAACAACAACAAAAGCTCAAAAAAAAGTAATAATATAATGGCAGAGATGAATCACATAACTATGAAAGTGATGCTATAAAAATAATAATAATAATAATAATAATAACAAAAAAACACAATAATAATATTGATAATGAACATGAAAATGAAATACCCTCATTAAGAGATAAACGGCGTTTGATTCTGGATTCCTCCCTTTTGACCCTTTATAAAGGGGATATCAACGAGCCCTTCACGAGTCACGCCTAGGCCTCGGGAACCACCCCCATTGTGGCCATGGCCTGACCTCGCACCGGGCCAATAACCCTCTGAATTTGAACCGTGTCGAGCAAGATTTAACCATATTTTTCTATTTCTCCAGATATTAAACTTGTCGTACCTCGACATACATTCGTCCCAGAATTAAATGTACGCTTGGGATATTTTTTGCCTGGACGCCCGTCCGAACATGAAATGGTTGATATATGACCAACATGATTTCAAATACCCTTTGTACCCTGATATAGGGGATCCTAATGCTTTCTAATACATTTTTCATTTAATCAACTTTTAGGCCATGAGGCCCCCATATCTTGGTGATTAATGAAAGGTTTTCTCCTCTCCAAGGGGATGTAATTAACGCCATGGCATTTATGACACGGCGGGTCTCCAGTCCCGACCCAATACCTATCATCGTCTTGTTAGTCAGACGGAGTGCACCCTTGCCTCTGAACCATTCCAATCTCGGAGTCAGAACATATTGTCACCTAGGTGGCTGGCACGCCCTCGCACATGATGAATTGATAAAAGATAAAAAGATGCAATATATATATAAGAGAAGAGTACGTCCAACAAGTTGGCATGCCTGGTGGGACCGAGATCACCTGTCACGCCCCGAACTGATAGCAACGGAAGGAATTATCGGAACGTGACAGCGAAACAGTCATGTCATTCAGAGCAGTAAAATCAACACATAAAAACAACACTATTGACACAAGGGGGTGATAAATTAACAAAAATATAATTTTATTGATATCAAGAAGTTAAATTACAAATTAACTCGACTTACAATAAGGGACTCACTAAAAAATAAAGGAAAAGAAGGGAAAGAACACGACTCACGACACTAACTAGACTTAAGAAAATAAGGAAAGAGACTCAGGTCTCTAACTCCAGGTCCACTCGGTCACTCTGGCCCGTTCCCAATTGCACGCGCTCCATCTACCGAATACCTGAAAAATGTTAAAGTAAGGAGTGAGCGAGAAGCTCAGTAGGATTTTATATCTCTGTCTCCAGGTAGAATTTAAGTGATTAGCAATTTAATAGTGTAGAAGGAACTAAACGCACGCATGATATGAAACAAGTAAACTAAGAGACGATAAAACAAAGCAGATTCATAATCAGCAGGAACTGTAGAGAGTTGAATTGAAAAGATCACATATATCATTTCAATCAAGGCATAATGAACCAATATCAAGTGAAATTGTAGCTGATCATTCATAAGTGAACGTCATTTAGCAAGTTGGCCATTTAACAAGTCAAGTCAAGTCACGTCAAGCAAGTACTTTCATGCATTCAAGCTTGTATATCAAAGTTTCATGAGAATGTGGAATGTTGTAGACTCACACGCTAGCAAGTACTTCGAGACAATGCCTCCCCATGTCATTAAACCTCCCATGGGCACTAGAATTTTTCGGGCGCTCTCCCTAGGACCAGACCGGGCCCTTTTGGTGTGTTGGCATTGAGGGTTGGATCAGAGATCCCACAAAATCTAGACATCCACAATATTTAATGGCCAAGAGTTCCAAGGTCAAGCTATGTAGCCAAGGTAATATAAGTAGGAAGTAAGGATTCTTGAAAGAATTCCAACCAACAAGCTTAATAATCGATGGGAAATAAGTCATTTAGGGAAAATGTCTATAAGAGGAATATCAAATGAATATAATTCCAGAATAGACCCAATATAGGCCATAATCTCGAGGTACAATAGCCAGCAGAGGCTGGATGGGTTCAACACACAAAAATCATGAAAAAATTAGGATTTCGGGTGGCTGGGTGAAGAGATGGTCATGGTTGGACCGCTACTTGAAAGTGACGGTCCTTATAGGGTCGCAATCAGGAAGTAGCGGACTATCTGAGACTATTATTATCCTAGGCGTATCAAGAGGGCTGCGTTGACTCACCATGCTAGTGCGTCGACTCGGTAACACAAGAAAAAGTCAAAAAATGATCTGGGATTGAACGCTACTAGAAGTTGGCGGCCAATAGGGAATCACTATCATCTAAGGTAGACAGCAAGGTTCAAACGACTAATCACGGTCCCCAGCCGACCCAGGGCATGGCTGGGCTGGAACAAAGATCGATCTATAAAACCACGGTAAATTGAGATGACATAGGTTGACCTAAATATGGCTGAGTTGACCTGGAACAAGGATAGATGGCTAGACAAGACCGACATACAGGCCAGACAGAAAGTAGAAGGCAGTCACATCTTGGCCACTACCACAAGGTAGCGGTCCAGAGAGGGCCGCTTTCTGGTCGAGACTGGGCAGAACGGTTAGACACTCAGATCGCCCAAAATGATAGAATGGTCAAGTCGTTGGGTTTAGGCTTTCAGGGTACAACCTGCCCGGCATCGTAGTGAGAATCACAAGCTCGCGGGGTCTTACGGAGGCCTCATAATAGCGGTCCTAGTCCGACAGAAGGAATATCCGACGGAGAGTCCGGGTTATCACAAGATTGAAGGTGTGAAACACGAAAAATGAGAGCAAAGCGGTCAGTCAAAACCACCAGAGTGGCATGACTGTCAAACAATCTTAGTACTATAATTAACCAGTAGTCAAACAGATGAGAATATTACAAAATTGGCAATTTATGGACAGATTAAACTAAGTTTATTCTACTTGTTCACAAGGTTCAACAAGAGGGCATATGATAACAACAGTAAGACGTGATCTGAATAAGAGGAATATCAATAAGAAATAGGAATGATCAGCATCAAAATTTAGAGTTTCAAGTGTTCATTTATAGGCCTAACCATTAGATGTGTTTATACCCTAAACATGTTGTCTACATAAAGGGGAAAAACAGAGGCCGAACTACGAATTAACAGTAACCCGGGTGACTATAGCGGTCAGGAGAGGGCCGCTACCGAAGGGTAGTGGTCAGTCAACGACCGCTATAATGCTATTTTGACCAGTTCAAATTTTTCCCAACGTCCGGGACGACGCGGTCTATCGCATGACCGCGGCCTTAGGTAGCTGTCTCTGGAGAACCCCACGCTCCGACGAACCCCGACAGGTGTTAAGAAAAGTCGACATTTCTCATGATATACTTCATGAAATTTAGGCATTTTGCTATTGTTGACATGTTCCCCCCCCCCTATTTCCTTCTTTCCCTTTTACCTTTCTAGGTCAAGATGAAAAGACAATCAAAAATGAAGGAGAGAAAGGGTGGAGAGGTGTGTGTAATCGTGATCGCCACCAAGACATGAGGTACCGAAGAGTACTACGTACCTTGAAAAAGGTAGAAGATACTCGCCCAAAGTATAGCACTGATAGTCGTATACGGTCTAGGAGGAACCGCTCAGTTGATGGAACGGCCGCTCGATAGACCGCTTATAGCACTGGAGAAGGAAGTGGGACGAAGACTGGTCTGGCCCCAAACGGTTCGAAGACGACCGTAGGAAGCCGTTGCACGGTCCGATATGGGCCGTGTATCCTTACAGATGGATGGATGACGACTGTGTGATGCTGCCAAACTCCAAGATGTAGGACTTGATCCTCCACCCCTTCCGGCTGGCCAGAGGAGATGGGCCTCGTGCTGTGCTGATGCTGACCTAAAAAATAATGTAGAAGACCAGAGAATAACACCCAAATTAGCCCTTGAAGGTGTAGCAACTATAGAACAAAAGGGAAAATTAACATAGTAACGCGGAATGGGCGATACCTGGGGTGGTTTTTAAACCCCTATAGGGCGTGGAAAAGATAGGAGGGTGTAGAATGATATGAAGCAATGAAAAACATGGGTGAAAAGGTGACGAAAAGAAGTATGCAATGGGTGAAAAGACAACTAAAAACTTAGACTAGAACACAAAACAACGACTACTCCCTGAACCGGAGGCTTGAAAGGGATGTAGAAAGCCCCCCTCCCTTCCTACAGCTCGCTCAAGATTTCGGCAGAGCTTCGACATCAACGTTGGATCTCCCCCTTTCAAGCTTGGACTAGAGGTTCTATTTATAGAGCCCTAAAAGTCCAACCTCGAAATTAGATTTTCCAGTGGATATTAATCTGAGATTATTAAATAAAATCCGTAGATAATACTCTAATCTTCCACCAGGATCAAACGGTACCCCATTTGGTGGAGAAACCGCGGAGAAATGGGTGGGAGAAGTTAGGGGTTTAACCACTGATGGAGAGAGAAAAAACAAACAATCCACAGATCTCGGGCATGTACACGGTTGCGCGATAGGCTGCTCAGTCATGTACATGGTCCATTGCTAGACCGTCTAATGCTGTCGGTGATAAATAAAATAAAATAGAAAATTATCCAATTATTCACCGAACTGACTGGCTATCACGGTGCTGGACTCTTTCGGATAGGACGGTCTAACGATAGACCACTCAATCATGGAACGGTCCAATGCTAGACCGAGTACACATGTCGGTGATAAATCCAAAAAAATAGGATAATTATCTGAAAAGTCAACGGGCTTAGGACTCTGGGAGCTGGACGGTCTAATGCCAGGCTGTTTAATGGATGTAAACGGCTGAACTCAGACCGTGCAATGGCATGTCGGTGGAAATTCAAAAAATCAAATAAATATCCAATAAATCTATCTGAGCTTCTAAACGATTCCCGACAGACCGCCTAATCACTGAACGGCCAATCGATAGACTGTGTACAGCCTGGACGTTTGAAATTAATGAAATGAGATAAATGAGCCCATTTACCCCAAATTCAAGCGAAATCAAGGCCCATTAAGCCCAAATCCAAGAGCAGACTTAGCCAGGGAGGGAGATATTCATAGAATAAGCCAAAAGATGTGCCTGGAAATAGCCCAATGAGTAATGGACAACTCGAGGCATCAAAAAATGGTGATAAGATGAATGACTCAGCTCATAGGTAAAAAATAGGTGTCAACAGATGTCCCTCCTTAACGTCCTCTTTGCAGGGGAGCGAGCGGAGGTGAAGCGAAAGCGAAATGGAACATGGAGATGAAGCAGAAATGAAGCGGAGCGGACTGAAAAGCGGACGTTAAGGTAAAAAGACACTCGTTTCATCGCCAACGAGTGATAGGAATCTTCCAAAAATCTCTGAACCAAACACAAGGAACGGTCGGACCAAAATGACGCCAGTCTGGAGGAACTAACTAAACAAAAAGGAAAAATACACGATCAACCTCATGGGGGACACAATCCCTCAGACCAATGAGGGGACCAGAGCAAGCAGCAAAAAGTATAGAAATGGACTAAAACTCCAAACAGGGACCTTCAGTCAACCAAACTAGGTGAACAGACCAAAGAAAACCTTCCAACTCTGAGTGGAATTGTTCCTCTTACTCTGACACTGAACGCACAATCATCCATCACAAATGAGACACTTTCAGACAGACTATGGATCATTAATGCTCAAAAGATGCATATGATGCATGCTGGGCTAAAATAAAAGAAATCATTAAATCGAATGCAAATAAAGCCATAAAATAGAAAATACTCGAGAATAGTATTGCTAGACCGGGGCAATCAGAGTCAGGACACTATCCGCAACCACGGCGTGCGAGATAGAACCATCGTCCCCTAACTTTTTCAACCTAACTGCTTATCCGCTGATTAAACACATTAACCTGGATCATCATTGTTTTTGTTATAGGGGAACAACAGATCTTGGAACACGTAGATAACCAACTTGTTCTCGAGATAATATAACATAATACCATATAGTAATGCATTAAGGGATACAGGGATCGAAATACTTACCTGACTTACCTGTCGGCAGCGGAAGGCAAGTTAGAGTAAAGCTGCAAAAGGAATCATGAACAAGATTTGCAATATTACATCATGAAATAATCATTCAAGCCAAAAAGATTAGTCACTTAATCACATAATGCAGCAAAGTGAGACTTCAAAAAACATTCTTCATCATTGTTTCAGCATATGAACGGTCTATAAACAGACCACTCCAGAAAGTAAACAGTCCAGTTGGGGCTACTCAGGCCTTGCCAATTTGAATAAGATCGTGAAGATGAACGGCCCTTTGTAAGGCCGCCCAATGAACCGAACGGCTATAATCTGGCCGTTTAAGTGGAGCGCACTGTTAGAGCTTTAAGCGGTCATATAGGAGACCGTCCAGTTGTCACACGGTCCCTCGATAGACCGTGTGATCACTAGCGGTTTCAAAAAAAAAAGACAACACTTCCTCTTCCTCCTCCCTCTCCACCATAACCGACGGAGGAGGAGAGGAGAACGTCTCCACTCCCCACTCTATCCACCTCCCCCACTCTCACTCTCAATCTCACTCTCTTGTTCTCCAATCTCCCCCTAGTCTCCCCCTCATTTCCTCTTCTTCTATGCGATTTAAACACCAAGCACTAGCCCGCCACGCTCGTCAAATGGCCGGTGAGGGAAACCAAGCACCGCCGGTGGTGGCCACTGTGGAGGAGGTCGTAGCGCCACCGCCTGTGGCGAGGAAGAAGCAGCACCGCCCGTGGCCGAGGAGGGAGTGGGAGCGATCGCCGCCGGTGAAGAAGACGCTGGGGAAGCACCGGCGGAGCCCACAGTGGGGTTGGAGAAGCCACCGAGGTCCTTCTAGGTAGGTTCCAAAAACCTTCCCTTTTTGAAGCTTTTAATGCATGCATGTGGGGCTAGAGGGTAGGAGAGGGGCGTACGACCCCTTTAGGGTCCCGTGTAAGGCCATTTAGGCCGTCAACGGAGACGGCGAAGGGGATGCCACGCCGTCGAGCACGGCGATCATAGCACGGTTCAACAGTGATCGCTTACAAAAACTACACGGTTCAAATAGAACCATTCCAAAATAACACGGCCCATGGGTGGCCGTTCAAAAGGAACCGAATCGACTGGGTAAAATAGTCTGAGGAAGACCGTGGTCATTTAGGACGGCCCGCATTGGTCTGTTCAGAATGTGAAACGTTTGAGAACAGAACGGTCTCCACCAGACCGTGGACATCTAGTATGGCTCAAATTGGTCGGTTTAGAATATGAAATGCCTGAGAACAAAACGGTCTCCACCAGACCGTCACTAACCAAATGGTTGTAGAATAGACCGTGCAACTCCAAATGACCAGGGGCTTGATAGGGGAGTGACGCGGTCAGATGGGGACCGTGGGCTCATTGAACGGCCAAGAAGAGGCCGTTACTGGGTTGAACATGGGAAGAATGAACGGTCCTCACCTAGCCGTCCATCAGGCAGAACGATCCATGGGTGGCCGTGGACCTCTTGAGGGGGATTAATGGGACGGTTGGAACCCAACCGTCGAATTTGTGAAACGGCCCATATGGGACCGTTGAGTTAGCAGAGTGATTTATTCAATTAATGAAATGCATGATCCTATTATGAAATGCAATCATTCTAAAATGTATGTAGGGAAAGCATAGGGCTCGGATCTACTGGCTACAGGTCCGAGCAGTGTACCTCGCACTGTCGGACTTTCAGCGGGAGAGGCTCACGGCGATGGGCTTCGCCGAGTTCTTGAGTGTAGAGGTGACTAGGCTAGACACGCTGCTCTCTATGCTCTGCACGATCGCTGGGATCTGGTGAGCCGGACGTTCCTTTTCCTGTGGGGCCATATGGTCCCCACACTAGAGGACGTTGCGTGCATCGCCGGATTGCGCGTGCATGGGACACCGATCAACGGGAGGACATACCCCGACTACCGGGAGCTAGCCCAGGAGCTGCTGGGCTTGGAGCTACTCCGACCAGAGCGTCAGTCGACGACGCTGACGAGGGCGAGGCTACAAGAGAGCCTCGGACTGAGGAGCGCGGGAATCGCGACCGGGGAGTTGCCCGAGCAGCACTTACAGAGGTTAGTGGACCGGGTCCAACCCAGAGTAGCAGCCAAGGCGGGACCCTGATGTGACACAACCCCTTGGAGGTGGCAGCCACTTGACCAATGCACCTTGGACCTATATTTGCAAGCAAGCAACAAGTTGGCGAACCCACTCTAGCGGGCTTACCCGTGTAGTGCACACTCGGATCCATAGACGGACCTGCGATGGTGGAGAGGGTCCGAAGTGGGACCTCACCTTTCTGGGGATTTGGGCTAGCTTGGGCTGAACCCCTAAGGGCATGGGATGCCCAATTCCGTTGGCGGCCAGCACGCCAAGGGCGTGGATTGTAGGGTTGCTCTCTCAACTCGCTTCGCGGTGGTCGCTCAAATCGATGATATTTTGAGATCGGGCACTTACTCACCGACCGACGGCACTAAGATGTGATACTAAACAAGCAAAGTGATTCCAACAGAGAAGTGCAACCAGGAGCTCACCTGATCGGCGTGAAGACGCCGATCCCGGCCGGAGACGAGGGCGAGCGAGGAAGCGTGGGCTTACCCGCACGCTGCGCCGATGAAGCTTCAGCCGAAGACCTGCTAGTACATGCACTATGCCCTCACAGAGGGGGTGGACTAGGGGTAGGGATAATAAATTACAACCAAAACTACCTCCACGTAGGGAGGGGCGGTCAGCTGGCCAGGCGAGATCGGACGGCGAGCTAAAGGAGTCACCGAGTGAAGACTTCACCGATTCTGTCCGCTTCTGGAGCTGCTGGATAGGTAGTCAATGTTGATGCCGCCACGGGCTCTACCGGACTCAGAAGTCGCCGAAACCTGTGCCGAATCCTCGCTGACTGGCCCGGGAGGACTCTTGAATTTTGGTGTACCTTCTGGATGCCATCAAGGGCTAGGGCCGGCTCTGGTACTGGGTCACTTTGTTCTGGCTTGGACTGACTCTAGAATGCTACAGCTGGAGGATGAAGCTTCCACAAACACTCCCGAGCTCCGAAGGTGACGTAGCTTATATCGATACGACCGTGGGAGGCTCTTCTTCGAGAAGCAATCAGAAAAAAGGAAAACGGAGGTCGGAGCAGAGAGATAGAGCCCGTAGAGTGAATAGGTGTCTGTCAGGCCCTGACAGGACAGACCTGCGCACCTTGAGTAGAAAAAATCAGAACTTTGTGCTTCGGGCTTCAAATGGTGCTCCGTTTCTTGGAGATGCAAGGGGACTTGTAGGAGGAGACTTCAGCCAAAGAATCACATCGAAACTCTCACAGGAGCGGCCGTGGTCGCACTTTAACTGAGCCTCTGGTATTCTGCAGGAGTCGAGTTGCGCAGTCGAGGGAGAACGGCTCTCCCGGGCAGCTCCAAACTCGGATCGGGGCGGGATCACCTCGCCTCCGAAGACAACTGGAAAAGCTTTCCGGAAATATATGGTGTGACATCTGGAGCTTGGAGATGAGGACGGGGCAGACTCTGAAACCTGCGGATCCTCAACCCCTTGTGACCTGAGAACAGAGTGAGAGAGTAGAGTGTATGTGGAGGTGGGAAAGGGGAAGAAACTTGCAAGGGGTGGCTAAGGGAAGTTGTGGGAAGGGGAATGAAGGGATCTAGGGGTGATGGGAGGGAGTGGGGGGTGCTGGAGTCGCAGCTATCAGGGGGGAGAGGTGGAGTGCATAGGTTGCCTAGGTGGAGAGAGAGAGGGGGGGGAACCTCTCCCTTGGTTTGAATGGGTGGTTAATGGTGGGTGGTTAATGTGGCCTTGGGGATGGGAAAGGGTGTGTTGGGGAGAGGAAAGGTTGCTTGGGGTTGGTGAAGGAGTGTGTGGGAGAATGGGATTCTTCCTTGGGAGATGGAGGGGTGGCTTGGGAAGAGGAAGGGTTGCCTCGGAATGGTGAGAGGTGCTTGGGGCTTGGTGAAATTAATGGAGGAATTGATGGAGCCTTGGGAAGATGAAGGGTTGGGGCTGATGTGGAGTATGAAGTGGCAAGGGAGAGAGGAGAGAGAGAGGGAATTTTGAAATTGGGGTGGGGAGGAGAGAGAATGGGGTTCGCCCCTTTAGAGAGAGAGAGAAGAGAGAGAGAGGGGGGGAATCCACCCCTTAGAGAGAGAGATATATATTCTCACAATTGTAGTGGAACTTCAAATTTTCTTTCAATCATTCATTAGCTTCAAATGGAAGAAATGGGGTCCTATTTATAGGGATCCCACAATTTACAATAAGTCCATGACTTTTACACTAATGACAAGAAACCAAGGGGAAGGGGGGGCGCCCATGGGCCTAGCCCATTGAATTGGGCCCATTAACCTATCAAACCAACATAATGACTCAAGACCTAGGTAAATGACTCATTAACCTAGGTACTAGACTTAAATAAAAGAAAAATTACATGATACGAAAATAAAAATTATATCATATGACTCGAAATAAAGTGAAGAACAAGATGAAGCACAACTGGCAAGCATCAGGATCCTCGAACAAATGAGATCGCCGGTGATGTCCCCATCATACCCCCGAGGTGCGGAGAACTCGACTCCGTCGAGTATGGGTCCACCGGGGAAGTTGTCCTCTAAAACAGCTCAGGGTGAACCTTAACCTCCAAACTCAACCCTGCGTCTGCAACCAGGGGACGGTCCTTCATCCTCTCACGGTGGCTTGGGCACATCCTCTTGCTGGCGATGGAACCCTGCTTCCCTAGTATTGCCTCCGTGTGCACACGTCAGGCTCTCGGGCTGATTTTTGGTGGCTCTTCGAGGGTATCACTCACAATGAAAGATATAGGCTCAAGGTACTCACTAGGATCCACCGCGGTGCCCATATAGGGTGCCGGATCCGCCATGTGAGAAATGGGGTGAATCCCAAAACCCATTCGTAAGTCCAACCCATAAGCTGGGTTGCCAAAGTCACTCGGAACTTGGCAAGGTCCAAGCCCTCCTGCCCTCAAGTTGCAGGTGACTCTAGGGTAGAGCCACTCCAATGCCACCATCGATAGGTTGCCTACTTGGAATTTCAAGTGGCGCTCGCAAGCCTTTTCCCGCTCTTTGTGAACCTCACAGCTCGTTGCGATTAGCTTACGTGTATGCTCATGCCATGCATTATGATGCGGTGAGTGGTTGTGAAAGTGGATAGTGTGCAAAGGTGGACTGGGGCAACCATAAATTGACCTATCGTGCTTTGATGCCATGTGAACCTTGATGAACTTAGGTGGACCGGGGCAGCCACAAGTGGCCCTATCATGCATGGACTTCATAACAATGGTTGGAGGGCCGGGGCATCCGTAGGGGAATCTATTGCGCATGGGTATAGCAAATGCCAGGGGTCCCGGACATCTGTGAATGCTCCTACTATGCTTAAGACCCATGATGAATGAAGGTGGACCATTACATCCGAATATAGACCACTCATGCTTCCTACTTGGCATGTGGGTGATATGAATGAATGGACCCAACATAGTGTTCATGCCAAGTGGTGTGGTAAGCCTAGACACATGCACGCTTATCCCAAAGGTGACTTTCTTGTGAATAGGTGTGGGACAGCCTTTGAACTTCCATGTGAAAGGGTCGAAGGGATCTAGGAAGGTGGATATGGGGTGGGGCACTTCCTCGATCTCTAGGCGGGTGTTGTCTAAGGTCATGGTTCCTATGGTGTAACCTGGGTCATTGTTGAGGTGGGCTTGATCCAACATGGTGGGTGTGGGTAGGAAAGGGTGGGTGGTGGGTGATGTGGGTGGGTCACATGGGTACTCAAGCTCCCAAAGGAAGGGGTCAAAGGGATCAAGGAAGGGGCCATCTAGAGAGAGGAACTCCATGTCTTCTAGGTCCTCAAGGAGGGGTGGGTCATTCTTCTCCAATGAAAGATTTGGGCCGGAGTCTTTGGTGGGTGAGTCGGCCATAAGGTGATGGTTTGGTTTTCTACCCGATATAAGGAACTCTAATTTGAGGATACGGTCGGGCTCATCGGGTGTGGGGAGGAATAAAAGGAGGTCACTAGTGTAACAACCCACAGTGTAAACTGAGGTGATAGACCCAACACATAGGTATAGGAGGTCAAGGTTCCTAGGTTGGTTGGCCACAGTGGTCAACATGCCAGTCATCTTCATTTGCCAAGCTAGGCCCTTAAGAAGATCCTCTAAAGTTTCCACTTGGTAGTATGATTGGATGGTGGTGCGATAGGAGATGAAGGGCACTATGGGAGGTGTCTCTCCAAGGGAGGGTAGACATGGGATGTGAGAGGGTGAACTGGTCTCTCCTTTAGCCATCCAACCAAGGACCTACTTATGATGATCTCACTCCCAATTAGAGGGGTCAACGTAGAGTGAAGTTCAAAGTGCGAGACTTCTTCCTCAACTTGGGCATGAGTTTCTCCCAAGGTGGGGAGTGATTCCGGGTTGGCATTTATCCCCATGGGATCGAGCATATGGGTTGTGGTCTCCTCTACCAAGGGGGTGGGAAGGTCTTTTGGTGGTAGGGTGATGATAGGTGGTGTATGGTACTCTCGGGGTGGTGAACATGGGTGGACTTGGGTTGGGCTTGGTCGGGGAAGTTCTTGGGTTGGAGTTAGGGTCGGGGGTGGAAGATCGGTTGGCTTAAGAGGTTTGGATTGGGGTGCGTAGATCTTTTTAAGATCGGCCCTCATTTCATCCCAAGATTCAATGGGTGCTTCCCCTTTGGCTTCTCTTAAACCTACAATATTTTCCCATTCTTTCCTAGCTTGGCGCCAGAGCAAACTCTTGGCATAGTTGACTTGCATAGGCCCTGGTAGAGTGAACCTCCCAAAGTGTCGATCTATGGAATCCTCCCACTCTAGATATATACTAGGGTGGGTTCCGTCAAACACAAAGGCTTCTAATGGGCCTAAGAGTGGCGAATATGCCAAGTATGAGGTAGTCATGATGGTGGACAAGGGTGATGCATGCAATGGCCCTAGGACAATACTTAGTAGAGACAAGTCTAGAACTTGCTCTGATACCAATTTGATGTGACACAACCCCTTGGAGGTGGCAGCCACTTGACCAATGCACCTTGGACCTATATTTGCAAGCAAGCAACAAGTTGGCGAACCCACTCTAGCGGGCTTACCCGTGTAGTGCACACTCGGATCCATAGACGGACCTGCGATGGTGGAGAGGGTCCGAAGTGGGACCTCACCTTTCTGGGGATTTGGGATAGCTTGGGCTGAACCCCTAAGGGCATGGGATGCCCAATTCCGTTGGCGGCCAGCACGCCAAGGGCGTGGATTGTAGGGTTGCTCTCTCAACTCGCTTCGCGGTGGTCGCTCAAATCGATGATATTTTGAGATCGGGCACTTACTCACCGACCGACGGCACTAAGATGTGATACTAAACAAGCAAAGTGATTCCAACAGAGAAGTGCAACCAGGAGCTCACCTGATCGGCGTGAAGACGCCGATCCCGGCCGGAGACGAGGGCGAGCGAGGAAGCGTGGGCTTACCCGCACGCTGCGCCGATGAAGCTTCAGCCGAAGACCTGCTAGTACATGCACTACGCCCTCACAGAGGGGGTGGACTAGGGGTAGGGATAATAAATTACAACCAAAACTACCTCCACGTAGGGAGGGGCGGTCAGCTGGCCAGGCGAGATCGGACGGCGAGCTAAAGGAGTCACCGAGTGAAGACTTCACCGATTCTGTCCGCTTTTGGAGCTGCTGGATAGGTAGTCAATGTTGATGCCGCCACGGGCTCTACCGGACTCAGAAGTCGCCGAAACCTGTGCCGAATCCTCGCTGACTGGCCCGGGAGGACTCTTGAATTTTGGTGTACCTTCTGGATGCCATCAAGGGCTATGGCCGGCTCTGGTACTGGGTCACTTTGTTCTGGCTTGGACTGACTCTAGAATGCTACAGCTGGAGGATGAAGCTTCCACAAACACTCCCGAGCTCCGAAGGTGACGTAGCTTATATCGATACGACCGTGGGAGGCTCTTCTTCGAGAAGCAATCAGAAAAAAGGAAAACGGAGGTCGGAGCAGAGAGATAGAGCCCGTAGAGTGAATAGGTGTCTGTCAGGCCCTGACAGGACAGACCTGCGCACCTTGAGTAGAAAAAATCAGAACTTTGTGCTTCGGGCTTCAAATGGTGCTCCGTTTCTTGGAGATGCAAGGGGACTTGTAGGAGGAGACTTCAGCCAAAGAATCACATCGAAACTCTCACAGGAGCGGCCGTGGTCGCACTTTAACTGAGCCTCTGGTATTCTGCAGGAGTCGAGTTGCACAGTCGAGGGAGAACGGCTCTCCCGGGCAGCTCCAAACTCGGATCGGGACGGGATCACCTCGCCTCCGAAGACAACTGGAAAGCTTTCCGGAAATATATGGTGTGACATCTGGAGCTTGGAGATGAGGACGGGGCAGACTCTGAAACCTGCAGATCCTCAACCCCTTGTGACCTGAGAACAGAGTGAGAGAGTAGAGTGTATGTGGAGGTGGGAAAGGGGAAGAAACTTGCAAGGGGTGGCTAAGGGAAGTTGTGGGAAGGGGAATGAAGGGATCTAGGGGTGATGGGAGGGAGTGGGGGGTGCTGGAGTCGCAGCTATCAGGGGGGAGAGGTGGAGTGCATAGGTTGCCTAGGTGGAGAGAGAGAGGGGGGGGAACCTCTCCCTTGGTTTGAATGGGTGGTTAATGGTGGGTGGTTAATGTGGCCTTGGGGATGGGAAAGGGTGTGTTGGGGAGAGGAAAGGTTGCTTGGGGTTGGTGAAGGAGTGTGTGGGAGAATGGGATTTTTTCTTGGGAGATGGAGGGGTGGCTTGGGAAGAGGAAGGGTTGCCTCGGAATGGTGAGAGGTGCTTGTGGCTTGGTGAAATTAATGGAGGAATTGATGGAGCCTTGGGAAGATGAAGGGTTGGGGCTGATGTGGAGGATGAGGTGACAAGGGAGAGAGGAGAGAGAGAGGGAATTTCGAAATTGGGGTTGGGGAGGAGAGAGAATGGGGTTTACCCCCTTTAGAGAGAGAGAGAGAGAGGGGAATCCACCCCTTAGAGAGAGAGAGAGAGGGGAATCCACCCCTTAGAGAGAGAGAGAGAGAGAGAGAGAGAGAGAGAGATTCTCACAATTGTAGTGGAATTTCAAATTTTCTTTCAATCATTCATTAGCTTCAAATGGAAGAAATGGGATCCTATTTATAGGGATCCCACAATTTACAATAAGTCCATGACTTTTACACTAATGACAAGAAACCAAGGGGAAGGGGGGGCGCCCATGAACCTAGCCCATTGAATTGGGCCCATTAACCTATCAAACCAACATAATGACTCAAGACCTAGGTAAATGACTCATTAACCTAGGTACTAGACTTAAATAAAGGAAAATTACATGATAAGAAAATAAAAATTACATCATATGACTCGAAATAAAGTGACGAACAAGATGAAGCACAACTGGCAAGCATCAGGGTCCTCGAACAAATGAGATCGCCGGTGATGTCCCCATCAGACCCAAGGTGGACTGAGTGCTGAGGAGGTTCCTGATGCTGTTCTTCGGGCGCCTACTATTTGGGATGAGGGCCAACGTCATCAGCTACCGGTTCCTCCCACTGCTCAAGGACTTGGGGCACGTTGGGGATTACGCTTGGGGAGCGGCGGTCCTCGTGTTTTTGTTCGACACCCTCAGCTCCACCAGTCGGCGGACTATGCTAGGGGGCTTCTCTCCCTTACTCCAGGTACGACTTTGACTCTTAAACTAATTATGCAATGTGCTATATGATTCCTATAACTACTATATATTGACATTTGGTGAAATGCAATGCAAGTGTGGGCCTACGTGCACCTACGCAGGCTAGGGAGAGGCGAGGAGACACATCCAGAGCGGCTGCCCATCGCCAGGCGGTGGACGACCCCACGGGAGATGGGGTCCCTGCGGAGACAGGTCCTGGGGATCCAAGATGACTTAGACACACTGCCCTTCGCTTCGGTACGAATCTAAACTCAAATTGTTTCATTAAATGCAACTTATATGATTATGATGCTAATGCAATTTTCCTATTTGACAGCTTCGGTGGACACCATACGCGAGTGAGGGGCACGAGTGTCAGCCGTGGGTGGTGGCGGCCCTCGCCTACTCAGGCCGAGACGTTTGGCTCCACTGCATGAACGTGGTGGAGCCGCTCCACTTCCGCTTGGTGATGAGGACGATCGGTGTCCATCAGCCAACAGTAGAGTTTTCGGCATCAGGAAAGCCAGAGGAGTGGGTCGGGCGACACCCCCGAGGGTTGGCCACGGTGGTGGACTGGACGACGCGAGCTGCAGAGGAGATCGCCGACTGGACAGCACTCGGGCGGGTGGTGTCCACCCGGGCTGAGAGTGAGGAGGCCTACTACACGGCCTATGCCCAGCACTACAGGGACCAAGTGTTCCGTGGTGCCCGCCGACCGGTACGACTTCTAAACTCTAATGCTTTCTCTTATGCTTATGCTTTCTATATGATTATGCACTGACACTTGGACTTCCTTAATGCAGATCGACCCTGAGGGGAGGATCGCGGAGTTGCAAGGACTCCTTCACTCGACCATCCAGGAGCGAGACGAGCTCCGACAGACCCTGACTCTTCTGGTGAGTTTCCCTAACTCTTAAACTTAAATTTACTTACGCACTTGATTATGTTTTTGCCTATGACATGACTAACCTGGATTTTTGAATGCAGCATGCCAAGGGAGCCCAGCGTCAGGGGGCTGACGCACCTTCTTCCTCTTCCCAAACTCCTGCGGACCGTGCCGAGCGGGAGGTAGAGTTTACACGGATGGTGACGCGGGCTGAGGCAGCCGAGACAGCGCTCTCCGAGAGGGTAAGTAACCACTACACTTTTTTTAGTTGATTATGCTTATGAAATGCAGTTGACTAACCATGATGTGTGTATGCAGACGACCGAGCTGACCTTACTAAGGGCGGAGTTGGAGCAGAGCCGTGCAGCAGCTCGGGAGGAGGCTGCCCGCCTTCGGGAGGAGATGGCATGGGGTCGACCGGCTGACGCAGTCGAGACGGCGCTCCTCTGCGCGGAGCTAGAGCATCTCCGGGCTGGGGTTGTAGAGGCATAGCGCTACCGAGCTGAGGTGGAGCACTACCGAGTTGAGGCAGAGCGAGCCCGGCTTTAGGCGACGAAGCTAGAGGGCGTTGTGGAGGGGATGAGCCGGAGATCCGAGCGCAGTGGGACTCCGAGCGGCAGCACTCACAATACGCACAGCTCCTACATGAGCTACTTCACGGGTTCCTCCAGTTGCCGAAGGAACGATGAGGAGGGGTGACGCCGATGACACCGTGAGGAGGTGAGCTCGGCGATGCCCCCGTCATCGAAGAGGCATGAGGGAGCCGGGGACAGTGACAGGCCGGAGAGAGAGGCATGATGTACTTTGACTTGACCTATGTACATGTGGATATGATAGTGATATGATATGTTTTTGATTTGGTTTACTCGTGAATGAATGTGTGAATGAATGCAAATGCTTGACTCCAACTAACTAACAATGACTCCTAACCCGACACGAGTGAGTGGGAGAGAGAGGTGAACACGAGTGAGGGGGAGAGAGAGATGAACACGAGTGAGTGGGAGAGAGAGGCGAACACGAGTGAGTGGGAGAGACTAACCCGACACGAGTGAGTGGAAGAGAGAGACGACTAATAGTTTGAGTGGCATTGGTACAAGGAGGACAAAAAAGAGGCTTCAGGTTTCTAAACGGTCATCCAGGGGACCGCTCCAGGACCTACACGGCCTAACTTTAGACCGCTGAAAGCCACTCGGCTAGAACCCAAAGAAGCAATGAAACGGTACACGATGGTCCGTTCAAAGAACGAAACGGTCATGTTTGAACCGTGTGTTTAGCAGAATGGCCGCTCCACGACCGTGCAAATTCTAGGATTCGAAGTGTGTAGAAGATAACTAAACGGTCTCCGTGAGACCGTCCCTTAAACAATGCGGTCTATCGATAGACCGCATACATAGGCGCCCTGAGAGTCCGAACGGGACTCTCTTAGAGAGTCCTAACCCGAGAGTGGGAGTTTCAAATCAACCCAAATTCTATCCTAACCCGATCTAGAACTATCCTACCTCAATTCTAGTGGGTCTAGGCCTCTAATCAAGCCCTATAAGCAAGAGGGGACTCTAAATTCATTCTTCACACGACAACCCTCTTTCAAACCTTGAAATCCTTCTCAATCTTCCTCAAAACATCATGAAGAGGGCCTTGGAAGGGAGCTCAATGGGTGAGGTGGCCTACCAAAGTCCAAAGTCGGCTGAAAGGAGCATGGTGTGCTGCAAAGGCTGACCACGATCCCGGGGCATTTGAGCTCCAGCCCTATGAGAGAAGTAAGTTAATGTTGTTTCATTCATTCAATTCCATATCATTTTCTTCAAAAGCTTATATGTTCTTCCTCTCTTTTCTCTTCTCATCTTTATTTCAGCTCCTCCCTGGCCCGAGATGATACTCCACCTTGAAGTGGATGGCCCCTATGATCTGCGAACTACCCATATCCGTGACATCCATCCTTAGGTCCTGGCACCCTCACTCTCTTCTAGTGCTAGCCAAGAACTACCCCAAGCTCTCTTTGGATTGGCATAGCATTTCAGCCTTAGTAGAGATATGGCACCCTCAGACCCACACTTTCATCTTCCCATCTTTTGAGGCCACCATCCTTCTAGAGGAGGTAGAGACCTACTTGTCTTTCCCTAGGTCCAAGGTGGGCAAGGAGGATTTAGTCTGTCACACCGTCGCCCCTGTGGATCTTGCCCTTATCTTAGGAGAGTTCATACCTAGCACCAAGGACATTCGCACCATAGTGGGTCCACACCAGATCCATCTACTACCTCTTAGCCAGTGGGTGACAGCACATTGTAAGAATAAGTGTGGGTGGTACGAGGCCATAGCTAAGGCCGCTTCCATTTGCTTGTGCGGGGCCATACTCTTCCCCTTTGCTGACCATGGCTTAGATATCTCCATTCTTAGCACCATCAGTGGTCTGTGGCAGGGTCTATCCATTTCCCAGGCCGTCCTTGCCTACTTATATGAGGGTCTTAGCTCAGCTGCCCTAGGGGGTCCACTATTTGGCTCTATGATTCTCCTAGAGTGCTGGATGGGAGTCAGGATGAAGTTCATGCTTAGGGAGGATGTTACCTCGGTTAGCCGGATCTTCGGGAGCCATCCATTGTTCTTTATTGGTGGTTCTTTCAGGTTCTCGCAGCAGGTGGACTGTAGGACAGTAGATAAGAAGACTAGGGACGAGTGGCGCCTCTACATCAACACCTTGCCCCTGGGCTGGTTCGTGATGTGCCCTCCTTTCCTCCACGGCACTACTCTCAGGCTTCGTTGGAGGCCTGGCTTGGACTTGAGGCTCGTGGGTGACACCGCTTTAGCGATGTATAGCCCGCACCGGTGCTTCCTTCATATTGGACTACCCCGGACTACACTTCCAGTGCTACCCCATCTTCCCGTACTATAGGCGAGGAGGTTCGAGTCAGAGGAGGATGAGCAGGCGGTCAGGAGCGCCCTGATCATGTGGGAGGTTAGTAGGGTGCTCACCCTACCGGTGGAGGTGGCAGAGTCCCAGGAGGCCTACCAGGCATATGTGAGAGAGCTAAGAGAGATTAGGCCTCGCGGGGATGCCCGTATGAGGATCGAGTGATTTTCTTGTTTTCATGATGTTGATATAGAAACTCATATTTGGAAATGCTTGCATTTAAATGAATAAAATTGATGATTGGATTGATTTGAGTTTGACATTTCTTGCATGCGATTGAATGAGTTTGAGATAGGATCTCGGGATGAACACGGCCCAAACCCAGACCACTCAGTTAGATAAACGGTTGTATTTTAACCGCACCATGGAATTGAATGGCCAGACCTGGGCCGCGTATCAGATCAACCGTAGGGTTAAGAACAAGGACCTTTGGAGAGTGGAACGGTTTATCGATGGACCGTGGACAGAGTAGAACGGTCTAGACTGCACCGTTCTGGTTTGTAAACGGTCTAGTAAAGACCGTTGTTTCTTGAAGGTTCTAGAAATTTGAAGTGGTCCGAACAAGGCCGTGTGAAGGATTGAAGGGTCTGAGGTTGACCGTTTGAGGGATCAAAACGGTCGCCATAGGACTGTGCAAAGATGGAAATGCTGAATCTTATCTTCAACCTGCCCCTGTACGCATATAAACAAGAAAACAGATTAAATCCGTTTTAGGCTTAACCCTTTGCCTGTAGCAAGTTAGGAAATGACCAGTTCTTGAATTTTGGTCAAGGGGGTAAGCCTTATTAAATAGGCGAATAACACAAAGGAGAAATAGATGCAATGCATGCCATGAATGCAAATCATAATGATGATGAAAATATTTTTGTGATTTTAAGAATATTTGATTTTTTTTATTTTTTTGGATTTTAAAATATTTAATTTTTTGGGTTTTAAAATATTTAATTTTTTGGGGTTTTGAAATATTTGATTTTTGTTGATTTTGAGATATTTGATTTTTTGGGGTTTTAAAATATTTGATTTTTTAAGATTTTGAAATATTTGATTTTTTTGGGTTTTGAAATATTTAATTTTTTGGGTTTTGAAATATTTATTTTTTTTTTGATTTTGAGAAATTTGATTTTTTTATTATTTTGAAATATTTGATTTTTGGGGGTTTTGAAATATTTGATTTTTTTTATTTTGGGATATTTGATTTTTTTTTAGATTTTGGAGCCAGCTCAAACCCGGCGACGGGGTACCTTCATATCTCATTAGGGGTTTCCTCAAGTTCAACGTGCATTATGGGTGACCGCCCATGGTCGGGGTCCAATTTTACTTAACGGTGCCTCTACCAAGACCATACCCGGGGTATGATCTAGTCCTTAGAAAAACAAAGAGAATTTGACAGGGAAATCAGCAATAGATATAGGGGTTTTTAGGGCTTGAGTTCTTCTCACGACAGTCCCTTTTCAAAGAATTTGGTCTGTTGCGCCGGGGCTTTGTGTCCGTCATCGAACTTACATCCGCTCTAGGCACGCATACGTCCGGGCTCATTACGTCTCGCGGGGAAACTGTATTGCCACTCTTGCTATGCCTAGTTTCATTCTTTTGGGAGCATTTAGACTTTTGAGCTTCGAGCTTTTGGATGAGCTTTTAGCTTTCGCCTTTGATTTTGCCCCTTTTCTTTTATTTCTTTTCTTTCTTTTGCTTGTGTGAATGCGGAATCAGGTCATAACGGACTGCCTCTATTTGAGACCTCTTTTATCGGGGTGTCTAGATCAGTTCTAGCCCCCTTTATTCACCACTTGCCCCTATTTTTAGCTGAAAGAGGAGAAAGATAAGGATTTTCACTTTCCCCCAAGCATGGCCAAGGGAGAAATGATGTTGTGTAAAAAAGGAAAACTGAACCACGGGGGTCGTGTAGTGTGTGAGTGTCAAACTGGGGACATCCCTTCATGACCAAGTGAAGAACACCCCGCCACTGGGCCGTCGCAGGCTTGACTCTATGGATAAAAACGTTTTAGATACAACCTATTCCACGGATTAGCCAATTCATCACCCTCCGCATTAATAAGACGGTACGCGTTCCCAGGATACACCTCTTTAACTACAAACTGCCCTTCTTAATTAGGTTGTAGCTTGGACCTAGGACCCACTGATCTGATAAATTTATATTTCAAAACCATGTTACCCACTTGAAATTTTCTTTCGATAACCTTCTTTTGAAAATGCCGCGAGACACGTTTTTGATAAACAGAGACGTGATTGGCCGCGTTAAGTCTCTTCTCATCTAAGAGTTCCAGCTGGACTAGCAACGCCTCTTAACGTTCGTCGAGATTAAGTTCTTTCTCTAGCTGCACTCTTAGGGAAGGGATCAAGATCTCATACGGGAGTACCGCCTCCATCCCATAGGTGAGAGCAAAAGGAGTTTGCCTTGTAGGGGTACGGACGGAGGTACGATAAGTCCATAGAGCTTCTATCAATTTGTCGGCCCAATCAGCAAATTTGTGTGACTCGCATGTTTTCTTAATGATTTTAAGAAGGGTCTTGTTCGTGGCCTCGGCTTGGCCATTGCCTTGAGGGTAATATGGTGATGAATGATGCAATGAAATATGAAATTTCTTACAGAGGTCCTGGAGTTCTTGAGACACAAATTGAGGCCCGTTGTCGGTGACGATGTCGCTCGGCACTCCAAACCGCGAAATGATATTCTTCATGATGAAGCGGCACACTGTGGTAGATTTGATTTCTGCATAGGCTTCAGCTTCCGCCCACTTGGTGAAATACTCAGTTGCGGTGAGGATAAATGATTTCTGCTTAACCTGAGCATTAGGATCACCCAGTGGGCCTACAATATCAAAAGCCCACATGGAGAATGGCCAAGGAGTCGAGAGAGGATGGAGAGAGGAAGCAGGAGCATGGATTTTGTCGGCATGAAGTTGGCATTGAAGGCACCTACGGACATAGGTGGAGCAATCTTCTTCCAGGGTTGGCCAGTAATAGCCCTGTCTAAGAATCTTCTTCGCCAAAGCCTGACCATTAATGTGCCCTCCACACTCGCTTGCATGAGCTGCCTCAACAACTTTTCAAACCGCATCGTCATCTAAACACCTCATAAGAACTCCACTAAGAGCCTGCCTATACAATTCTCCTGCGATAATCGTGTACATGGAGGCAACTCTTTTGATGGCCTTACGTAGCTCGACACTTGTCGCTTCCGGGAATGAACCATCCCTACAGTACTGCTCTATTTCATGAAACCACGGCAATTCCTCTTCTTCTATAATCTCCTCGAGCTCAGTCAAGGACACTTCCTTCAAATTTTCCAAATCAGCCTTCTTCTCTACAGATTTCCTAAGGTTGTCGAACCACGGATCTTGGAGGGAGGGAGCGTCTAACTGCTGAACCATGATGGTCTCAGTGGAACGACTGAGAGGGAAGGCAAGGGAGGAAGCAAGAGATGCTAACGCATCAACAAGAATGTTCTGAGAATGAGGGGTATGAATGTAGATGAGCTTACAGAACCACCTAGCCAAGAGCGTGACCAAATCTTGATAGGGCTTGAGTTTAGGGTCACGGGTGCAGTAAGTTGAAAGAACTTGACGTAGCACCAACTGAGAGTCCCCTATGATGTTTAGGTATCACGCACCCAGGATGTAGGTGTGCTTCAGTCTGACAAGGAGAGCCTCATACTCTACTATGTTATTTGTGATAGGAAAAGAGAGCTGGTAAGCGATGGGGATAGTTACTCCTTCCGGAGTGAGAAGAACGGCGCCGATTCCACGGCCCTAAGAATTGAGAGCACCGTCGAAGTGCAAGGACCAGAAGGGAAGATGAGTAAGTACAGCCAGATGCTCGTCAGGAAACTCTTCCTGGATTGAATCGGTACAAGGGATAGGAGAATGAGCAAGATGTTCAGCAATCGCGTATCCCTTGATCGCTTTCTGAACGACAAAGATAATATCAAATTGAGAGAGAAAGCTCTACCAGTGAGCTAATCTGCTAGAAAGGATGGACTTTTCTAAGAGGTAATGGATGGGTCCATTCTAGAGATCAACTTAACCTAATGGGCGAGAAAATAGTGCTTGACTTTCTGAGCTACCCATACTAATGCTACGCAGGTCTTCTCCATGGCAGTATACTTAGATTCAGCAAGATTAAACAACCTAGAGAGATAGTATGCTGCCCTTTCCTTTCCCTTATCGTCCACTTGAGCCAGGACAGCTCCTAGGGAGTCCTCGACAACAGAAATGTATAATATCAGGGGTTTCCCAGGGACCAGGGGTTACAGAACAGGGTGATTAGATAGATAAACCTTAAGATCCTCGTAGGCCTTTTGGCACTGCTCATTCTATTCAAATTTAGCCCCCACCTTTGACAATTCATAAAATGGGCGGCATCTTTGCGAATGTTGAGATATGAACCTCTGAATAAACTGCAAACGCCCAATCAATCCCCTAAGTTCAGTGATGTTCCTAGGCGGTGGCATTTCCATAACGGCCTTTGCCTTGTTCGGATCAATCCGGATCCCCCGCTTGCTAACTATGAACCCTAGCAATTTCCCTGATGCAAATCCAAACACACATTTTTTTGGATTCATTTTCAGCTTGTACTCCCTAGCCCTTTGCAACACCTTAGCTAAAATGGCGGGGTGTTCTTCCTTGGACCTCGATTTCACCAGAATATCATCCACATAGGCTTCCATATACACATGCATCATGTCGTGGAAGATGGTCATCATTGCCCGCTGATACGTGGCACATGTATTCTTTAATCCGAATGGCATGACAACATAACAGTATGTGCCCGAGGGTGTGGTGAACGAGGTCTTCTCTTCGTCCTCGGGAGCAAGACGGATTTGGTTGTATCCAGAATATCCATCCATAAACGAGATGGCTTCATACCCAGCCGTGTTGTCTACCAACACATCAATGTGAGGAAGCGAGAAATCATCCTTCGGACATGCCTTATTTAAGTCTCTGAAATCAATGCAGATTCATATTTTTCCATCCTTTTTCATCATCGGGACAATATTCGCCACCCATTGAGGATATAACACAACTCTAATAAACTTGGCCTTATGCAATTTATCAACTTCTTCTTTTATCCTTAAGGCCATTTGAGGGTGGAATCTTCTTGATTTTTGTTTAACGGGTGTTGCCCCTGGTTTAAGGATAAGTCTGTGTTCAACCAGAGCGGGGTCAAGACCCGTCATGTCCTCATAGGACCAGGCAAAAGAATCGCTATACTCCCTCAAAATCTTGATTAGCTCCTCTTCAACCTGAGGAGGGAGATTAGCGGAAATGATTATGGGCCTAGGGTCCTCTTCAGTCCCAAGATCAATTTCTTTTGTGGGTTCATCCACTGTCGACGACGGTTCATCAAATCTCTTCAAACCCTGTGCGTACAGATCGGCAGCATTATCCACGTCGCTTTCCTCATCATCGACTGGGTCCTTCTCATCTATGATTTCATAAACTCACAATCCGTCATTGCTCCACACCCCGCCTACTTCCTCATCATCCTCTAGGACGATGGCGGTTGCTACAAACTCGGGACATTTGAGGAGGGCATGACACCTTTGGGCAAGATCCTGAAGAAACCGATCTGGAACGGATTTAGAATGATGCATCACAGGGTACGTCGCAAGCGTAGATGGGCTGACAACACTAGAGCTAGATTCTATCCTAGCTGACTCTACCAACCTAGGGGACTCTGAACACTGTACATCTAACCTAGGAGATAAGAAATCTACAGGGAAAGAAGTAGGGGCCTCGTGCCCTTGACGGGAAGATGGACAGAACATGGCATAATCCTCCATTGAGATCTCCGTTTTAAAATTGACATTTTTTTTTGAGATCGGAGGAAATCATGAAACAAGAAGAGGAGGAAGGAGGAGGAGGAAGTTGACGGGGGAAAAGGGAGGGGAAGAGAACATCGAAGAATGGATCAGATGAAGAAAACCACATATCAGAAAGATTGGATGTAGGGGTCCACATGGTGGACAAATCAATCGGTGGGCAGTGCCCACATGCACACGGAACAAACAAGATTTCGAATGGACCTTCCGTAAAGAACGGGTTGACCATGATTTGAGGTGAACGGGGAATAAATCCCAAATGTTGAAACAAGGAGGCAAGGGGGGAAGGAGGCCAAGAAAAAGTAGTTATGGAGCTCCCCTCTTCCCGCTGCCTCCGGTAAACTGGCTCCACCGGAGAGCACTTCACAAGATGCATCTCCACCTCCTTCAAGCAAGCTTCTTCTTCATGAAACAACTTTTCAAGACAATCACAAAAATCTTCCATATCACCCACCAGCCCTTTCAGTGGCGGCAGTGGGTCGGCAACAGCACAAGTTGATGGGGACATCACCTCCCATGCCCACGTTCACAGCTCGTCTCCTCGCCCCGGTTGCATCCGGCATGGTCTAGTCATTTAATTTTGAGTCCTATGTAATTTTTATTTGAGTCATTTGATGTAATTTTCAGTTTATTTGAGTCATGTCCCTAGGTCTTGCATTTATTTTCCTAAGTATTGAGTGTCATTAGATTGTGTAATGTGCTATTGGGCCTAATTCTTCGGGCTTGGCCCATGAGCACCCACTACCCCTTCGGTTATTTGCTATTGAGTCTTTTGTCAGGGACTTATTGTAAAATGTGGGTTTCCTATATATAGGGCCTCATTTCCTTCATTTGGAGGTAATGAATGAATCAATGAAAAATGCCATTTGAGTATTCAAATCTAGTTTAGTGGAGTGAATCCTATAGTTGGGTGAGAAACCCTAGGGGAGTGATTCCCCACCCCTCCTCTCTCTCTATCCCTCTTCTCTCTCCTTCCACTAAGGGGTTGTTGACACCCAAAATATACCAGAAGAAACTATAGCATATTCACAGCTTTGAAGATCAGTAGAGGGCACAGTTCACGTGCTACCCCCGGGAGATCTGAGAGTCTGAATAGAAGAAACCCACTACCCCTATCATTCTGTTCGACTAAAGCCATCTCTGGCTAGGTCGCTGTTCAGTGCTGCTATCTTTCAGATAGTCAGGCTGATTAAACTACACCAACACTTAGGCAATCATCTGCCTGCTGAAACAGATGTTCAGACATCTCTGATACTCCTGGGCCAAGACGCACAGTGCCCCGTATGCATGTGTGAATCCAAGGTGTAAATGGGCTCGGTGGAGTCGCAATATGTATGGGTCAAGAACCCCACTGTCGAGAGGAGCTCACTAAGTGTATCCTGGACGACTGGGCCGAATGACAAATAGATGGGCCAAGCCCAAGCAAGACAGGACGCGCCGACGGATGTCACGCCGGGAGAAGCGATTCTGGCGCGCCGGGAAGCTCGTGCCGAATGCATGAAGAGCCTCACCTCTATAAGAGGCCTGCCCTTCGAACGAAAGAGAGACGGAGGATAGAAGAAAGAAAAGAAAGAAAAGGAAAAAGAGGAAGAGAAGCAGAGTGCTTAGCCACCGAAGAGAAAGGGGGAGTTCGAGAGCCCTTGAAAGAAAAGAAAGAGAAGAAAAGAAGAGGGAAGAGTCAGAGGTTCGAAGAAAGATCCAGGTGGGAACGGCGGGCAGCGACAGCTTCCTCGGCTTCTCCTCCCTATCTGTCTCAACTTCTCCCTCTGTATTTTCGATTTCTGGCATCTTTGCTTCAATAGCATCGGATGCCGATGTAACCCTGTCTGCAGGGATAAGGTCTTGGATTTCTTTCTCTTGAATCGCATGCGTGTAAGCCATTTGGCTGATATAGTTAATAGAAGAATGGGTTGAGCTCTGTCCTTTCATTACCCTCTTCTTTCTGTCTCTGCATCCGAGGTTCGCCATACGCTAAGGATACTGATAACTAGGCGTGTTTCATCGTCGGGTTTTCTGATTTTGTTGAAGGTTCTTCTGCCGCGCGCTCTTTCAACCTCGTATCCACAACGAGAGCCTGAGACAGCCTATCTCATGGCTCCTCGTCTGTGAAATGAAGAGGGTTGAATACGGGCCAGAGTCCTGAGTTTCTGTGGGTGGTTCCGCTCCTAGTGAAGTCCCAGAGGAAAGGCCATCTTCACACCAGATTATCCTCCCTATGATTGCCCGTAATGGTGGTCGAATCATTGAATAAACTTTCTTTCTGAATGCCCAAAACCCTCTGAAGCCCTTGCCACAGAAGGAATCCCTATCGGAAAGCCTCCCGGCGCGAACTCCCCCTCGGCGTAGGTCTCGCGCCGGGGACTTGTCGCGCCGGTTAGGCTTCCCCTACCACGCCGAACCTATCTGGCCTTCGTGCCGACAACCAACCCTTCTTCTCTGCATTGACGCCTATGTGTTTGTTGGCCATCCTGATGCTTTCATGCCCGTGCCAATAACCCATACAGCCTCTGTCCGTCACGTCCTGCCCCATGGGTGTGCATCGCCCTTCCCTCTGTCCTCACGGGAGCTATATCAAACAGGGGTAGCGCCCCTCACATTCTATAACCCATTAAGTCAAGGAGCTCTGCCTCTGCATGACCTCCGATCGACTGAGTTGGGAAGATTACAACAAAGGGGATGGGATCTCGTATGATCCGGCCCTCCTTGAATTACGGGCTACGCCCGGCACCTATTTTGGTTTCTACTCCGGCATCCGTGAGTAGATATCCCATAATACCCCCTTGGCACACTCCCAAAATAAGGGGAGATGCTGTCAAAATTTGCCCAGGATTTTTATTCCGTTATACGGCACGATGTTTCATCGGAATTAAGTGCTTAATCCCCCGACATGGCAACAGCCTGAGCCATATCATCTCACGGCCTCTCGCCATCGCAGGGAACAGATCTTATAAGTGATGATCTCTTTGAACCCCCCCCAGGAGTGCATCCACCCTCATTTCCTATAACCCCCACCTGGCTTCATGAAATCTCCATTGAACGCCCATAAAACCCTCACAAACACCCCTTCTGCAAACCTTAGAAAACGCCCCTCCCCCCGGCGCCATTGCCTCTCGGCGCCAAACCCGCGCCGGGTGGGTGGCGCGCCGGGACCAGGCCACGCCGAGGTCCAGGGCGCGCCGGGACCAGGCTGGGCCGAGACCCCCCCTGAGCCCCTCCATCGCGCCGTTTTCCTTCGCGCCGGGACCAGACTGGGCCGATGCCCTTTTAAACCCCCTCCCCTCGCGCCGTCTGCCCTTCGTGCCGGGATCTCCAGCGCCGACTAATATCTGTGTCATTTCACCTTACTAGTGGGTGCTCTTCTTCAAATCTTGACATCTCAACAATCCCATTAAACCCCAGAATAGTCGTCCCAAACCCAGAGGTCCTACTCCCATCAACCTTTTAAGCCAGCCTTCAGCATCTTGCGAGGGAATTATCATCATTCACCCGGGGCCCGGAGATATATGAATGGGGGGGGGTTCCACCCCTACATTATGCTGAACCCAACATTTCTTCGGCTACCCCGCTGACCCTCGGAGTTCTGCCGTTGCATGTCCTCCGATGGTCTTTTAGGGGAATATTAACGAACGGCGCAGATGGTTCCGTCATATTTGAATCCTTTTTGGACCCAGGCCTGTGCCTGATCTTCTTTTGGGTCTCCATTCCGGCTCTCCATGGATGGATGTCCTATCTCCCTTTCTTCGGTATAATCCGAAGGAAGAGGGCATGCTATCGGATTTACGCTGTTGCATCGTCATCATCATCGTATCTGTTAGCATTCATGCTTTCGCTAGTGTGATGGTGGTCCTCGGACCTGCTTCCTCCGCCACGTACCGAGGATCCATTTTCCCATTAAACTACACATCTTTTGCATGATTAATGCTGCATCCTGCCTGTCATTGCTATAATCATCATGTAGTTCTCTTTACGTCGGCTTCGACAGCCCGCTATCTCGGCAATTAATCAAAGGTGTTCCCTCCTCGTGAGGGATGTAATTAACGCCATAGCCTTTATGGTATGGCGGACTGCTGGTCCCGACTGAACCTCACATTCGCCCGATATGGGTCAGAATGAGCGCACAATAAAATCGTCACTCATGTGACTGGCACGCCCGCGTCGTCAATCAGTCAGTTGATTACCAGTTAGTCGATTGGCTGATCGATGCGCGAACGAAAGGAAAAAATACGCTGAAACAAGTCTGGCACGCCCGGTGGGACTGGTGTCACCTTTCATCTCTTTGCCGAGATATTCGGGCTTCGAAGCCCTTTCAAAGACTACTGATTGTTTTCCTGTTTGTCTTTACAGGCAGACAATGACAACTCATGGAATAGCTGGCGTCGACTTCGATCAGTCGATAGTCGCTGACACGCGCAAGGGTACCTGGCGGTACCTATGGAATTCGGCAGCTTCCCTGCCGCTGTAGGCTTCCCCAACTTCCTGGGCTTGGCCTTCGTCGACATCCTAGAAGTCGAAGCCCCGGAACCTTCCAAGCAAGCTACGGAGGAAGCGGAACCTCTGAAGGTTCCTCGCTGCAACGACTTGCTCAAGAATCCGGCCCCGGCCGCTAGCTGCATGGTGCACCATGTTGTATGTGGGACGCACCCCGCTGTCGCCAACAAACACCCTGGAGGACGTCAGCGTCGCCAGGCTCGCAAGAACACTGCTGTGATCACCGGAACTGTCTCTCAGTCCGGGAAGTCAATGCTGGTGGGAGGCATGCGTGTCTTCCTCAACGGGCGCACGGCACGGGTGACCCCAGACCGAGTCATCCCAAACGTTCCTGTCCACAACACATATCAGGCCCTTGCTGGAAGGAGGGCAGAGATGAAAGAAGCCGGCCACCATGGCCAAGGAAACCCGGCACTCAAGCCGAGGAAGTTCAGACGGGTGTGGGTTCCCAAACGGACCCGACCTGTCCACCAGCTGACACCCATCCGCCGCCATCCTGTGAATGACGATGCGGAGGTGATAAGGGAAAGGGGCCTACCCCCGAAGATGGAAGAAGAGGTGGTTGCGGATCCTCCGCGCCACAGAAGTTTCCGGGCTGCGGCCCGTCAAGCCAACGTCCCTGCCACGGGGCGAAGGTTCCAACAGCCAGCCGACAGAGCTCGACTGGCCTACATCCCTCCTTCTGGAGGTCGACCACTCTCCCCCGTGCTACATCAAGAACGGGGTCGAGAAGAAATGGCCTGCCTGGTCAGAAGCTATTTCCGAGGATTGGGCAACACCTCACTCGGACAGCAGCGGCTGATGCAGACAGTCGCCACTGAAGAAGATTACTGCCCATCAACGGCAGATGAAGAAGAGATGGAGGATATAATGATGGTGTCGTCGGTCGATGACAATGGATACGATGACGGCTTTGAGATCGAAGCCGATGAAGCCTTCCCCGAGCGGGAAGAAAGAAGAAGGGTTTCTGTGTTCGAGAGGCTGACCTTTCCGCAACAAGCCAGGCGGAGGGTCCATCGACAAAGAAGAAGGATGCAGGTTTTCACTTGCAACATGGCTGGTGTACCCAGCCGATATGGGGAGCTTCCTGAAGACCCCCAAGAACTGGTTCAATTGGCCGTACGGCCGGGGCCAACTACCCGCAGGACAGAAGCAGCAAGAGGGCTTCTGACAATGATGAAAGAGAAACAGCCCCAGGTCTACCTCCACTGGGATGACAAAGCCCCCGTCTTGACCGCTAATGTGGTGACGACGGAAGAAGAAGACGACGTACTCCTCGACATCCTGCCTGAGGGTACGTCCGGGGAGACAACAGAAGGTGTCCCCACCACTATAGATCCATCAGTCTGATGCTGCTGCAAAAATATCAACGGGAAATAGATTCCCTGAAGAAACAGCTGATGGAGAAAACTGAACACTCATCGGCCTCTAAACCACCCGAAGTCCAGGGTGAATCATCCCGGGGAGCGGCTCGTCGAGACGACCCTCCACCGCTCTATACACTACCCCAGCCGTCAGAACCAACCGTGACGACAGCACAACAGCGGCCACCACAGCCTCAGCCGCTGCTACCTCCGGTGCTTCCTCAGGTGCACCCAACACCCCCGCTGCTGCATCCTCCACAGGCGACCACCCTGGTCACCCCATACCTGCAGCCAGCACACTTCTATCCAGAACCAGTTGACCCCACGGTCGTGAACCGGATGATGGTGGAAAGGATGATCGAGCTGAAGCTCGCAGAGAAAAGCGAAGGCGACTACGTCGCATTCGATGCCTATCGGGTGCCCTACCCGCAACACCATGCGGCTAAGCGACTTCCCCCGGGAGTCAACAAGCCGCCCAAATTTGACAAATTCAACGGGAAAGGTTCCCCAAAAGAGCATATTGCATATTATATGACCGTTATGGGTGATCTGGCCACCGACGAGTCATACCTGCTGAAATTCTTCGGGTCCTCGCTGACGGGGCTCGCTTTCGAATGGTACTCCAGTCTCTCGGCCGGGTCAATTAATGACTGGTCAGATATGCAAAGGAAGTTCAGAGAAAGATTCCATGTCACAGAGAGGGAGGTCACAGTGGCCGAGCTCTATTCAACAAAACAAAGGGCAGATGAGACAGCCCTTGACTACATCAAGAGGTGGAGGAACCTCGGAATGAGATGTAAGCGGCCCCCGCATCAGGAGGACGCTGTGCAAATATGTAAGCAAAATCTCAGGAGGGAGGTCCTGGAAAAGATGATTGGTATGGAAATACGGTCGTTCGACCGGCTGAATAATGTGGTGGCTGAGGTGGAAGCTTTTCTAGCCAAGCCTGTCCCGACGTCAACTGCCAGCATAGCCCAGAAAGGCAAGGCTGCGGAACGGCGCCCCACACCTAAAGAAGCGAATGCGCTTGATATCAAGGCGTTCGAACAACAGAAGGAGAAAGGCAAGAAAGCGGCTCCCCCGCAACCTGCGAAAGCTCCAGATGATAAAGAAGGTCCTTCGCTGAGGGACAAAATGAAGAAAGCTTATTCCTTTCCAAAAGACAAGACCCGAGTCCTGTTCGACTGGGTAACAGAATACAACATGGTCACTCTGCCTGAACCAAGGAGGCCGGAGGACCTAAAAAGAAAAGACAGTCCAAGATTCTGCCCCTACCACCAGATGTTGGGACATCCAATCGAAGACTGCTATGTTTTCAAAGACGTCATCGAAGGGATGGTGAAGAAAAATGAGATAGAGCTGGGAGAGTACAAAGTAGACCCCCCTCAGCCACATGAAGCCCCTTTTAGGAGGGCAGCAGTCAACATGATCTCACTCTACCAGGCATTACCTGAGGAGATCTCTGAAGCAAGCACACGGAGCACCTACGAAATCCATTTCCTGGAGCCCGTGAAGGAGCAGCAGGGGTGGCAGCAAATCCCTGTGAAGCACAAGAAGAAGAGGGCACCCCGCCCAAAAGAGGGGGCACATATCCGTGGCATTACACCCCGGCCTGCTCCGCCAGTGGTAGCACCCGTATGGGTCACTCCACCTACAGCTGTCAGAATACATACACCCAACAGGAGGAGACAAACTCCGCTGCCAGTAATCAAGGAAACCAATCCTGGGGTCCTTCGACTGCAACACTTAATTGAAGGGCTAGATGAATATGTACAGCCCGAACTGAAACCTCTGCTGGTACGGGACCACGTCCCATGGCAAGAGCTGGAGCAACTCTCACTCAAGCAAGGGGAGGAAGCTGAAGCAGCACCACCTCAAGAGAGCAACCTGTTCTGGGGGCAAGCACCTGCAGAAACCAAAAAGAAGAAAAAGCAAAAGAAAAAGAAAAGAAAGGCCGCTGGGGCCCATAAAACACAGGTCGTCTCCTGCAATACCCTGTCAGCACTCTTCAACCTGCCCGGAGAAGAGGAAGAAGAAGAAATTTGCTTCACACCCCATGCTGGGGGAGGCAAGGCCGAGGCCGCAACTGCTGCACATGCCACTCGGTCAGGCCGGAAATGGGGGCGCCAGCCGCCACCCAATCACAACATTATGTTCAGAGGGGAGCAACCCTACAAGACACCTCCGCCGGAAGTTAAGGGAGTCCAAATCCCTCCTCCGTCAGGTCTATACAACAAGACTGGGGGCAAGACAGTCCCTTCATTCCTTGAATTCATGAAGATGTCAAAGGGGAAGCAGCCTTGTCAGGAGGCTAACCCTACGCCCGGGGTCATTCACCCGCAGCCAGCGCAATCCACTGAGGATGCAAATGCAGATGGGGCTTGCCCTACAGCAGCTAATAAAGAAGACCCGACAGTCGATGCCAGTCAAGAGGGTGCCGAGTCCGAGGAAGGTGAAGCAGGTCCGTCAGGGCCCACAAATCAAAACCTCCCAAGCCCAGATGGGCTGAAGAGATGAAGCTCTCCAATGTCCGGGCTGGAGCCGAATAATGAAGTTGCTCAAGAAGCTCCCGCTCGATTTACGATCTGGGAAATTCTCTCTTTGAGTGAAGAGACTCGACAGGCGATCATCACTGCTCTGCAGACGCCTGCTCATTTTGAACCTTGCATAGCTGAGGCTATACCAGAAGCCAGTATGACCTTCTCTCCAGAAGACATGCTACTACCTACTGCCAGTCACAACAGGCCGCTATATATGAAAGGGCACCTGAACGGAAGAGAACTGAACCGGATTCTGGTCGATCCTGGTGCAGCAGTCAACATCCTGCCATATAGAATATACGAGAGGTACCACTTTAATGTGCATCTCGAGAAAGTCGGGGATATGCGTATCGCTGGCTTCAACCAAAAATGTGAAGTATCTATGGGAGTGGCAGAGTTCACACTGACCCTGGCAGATTTCACTACAACGGTGCAGTTTCACGTCATTGACTCTCGCACCTCCTACAAAGCGCTGCTCGGCCGCCCATGGCTGCATGAAAATATGGTGGTGCCCTCCACGCTCCACCAATGCATCAAATACAGCCTCCAGGGGAAGGAGGAGAGGATATTTGCTGATATCCACCCATTCGAGGTGTTTGAATGTCACTTGGCGGACGCCAACCTTTATACGGGGCCTCCCCGGAAGGTTTCTGAAGCTGAGACCCCCGCAGGGGCATCGAAGAATAGATCGGGTGACGGTTGGTATCCACCACCGCCGCGCGGATATGTCAAGCCGAAGGTGGTCTCCCACATCACGGCTTCTGGAAATGTCGGCAGGGTGACACCCCCAGCATTATACCCCAAAGCTAAGGAAGTGCATGTTGATCGACAGCACGACCGCATCGGAGTCCCGGCCGGCCTCACCAAGCCAATCTCCGGCCTCAATGATCCCACTGTCGAACCTTTCAAAGCCTGGGAGGTGACACAGGAAGATGGGCCCAGCAGCTTGTTCTATACAGCTGAGGAGCATCCCACTCAGGAGGACACAGACTGCAGCCTCCCTGAGGATCTAGCCAACCCGCGGGTTCCTGTTCAGGGCCTGGCATTTACCACTGATCGGACGGCCAGGATGTTTCAAAAGCAACACATCCCTCCCGATCAACCTCAAAAACGCAAGGAAGTTTTCCAGAAGATGTGGTATCCTGCAAATCTGGATAAAGAAATGAGACGTGTCTCTCAACATCCGGGTCTGGGCTTCACCCTGGAAGACTACTATTACAGTGGGCGGTACGAGGTGGATACCATCTCCACCTTCTATCCAACTGAAGATAGCCCTCTGGGGGCAACCTTTGATGAATATCCGGCGGAAGCAGAACATGCTGAATTGGCTCTATCCGGGAATCAACAAATGGAGACCTTGATCTCCTGCCGATGCTGGGAGCAGGTCCGTCCTGAAGAAGCGGCCTTTCAAGCCGAATTTGATACGGCTAGCAGCAGCGAAGCCGAAGATACTCAAGAAGCAGAAGTCTCTCCCTCCGCAGGGGTCATACTAATGACGACTTCAACATCCTTTCTGCCAGTCAACGAAGCCTCGGTTTACTCCAATCAAGGGGAGCCGGCTACCAGAAAAGAAAAAGCCACTTCTGCGGAAGATACAACTGTCCCAGAAGGCGAGACTCCTCAACTTCTGCTACGAATCCAATATGCTGTCCGAGTCCGGCGGCAAACAACTACTGGCCTGTCATGGCTGCAACCTCATCTACAAGCACTGAAGCTGTTCTCTCACCCTCGGGAGCTGCAACGGCAACGGGTGTGTCCATAGATCCATCCACACAGCCGCTAGCACAAGAGATCAAGAGACCGCAGGAAGCTCTGGCAGTGTCTAACGAGGAAGTCGAAGTACTCGACCCTCAAGATGGTATTCCAGACTTCGTTGACCTCCAGCCGGCACCTCCGGAGATAGAAGACGGAGGCCAAGCCACGGTCGATGAACTAATAGAAGTCAATCTGGGAGATGAGAAGGACCCTAGGCCTACCTTCCTCAGTGCCCAGCTGTCCCCAGAAGAACGGGAGCTGTACATTCAACTACTGCTAGAATACCGGGATTGCTTCGCCTGGACTTACAAAGAGATGCCGGGTCTAAGCCCCGCCGTCTCACAACATGAGCTAGCAATCAGCCCCGAAGCCGAGCCGGTGAAGCAACCACCTCGGCGTATGAGGCCGGAGCTCATCACCCGAATCTGTGCTGAAGTTGACAAGCTCATTGATGTGGGATTTGTTGAAGAAAATCAGTACACCACATGGCTGGCGAATATTGTCCCCGTAAAAAGAAGAATGGACAGATCCGGATTTGTGTTGACTTCCGAGATCTAAATAAAGCCTGCCCTAAAGATGACTTTCCGGTGCCAATAACCGAGGTCATGATCGATGCTACAACCGGCCATGAGACCCTGTCATTCATGGATGGGTCTTCCGGCTACAATCAGATTTGGATTGCGGAGCATGACCGGGTCCATACTGCTTTCCGAACTCCTAAAGGCATTTATCATTACAAGAGAATGCCATTCGGACTGAAGAATGCTGGCGCAACCTATCAGCGCGCAATGACCAAAATTTTTGATGAATTGCTCTACCACAAGGTCGAGTGCTACATAGATGACCTGGTGGTCAAAACCAGAAGAAAAGAAGATCACCTGCAAGACCTCCGGATTGTTTTTCAGAGGCTGAGGCAGCATGAGCTAAAAATGAATCCTATGAAATGTGCGTTCGGAGTGTCGAGCGGAAAATTCTTGGGCTTCATCGTCCGATATCGGGGAATCGAGATAGACCCCGCAAAGATCAAGGCGATTCAGGAGTTACCTCCACCTAGGAACATCTCCGAGCTGAGGTCACTACAGGGCCGCCTGGCTTATATCCGGCGGTTCATTTCCAATTTGTCAGGGCGATGCCAGCCTTTTCACAAGTTGATGATGAAAGATGTTCCCTTTTATTGGGATGAAGATTGCCAGACAGCCTTTGACAAGCTAAAAGACTATCTGAAGACTCCTCCAGTATTGGGCGCACCGGTGAAAGGACGGCCGTTGATACTGTATATAGCAGCTACACACAATTCTCTGGGGGCAATGCTGGCCCAGAACAATGAAGAAGGAAAGAACAAGCCCTCTATTACCTCAGTCGGAGACTGGTCAGAACTGAAGAAAATACACTTATATTGAGAAGATCTGCCTGGCACTAGTCTTCGCAGTCAAAAAAGCTCCGGCATTATATGTTGTCGCATGAAATCAGCTTGGTGTCCAAGGAGGATCCCCTGAAATATATTATGTCCCAGCCGGCACTCAAAGGCCGCCTAGGCAAATGGGCGGTAATCCTTATGGAGTTTGATGTCTCCTACGTACCGCGCAAGGCCATCAAAGGTCAAGCTATTGCAGACTTCTTCGCTGAGCACCCAGTGCCCGGGGAAAGCCCGTGGGAACCGGAACTTCCCGAGGATGAAACCCTAGAAGCCGCCCAAGTACAGCCTTCCTTATGGCAGCTATACTTTGATGGCGCTTCCAGAATTGACACCTCTGCCACCGGGTCAGCCAGGGTCAGAGCAGGAGCAGGCATAGTCTTGAAGTCCCCAGAAGGAGAAGTGGTGCATACATCCTGCTCCATAAACAAACAATGCACAAACAATGAAGCAGAATATGAAGCCCTGATAATCGGGTTGCAGATTGCTCTGTCCATGGGAATTCAGATGCTGGAAGCATTCGGAGACTCCATGCTAGTTATAAAACAGCTGGAAGGAGAGTTCGAGGTGCGAAAGCAAGAGCTCCTCCCCTATCACCAGTTGGCAACTCGCCTGATGTCAAGATTTTACTTCATCAGCATCAAGCACATCAATCGAGGCCGGAATGCTCAGGCAGACGCCCTCGCTAAGCTGGCCAGTTCATTGGCGGTCCCGCCAGACACAAGCCTGAATATAACAGTGATCAACCGCCGACAGGTCCCCAGCGTAACAGAGGTTCTGGCCGACGAACAAGAGATGGAAGTAGCAGTCATCGAAGGGGTTCAGCAGCCCGACTGGCGAGAGCATCTCCTACGCTGGTTTCAACACCAGCAACTTCCAAAAGAAAAGGAACAGAGAATGAAGCTCCTGAGGATCAAGGATTCTTACGAGATGAGAAGCGGGACCTTGTTCCGAATTACGGCAGATGCCCGAAGGAAAGTCCTACTCCGTTGCTTGTCTTCAGCAGAGGCGGGACAGGTGATGCAAGAAGTTCATGCAGGATCAGCTGGAGCACACCAGGCTGGCCCGAAAATGAAAATTGAGATAAAGAAGCTGGGTTATTATTGGCCCACTATATTTGATGATTGCTGCAAGTTTGCCAAAGCTTGTCAGAAATGTCAAGAACACGCTAGTGTGGCGAGGAGACCTCCAGTGCCACTGCATCCCACTCTGCCAAGTTGGCCGTTTGCTCAGTGGGGCACGGACGTGGTAGGGCCACTACCAGCATCTTCATCAGGATGCAGATACATCTTAGCAGCTACAGACTATTTCTCCAGATGGGCGGAGGCAGTAGCACTAAGAGATGTGACCGGAGAACTAGTTGCAAGATTCTTCCGGCAGAATGTAATATTTCGGTTCGGGATCCCCAGCCGAATCATCTCTGATAATGGCAGCCATTTCAGAAATCAGAAGGTTTACCGGCTAGCCGACAAATACAAAATTGACTGGAGGACATCGTCCCCCTACAACCCTCAAGCCAATGGACTGGCAGAGGCCTTTAACAAGACCTTGTGCACACTATTGGCAAAGACTGTCAAGTCTAACAAAAAGGATTGGGAAGAAAGGATGTACGAAGCACTTTGGGCTTATCGTACTATCTACAAGACCCCAACCGGCTGTTCACCTTTCTCCCTTGTCTATGGGTCGGAAGCTGTAGTGCCGATTGAACTTGAAGTTCCTTCATTGCGAGTTGCCATCCAGCACGGATTAGTCAGTGGTGAGCAGACCAATGCAGAAAGAAGATTGGAAGAGCTCGCTGAGCTCGAAGGAAAACGCCTCCAGGCGCAACAAAACATCCAACTCTACCAAGCTCGCATGGCCCGTGCTTTTGACAAGTTAGTCAAGGGTCGAGAGTTCAAGAAAGGAGACCTGGTGATGGTCAAAAGAAGAGAAGTGATGGCCTCTAACCCCAAAGGGAAGCTGGTCGAAAACTGGGTCGGACCGTATATCGTCCGCCGAGTATATGAAGGGGGTGCCTACGTCCTTGTAGACCACAAAGGAGTCATCCAGTTCTCTCCCCTCAACGGAAAACACATTAAGCTGTATCATGCGGCGCATCCGACACACCCCGAGTGATCGGTCGGAACACCCCTTCCTTGGTTAGCGGCATTCCGCCCTAATCGAGCTACCCTTTCCTTGGTCTAGTGGCACTCCGCCCTAACCGAGCTACCTTCCCCTTGGTTAGCTGCATTCCACCCTAACCGAGCTACCTTCCCCTTGGTTAGCAGCATTTCGCCCTAACCAAGCTACCATTTCCTTGGTCTAGTGGCACTCCGCCCTAACCAAGCTACCTTTTCCTTGGTTAGCGGCATTCCACCCTAATCGAGCTACTTTTCCTTGATTAGCGACATTCCCACCTAATCGAGCTGCTTCTCCTTGATTAGCAGCATTCCGCCCTAATCAAGCTACCTCTCCTTGGTTTAGTGGCACTCCGCCTTAATCGAGCGACCTTCCCCTTGGTTAGCGGCATTTTGCCTAACCAAGCTACCCTTTCCTTGGTCTAGTGGCACTCCGCCTTAACGAGCTACCTTCTCCCTTGGTTCAGTGGCACTCCGCCTTAACCGAGCTACCTTCTCCCTTGGTTCAGTGGCACTCCGCCCTAATCGAGCTACTTTTCCTTGGTTAGCGGCATTCCACCCTAATCGAGCTACCTTTTCCTTGGTTAGCAGCATTCCGCCCTAATCAAGCTAGTTTTCCTTGGTTAGCGGCACTCCGCCCTGATCAAACTACTTTTCATCGGTCAGTGGCACTCTGCCCTGATCGAGCTACCCTCTCCTTGGCTAGCGGCTCTCCGCCCTAATCAAGCTACCTTTCCTTGGTTAGCGGCATTTCGCCCTGATCAAGCTACCCTCTCTCGGCTCGCATTCCGAATAAAAAAAAAGGAAGAAAGGAAAGAAGTCAAAATAAAAATGGGGTTAAAAATAGAGATACCCCGCCAGACTTGCTCCCACATCGGGACAAGTGCAAAAATGGCTATAATCCGGCTGTGGCGAAAACCCGAAAGGGCGTCGCAGGCAAAATCGGGTACCCCGCCACGTGAAAACCCGAAAGGGCGCGTGGGCAAAAGCAAGAGGGGGCTGGCTTCGGCGAAAACCCGAAAGGGCGCCTGAGTCGGTAAAGTGGTAATTTTCCAAATGCCTCTCCTATTCTCCACCCAATAAAACTCCGAAAGGGACAATCATCAAAGTCCCGCCGGAAATCCTTTAACAAATCCTTTTCGACCCCCGCCATCCTCGACGAGATCGGTCGATCTCTACCCTCAACTTGGACCCTACGTCCCTGTTGACAAACCCCATCCTTGTTTCGGCAGTGATATATGCCGACGAACAAATCCTTTTCGACCCCCGTCATCCTCGATGAGATCGGTCGATCTCTACCCTCAACTTGGACCTTACGTCCCTGTTGACAACCCCATCCTTGTTTCGGCAGTAGCATGCGCCGACGAATAAACCCTTTTCGACTCTCGCCATCATCGGCGAGAACGATCGATCTCTACTCTTGAACTTGGATCCCACATCCTTGTTAATAAGCCACGTCCTTGCTTTGACATTTAACCAGTGTTGACGAGATAAACCTAAGACCAACCCTTGTCCTCATCGACAAGGACGGTCAACATTCCCGCGGTCCAGTTCTTCTGAATCTCGAATTCAAAAACAAAAAAAAAGAAAAAAAGAAGGAAAAGAAATTGGGGTTAAAAATAGAGATACCCCGCCAGACTTGTTCCTATATCAGGACAGGTGCAAAAATAGCTATAACCCAGCTGTGGCGAAAACCCGAAAGGGCGTCGCAGGTAAAATCGGGTACCCCGCCGCGTGAAAACTCGAAAGGGCGCGCGGGGAAAAGGAAAAGGGGGCTGGCTTCGGCGAAAACTCGAAAGGGCGCTTAGGTCAGTAACGTGAATAAAAAAAATTGAATGATGAATAGTGATGATTCATTCTCTGTCCGAAAGACCCCTTTCGAGGTCGTGGCGGAGTCTTCATCCGATATCTTGGCAATATACATCTAGTGTCTATACCCCTTTCGACCCTTGTCACCATCGGCAAGATCGGTCGCTACCCCTTCCGGTTCTTGTCACCATTGCCAAGACCGTCTACCCCTTTTCGACCCTTGTCACCATTGGCAAGATCGGTCGCTACCTATCCGGTTTTTGTCATCATCGGCAAGACCGTCTACCCTTTCGACCCTTGTCACCATCGGCAAGATCGGTCGCTACCTATCCGGTTCTTGTCACCATTGCCAAGACCGTCTACCCCTTTTCGACCCTTGTCACCATCGACAAGATCGGTCGCTACCTATCCGATTTTTGTCATCATTGGCAAGACCGTCTACCCTTTCGACCCTTGTCACCATCGGCAAGATCGGTTGCTACCTATCCGATTTTGTCACCATCGGCAAGACCGTCTACCCTTTTCGACCCTTGTCACCATCAGCAAGATCGGTCGCTACCTATCCAGTTTTGTCACCATCGGCAAGACCGTCTACCCTTTTTCGACCCTTGTCACCATCGGCAAGATCGGTCGCTACCCCATCCGGTTTTTGTCACCATCGGCAAGACCGTCTACCCTTTCGACTCTTGTCACCATCGGCAAGATCGGTCGCTACCCCTTCCGGTTCTTGTCACCATCGGCAAGACAGTCTACCCCTTTACGACCCTTGTCACCATCGGCAAGATCGGTCGCTACCCCATCCGGTTTTTGTCAGCATCGGCAAGACCGTCTACCCTTTCGACCTGCGTCACCATCGACAAGGTCGGTCAATATCTCCCCAATCAGGGTCAATAATAGAATTACCACAAGCAACCGGCAGTCATGGTTTCGACGCCTCTTGTCAGTGAGACCTATGTCGGCGCCAACCTGACAACTTCTGGAACCCCGTCCCGCGGTGGAGCGAGGCCCCCATCCTTTCCTTGAGAGGGTGGACGCTCTCCTACTACATGGACATGGAGGTACTTCCAAGAAAGTCGCCAGAATTGCCGCAAGACACAACGAATGCAAGTGTGGATGTGAACACAAAAAAATATATATATATAGTGAAGGAAACTTCTATCTTCATTACAAAAGGGGAAGTGAATACAAAAGGAGCCCCCTTTGAGGGGACAGATTACAAAGGCGGACCAGCTAAAGCCGCCTGAAAATATCGGCAAAATCAATAAGCCCGACATGAGGAGTCGCCCCCAGTTCATGGAGCTGCGCTTCCTCTTCCTGAACCCGAGTCACCTCAGTCTCTAGGGACGCGACTCGGCCCTCCAGCAAGGAAGTTCTTTCAATGCCTTGGACTTCCGCAGCCTCCATCCGCGGTATCTCGGCTTCTACAGTAGCCAGTTCAGAGCGGAGTTCTTCCCTTCGGCTACGTAAAATGTGCGCCTGGGTTGCAGAAGCTTCAACTTGAGCCCTGCTCTCCTGAAGATCAGAGATCAGAGACGTCAGCTCCGCCTGACAGTCAACTCTCTGCAGTTTGAGGGCCGCCAGCCGGTCGCCCATTATTTTCTCGAGAAAATCTTGGCGATTCACAAACTTCAACAAGAAAAGCACCCGCTGGGTCCAGATATCTAGAGGGCAGCCCAGCGCCTGCAGCCCGATCGTCAGCCGCGCAGCCGCTTCCTTCAACTGGGAGTAAGACAGCGTTGGCTGAGATTCCACAACTTGACGCAACATCTCTAGATGTTGCCAGACAAATTTCTCCGATGAGATAATGCCCAGGGAAGCCGCCGGAGGCACCTCGAAGGCCACTTCCTTGTCTATGGCGGCCCATAAGCCGGTGTCAGGTTCGGAAGAAGAGGATGGAACGGCCATCAAAGCCGAAGAAGCAGATGTCACGACAACCTGTTCCTGCTCCGTTAGACTCCTGTCAGGGCTTCCTTCAACAGAGCCTAGGAGAGACGGAGGTTCTAACTCTATTTCCGGCACGAATGGAATCGCAGAATCAGGCGCGATCGTCATCATGGCCGCCGATATAAAACCAGATCCCCTCTGCGGGTCAGCCTCAGCCCTCAACTCGGTCGTCAACGCCAGGGCGAGACTCTCCCCCGACTGGCTCGGCTCCGAGGGTAATCCCCCAACAGCCGCATGAATCCTCACCGGCACGGGGCGGAGTAGGGTGATTGTCCCTGAAGGAGATGCAGCGGCCAGCGGTAGCAGATCCGAGGCCTCTGACGAGACCACAGCAGTATCAGAAGTCAATGCCGGGGAATGAATAGCGGCTTCGGGTTCCTGGAATGAAAATTCATGTAAACACCAAGGTGACAAAAAAGGAGGGGATATGCGGCTCTGTAAAGGGGCGAATATAGTTTACTATGATGGCGGCATCCATCTCTCCGAGCCCCTGAATAGAAGATTCCAACCCTGCAGACAAAGCAGCAAAAGGAGGGGTTATCTCCACCTCCACGTCCAATCCAGCAAATTCCTCCTGTACCACTCCCTCGGACGGTACCCTCGGTAGCCTCGGAGGACTGAAAATCAAAGCATCGCTTGGTAGTATGAAGGGAGCTGCTGCCCCTTTGCTGCTTGTTGTAGACCCCGGTTCATCACCTTCTGAAGAATGATGGTCAGTCTCTTCGTCAGAAGGGGTGGTAGAGCTGCTCGAACAAATATCTATGCCGATCTCAGGTTGGCCCGCCTCCTCCGTCGCCTGACGGGACGCTGAGCGGGTAAGCACACGTCGCAATGGGATAGCACCCTTCTTCAGTGCAGTCTTATGTCCCGCGGGCTGTAAAGGAGCTTCCGTGACAGGCGCCTCAGCCGCCGCGCTGACCACCCCTGCCATCACAATAAAACAAGTGTATAAGGCAGGATGTAAAGCCCAATGAAAGGGACAACCTAAAGAACCCCAATTGTGCAACTCACCATCGGCCTCACTGGCAGGCGTAGGAGAAGGAAGTCTGACATCCTCCTCAAAAGCGGGGAGACTCCCCTCTGCAGCTCCAACTGTCTTAGTCACCCCTACCGGGGCTATGACGGAGGGCCCTATCTCTCTGGCTTCCAGGGCGGTTTCCTCAGCAGATGTGGTGTCAGCCACTCCTTGAGCTGAAGCCATACAAAGAAGACATCAAAAAAATGATGAAATGAATGAAAATGAAAATGAAAGTGCCGTGAAAAGAGCATCCCCTTTATACCACACAAGGAAAATAATGTCACCTTCAGCTGCTTGCTGAGTAGCTTCTCTCCGAGCGGCGAACTGTTCAAATGATGGCACCTCGGGCAGGGGAGTCTCAGGCGCATCAGTCGAAGGCCGCTTGGAAGAAGTTTTCCGAGCCTTCCTCGCTCGGCCTATTGCAACTTTCATTGCAGAGGCCGCTCTCTTTTTGCCAGGCGACAGTGGAGTAGTAGTCGGCGCTGGTGCAGGGACCTCAAAATATTCCGGCTTCTGTGCCTGGGAGATGATTTTTCTATAAAGCCCCTGCTGCTTGATATCCAGACGGTCTGTCAAGTGAAGCGCATGCCGTTATGAAGGAGCAAGGCAACAAACTAATCTACATGTCAACAGAGGAGCGCTTACCTGCCCGGCCGTTGTAAAAAGATGAGAGTGGCCAATACTGGTAAGCCACCTCCTTGCTTCGGGATGCAGCCTCCCGAACAAGCCAGTAGACATCGCCGATCTTCTTACACTTGTCAACTAGATCGGCCAGGTCCGCATGTCCGTGCGAAGCTATACAATGATACAAGCCGAGGTGGTCAAAGCCCCAGACATCGGCATAATGAAAAGATACAAATAGAGGCTTGTCCAGAACACCAGCTGCGGGACTCTCAAGGGTCAGTATGTGGATGCTCATCAGGACAAACAGCCAGGATGTATGCTGATAGTATGTCGGGGTTCTGTCCTCTCTATTAACAAACGCCCGACACGGGTAAAAGCGATCCACCTCGCACTTCCATGAAACTGCTTTGGAGAGCGGCTCCTCGATAGGGAACGGATACTGCTGAAGCTCCAGGCGGGAACCACCAATCTGGCACAGGTGTTCTAGATTCTGCGTGAAAGCATCTTCACTTATATCAGCAAGAACGGGTGTCAGTGGGTCGGCTACTCCCTCCTTGATGGCTTTCCTGCCCGCTATATATGCCTCTGCCTCCTTCGGGTGGTGAGAAAATAATCTCTTCAAATGAGCTTCGTCAATGTCAAAGACGGGCCCAGGCTGCTGGCTCAGAAAGGCGCGCTCGACCACGTCCCAGCATGTCATCCGGGCATTGCGGTAGAAGCTCGTGCGAGAATTCCACCATTTTATGTACTCTGGAGTGACTCGGGGGGACTCGGTTCGGCATCGGCACTCTGAAGGTGTTGGCGTCCCGGCGGTGAAAATAGTCCCACCAGGAGCGACCTTCGTCCACGACGGTCGAGCCATGCTTTGACCTGCTGTCTAAAGGAAACAGGGCAACCGAAGGTGAAATGTGCTGATCGTAGCCGAAATTTCGGCCGAACCTGAAAGGATAGTAGGGTTCCAAATAAACTGCGCCCCCCCTTTCTGAATACTAAAACACTGGGGCAGATTGATAACACCCAGTCAACGAGTTTAGGCTCCAAGACTGGTCGGGTCACGGTGTTGCCCGAAATGAAGTGTGTGAAGGTCTCCACCGCCTCGAGCTTACACTCACGCTGATGATTCACCAATGAAGATGAATGTGAGGCCAGATTCCAAAAGTGGATAGTCCCCGCCGAACCCATCGGAACCCTTGCCAGTCGGCCGCGAATGGAGAAAAGTTGCTGGGACATCGGACCTGACTCAGCACTTGCAAACTCCAGCATTCTGGGATACAATGTCACTGTCTGCAAAGTCCGGGGAGCTAACTCTGGGAATAAATTGCACACCCATGCATTAAAGAAATGAAACGGTCCCACCGTTCGGAAAGAGCGGGGGATCCGATGCCTATGAATATCCCCAAGGGATTTGTAAATCAGGCACAGTGCAGCGGGACATATTGCAAGCCGTATGTCCCAAGCCATCTGACAAGCCGGGTATATTGCCTCCGGCCTAATGACTGTCTCATCCCCCTGCGGGAGAGCAAAAGTACATAGCCAGAAGGTGAGATATGCAGCACAATGGGTGAGGGGATCCACCCCCATCGGATTCGGCCCCCCGCGGCTTATCCCCCGAAGAGAAGCAGGCAGCTCCGATTTAAACTTGGGCGGCCTACTAGGCTTGCCCGCAACAGGAGCTACATGAGGGAACTCACTGTACTTCAAAGGGCCCCCGAAGAAATACTGAATCCAATGTCCTGCTCGGACTCTCAGTTTGCTGCTCTTCTCCCGGGGCTGGTATCCCTTTGAGGATCCCCTATTCAGCATCAGGCAGAGGGAGCGGTATGCCTTCATCAAGTACCGGTACGAATAGCCGAAGTAATATTCACCTTCGCCGTCTGTTTCGTCCTTGATGAAGTCATGAATGCAGACCTCCTCATAGGGCTCTCCGTTAATCGGCAGGCCCGATAGCTGTGATAGGCTCCATAGATCCAGAGAGGTTTCACCTTCTGCCGTATAGAAAGTATTGAACTGCGGGCAAAATACTTCGAACATGCCACAGCACAGCCCCTTTGAAATGGGATACCTGAAGCGGGATGCATACACACTGTGGTACACCCCGGCCCTGACTAGCAGCGGTGCATATTCTTTCAGAACATACTCTGTAAATTCCACCGCCCCTACACGGAAGAGGTGAGCATCTGTCACCTTCGTGTCTGCAAACCACCCAGCTGCCAGTTGAAATTTGAATTGAACAGCCAAGCAGTTCAGCACAAACGGTTCCTCTCTGTAGCCCCACTTGATGGGCGCCAAGAATAAACCGTAGCCGGGTTTCTCCCTGTTAACCCGACCTATGGTGTTGTCCCACCTGGCTGGTGTGAATTCTGGAGCCCGTGTCAGCATCTTCTGCTCTGCCTCCAGCTCTGTTACCCCTAAGACGGCGTTCCATTTGCGCCGCTCCCCCGGAAGATATATGGTATCGCCACGGTACACAGAACCTTTCAAGCTGTCCCGATCCAGCAGCATGGCCCGCTCCAGCATCCGAGCCAGCATGACGTCCCTCTTCCCAGAGACATTGAAGGTACAAATGTAAGGCGCGAGGTGACGATCCTTCGGGAAGTCCGCACGGTAGTCGTCATCGCAGTTGAAGTCCAGTCCTCCCTCGACAATTACAATGCGAGAGGCGGATACTGTATCTGTTTCGGAGCCAGAGGATTCATCAACTATGGCAATCCTCCCAAGTCCCCGGTCCAGCTGTCCAACATTCCTCCAAGTCACAACGGGACCAGAAGCCCTGCCTTGAGGAGAAGATTCAACATCAGCACTGCCAGAGGCAACGCGGCTAGAAGAAGAAGCCATCTCCAGCGAGCTACAAATATAAAACCAAGGAAGAAAGAATAAGAAGGTGATATAAAGAAAATATATATGGAAAAGAAATTTTCAGAAAATTTCGACAGCATCTCCCCTTTATTGAGAGCATGCCCAGAAGTTAAATGGGAGAACACTCACCAAGAGGGGGTGACTCCGAAATAAACAGGGACGGAGTCCCGAAACAAAATTCCCCGGAGGGAGACTTCCACGCCGACCGATTCCCGGGCGACGGAGGGAGAAGGGGAGGAGGAGAGAGAAGGCTCAGGAGCAAATGAGCCCTTCTCTCCCCCTCTCGGCGCTTATAATGCCCCGGCCAGAAGGCGCGCTGAGAAGGCGGCCGCGCCGACCGGCCGGACGTGCCAAAAGGCGCGCCGAATGGCCCCCGCGCCGAGGAGATCACCGCGCCGAGGGGAGCACCGCGCCGAGAATTCCTGCGCCGAGGCCACCACCGCACCGAGAAGGTAATGCCGGGAGCGTCTATGGCACCGATTAGCCCTCCGGGGATAATGCAATCATCAGGCCAAGCCAAAAATGCTGGTGTTCATCCAAATTTGCTTATAAAGCATGGAAGTCACGCAAAGCAGAATGAAGACTCAGAGTCAAAAGAATTGCCAATGCGCAGGAGCAGACCTGAAGAGACCATGAAGCACAGTGTGTGACGTGATGTACACCCGCATTCCCCGTATCACTCATGCTTCACTCACGCCACCTACGGGTGGAGGGCATTTGTTGACACCCAAAATATACCAGAAGAAACTATAGCATATTCACAGCTTTGAAGATCAGTAGAGGGCACAGTTCACGTGCTACCCCCGGGAGATCTGAGAGTCTGAATAGAAGAAACCCACTACCCCTATCATTCTGTTCGACTAAAGCCATCTCTGGCTAGGTCGCTGTTTAGTGCTGCTATCTTTCAGATAGTCAGGCTGATTAAACTACACCAACACTTAGGCAATCATCTGCCTGCTGAAACAGATGTTCAGACATCTCTGATACTCCTGGGCCAAGACACACAGTGCCCCGTATGCATGTGTGAATCCAAGGTGTAAATGGGCTCGGTGGAGTCGCAATATGTATGGGTCAAGAACCCCACTGTCGAGAGGAGCTCACTAAGTGTATCCTGGACGACTGGGCCGAATGAAAAATAGAGGGGCCAAGCCCAAGCAAGACAGGATGCGCCGACGGATGTCACGCCGGGAGAAGCGATCCTGGCGCGCCGGGAAGCTCGTGCCGAACGCATGAAGAGCCTCACCTCTATAAGAGGCCTGCCCTTCGAACGAAAGAGACAGACAGAGGATAGAAGAAAGAAAAGAAAGAAAAGGAAAAAGAGGAAGAGAAGCAGAGTGCTTAGCCACCGAAGAGAAAGGGGGAGTTCGAGAGCCCTTGAAAGAAAAGAAAGAGAAGAAAAGAAGAGGGAAGAGTCAGAGGTTCGAAGAAAGATCTAGGTGGGAACGGCGGGCAGCGACAGCTTCCTCGGCTTCTCCTCCCTATCTGTCTCAACTTCTCCCTCTGTATTTTTGATTTCTGGCATCTTTGCTTCAATAGCATCGGATGTCGATGTAACCCTGTCTGCAGGGATAAGGTCTTGGATTTCTTTCTCTTGAATCGCATGCGTGTAAGCCATTTGGCTGATATAGTTAATAGAAGAATGGGTTGAGCTCTGTCCTTTCATTACCCTCTTCTTTCTGTCTCTGCATCCGAGGTTCGCCATACGCTAAGGATACTGATAACTAGGCGTGTTTCATCGTCGGGTTTTCCGATTTTGTTGAAGGTTCTTCTGCCGCGCGCTCTTTCAACCTCGTATCCACAACGAGAGCCTGAGACAGCCTATCTCATGGCTCCTCGTCTGTGAAATGAAGAGGGTTGAATACGGGCCAGAGTCCTGAGTTTCTGTGGGTGGTTCCGCTCCTAGTGAAGTCCTAGAGGAAAGGCCATCGTCACACCAGATTATCCTCCCTATGATTGCCCGTAATGGTGGTCGAATCATTGAATAAACTTTCTTTCTGAATGCCCAAAACCCTCTGAAGCCCTTGCCACAGAAGGAATCCCTATCGGAAAGCCTCCCGGCGTGAACTCCCCCTCGGCGTAGGTATCGCGACGGGGACTTGTCACGCCGGTTAGGCTTCCCCTACCACGCCGAACCTATCTGGCCTTCATGCCGACAACCAACCCTTCTTCTCTGCATTGACGCCTATGTGTTTGTTGGCCATCCTGATGCTTTCATGCCCGTGCCAATAACCCATACAGCCTCTGTCCGTCACGTCCTGCCCCATGGGTGTGCATCGCCCTTCCCTCTGTCCTCACGGGAGCTATATCAAACAGGGGTAGCGCCCCTCACATTCTATAACCCATTAAGTCAAGGAGCTCTACCTCTGCATGACCTCCGATCGACTGAGTTGGGAAGATTACAACAAAGGGGATGGGATCTCGTATGATCCGGCCCTCCTTGAATTACGGGCTACGCCCGGCACCTATTTTGGTTTCTACGCCGGCATCCGTGAGTAGATATCCCATAATACCCCCTTGGCACACTCCCAAAATAAGGGGAGATGCTGTCAAAATTTGCCCAGGATTTTTATTCCGTTATACGGCACGATGTTTCATCGGAATTAAGTGCTTAATCCCCCGACATGGCAACAGCCTGAGCCATATCATCTCACGGCCTCTCGCCATCGCAGGGAACAGATCTTATAAGTGATGATCTCTTTGAATCCCCCCCAGGAGTGCATCCACCCGCATTTCCTATAACCCCCACCTGGCTTCATGAAATCTCCATTGAACGCCCATAAAACCCTCACAAACACCCCTTCTGCAAACCTTAGAAAACGCCCCTCCCCCCAGTGCCATTGCCTCTCGGCGCCAAACCCGCGCCGGGTGGGTGGCGCGCCGGGACCAGGCCACGCCGAGGTCCAGGGCGCGCCGGGACCAGGCTGGGCCAAGACCCACCCTGAGCCCCTCCATCGCACCGTTTTCCTTCGCGCCGGGACCAGACTGGGCCGATGCCCTTTTAAACCCCCTCCCCTCGCGCCGTCTGCCCTTCGTGCCGGGATCTCCAGTGCCGACTAATATCTGTGTCATTTCACCTTACTAGTGGGTGCTCTTCTTCAAATCTTGACATCCCAACAATCCCATTAAACCCCAGAATGGTCGTCCCAAGCCCAGAGGTCCTACTCTCATCGACCTTTTAAGCCAGCCTTCAGCATCTTGCGAGGGAATTATCGTCATTCACCCGGGGCCCGGAGATATATGAATGGGGGGGGTTCCACCCCTACATTATGCTGAACCCAACATTTCTTCGGCTACCCCGCTGACCCTCGGAGTTCTGCCGTTGCATGTCCTCTGATGGTCCTCTTAGGGGAATATTAACGAACGGCGCAGATGGTTCCGTCATATTTGAATCCTTTTTGGACCCAGGCCTGTGCCTGATCTTCTTTTGGGTCTCCATTCCGGCTCTCAATGGATGGATGTCCTATCTCCCTTTCTTCGGTATAATCCGAAGGAAGAGGGCATGCTATCGGATTTACGCTGTTGCATCGTCATCATCATCGTATCTGTTAGCATTCATGCTTTCGCTAGTGTGATGGTGGTCCTCGGACCTGCTTCCTCCGCCACGTACCGAGGATCCATTTTCCCATTAAACTACACATCTTTTGCATGATTAATGCTGCATCCTACCTGTCATTGCTATAATCATCATGTAGTTCTCTTTACGTCGGCTTCGACAGCCCGCTATCTCGGCAATTAATCAAAGGTGTTCCCTCCTCGTGAGGGATGTAATTAACGCCATAGTCTTTATGGTATGGCGGACTGCTGGTCCCGACCGAACCTCACATTCGCCCGATATGGGTCAGAATGAGCGCACAATAAAATCGTCACTCATGTGACTGGCACGCCCGCGTCGTCAATCAGTCAGTTGATTACCAGTTAGTCGATTGGCTGATCGATGCGCGAACGAAAGGAAAAAATATGCTGAAACAGGGGTTCACCCCATTCCTCTCTCCTCCCCCTCCACCCTTCCACCTCCAACCCCCACCTACCACCATTAAAGCCCTCCACTTCCCCACACCCCATTTACTTCTCCCCCCTAGTTCCAAGGTTGAGTCTTCCCCATTCCAACATCATCTCTCCCATTCCAACATATTCTTCCCCATTCCAACACAATCACCCACTTCCCCACACAATCCCTCAACTCCCAAGGCCATTTCAAATTTGAAATTTCCCTCCCTCCATGTTTTGGCCGCCCCTCTCTCCTCCCCCATAGGGCTAGTTCGCCCTTGCCCCCCCACTCCACTTCACCCATTTGCATTCCCCCCATCACTCACCCTTGCTGAAACCTGCGCCCTAGCCTTCCTTCCACCATCTTCCACATACCATTAGCACCCTTCCAACCCTCCCACATACTCCTCCACCATCCCCTACCTCCCCTTCACCCTATAGTTCTTGTTTCCCTTCTTCTTGGAGGTCTTTGGAAGCTCTATTCAAGTTGCAGTTCGCTGTCCAGAAGTTACAGGTGAACCAGCAACTTGCAGCGGCCACCACGACTACCTCCGGATGAGTTTGAAGGCACAAGAGGCATCCACAGAAGCGTCTCCCTGTCTTCTTCACAACAGAAGTGATTTCGTCTTCATCCGAGCTGTGTGCTGCCCTGGAGCTTCGTTCTCCCTCGACTACTCAGAACTGCCTCTGCTGAAGCCCTGAACCTGAGTAGAAGCTCTGCCACGACTCACCTTGGAAGAATCAGTTCGAAAGCTCTTCTACAAAGTTCTTCATCGTCCTGTCAACTTTCAGAATCAAGAAGCGGAACTCTGTTCGGCATCCAGTAGCTGAAGTTATCAATTTTATCCCTCTGCTGTACGGATCAGCTTCCCCACCGTCTACACCGACCAGTCATCCTTGTTCAGAGCCTCCAGGTCTTCTCCGGCATCTTTTAGCATACCCGTCAGTTTTTTTGTGAAGAGGACCCATCCACGATTCCAACAACTCTGACGACGCTTGATTCCGAGGTCGGGAGCTGCCGGGGCGTTCTCTGCAAGCTGCTGTTAGGAATCTGCAACTGCAGGTCCGAGAAACTGAAGCTCTGTTCAAACCTCCATCCTGGTCAGCAGCAGCTCCAGAAGAAATTGAAAAAATTCTGAGGTGTTCCAGTACCAGTCACGAAGAGTTTCCCTCTGGCTCGCCATCAGCAGAATTCTGTAACAACTTCTGCAGCCCCAATTTCGACTGTCAGTCCTCCCTCCCAGACAGCAGGCAGATACGACTTCCCAACTTCTTATCGCTTTTGGTCCTAGTTTCCCCCTCCCCGCTTGGCCGGCTGAAGGCCCCTTCCTGTGTGGAGGTAGTATTGATTGTAATATCCTTAACCCCCACCCCAAGGTCCCCCTCCTGTGAGAGGTGTAGTGTTGTAACTTCTTTGGGCAGGTCAAGCGACACCGCCGCGGCGTGTGGGGATCCACCCGCCTCCCCGCTCGCCCTCGTCTCCGACCGGGACCGGTTTCTTCAAACCGATCGAGTAAGTGCTCTAAGCCCTTGCTCATTGTGCTTGTCTTTCAATATTAGTTCATAATTCCGCTGGTTATGCGAGTGAGAGTCCGATCCTCAAGCCCCGTTGTCTTGAGTGATCACCGTGGGAAAATTGCAACCGGTGCCTTTGGCACTTGGTCGGCCCCATTATCTTGGGCTTCCACATCCATTGGGAATCAAGTCTTGGCCTTGCTGGCCCTCTACCAGCAAGGGCCCAACCCCTCAACCTCACCTTGGCATTGCCAAGTTACCCCGGGCTTGGGTGAGCGACGAGAGAGCGGCGGCCCAAATTGGCCCATTTAGATTGCGAATGTGCTTGCTTGCTTAAGTCCAAGGTTGTGTCACATCACAAGTGGCATCACTTTTCTCATCAACACAGGGCGGCGTATTCTTTAGAGTACCTGGATGCAATGGGCCCTTCACAAAATGCTGACGGTAGCCCCACGTCAGTGGCCCGGAGTCTCCCAGTATCGACAATGCTGACTCTTGATAGCCAAGGCCTCTTCGGCTCATTTTCCTGCCCCTAGGGACGGGCGTGGTCCGCCCCTACAACTGTGCGCCGAGGCCTATGCCCGACTGATAGCCTGATTTCAATATCATGCGCCATCCCTTGGAATCTCTAATTTTGGACTTGATTTTGACATTAATAGGTGCATTGGTGGGCTTGCGTGACGCATATGCCCATGGAAAGTTCAAGTCCATCACAGATAAAACTGGCTTGTTGCTCGGCCATAGTATAGGTAGAATTTTGTCAGCAATAGCATCAACTATCTGGACCGTGGAAACACTTTTCACCTTAACTACCCTCCCCTGAAATGGGAATTTGAGGCACTGGTGGGCGGTCGAGGGCACTGCATTCAAGCTGTCAATCCATGGATGACCCAGAATAGCCTTAAACATTGGGTCTATGTCCAACACATAGAATTCTACATCCATTTTCAAAGGCCCAAGCTCGGCATGAACTGTCACGACCCCGTGGCAAGCTCTCCTGGAGTTATCATATGCTACAATGGTTCTCGGTGTCGGCCTTAGCATTTCTTCAGAGATGTTGTAGGCATGCAACGTGCTCAAGGGACAAACATTAATAGAAGCTCATGTGTCCACTAGAGCTGAATCAACGGCCACCTTGTTTAATGAAATCGAAATGCATAGTCGCATTTGACGCGCCTCTGGGGGTGCTAGCTCTGACTCAGAAAAGGGAATAGATGGCCCCTGTTGAGCTATGGTTTTGATGATAACTAAACTTTGTGTGTGATGGAGATTGTGAGCTATGGCTTTGATGATAACTAAACTATGTGACATATTGTGTGCTTGATTAGTGGAAAACATCTTCATGATAAATGAACTCACATGTGGTTATCTTATCTTGCAGGTTGCTTTACTAAGTATGTTGATGATTGAATCATGCATGCTGCACATTAGTCTTTGGAGGTTTCATGTGAAGACTATGCTTCTCAGTGAAATGGTTGAGTCCTTATAGATATGAAATTGATTGCATGGCCTTGTGTTGTGTAAATGCATAGCCATTTCATTACATGCTCTGTTGAGGATTTCCTCTGGTTCTTGTATATGATGAATGCATGAGTGATGATTCCTAGTCATTCTAATCATATGGCTTAAATGCTTTGAAATGGTTTGTGGGAGAATTGGGTTGAAGTCGGGATCTTCAGATTCATTAGTTTAATATTAACTTGCCTCTAAATTCTCAGAAAGTGCAGGTTAATATTTCCCACATTATGATGGATTCAAGGTAAGAATTTATATTGGAATCTATGGTGACACTCTTCTAATCTTGAGTTGGAAAAATAGGTTCTCAGGTGCCTTCATACAGATCTTTCATGTGGATTCTTATATGTCTCATGCTAATGCTTTCGTAATCATATTTCATGTCATTTGGGTCTTGGTCTCAAAACTAGCTTCATATGTTAATGCATGACCCATATATTTTGATCTTGATCTAACCTCTTGGTTTATCATGTTTTTCAGGATGCAAAATCATTGTTGATCTTCATGGGATTATGGTAATATTTAATCAATTGTTTCCCTTTGGTTTGATGGAGGTTTTAGTTATTTTTCAAACTCAAACTGTCTTACAGTCTTCACCATTTTCAATCCAACCATTGGATCTCCCCTCTAAAAATTTTATGTTGTAGCTCTGGGAGTCCTCTTTCCAACGCCTCCAGTCTCGCTTCGATCGGAGTTCGAAGCTAGGACAATTAATTTCTGCCGCCGAAGCGCGCAGAGCTATTTTTATGTACCATGCCTGAAAGGGTCGACCCCAAGGGTCGACCCCCACTGAAAGGGTCGACCCCTGTAATCTTGGCTCATTTTTTGGCCCCGGCAGCAACCTGGTTGCCGAGGGTCGACCCTAGGGGTCGACCCCCAGTGCCAGGGTCGACCCCTGTAACAGAAGGTGATGTTTTATGTTTTCCAGCAACTTGTTGCCCGAGGGTCGACCCCAAGGGTCGACCCCTTCTGGACGGGACTTACGAAAGTGTTTTAAACTTATTGAAAACCTAGAATAGCCTTAAACATTGGGTCTATGTCCAACACATAGAATTCTACGTCCATTTTCAAAGGCCCAAGCTCGGCATGAACTGTCACGACCCCGTGGCAAGCTCTCCTGGAGTTATCATATGCTGCAATGGTTGTCGGTGTCGGCCTTAGCATTTCTTCAGAGATGTTGCAGGCATGCAACGTGCTCAAGGGACAAACATTAATAGAAGCTCATGTGTCCACTAGAGCTGAATCAACGGCCACCTTGTTTAATGAAATCGAAATGCATAGTCGCATTTGACGCGCCTCTGGGGGTGCTAGCTCTGACTCAGAAAAGGGAATAGATGGCCCCTTTGTGATAGTGGCCAACACCGATGGCAAACTATCTACCGCCACGTCCTCGCTAACCATAACTTTCTATAGAAAAGCCCTCAGGGCATCTTGGTGTAGCGTGGACCTCTTGATTAACTCCAGGATTGAGATCTTGGCCAGCATCCGGTCTAAGTGTTGTAACAAATCATATTTTGTGCCAGGTAAGGGATCTGACTCTTCTGCTTCAACTGCTGAGGAAGGAATTTTACTGTTGGGTGCAGACGCACCAGTAGAGGGATAACTTCTATGAAATAAACACCCGCTCTGGAGGACAAAGTTTCGTGCCAGTACGGCATTAGATGGACTCCCGATTGGCCCAGTAGGGTGAGTAGAAGGGATAGAAATGGGGTGAGGATGGCGGAGGCTGGTCTGACGATCCCTAGAGGAGTGGTGATTGGTGAAGGGTTGAGAGGAGGGGTGACGATGGAGGGTATGGCAGGTGATGGCATGAGGATTGGCGGAATGGTGGGTAATGCGGTGGGTGCAATAGGTGACCTAGAGGGAATAGAGGGTGGAGCAGTGGTCAAGGTGGTGGGTTGGAGGACGGAAGAAACAGAAGGTGCGGGGGAGTTGGTGTATGCGTGGTGGAAGGCCAAAAGATGAGTAGGAGTCTCATCGTCATAAGACCACCCAGCATTAGGGGCTGGGCGGTGAATAACATTGACTTGTGCCGGTGCCAGTGGCTGCTGCTGTGAAGCGGGTGGATGGTCTGGCATGGGGTTTTGATGAATCCCAAGTTCGGGTTGATGCTGCTGCTGCTGCTACGGTTGAGGTTGGGGTTGCTGAAGTTGCTGCTACTGTGGCGTCACCTGCTGCTACCTCGCCTGTCTTATTCTCTCCTTGATGTCTTCTATCAACTTATGCATCTGGGCACAATCAATTCTTTGCCCCTCATGTAAGTCATACACTAAGTCTCGGAACTGAAAGCACCTGTCTATAGTGTACCCGGGCTGCCGATGAAATATACAATATCTTGATTGATCGGCGGCCGGATTCCAATTTTGACATTCCGGAGGGAGCTGTATGTCACCAGTGTACATTAAGGCCAAGAATATGTCTGGAAGAGTTTCAGGAAGTGGAGGATAATGGGCTCTTTTCAGACCCGGTCGGGCAGGTGCATAACCAGCAGGAGGAGGAACGTTGTGGTATTGGGGTGGCTACTGAGGCTATTGTGGTGGTGGTGGTGGCTGTTGTGACTGTTGGGGAGCTGGAAAAGAAGGTCGGGGAGCTGGCGGAGCGAGAATTGGGGATTGCGTGGGGGTTGCTGGAAACAGGGTGGAGCGGATTGGTTGGGGATTTGAACAGCCTGCACCTGCTCATTAGTTTGAACTCCCTCAGTAACAGGGCCCTGGGATTTTCTTGTGGTTTTGGACTTCTGGGCCTCGAATAAGGAGTGGATGGGGGAGTCCTTAAACTGGGTTTGTATAAACCGGGCCCTGCTATACAACTGGTGCATATTTGATATATCATTCATTGCCAGAATGTTCTGGAATGTAGGGGTAGCATTGGAGATTAACAATTTCACTTTCTCTTCTTCCGGGATCTGCCCAGGCACACGTGAGGCCATCTACCTCCATATATCTGCATAAGTGGCAAAATCTTCATCTATCTTCATCTTTTTCGCTACTAGGTCTATGACTGAATACTCCGGGCCTACCCGGTCTTGAAATCTTTATATAAACTTCTCTTTGACCACCTTGAAGCTCTCTGCCTCCTCCAACGGCAAAGTGTAGAACCATGCTAACGCAACCTCATCCAATGACCGGCGAAAGAGATACGCCATGAGGCAATCGTCATGCTGGAACTGCGTCGATTCATATAGAAACTCCCTTATGTGAATGAACGGGTTACCATTCCCGTCGTACTTACGGTATGTAGGGAGCTCCGACTGAGGAGGAAGGCGAATATCACGAAAATTAGGAACGGGAATGTCAGCAAGGGATTATGGGCCAACCCGTTTATGAAGAAGGTCAATCTGTTGCTGCATGGCAGCCCACTTATCGAGAAGTTCCCGTTCCCGGGAAGGAGGAGACAAAGTAGGAAGAACAGAACTAGTATACGGAGCTGATGGGTAGACTGACGGAGGGGGAAGCCCATAAGATGGATAATGGGCCAAGGAAGGGCCCATATCTGCATGAGCCAGCTGGGCGGCCCCTGGTTGAAGATGAATAAAATCAGTCGGGGCCACAAGGGCCTGCGACGCTGGCGAGATGGCGGTGTAAGGATCAGAATAAGAACTCAAGGGGATCTGGGTCTTCCCCTTGTCAAGAGACTGGTGGGCCGAGGTAGAGGCTTGGCCCACCTCCATGCTAGGAAATCGAAGGGTCCGAGGATGAATAGGAGTGAGATTGATGGGCGCAGCAGAGGCGGCCCCTAACCTGATGACAGGAGATGAAGTGGCGGTAGTAGACACGCCATGAGAGGGAACTGAAGACGGGGCCTCCGGCCCCTGCAAAGCTTGACGGATGAGGTGAAGCTGAGTCGGATCTAACTGGGCCATTATATGAAGGATTTGATTGGTCGAGTTCTGAGAGGAGGGATCAGAAAGGGAGGGTTGAGTACCCACAACAACAATGGTCGGAAGAGGAGGGGCGGTCCCATCTCTTCCCTGCACGTGTGCGACCCTAGGTGGGTCCTCCAGAAGTCCGTGAGGGAGAGAGTCCTCATGGGAGTGGGAGAAATTGTAGGAAGACATGGTAGGTGAAGAATCAAACAATGGATTGAAGTAGGAAAAGAAATGGGAGCTGCCCCTAGGAGAAGATCACGAGGGTGCGAAGCAACTCCACATGCAACGGAGACTCTAACACAGAGAAAAGCGACACCTAATGAGATCCAAAACTGAAATTATCAACCACATGCACACAAAAAGAGAGGAGAGAAGAGGCAATCAATTGATCAAGCAAGTTTAAATGATGCACGATGGATTTTAGAAATTCCCCCTTTTAGAACCTTAGTGGATTGATTTATTGACAATTCTCTCAACACAAAGGTGCCTAACAAGGGTGGAATGGGAAACTTGGTTGACTCTAAAGGGGACACTCTCTCACAGATGCAACCCTAGATTGGTGTGGTAAGGTACAACCTGCCCGGCGTCCGTGTGAGAATCCACGGCTCACGGGGGCTTACGGAGGTCCCGGGTAAGGTCACCTAGTTGGCTCCAAGGAATATGGAGACGAGAGGATCGCCTACCAAGGTAGGAATGCAACTAATATAGGAAATATGAATGAATCCTATGCACACCGGAGTGCATGCAAAATCTAACCTAAGTCTAACAAGCAATGATCAATCAACTACAACAAGTATAACAATAATCATGCCAAATGAAATGACTGCCAGGGAAGATCAAAACAGCACCCAAACAAATATGAAATAATGTGAAATAATCCTCGAAATGGTAATCTCGGGTGCACTATAGCACAGCAAAATGGTCCATAGGCGATCGCTCAGGGAGATAAACGGCCCGGGGCAGGGCCGTGCAGTGACAGGGAGCAGTAAGAGAACTAGAACATAGAGAACTGAAATGGACTGAGGCTGAACAGAAGCGTACCTGACTGGACGGTCTATCGATCGACCATGCAAACTGCAGAACGGCCCTAAACAGACCGTGGATAATTAGTAAAAACCACAAGTGTATGAAGACTAATAATGTACCTGAGCCAGCAGACATAAATGGCCTTTTGACAGACCGTGGAAATCAGTGCGTGACCCAAGGAGGATCGCTGAAACTATCAGGCTCACAGAAGCACAGACACTCATGAGATGGAAATGAACGGTCTACTGTCCGACCGTGGAAACAAAGGGACAGCCTGAAGTAGACCGCGTGATCAATAACAGCATGACAGAAATGAAACAACAGCATACCTGAGACTGGGACTACATGGTCTATCGTCCGACCGTGGGGAGACGTGAGCGGTCCTTGAAGAACCGCGTACAACTTCGAGGATAGCAACCCAGGGTGGATGAGATAGCAACCTGAAACCACTTAGAAAAAAAAACCTAACCAAGCACAAAAAAATGCAGATCAGCAAAACAACAGCACGATGGGCACTAGGAGTCCCACCGTGATCGCCAAAAAATGGGATGTTGACATGTTCCCCCCCCCCTATTTCCTTCTTTCCCTTTTACCTTTCTAGGTCAAGATGAAAAGACAATCAAAAATGAAGGAGAGAAAGGGTGGAGAGGTGTGTGTGATCATGATCGCCACCAAGACCTGAGGTACCGAAGAGTACTACGTACCTTGAAAAAAGGAGGAGACACTCGCCCAAAGTACAGCAGTGATAGTCGTACACGGTCTAGGTGGAACCGCTCAGTGGATGTAACGGTCGCTCGATAGACCGCTTACAGCGCTGTTGGCACTCGAAATATGATCGTTGGGGACCAAGCCATAAAGACCAATGATACGGCCCACTAAAGCACAGAAGCCGATGAAGATCAACTTATTGAAGGCTTCTCAAGCTGCCAGAGCCCTGAGTCACCTGGAGTGAACACCGGGGACTTGGCCTCAGGAAAGTCGAGATGAATCCATAACCAACCGGCAGTGCGACCAAGCCTGTCTAATGATCCGGCATCGACTCCGTCGTGCCGCTACCCTACACCTGTCACCGGACCAAGGACGACGGTCTGCCCGGTGGCTCGCCACCTGAATGAAGACTCTCCTGAGGAAGAAGAACGTCCTTGGCCCTTCACAACAAGGAACCGAAGGCTCTGTCAGTAGAAGGTCCCGATCACCCGACACGGGTTCGGATTCTCACCATAGTTGACCCGTTAGTGGCCGAATGGTCGCCAGTCAAGGCGGAATTATCCCGGATGCCATACCATTCCGTAAGGAAGCTTTGAGCGCGAGCCGGGCCGAGCCGGAAGCACAAATCATAGTGCCGAAAGCCTTGTCGGAAAAAAACCCACATGCTCAAGCCAGACACATGCGGAGTTCCTATTAAGGCCATTTATCATGCCAAGAGCTTCGTCAAATGCCCGCTCGGGTTTTCTGACGACCGAGGCAAGAGGAAGAGTCGACGGAAGCTTCCAGAATCATCCCCGATCCATCGACTAGCCCGCATCGACCGAACAAGCTAAACCGGCGCGCGAAAGGTCACCGGCACCCCTTTATCTGGCGCCACCAAATCCGGCATGCCAGAAGCAATTGGGGGACATCTCCCCGGTGCCACCAAATATGGCGCGCCCTCCGTGGCGTCGGATTAGCTGGTTGCTACAAAAGCAACCCTCGTTCGACCGAGAAAGGAGAGGAGGACAATTGGAAGAAGGAATCATCCAGAGGGAAAGGTCCGAGGGTTCTCTGGTTGGAAGAGTCCCCCGTCCGAACGTCTCCACGGCCGCCACCATGCTCTGCCCGAACCTCCCGGTGCCGGAGAAGGAGAGCATATGCTTCTTGTCTATTTAGGTGGGTCGTTGTGATTTCCCCGTCGACCCCCCTTTGTTCGGGTTTCTTCTTCGGGATAATGTAAGTGAGAAAGGGGGGGAAGGCGATGATATGAGCCTTGCTTCCTCCCTCCTTCTCACCATCTCTGCGGTTCTCTATCTCGCCCTCTGTAATTTCTTTCCTCGTTATTAATGAAAACGATGGCCGTGCGACAACGTTGGCACCGGAATGGTAATCTATGCATCCTCTTTTCTTTCGTTCATGCGATGAATAGATACACCAATGGGTCGAAGGGTTTACTGTTCTTATCCTTCCTCTGTATCGTCCCCTTTTCTCCCCATTGCATTTTCTCCTCACGGGCGGTGAAACGGCGCCGTGCAACAATGCCGGCGCCGTGGAGGGTGATGTGCATATGAGCACGTTTCTCTAGTGATCTGTGCACAGAATGAAAGGATATGAGCATGCCCGGCACCGTGGTCATCCCTCCTGTCTGCTCCTATTTTCTTTCCGTATGTGCGTCCACCGGATTTGCTTCCCCGACACCGAACATGCCCCTTGCAACTCTGTGGGCTACAGCAACTACCCCCTTCTCCCCGGGGTTTCTCTTCTGTCCGAACACCTAAGGATTTCACCGCCGAAGGTGCATACACACGTGCGTTTCTCCGATCGGTCTCGGAACATCCTCTTACTTTCCCTCCTGTTCTCGACCATGAACAGGAGGAGATGAGGGCGTCCCCATACTCCTCGCCGTTGTCTTTTAAGCATCGCCTGATGAATATTTCGTTAACCTATCAATATGTATACGCACACACATGGGCATACCTATAGACGTCAGTTCTAATCTGTTGACTGTGCATAGTTTCCCCACCGTGTCGTTTAGCCGCTTCACTGGTGAGATTTGGTGACCCGGGGAGGGGGAAACATTCCCCTGATTTCTCATCCTAATGGCTCGGTCTGCAAGAGTCCATTTGTCGATAATGGATCTCCGAAGGCCAGTAAGCATACAGAAATTGGGTTAGCCCCAACACTACAAATCCACAGCCCCCTAGTGGGCCCTGTGGTGGCCGTAGGTTGCGTGCCCCTCGTAGGCTAGCCCTCGGGGTTTCCTCACATATCGATCGTTTTGACTTAGATGTGGTACCGACTCGGGTCGCGTGCCCCTCGTAGGCTAGCCCTCAGGGTCTTCGCTCCCACTATGAGTCGTGTCATTTGTCTACTTTCTACCCACGGACTCGGTGCCCCTAGTAGGCTAGCCCTCGGGGTCCTCCTATCCGTACAGGTTTGCCGACCGCCGTTGTGCCACTCGGCTTTCAGGGGTTGCTCCGCCACGTGAGTATTCCCCGCTTCTCCCCGACAATCCTCTGGGATGGGGAGATGCTGCCAAAATCTCGGCTAGAAACGAGTTTGACTCGGAACAAGCACCGCGTTCGAGTACGAACCTCGCGCGAGCCTATGACTCGGCTTCCGGATGGCCCGGGGCTTACCCTTTGAATAACTGACTCAATAAACTTTCAAAGTCTCCCAAAGTGTTTTAATAAACCCAAAAGTCACCAATAAAACCTCGATTTCCGTAAAATAGGGCAAAACCAACGTCGTCGACACTCGGCGCGCCTTAATACGGCACGCCTTATCCCGGCGCGCCAGGAAGAGGGGCGCGCCATTTTCAAGCCAGCCCTTTACCTATGCTTTGTGGGGCCGTTTTAAAACCCTTTACCTACGCTTTGTGGCGCCGTTTCAAGTGTTTTAAGCCCTTTCCCTAGGCGTACCGCGTCGGTCTCGTTCCGGATCGTGTCATTGTGCCGTCTCGTTTCCTTCTTCGCCTCCGGGGTGATTTCTGATGTTAATAACAGAATTGAATAAACTTCTTAATCAATGAATTGAATAAATTGGTTTGTCTAAGCCTGAATTAATCAATTTCATATCTTCGTCATGCTTTAATCTAAGCATTCATGCCGCATCGATGCATGCCTGAGTGCACGGACCCTCGGTACATCAAATGACATGAGCTGAGAGCCGGGCAACTTCCGACGAAAAGCTTTTGCCACGCGTGATGGTGGTCTTCGGGTCTAGATCCTCGCCATGTACTGAGGGCCCGCCCTAATGAACCACGCGTGGTAGATCATAACATATTGCATGATCATTGACATCTTCTGCATCCTTTAGTCCGGCCTCGATAGCCCGTTACCTCGATAATTAATCAAAGGTCTTCCCTCCTCGTGGGGGATGTAATTAACGCCATAGCCTTTATGGTATGGCAGACTGCTGGTCCCGACCGAATCTTACTCTCGCGCGACACGGGTCAGAATGAGCGCACAATAAACTTGTCACTCACGTGACTGGCACGCCCGTGCAGTCAATCAGTCAGTTAATTACTAGTTAGTTAATTGGTCGATCGACACGATAAATGAATCAAATAAACCCAAAACGACAATAAGCAACAAAACAAAAAAATGATCCCAACAAGTCTGGCACGCCCGGTGGGACTGTAATGGCAGCAGACTTACTGAAAGAACAATACAAGTAGCCGCTATCAAATGAAACGGAGGACTTCCGAGAAGCTCTGATGGTGTCAGATGAGGAAGTCGAAGTACTCGACCCTCAAGATGGTATTCCAGACTTCGTTGACCTCCAGTCGGCACCTCTGGAGATAGAAGACGGAGGCCAAGCCACAGTCGACGAACTGATAGAAGTCAACTTGGGAAGTGAGGAGGACCCTAGGCCTACCTTCCTCAGTGCCCAATTGTCTCTAAAAGAACGGGAGCTGTACACCCAGCTGCTGCAAAAGTACCGGGATTGCTTCGCCTGGACTTACAAAGAAATGCCAGGTCTGAGCCCCGCAATTTCACAGCATGAATTGGCAATCAGCCCTGAAGCCGAGCCGGTGAAGCAACCACCGCGACGCATAAGGCCAGAACTCATCACCCAAATTTGTGCTGAGGTCGACAAGCTTATTGACGTGGGATTTGTCAAAGAAAATCAGTACACCACGTGGTTAGCAAATATTGTCCCCGTGAAGAAGAAAAATGGACAGATCCGGATATGTGTCGACTTCCGAGATCTAAATAAAGCCTGCCCCAAAGATGACTTTCCGGTGCCAATAACTGAAGTCATGATTGATGCCACAACAGGCCATGAAGCCTTGTCATTCATGGACGGGTCATCCGGCTACAACCAGATTTGGATCCCGGAGCATGACCGGGTCCATACTGCCTTCCGAACCCCTAAAGGCATCTATCACTATAAGAGGATGCCATTCGGACTAAAGAATGTTGGCGCAACTTATCAGCGCACAATGACTAGAATCTTTGATGAGTTGCTCTACCACAAGGTCGAGTGCTACATAGATGATCTGGTGGTCAAGTCCAAAAGAAAAGAAGACCATCTGCAAGACCTCCGATTATCTTTCAGAGGCTGAGGCAGCATGAGCTGAAGATGAACCCCATGAAATGTGCGTTCGGAGTGTCGAGCGAAAAGTTCTTGGGCTTCATTGTCCGATATCGGGGAATCGAGATAGACCCCACAAAGATCAAAGCAATTCAAGAGCTACCTGCACCAAGGAACCTCTTTGAGCTGAGATCGCTACAGGGCCGCTTGGCTTATATCCGGCGGTTCATTTCCAATTTGTCAGGGCGGTGTCAGCCTTTTCACAAGTTGATGATGAAGGACGTTCCTTTCTACTGGGACGAAGACTGCCAGACAGCCTTTGAAAAGCTGAAAGACTATCTGAAAACTCCACCAGTGCTCGGCGCACCAGTGAAAGGTCAGCCATTGATCTTGTATATAGCAGCTACACACAACTCCCTGGGGGCGATGTTGGCCCAGAACAATGAAGAAGGAAAAGAACAAGCCCACTACTACCTCAGTCGAAGACTGGTTAGGACAGAGGAGAAGTATACCTACATTGAGAAGACCTGCCTATCGCTGGTTTTCGCAGTCAAGAAGCTCCGACACTATATGTTGTCACATGAAATCAGCCTCGTGTCCAGGGAGGACCCGCTGAAATATATTATGTCCCAGCCGGCACTCAAAGGTCACCTGGGCAAATGGGCAGTGATCCTTATGGAGTTTGACATCGCCTATGTGCCGCGCAAGGCCGTCAAGGGCCAAGCTATCGCAGACTTCTTCACTGAGCACCCAGTACCCGGGGACTCCCCGCTGGAACCAGAGCTTCCTAAAGATGAAACCCTGGAAGCCGCTCAGGTGCGGCCTTCTTTATGGCAGCTATATTTCGATGGCGCTTCCAGAATTGACACCTCTGCCACTGGATCGGCCAGGGTCAGGGCAGGAGCAGGCATAGTCCTGAAATCTCCAGAGGGGGAAGTTGTGCACACATCTTGCTCGGTAAACAAGCCTTGCACAAATAATGAAGCGGAGTATGAAGCCCTGATAATCGGGTTGCAAATTGCTCTATCCATAGAAATTCAGATGCTGGAAGCATTCGGAGACTCCATGCTAGTTATAAAACAGCTGGAAGGAGAGTTCGATGTGTAAAAGCAAGAACTCCTCCCCTACCATCAGCTGGCAACCCGCCTGATGTCAGGGTTCTACTTCATCAGCATCAAGCATATCAACGGAGGTCAGAATGCTCAGGCAGATGCCCTCGCTAAGTTGGCCAGCTCTTTAGCAGTCCCGCCAGACACAAGCCTAAATATAACAGTGATCAACCGCCGGCAGGTCCCTAGTGTAACAGAGGTCTTAGCCGACGAACAAGAGATTGAGGTGGTGATGGGGACATCAACGTCAGCCCGCTCACTTTGTGTTTGCATCTACGTCCTTTTGTATTTGTATGTACGCCCTTGTGATATATGGGTACACAATAGTAGGTCTTAGTGGGTTTATTTGCAAAAGGCCATTGGGTTTCTTTGCAAATGTGCATGTAGGCCCTGCAGGGGCCCCCTCCCTCCTCCTTATTGGTCCACCTGGACTCCTGGGTCCAAGGTGGCTGGTCCATGGTCCAAACTTGGACTTGGACCAAGAATTAATTAAAGAAGACAAATTCCAATTGTCTTCTTAAAGGGGGGGGCGAACCTTATTGTTTAATGGGGTTTAATGTGGTTGTCAAACCACATCCCAACCCTTCATCAATCAACCCTTGATCCAAGGGCTTAGAATAGGTTAGACCCCTTGCATATATATACTTGTATTTTTCATATTGCATGAATTAATGAAGAGAAAATTGGCATTTGCCCCCAAGTGAGATTTGCACCCCTCCCCTCACTCTACCTGGTTCCTCCAGCCCCCTTTCTAGAGTGTAATCCCTTCCCCCTTGATCCCCTCCAGCATCTGAAGCAACTCCGGTGATCGCCGCCGCCATCGTCTCGCCGCCGACGCGTCGTCGCCAACGGTTTCGGTGTTCTGTCCACTCAGGATAGACCCTTCTTCTCCGAATTCCTGCTATCACTCCCTTCGTCTTCTGAAGCTCAAAATTTCAGGGTTAGTTCCCCTCTAGAACCCTTATCCCCACAAAAAAAATCACGTCAAAATTCATCCTTTAGCTATTTTTTGATTTTCGTCCAAGTCCAAGTTCCAGATCTGTCCTGGTTCTGTTTACTATTCACCAGCTCTGAGTTTACCCTATTCGAACCATCTTTTGATTTTTTTTGGGTCGCCCAAATTTACTGGGATCTCTGTCCACATCCCTATACCACCAGGAATTTTCTTAATTTTTGGTTCACCCTCCAAATATTTTTCAAATTTCGTCCAAGTTCCCAAGAATAGTCTGCCCACAGTTTCCCAGATCCGACCCAGGTCTAGTAAAGAAATCTCAGAAAATCCATTTCGTCTCCAATCAGAAAACCAAAAATATTCCCGGATTCCTCTCTCATAGATCTTCAACTTTACTGAAGAGATTATTTCCAGATTCGGAGGTCTTCTTCCCGGTCAACGTCGATCTTCAGATAAGTCAGAACCTACCCCTGCAGTTCTGGCCAGATTCCAACAAGCTTGTAAAATACATGATCAGAAATACAGATATGATTATTTTTTTTGAATACCCCTACGTCGAAGTATTCTGAGTCAGCTTTCCAACGGCTCTAATTTCGTCGCGTTCCGACGACGGGGCAGATCGCAGCAGCAGTTTCCTCCAAGTCGCGCGCCTACAAACAGAAGTTCAGGTTTGTGGCCGAGTTCCCCGCGAGCGTCGTCCGAGGGCCGCCCGGCGTCCGGTGGTCGTTCCAGCAGCTCGCCATCCCAGGGGAACGCTTTCCAGGTGTCTCCACAATAGAGGAGTCATCAGGCCCCACACGACCCCTCCGGTCAATACGTGGGCCCCCACTAGCACGAGTACGCGTGAAGCCGAAGCATTGCCCGAAACCGCCCGTCAACCCGAACTTGGTCCTCCCGGGCCCACATGTGTCGCCCTTTACCTCCCTGCGTGGAGTGGGCTTATTTGTACTGCTGTAAACATAATGTACTAAGTTCCCGGGAGTACGAGCTTTGGCCGGGTGCCATCTTCGCCACGCCGAGAGCGTGGAGGTATCGCCTTCACCCTTACACTTGGCATTAGCTTAATTCTTTATATGCTTTATATGCCGCTGCTAGAGAGCATGTGTAGGGATACCTAGCTCGCCTTCAATTTATAATATCACTGCTGCGAGAGAGAGCGAAGCCGTCCCGTGACCCGATCCGGGCGCAAAAGAGAGCCGACCACCCTAGCTCATTGCCGGTTTCTCAACCGCGCACATCCGACGCTTCCCTCGTTAAGGGACGATCGCGAGCTTGTCGTGTCCGTGGTCCCGTCCCGCATCAGGTGGTAGCCGTCGATGAGGTTCAGCAGCCCGATTGGCGAGAACATCTCCTGCGGTGGTTTCAACACCAACAGCTCCCAAAAGGAAAAGAACAGAGAATGAAACTCCTAAGGGTCAAAGACTCTTACGAGATGAGAAACGGAACCCTGTTCTGAATAATGGCGGATGCTCAAAGAAAAGTCCTACTTCGTTACTTGTCTTCAGCAGAAGCTGGGCAAGTGATGCAAGAAGTCCATGAGGGATCAGCTAGAGCACATCAAGCTAGCCCAAAGATGAAAATTGAGATAAAGAAATTGGGTTACTACTGGCCCACTATATTTGATGACTGCTGCAAGTTCACCAGGGCTTGTCAAAAGTGTCAAGAACACGCCAATGTGTCAAGAAGACCTCTAGTGCCACTACATCCTACCTTACCCAGCTGGCCATTTGCTCAGTGGGGCACGGACGTGGTAGGGCCACTGCCAGCATCTTCATCAGGGTGCAAATACATCTTGGCAGCTACAGATTACTTCTCCAGATGGGCAGAAGCGGTTGCATTAAGATATGTCACGGGAGAACTGGTTGCAAGATTCTTCCGGCAGAACATAATATTCTGGTTCGGGATTCCCAGCCGAATTATCTCTGACAATGGTAGCCATTTCAGAAATCAGAAGGTTTATCGGCTAGCAGACAAATATAAGATTGACTGGAGGACATCGTCCCCCTACAACCCTCAAGCCAATGGACTTGCAGAAGCCTTCAACAAGACACTATGCACGTTGCTGGCAAAGACTGTTAAGTCTAATAAAAAGGATAGGGAAGAAAGGATGTACGAGGCGCTTTGGGCCTATCGTACCGTCTATAAAACCCCAACCGGCTGTTCGCCATTATCCCTCGTGTATGGGTCAGAGGCTGTGGTGCCGATTGAATTAGAAGTTCCTTCGCTGCGAGTCGCCATCCAGCATGGACTAGTCAGCGGTGAACAAACCAATGCAGAAAGAAGATTGGAAGAGCTCACCGAGCTCGAAGGAAAGCGCCTCCGGGCGCAACAAAACATCCAACTCTACCAAGCTCGCATGGCCCGTGCCTTCGATAGGCTGGTCAAAGGTCGAGAATTCAAGAAAGGAGACCTGGTGATGGTCAAGAGAACAGAAGTGATGGCCTCCAATCCCAAAGGGAAGTTGGTCAAAAACTGGGTCGGACTGTACATCATGCACCGAGTATATGAGGGAGGTGCTTACATCCTGGTGGATCACAAAGGAGTCTTCCAGTTCTCCCCACTCAATGGGAAGCATATGAAGCTGTATCATACAGCACAACCCATATTCCCCGAGTGATCGGAATACCTTTCCTTGGTGTAATGGCACTCCGCCCTGACCGAGCTACCCCCACCTTGCTTCAGTGGCATTCCGCCCTAACCAAGCTACCCTCGCCTTGGTTTAGTGGCACTCTGTCCTGACCGAGCTACCCCCACCTTGGTTCAGTTGCATTCCGCCCTAACCAAGCCACCCTCACCTTGGTTCAGTGGCATTCCACCCTGACCGAGCTACCCTCACCTTGGTCAAGTGGCACTCTGCCCTGACCGAGCTACCTCACCTTGGTTCAGTGGCACTCCGCCCTGACCAAGCTACCCCCACCTTGGTTCACTGGCATTCCACCCTAACCAAGCTACCCTCACCTTGGTTCAGTGGCATTCCGCCCTAACTGAGCTACCGTCACCTTGGTTTAGTGGCATTCCGCCCTGACCGAGCTACTCTCACCTTGGTCTAGTGGCACTCCGCCCTGACCGAGCTACCTTCACTTTGGTCTAGTGGCACTCCGCCCTGACCGAGCTACCCCCACCTTGGTCCAGTGGCATTCCGCCCTAACCGAGCCACCCTCGGCTTGGTTCAGTGGCATTCCGACCTGACCGAGCTACCCTCACCTTGGTCAAGTGGCACTCCACCCTGACCGAGCTACCCCCACCTTGGTCCAGTGGCATTCCGCCCTAACCGAGCCACCCTCACCTTGGTTCAGTGGCATTCCGCCCTGATCGAGCTACCCTCACCTTGGTCAAGTTGCACTCCGCCCTGACCGAGCTACCTCCACCTTGGTTCAGTGGCACTCCGCCTTGGCCGAGCTACCCCCACCTTGGTCCAGTGGCATTCCGCCCTAACCGAGCTACCCTCACCTTGGTCTAGTGGCGCTCCGCCCTGACCGAGCTACCTTCACTTTGGTCTAGTGGCACTCCGCCCTGACCGAGCTACCCCCACCTTGGTCCAGTGGCATTCCGCCCTAACCGAGCCACCCTCACCTTGGTTCTGTGGCGCTCCGCCCCAACCGAACTACCCGCATCTCGGCCCAGTAATGGTCGGCCCTTACCAGACTCGCATAATGCCTACAACGTTGCCATTGCGGGCCTTACGCCCGAATCGTCACAAATCTACCCCTTTGCGTCAGCATTACCTTCTTGCTGACGAATAAACCCTTTTTTCTCGGCGCAAGACTTCATGTCCTAGCCAACCTTTATACAGCATTGCCATTGCGGGCCTTACGCCCGAATCGGCACAAATCTACCCCTTTGTGTCAGCATTACCTTCTTGCTGACGAATAAACCCTTTTCTCAATGCAAGACTTCATGTCCTAGCCGACCTTTGTACAGCATTGCCATTGCGGGCCTTACGCCCGAATCGGCACAAATCTACCCCTTTGCGTCAGCATTACCTTCTTGCTGACGAATAAACCCTTTTCTCGGCACAAGACTTCATGTCCTATCCGACCTTTATACAGCATTGCCAATGCGGGCCTTACGCCCGAATCGGCACAAATCTAACCATTTGCGTCAGCATTACCTTCTTGCTGACAAATAAACCCTTTTCTCAGCGCAAGACTTCATGTCCTAGCTGACCTTTATACAACGTTGCCATTGCGGGCCTTACGCTCGAATCGGCCCAAATCTAGCCTTTGCGTCAGCATTGCCTTCATGCTAACGGGTAAACCCTCTTTCTCGGTGCAAGACTTCGTGTCCTAACCGGCTCTCTCAACATCCTTCTGTTATGTGAACAAAAAAAAAAAGAAGACAAAATGGGGTTAAAAATAGAGATACCCCGCCGGTCTTGTTCCTAAATCAGGGCAAGGGAAAAAATGGCTATAACCCGGCTATAGTGAAAATCCGAAAGGGTGTTACAGGCAAAATCGGGTACCCCGCATTGTGAAAACCCGAAAGGGCGCGTGGGCAAAAGCAAGAGGGGGCTGACTCCAGCGAAAACCCGAAAGGGCGCTTGAATCAGTAATGTGATAAAAAAAATGATGATAAAAAAAATCAGTAAAGGTGATGATGATGAAATGATGATGTAGTAATGAGATTATCCTCGTTCATCATTCCGCTTCCTTCTACCCTCTCGACCCTTGTCACCATCGGCAAGATCGGTCGCTACCTTTTTCGATTCTTGTCACCATCGGCAAGACCGTCTACCTTTCTCGGTCCTTGTCACCATCGGCAAGATCGCCTACCCTTTTTCGACCCTTGTCACCATCGGCAAGATCGGTCGCTACCCTTTCGACCTTTGTCAGCATCGGCAAGATCGGTCGCTACCCTTTTCCGACCCTTGTCACTATCGGCAAGATCAGTCGCTACCCTTTCGACCCTTATCACCATCGGCAAGATCGGTCGCTACCCTTTCGACCCTTGTCACCATCGGCAAGATCGGTCGCTACCTTTTTCGGTTCTTGTCACCATCAGCAAGACCGTCTACCCTTTTCGGTCCTTGTCATCATCAGCAAGACCGCCTACCCTTTTTCGACCCTTGTCACCATCGGCAAGATCGGTCACTACCCTTTCGACCCTTGTCACCATCGGCAAGATCGATCACTACCCTTTCGACCCTTGTCACCATCGGCAAGATCGGTCGCTACCCTTTTCTGACCCTTGTCACCATCGGCAAGATCGGTCGCTACCCTTTCGACCCTTGTCACCATCGGCAAGATCGGTCGCTACCTTTTTCAGTTCTTATCACCATCGGCAAGACCGTCCACCCTTTTCGGTCCTTGTCACCATCGGCAAGACCGCCTACCCTTTTCTGACCCTTGTCATCATCGGCAAGATCGGTCGCTACCCTTTCGACCCTTGTCACCATCGGTAAGATCGGTCGCTACCTTTTTCGGTTCTTGTCACCATAGGCAAGACCATCCACCCTTTTCGGTCCTTGTCACCATCGGCAAGACTGCCTACCCTTTTTCGACCCTTGTCACCATAGGCAAGATCGGTCGCTACCCTTTCGACCCTTGTCACCATCGGCAAGATCGGTCGCTACCCTTTTCAGTTCTTGTCACCATCGGCAAGACCGCCTACCCTTTTCCGACCCTTGTCACCATCGACAAGATCGGTCGCTACCTTTTTCGGTTCTTGTCACCATCGGAAAGACCGTCTACCCTTTCGACCCTTGTCACCATCGGCAAGATCGGTCGCTACCTTTCTCGGTCCTTGTCACCATCGGCAAGACCATCTACCCTTCTGGTTCTTGTCACCATCGACGAGACCGTCTGCCCTCTCGACCCTTGTCACCATCGACGAGCCCGGTCGACTACCCCCTAACCTGGGCCTTCTGCCCTCGTTAATAAACAAACTATCATTGCGTCGACATTTAACCCACATCGATGATTAGAACACACTTTTCGTCATCGTTGGCGAAGTTCATAAGGCGCATCCGCCTATGCTACCCATGTCCCTCCCTGGCCAAAATTCGGCTCCGGGAACGGCTTCGTTGCGGTGGAGCGAACACCTCACCCCTTCGCTGAAGGCGTGAGCGCTCTCCTGCGCCATTGGCGCGTATCCCTGGATTTGGCTGATCGGCCAGAGGAAGAAAGAGAAGAAAAGAGGGAAAGAAGTCACGATTGAGGCAACGAATAGAGATATTTCATTAATGTGAGTTGTCAGAATACATTTGTGCCCGGGGCATTCCCCCGAGATACATAAGCTCCAAACGCAAAAAGGAGCAGAATTCGATGCAAAAAGAAAATAAAAGCAAAGCTACGGCAAAGGGCACTGGAAAATATCTTCCAACTCTAAGAGGCTCAGCGAGGGGTATTGGGTCAACTCCTGCAACCGAGCCTCGGTAGCTGTCAGCTGCGATAACCTCTCATTCAGTGAGACAAGTTGTCCTTCAGCTAGATCAGCTTCTTCCGTTGTCTGGACCTCTAGGCGCTCGGCTTCCTACAGCTCGGCTTCGGCCCTGGCAAGTTCCGGGCGCAACTCTTCTATCCGCGCCGTGAGGAGCGACCGGCGTTCTGAGATATTGCCGGCAACAGCTCTCAATTGCTCCACGGTCACCCTCAATGAAGTAGTAGCAGCGCGGCAATCTACCCTCTTTAGCTTCACAGCCGCCAGCTGATCAAATACCTCCTGGCTGAGGAACTCCCGCCTGTTGGCATGCTTTAGCAGCATTATAACACGCGGGGTCCAATCATCCATTGGGCAGCCGAATGCTAATAATGACCGGGAGAGGTGTTCTATCAGGCCCCTCAGCTGCACATAGGTTAGACCCAGGGAAGCTGACATGGCTCGCTAGAGATTGTCTAGAGACTGCCACACCATGTCACTGGAGAATTGTAAGCCCAGTGGCGAAGTCTCGGGGAGCTGAAAGTTCACCTTGCTATCTATCTCGGCCCAAATGTCGTCGACCACCCTGAGGGACCTCGATGGCATGGTCTGCACAGTGCCGAAGCCAGGCCCGACAATTGCAGCTGTTACAGCTGAGGGGCTCTCCACAATAGCGACTTCCTTGCCCGTCCTTTGAGGTGAAATCGTGACAGCCGTCTCGGCAGCCGAGGGCGCTTGCTCCTCATGAACAGTTTCACTGGCCGTTAAAGGAGGGGAGATTTTTATGACCGAAAAGGCTTGAGTAGCATCGGCCTCTTCTGCAATGATCTCTCCCGCTTCTATTTCTGGGGGGCTACTTGGCTCCAGCAATAATTCTTCGCCGGCAACCGAGGCTTGAGGCCCCGCAACCTCGGCCGGGCCGTCGACTCCTGCAGTTGCGTCGGGCTCCTCTGAGGCCGCTGCAGCAGCATAGGTCTGTGGAAGCCGTAGGGCGATGGGCCGCACAACTGGTGGAAAGGTTGATTGGCTCATGCCTAAGTCAGGAAGGGGTATGCGAACCATCACAGTTGGCGGTACCACCTCAGCCTGCATCACATATATGCATATCAGCCAGCTGGCTTGGAAATAAAAAGAGGTGCTGCGAGCGGATGTCAGAACATTTCCTACCTCGACCAACACTATATTTAGGCCTCCAAAAGTGGCCTCTGAAGGTTCTGGCCCTCCCCCTGCGGCCGGGTATTATGGCCCGTGCTCAACTCCCAGTAGTCTCGGGGGGCTAAATGTCAAAAGGTCACTTTCATAAGCTGAAGAGGCCCCAGCATCCTCAGCCTCGGTGTCAACCGGTGGGAACCCCTCGTCATCACCAGAGCCGCCACCATAATCAACTCGCTCAGAGGAGGAGGACTCTTCCGCTTGTTCTCGAATCTCCAGCACTTGAGCGGGTACCATGCTACTAGGAGGAGCCCCCTTAGCTGGAACCTCCTCGGCGGTTTCTGTCTCGGGGATGTCAGTTAGCTGAACATCTTGGGATTCTTCCTTGGAGGCACCTGCTCTCCAGTAGCAGCTCCTTCCATGGCCCCGACCTCGGGGAGCATCATTGGTCGAACATCAATTGGAAATAAAAGACAATAAACAGTCAAGGCCCGACTGAAGGCACGATGGACCACCGAGCTCTACAGGCAAGCTGCAAGTTACCTTCCATCTCCTGATGGGGTGTCGGTGAAGGCAAATCACCCTCAACAGAGGCCGAGGGGGCTTCCTCCTCTCTCTCTCTTCAACCGCGGCACCCGTCACCGCCTCCAGCCCGACAATGGCGGAGGTAATGCCAGCAGCTAAAAAAAAAGAGGAAGGATGATCAACCAAGGTGGCAGAAATAAGCAAACAAGCCATATAGGAATAAGAAGTTACCTTCGCCCTCAGGCCCTTGTGTCCAAGCGGCCTCAAACTCAGAGAATGATGGAACCCGAGGAGGGATGACAGTGGGTTCCCCTTCAGCCACCTTCCTCCGGCGCGCCCGGGTAGCTCGGGAGTCCGCCCTCTTCGCCTTCTTGGCCTTGCTGATAGCCTCCCTGACCTGGGACCTGGTTCGCTTCTGTGAATCCCCAGGGGGCAGCGGTGTTGTGGCCGGAGCTAGCTCTGGAATGTTAAAACATGAAGGCTTCTGCGCCTTAGAAATCAACTCCCTGTAATGTCTGGTCACCTCCACAGAGAGGTAAGCTGCAAAAGCGCATAGGTGAGAAAGGTGCATACTGACTATGAAAGGAACAGCCTCAAGGCTGAAAGGAAAGACAAGTATTACCTGGCGGCCCTATATATCCAGGATTGAGCGACCAGTAAAGTAATGCGGGCGCCTTGTCTCGGGAAGCCGCCTCGCGAACAAGCCAGCACACGTCACCAATCTTCTCGCTTTTCTCCGCCAGCTGCGCCAAATCTTCATGGCCACAGGAGGATAAGTGGTGATATAGGCCCAAGTGGTCCAATCCCCAGCCGTCGACATACTTGAAAGACACTAAGAGCTGATGGTCCAGGATGGCTTCTAATGAACCAGAAATTGAAAGCCCGTGAGAATGAAGCAGGGCGAATATCCAAGGGGTGATGGAATACAAGTCTGTCCATCTATCTTCCCTCCTGATGAAGGTCCGATAGGAAGGAAAACGATCAACTTCTGGGCTCCAGCCCGCCACTGCAGGTAGAGGTTCCTTCACCGGGAGGGGGATCGTCTGGAGGGCGATCCGGTCACTGCTAACCTAGCACAGCCCCCAAAGAGTCTTGATGTAGTCATCCTTCTGGATCTCTGGCATCTTTAGGTCGGCCTTGGACGACCTACCCTTAACGGCTTTCCTGGCCTCCAGATATGCCATCACTTCAGTGTTGGATGAGGATTTCAATTTCTTCAGATAAGATGGATCAATGTCCAAAATAGGCTCCCGTTGGGAATCTAAGAAACGACGTTCGGCAACATGCCAACAGTCTTTTCGAAAGTTCCGGTAGAAGCCTGTGTGTGCATTCCACCACTTGATGAAGTCCGAAGTCACTCGGGACAGACGAGCCGGGGATGGCACCCTGAAGGATACATCCTCCCGACGGTGGAAGTAGTCCCACCATGTGCGGGCTTCATCCGTAGTCGTCTGATCGGCCCGATGTCTATTCGAGAGATTGAATCGGGCTGAAGAAGAAGGAATCTACTGGTCATATCCAAAATTCCAGCCGAAGCGGAAGGGGTAGTACGGCTCCAGCCACTAAATACAAGGACACTGGGGCGGATGGCCAGTGCCCAATCAACCAGTTCTGGCTCCAAGATTGGCCTCGTATTCTTGATGCCGGTGAGCTGGTGAATAAATTCCTCTGTTTCGAACAAGTGGCATTGCCGCATCCTGTTGACGAGAGGGCTAGAGCTAGCGGCCAAGCTCCAAAAGTGCAGAACTCCTAGGGAATTTGTCGGAACTGTAGTCAACTTCCCCCGAATAGCAAAAAGTTGATCCGCCATTGAAGACGACTCAGCACTAGCAAATTCGATCATCAACGGCACAGGACCATCCGACTGCATCGACCGAGGAGCTGCTTTAGAAAATAAGGTGTAGACCCAGGCATTGAAGAAGTGAATGGGACCGACCGTCCGTGAATTTTTGGGGATGCGTGACTTGTGCAAATCCCCCGGCATCTTATATATGAGGCATAGAGCCACCGTGCATAGGGACACCTTTGTCCCCCAAGCCATCAAATAGGCAGGGTAAATGGCCTCCGGCCTGATTACCGTCTCGTCCCCCTGGGGAAGGGCGAACGAGCAAAGCCAATATGTCAGATACGCAGCACAATGTGTGACTGTGTCGACTCCTGTGGGATTCGGCCCCCCTTACCGCCCTCTCCCTGAAGCAGTAGGATAGGTTGTCTGGCGTCGAGCCCTCTTCTTCCGTTTCACTGCTGTCGGAGCCACCGTGGGAAAGTCCTCATGTTGCTGCTCCCCGTCGAAGAAATATTGAAGCCACGTGCCCATTCGCACGCGTCTCTTTTCACTAGGCTTCCGCGCTTCCCGTGAGTCAAGCGTCAAGCGCAGCAGGGTGCGGTATGCCTTCATCAAATAGCGGTAGGCAAAGCCCGTAAAGTATTTGCCTTCATCGTCCATCTGGTCTTTTAGCCAGTCCGGGAAACCAACTTCTTCATACGGCTCCCCGTCTATCGGCAAGCCGCTCAGCTGGGAAAGGCTCTAGAGGTCCAGCGAAGTCTCCCCCTCCGCAGTGTAAAAGGTGTTGTATTCCGGGCTGAAGACATCAATCATCCCGCAGCACAGACCCCGGGAGATCGGATACCTGTACCAGGAAGCATACACACTCTGGTAGACACCGGCATGTACCAGGATGGGAGCGTACTGCCGTAATACAAAATCTGTAAATTCGACTGCTCCTGGTCTGAAGGCGTGAGCATCGGTGGCTTTGAGTTCTCCGAACCACCCCACCGAGATCTGATGCTTGAACCGGACCGCCAAGCAGTCCAAGAGGAAAGGCTCGTCTCGGTACCCCCAATGCAGCGGGGCGAGGAACAAACCATACACATGCTTCTCTCTATCGACGCGCCTGGCAATCTCATTCCAGCGGGCTGGCGTGAATTGTGGTGCTCTTGTCAGTAGCCCGGCCTCTAGAGATAACTCCTGCACGCCAAGAACGGCTCCCCATTTTCTGAGCTTGCCCGGAATATATATGGGCATGCCATGAATGACCGACTTGGTCAGACTATCTCTGTCCGCCAGTAGAGCTCCCTCGGCTCGACGGACAAGAATTATATCACGCTTCCCGTCGAGGTTGAAGCGTCCGAGGAATGCCATCAAGTGTTTGTCCTTGGGGTGGTCCAGTCTGACGCTATCCCCTCGCTCATACTTGAAATGATTACCGTTGAGAATCAATAGGCGGCCGGTGTCGACGGTATCAGTCTCCGAGTCTGAAGACTCAGCTACCACGGCTATCCGTCTGGACCCCCGATCAAGGGAGTGGACATTCCCCCATGTCACAGCAACTTGGGATGCAGAGGAAGAAGGGTCGGATGCCATGTTATCTGCAAGGCAGCGTCCAGAAGAGAACAAGCAAAGTCAGAAATCAGTAGATCAAAGCAAGACTTCTGACAAAATTTCGGCAGAGTCTCCCCAGCTCGGGGGTTTGCCAAAAGAAAAGTGGAAGCCATCCACTAAGGGAGCGACCCCTAAAAGCAGCCATAGGCACTAAGCCAAGGCCAAATGGGACACCCGAGGGATCTAGCTCCGAGGACAAGTCCTACGAGGAGCCTCCCGGGGCCCAAGGAATGGGTTTAAACCCGAATAACCAACACTAAACTCACCCGCACTCTCAAAGCTCTAGCTCACTCTGCGCCACGGGAGGAGGAGAAAGGGAGGAGAGAGGAAGAAAATTTGCAAATAAGAAGTGAATAAGAAAAATGAAGGAAAAGGCCATTATATAGGGGGGGCTTCGCCCCTGTTAAAACGGCGCGCCCCGGGGAGCGCCGTTTCAACCGTTTGGCGCGCCGGTTAACCTGGCGCCGTTTTAACCTCCAAAGTAAGAAGGCGCGCAGTTAAACGCGACGCCGTTCAAGCTTCCAACGGTGACGTTCAAGGTTCCTACCGCACCGGATTAGCGTCCGATGTCAGAATTAAGTGCCATTCCGAGCTTCCGTCAGCAAAAGAGATCAATCCGGACGAAGCTCATCCGTCGGTCTTGCTGCACTCCTGCCTCGCTTGCACCACCCACGTCTGGGGGGCATTTGTTGGCACTCGAAATATAATCGTTGGCGACCAAGCCATAAAGACCAATGATACGGCCCACTGAAGCACAGAAGCCGATGAAGATCAACTTATTGAAGGCTTCTCAAGCTGCCAGAGCCCCGAGTCACCTGGAGTGAACACCAGGGACTTCGCCTCAGGAAAGTCGAGATGAATCCACAACCAACCGGCAGTGCGACCAAGCCTACCTAATGATCCGGAATCGACTCCGTCGTGCCGCTACCCTACACCTGTCACCAGACCAAGGACGATGGTCTGCCCGGTGGCTCGCCACCTGAATGAAGACTCTCCTGAGAAAGAATAAGAACGTCCTCGGCCCTTCACAACAAGGAATCGAAGGCTCTGTCAACAGAAGGTCCCGATCACCCGACACGGGTTCGGCTTCTCGCCATAGTGGACCCGTTAGTGGCCGAATGGTCGCCAGTCAAGGCGGAATTATCTCGGATGCCGTACCATTCCGTAAGGAAGCTTTGAGCGCGAGCTGGGCCGAGCCAGAAGCACAAATCATAGTGCCGAAAGCCTTGTCGAAAAAAAACCCACATGCTCAAGCCAGACACATGCGGAGTTCCGATTAAGGCCATTCATCATGCCAAGAGCTTCGTCAAATGCCTGCTCAGGTTTTTTGAGGACCGAGGCAAGAGGAAGAGTCGACGGAAGCTTCCAGAATCATCCCCGGATCCATCGACTAGCCCGCATCGACCGAACAAGCTAAACCGGCGCGCGAAAGGTCACCGGCGCCTCTTTATCTGGCGCCACCAAATCCGGCATGCCAGAAGCAATTGGGGGACATCTCCCCGGTGCCACCAAATACGGTGTGCCCTCCGTGGCGCCGGATTAGCTGGTTGCTACAAAAGCAACCCTCGTTCGACCGAGAAAGGAGAGGAGGACAATTGGAAGAAGGAATCATCCAGAGGGAAAGGTCCGAGGGTTTTCTGGTTGGAAGAGTCCCCCGTCCGAACGTCTCCACGGCCGCCACCCTGCTCTGCCCGAACCTCCCGGTGCTGGAGAAGGAGAGCGTCTGCTTCTTGTCTATTTAGGTGGGTCGTTGTGATTTCCCCGTCGACCCCCCTTTGTTCGAGTTTCTTCTTCGGGATAATGTAAGTGAGAAAGGGGGGGAAGGCGATGATATGAGCCTTGCTTCCTCCCTCCTTCTCACCATCTCTGCGGTTCTCCATCTCGCCCTCTGTAATTTCTTTCCTTGTTATTAATGAAAATGGTGGCCGTGCGACAACGCCGGCACCGGATTGGTAATCTGTGCATCCTCTTTTCTTTTGTTCATGCGATGAATAGATACACCAACGGGTCGAAGGGTTTACTATTCTCATCCTTCCTCTGTATCGTCCCCTTTTCTCCCCATTGCATTTTCTCCTCACGGCCGGTGAAACGGCACCGTGCAACAATGCCGGTGTCGTGGAGGGTGATGTGCATATGAGCACGTTTCTCTAGTGATCTGTGCACAAAATGAAAGGATATGAGCGTGCTCGGCGCCGTGGTCATCCCTCCTGTCTGCTCCTATTTTCTTTCTGTATGTGCGTCCACCGGATTTGCTTCCCCGACACCGAACATGCCCCTTGCAACTCTGTGGGCTACAGCAACTACCCCCTTCTCCTCGAGGTTTCTCTTCGTCCGAACACCAAAGGATTTCACCGCCAGAGGCACATACACACGTGCATTTCTCCGATCGGTCTCGGGCCATCCTCTTACTTTCCCTCCTGTTCTCGACCATGAACAGGAGGAGATGAGGGCGTCCCCATACTCCTTGCCGCTGTCTTTTAAGCATCGCCTGATGAATATTTCGTTAACCTATCAATATTTATACGCACACACATGGGCATACCTATAGACGTCAGTTCTAATCTGTTGACTGCGCATAGTTTCCCCACCGTGCCGTTTAGCCGCTTCACTGGTGAGATTTGGTGACCCGGGGAGGGGGAAACATTCCCTTGATTTCTCATCCTAATGGCTCGGTCTGCAAGAGCCCATTTGTCGATAATGGATCTCCGAAGGCCAGTGAGCATACAGAAATTGGGCTAGCCCCAACACTACAAATCCACAGCCCCCTAGTGGGCCCTGTGGTGGCCGTAGGTTGCGTGCCCCTCGTAGGCTAGCCCTCGGGGTTTCCTCCCATATCGATCGTTCTGACTTAGACGTGGTACCGACTTGGGTCGCGTGCCCCTCGTAGGCTAGCCCTCGGGGTCTTCCCTCCCACTATGAGTCGTGTCATCTGTCTACTTTCTACCCACGGACTCGGTGCCCCTAGTAGGCTAGCCCTCGGGGTCCTCCTATCCGTCCAGGTTTGCCGGCCGCCGTTGTGCCACCCGGCTTTCAGGGGTTGCTCCGCCACGTGAGTATTCCCCACTTCTCACCGACAATCCTCCGGGATGGGGAGATGCTGCCGAAATCTCGGCTCGAACGAGTTTGACTCGGAACAACCGCCGCGCTCGAGTACGAACCTCCCCCGAGCCTGTGACTCGGCTTCCGGATGGCCCGGGGCCGACCCTTTGAATAACTAACTCAATAAACTTTCAAAGTCTCCCAAAGTGTTTTAATAAACCCAAAAGTCACCAATAAAACCTCGGTTTCCGCAAAATAGGGCAAAACCAGCGTCATCGACACTCGGCGCGCCTTAAAACGGCGCGCCTTATCCCGGCGCGCCAGGAAGAGGGGCGCGCCATTTTCTGGCCAGCCCTTTACCTACGCTTTGTGGCGCCATTTCAAGCATTTTAAGCCATTTCCCTAGGCGTACCGCGCCGATCTCTTTCCGGATCGTGTCATTATGCCATCTCGTTTCCTTCCTCACCTCCAGCGTGATTTCTGATGTTAATAACAGAATTGAATTAACTTCTTAATCAATGAATTGAATAAATTGGTTTGTCTAAGCCTGAATTAATCAGTTTCATATCTTCATCATGCTTTAATCTAAGCATTCATGCCGCATCGATGCATGCCTGAGTGCACGGACCCTCGGTACATCAAATGACATGAGCTGAGAGCCGGGCAACTTCCGACGAAAAGCTTTTGCCACGCGTGATGGTGGTCTTCGGGTCTAGATCCTCCGCCACGTACTGAGAGCCCGCCCTAATGAACCGCGCGTGGTAGATCATAACATCTTGCATGATCATTCACATCCTCTGCATCCTTTAGTCCGGCCTCGACAGCCCAGTACCTCAGCAATTAATCAAAGGTCTTCCCTCCTTGTAGGGGATGTAATTAACGCCATAACCTTTATGGTATGGCGGACTGCTGGTCCCAATCGAATCTTACTCTCGCCCGACACGGGTCAGAATGAGCGCACAATAAACTTGTCACTCACGTGACTGGCACGCTCGCGCAGCCAATTAGTCAGTTAATTATCAATTAGTTAATTGGTCGATCGACACGATAAACGAATCAAATAAACTCAAAACGACAATAAGCAACAAAACAAAAAAATGATCCCAACAAGCGATGGAGAAGGAAGCAGGACGAAGATAGGTCTGGCCCCAAACGGTTCGAAGACGGCCACAGGAAGGCGTTGCACGGCCCGATATGTGCCGTGTATCCTTACAGATAGACGGATGATGACTGTGTGATGCTGCCAAACTCCAAGATGTAGGACTTGATCCTCCACCCCTTCCGGTCGGCCAGAGGGGATGGGCCTCGTGTTGTGCTGATGCTGACCTGCAAAACAATGTAGAAGACCAAAGAATAACACCCAAATTAGCCCTTGAAGGTGTAGCAACTATAGAACAAAAGGGAAAATTAACATAATAACGCGGAATGGGCGATACCTGGGGTGGTTTTTAAACCCCTATAGGGCGTGGAAAAGATAGGAGCGTGTAGAATGATATGAAGCAATGAAAAACGTGGGTGAAAAGGTGACGAAAAGAAGTATGCAATGGGTGAAAAGACAACTAAAAACCTAGACTAGAACACAAAACAACGACTACTCCCTGAACCGGAGGCTTGAAAGGGATGTAGAAATCCCCCCTCCTTGGCTACAGCTCGCTCAAGATTTCGGCAGAGCTTCGACGTCGACGTTGGATCTCCCCCTTTCAAGCTTGGACTAGAGGTTCTATTTATAGAGCCCTAAAAGTCCAACCTCGAAATTGGATTTTCCAGTGGATATTAATCCAAGATTGTTAAATAAAATTCGTAGATAATACTCTAATCTTCCACCAGGATCAAAACGCACCCCATTTGGTGGAGAAACCGCAAAGAAATGGGTGGGAGAAGTTAGGGGTTTAACCACAGATGGAGAGAGAAAAAACAAACAATCCACAGATCTCGGGCCTGTACACGGTTGTGCGATAGGCCGCTCAGTCATGTACACTGTCCATTGCTAGACCGTCTAATGCTATCGGTGATAAATAAAATAAAATAGAAAATTATCCAATTATCCACCAAACTGACCGGCTATCACGGCGTTGGACTCTTTCGGAAAGGACGGTCTAACGATAGATCACTCAATGATGGAACGGTCCAATGCTAGACCGTGTACACATGTCGGTGATAAATCCAAAAAAATACGATAATTATCTCAAAAACCAACCAGCTTAGGACTCTGGGAGCTGGACGGTCTAAAGCCGGGCCGTTTAATGGATGTAAACGGCTGAACTCAGACCGTGCAAAGGCATGTCGGTGGAAATTCAGAAAATCAAATAAATATCCAATAAATCGATCTGAGCTTCTAAACGGTTCCCAACAGACCGCCTAATCACTGAACGGCCAATCGATAGACCGTGTACAGCCTGGACATTTGAAACTAATGAAATGAGATAAATGAGCTCATTTGCCCCAAAATCAAGCAAAATCAAGGCCCATGAAGCCCAAATCCAAGAGCAGACTTAGCCAGGGAAGGAGATATTCATAGAATGAGCCAAAAGACGTGCCTAGAAATAGCCCAATGAGTAATGGACAACTCGAGGCATCAGAAAATGGTGTCAACAGCTATCACTAGAAACAGGACAGAAAATCGCACAAGATGGATGCATTAAGTTAGGTTTTAGCCTGAGTAGAAACTACCTTAATTCGATTAAAGTGAAGGCAGAATTAGTGTCGGAACCCTAAACCGACCTCTAGAAAAAAATGCATGTAGTGATCGGTATACCCCATGAAAATTAGGCATTTTGCTATCAATAGAAAGAGCACGAAAAGCTGAATCATGTGGCGTAGTTTAATTAGGGTTTAGCCCGAGAGAAACCAACCTTTTAATGCAAGAAAGGAAGTGGACGACGGCGGAACCCTAGACGAAACCTCCCTCTTCCTCGAAGCACCACGCCCTCGATCACGCTCACCGGCGGTTGCTACGGCCAAATGGGATACTTGGGAGTATTAGGCATTGATTTATAGGGCTAGGGTCGAAGGAGGAGTCGTGTGTGGGCTTGGGGATCGACAGGAAGAGTCCTCCGCCCGATATTCACGCTTGACCAATTCAACGAGCTAATCCTTCAAAATCCGACGGCTAGGGTTAGGGTTTGCGTGGGGGATTAGAGGGGAAATGGATCTCCTACTTGGGCCTATCGATTGGGTCCGAATTGGCCTCAAATGGGCTCGAATTGAGTTCGAATTTAGTGGATTAAGGCTGATCTACCCAAAACTCTGAGTTTTACCTAGAAACCTTTGTTTCTGGCTTAATTAAATTTTCTTTTGGAGTCGTCCCAGTGAACAAGTTTATTAAGCATTCTGTCCTCTACAAGAATATAATTTTTTCATATTTTTATAAATTGATCAAAATTTAGCCTAAGGGTGAAATTCAATTAATCTAATTTATTATGTTAAATCATATCGCCATGAAAAAAAATGATTGTACCTCAAAATATTAAATTTATTTTATGGTCATTGTAGCAAAATAATTATTCCTTCTTATTTATATAATTTTTCCATTTTCAAAATAAATTTAAATTTATTATTGTGCCATTTAATTAAGAAAATAAGTTAATTAGGAGTACAATTATTCTAACCTTTATTAATTGACCGGGGTGTTACACCCTCCCCCACTTTAAGGAATTTAGTCCCCAAATTTACCGATCATTTTTTTCAAATAATTTATCTAAGATTGTCCTTATCAATAATTATTCAAAATAACATGTTAATTCATAAATCTAGCGGAAATGAAAACTGACTATGGTTAAGGTTGAGGGATACGATACCTCCTATAATTCCTTCTTCGATAACGGGCGGGGGCTCCTTCAATACCGGTTACGATCCACCTTTAATTTTAGTTGGCGGGGGTGGCTTAGGGCAATCAGTCATCCTATGGTCCTTACTTCCGCATCGAAGACACGCTCCATGCTTCCTCCAGCATTCCTTGGCCTGATGACCTAATTTATGACAGTAGAAACACTTCATTTACGACAGGTTATTCCTTTTCTTCTTATTACTATGAAATTCTTTACGATAGGCTCGACACCTTTTAACAAAATCGGGCCTTAACTTACTCGCAGACGCGCTTTCATTTCAAAAGAGGTTTAGACTCCTGCAAAATAACCATAAAGTTAATAATTTTATTACCCTTACGTGTCGCATTACCGTAGTCTGGTACATGTTTTATTACTTATCCCGAGACACCACCCAATCTCACTAGGTGACACGAGGGGATGACACGGATTATATGACCAATTACTTGGGGTAACCTATACTTATGGACAAGCTCCTAGGACTTAAACAACCTAGGCTCTGATACCACTTCTGTCACATCCCGAACCAATAGCAGCAGAAGGCATGCTCGGAACATGACAGCGAAACAGTCATGTCAATCAAAGCAGTAAAATCAACACATAAAAACAACACTACTGACATAAGAAGGCCATAAATTAACAAAAATATAATTTTATTGATATCAATAAGTTAAATTACAAATTGACTTGACTTACAATAAGGGACTCAATAAAAGAAATCAAAGGAAAAGAAGGGAAAGAACACGACTCACGAGACTAACTAGACTTAAGAAAATAAGGACAGAGACTCAGGTCTCTAACTCTAGGTCCACTCAGTCACTCTGGCCCGTTCCCAATTGCACGCGCTCCATCTACCGAATACCTGAAAAATGTTAAAGTAGGGAGTGAGCGAGAATCTCAGTAGGATTTTATATCTCTGTCGCCAGGCAGAATTTAAGTGATTAGCAATTTAATAGTGTAGAAGGAACTAAACGCACGCATGATATGAAACAAGTAAACTAAGAGATGATAAAACAAAGCAGATTCATAATCAGCAGGAACTGTAGAGAGTTGAATTGAAAAGATCACATATATCATTTCAATCAAGGCATAATGAACCAGTATCAAGTGAAATTGTAGCTGATCATTCATAAGTGAACGTCATTTAGCAAGTTGGCCATTTAACAAGTCAAGTCAAGTCAAGTCACATCAAGCATGTACTTTCATGCATTCAAGCATGTATATCAAAGTTTCATGAGAATGTGGAATGTCGTAGACTCACACGCTAGCAAGTACTTCGGGACAATGCCTCCCCATGTCATTAAACCTCCCATGGGCACTAGAACTTTTCGGGCGCTCTCCCCAAGACCAGACCGGGCCCTTTTGGTGCGTTGGCATTGAGGGCTGGATCAGAGATCCCACGAAATCTAGACATCCATAATATTTAATGGCCAAGAGTTCCAAGGTCAAGCTATGTAGCCAAGGTAATAGAAGCAGGGAGTAAGGATTCTTGAAAGAATTCCAACCAACAAGCTTAATAATCGACGAGAAATAAGTCATTTAGGAAAAATGTCTATGAGAGGAATATCAAATGAATATAATTCTAGAATAGACCCAATATAGGCCATAATCACGAGGTACAATAGCCAGCAGAGGCTGGATTGGTTCAACACACAAAAATCATGAAAAAATCAGGATTTCGGGTGGCTGGGTGAAAAGACGGTCATGGTTGGACTGCTACTCGAAAGTGACGGTTCTTACAGGGCCGCAATCAAGAAGTAGCAGTCTATCTGAGACCACTATTATCCTAGGCATATCAAGAGGGCTGCGTCGACTCACCATGCTAGTCCGTCGACTCGGTAACATAGGAAAAAGTCAGAAAACGGTCTGGGATCGAACGCTACTAGAAGTTGGCGGCCAATAGGGAATCGCTATCATCTAAGGCAGACAGCATGGTTCAAACGACTAATCACGGTCCCCAGCCAACCCAGGGCATGGCTGGGCTGGAACAAATATCAATCTATAAAATCACGGTAAATTGAGGTGACATAGGTTGACCTAAACATGGCTAAGTCGACCTGGAACAAGGATAGACGGCTAGACAGGACCGGCATACAGGCCAAATAGAAAGCAGAAGGCGGTCACATCCTGGCCACTACCACAAGGTAGCGATCCAGAGAGGGTCGCTTTCTGGTTGAGACTAGGCAGAATAGTCACACACTCGGACCGCCCAAAATGACAGAAACGGTCAAGTCATTGGGTTCAGGCTTTCGTGGTACAACCTGTCCGGCATCCTAATGGGAATCTCAGGATCGCGGGGTCTTACAGAGGCCTCGTAATAGCGGTCCTACTCCGACCGAAGGAATATCCGGCGGAGAGTCTCGGTTATCACAAGATTGAAGGTGTGAAATGCGAAAAACGAGAGCGAAGCGGTCAGTCAAAACCACCAGAGTGGCATGACTGTTAAATAATCTTAGTAATATAATTAACCAGTAGTCAAACAGATGAGAATATTACAAAATTGACAATTTATGGACGGATTAAACTATGTTTATTCTACTTGTTCACAAGGTTCAACAAGAGGGCATATGATAACAACAGTAAGACATGATCTAAACAAGAGGAATATCAATAAAAATTAGGAATGATCAACATCAAAATTTATAGTTTTAGATGTTCATTTATTGGCCTAACCATTACATGTGTTTGTACCCTAAACATGTTGTCTACACAGAGGGGAAAAACAGAGGCAAAACTGTGAATTAACAGTAACCTGAGCGACTATAGCGATCAGGAGAGGGCCACTACCGAAGGGTAGTGGTCAGTCAACGACCGCTATAATGCTATTTGTACCAGGTCAATTTTTTTTTTTCCCACCATCCGGGACGACACGATCTATCGCGCCACCGCGGCCTCAGGTAGTAGTCTCTGGAGAATCGCTATCTGTGGCCCTGTCCCGCGGTCCGGCAAACCCCGACAGGTGTTGAGAAAAGTCGACATTTCTCACGATATACTTCACAAAATTTAGGAATTTTGCTACCACTAGAAAGAGGCCAGAAAACCGCACAAGATGGATGCATTAAGTTAGGTTTTAGCCTGAGTAGAACCTACCTTAATTCGATGAGAAGTGGAGAGGGGGATTTCTGTAGCCCACCCAAAGAGCAGCCCAACAAGACCCAACAAGGTCCAACGAGGCAAGCCAACCTGAGTGACAGCCCACAGGGCCCACTCGGGGAAGAAAAGCCCAATAAACAAACACTCGAGGAACCAACTCTCCCCGGCGGCCTCTAGGCTCGGAGGGCCCGAGTGATGGTCAGGTCATAAGGAAGGTCCGGCCCAAGCCGTTTCCCCGCCCGAGAGAGACAGGCATTAGCCAACCTATCCGACCCCTTTTTCACCGAGCTATGCTCATCACCCGGACAGGGCTGGCGTTTCAGGAGCTCGGCCAGACCAAATATCATCCGTTCAAGAGTCCCCAACGGATAGGGGAGTCAAGAAACCTCCGGACTTCAAGGCGATAACGTTCCCACGATAAAGGCCATGAAAGCCCACGTTGAGGACGTAACTCCTGCCGGAGACCCCTCAGCTTACAGGACTCCTGAAGGCGGCACACTATTTCAACCAGGGCTACCCTCCGACAGAAGAAGAGGGCCATTCAGGTACTCATATACCCAAACTCCTGAGCAATCCGCTTCACCCTCTGGTGGAGAGGAATCTCACGCGCTAGCTTTTCTCCTCCCCATTATTGCTTCCACCACAGCTCTACTGACTTAGCCATCGGAGGGTTTTACCCCAGGGAAGCCCCCTGGGCCCTCTGATACGTTTCCCTATCTTGCAGTTCATCTTCAGGTGATCCACAGCCCGCTCAGGATACAAGCGCGAGATTTCACCTCTTCATCTGGCGCCGTCTGTGGGAAACGCACGAAGAGCCGAGATGGTGAGAAGGAGCTCAGGGAGGAGATCCGCCGTCGAGAAGGGCAAGGCCGTGGTGGCGGCAGGAGATGGCCCCTCTAGGGCCTCACAGAACCCTCCCTCCAACGCCAGCATCCCCACCAACGGACCGCCGCCCCCTCCGACGGCGACGGGGGTACCCCCCAACGGTGGCGATGAGGTCTTCCAGGCCCTCAATAAGAAGCTTGACGTCCTCGTGGAGCTCATGAGGCCCCAGGCGACAAGGGATGCCAGGTCCCGCACCCTGTCTGGGAGCCCCCCCCCGAAGTGCGTCCCAGCATACCGCTGGGGGCCGCTTCACCCTCCGCGGTCAGCAGCTCATCCGCAACAACATGGGAGGACCCTCGCAAGCTCCGCCCCCAGAGCAAGAGGCTTCCTCCAAGCCCAGAAAAGGGAAACAGGGGGCGAGGCCTCCACGCCCGAGCGTCGGCGGTCCTGAGGATCGCCACGACGCTCCCCCCAGTCCCACGACACGACCGCAGCCGGAACTATCCCTCCGGCTGAGGGATTTCGAAAGACGTTTTGCAGAGCAAGAGCGCGCCCTCCGCACCCTGCAGAAAACCTCTTTCCCGGAGGATGAGGAGAAATCTCCTTTCTCCGAATACATCTTGAAGGCAGAGGTGTCTCCCAGAACCTCCATTCCGACCTTCAAGCTCTATGATGGCCAGGGCGACCCAGCCGACCACTACGACAGCTTCGACACCCTGGTGACTCTGCATGGAACACCAGATCCTATTAAATGCCGAGCCTTTGCGGCCACCCTGGTCCAAGGCGCTCAGGCATGGTTCCGGGCCCTCGCCCCTGGGTCCATCCGGGACTTCAGGCAATTCGGGCGAGTCTTCAAGGAGAGCTTCGCCGGAAGCGCCCCCCCAAGGTTAGTAGCGGGGCTCCTGGCCCTCAAACAAGCGCAAGGGGAAAGGCTCCGGGCTTATGTCCACCAATTTAAATCAGAAGCCCTCAGAATTCCCCGCCTGGATGTGGCCTCGGCCACGACCGCTCTGACCGGGGGCACCCGGGACGAGAACCTCCACCGTGAACTTGTCCTCCACCCTCCCTCGACCCTTGCCGAGCTAGTGACTCTGGCACTGCGCCACGCCGAGTGCGAAGAAGTACTCAGCGCCTACCGAGACACAACCGGATCGGGTCGGGAGGGGGACAAGAAGCGAGCCTCCGAGCCAAACCTTGGCTCGGGCAAGAAGCGCGATCGGGAAGGAGAGCGCAAGAGGAAGTATGAGCGGTACACCCCGCTGACCGCGCCAGTCTACGAGATCTATGAAGACATCAAAGACTCGGGACTCCTCCGCTGGCCCGAACCGATGAGATCGAAGAACCGCAAGCGCGACAGGCATTGCCTGTTCCACGGTGACCACGGGCACCACACCGGCGACTGCCACCAGCTCCAGGACGAGATCGAACGTCTCATCCGTTAGGGGCACCTGGCCCGGTTTGCAGTCGGGCGCAAAGAAGACCGGGACGCCTCCGAGGAGATCGACAACGTCCCCCGAGGGGTCCACATCAACGTCATCTCCAGAGGAGCGGCGTCGGGCGGCGACACCAGCCGAGGAAGGAAGCGTCATGCCGAGCGGGCCAGCCAGGTCTTAGAACCCTCCAGCGGCCCGCCGAGGGAGCCCCAGGTCATAGTCTTCTCTGACCAAGACCTAGAAGGGCTGAAGACCCCGCATGATGATGCCCTCGTTATCTCGGCCACAATAAACCATTGTAACATAGATAGAATTCTGGTTGACAATGGGAGCGCCCCCGATGTATTATCTTACGATTGTTTCCTTAAGATGGGGGAAGACCCATCCAAGCTCCGCCCGATCCGAACACCCCTTTGCGGGTTTAACGGCCTAGCCACCTACCCCGAGGGAGCCCTAAGCCTGTCGGTCACCATCGGCACCCCACCCAAAACTGTTACGGTCATGGTGGACTTCATAGTGATTAAGGGTATGATAGCGTACAACGCCATTTTCGGCCGAAAAATCCTCAGCCGGATAAAGGCCGTACCATCTACCTATCACCAGAAAATGAAGTTTCCCACCAAAAATGGGTTGGGAGAAGTCCGAGGTAACCAGGCCACGGCTAGAAGGTGCTACAACATCTCGGTGGAAGCCTCAAGGCCGGACGGGGGATATAAGGGCCCCAAGGGAATCAAAGGGAAGACCGTAACCGCCGAGCCCGGTGGCGAATTGCTAACGGTATTCCTGAACGATGACCCGGCCCTCGGAGTAAGGATCGGAGCCGACCTACCACCCATGGAACAGCAGCGATACAAAAAATTCCTTTCTGAGTACATTCAGGTCTTTGCTTGGTCCGATGATCAACTCCCTGGCATACCAGAGAAGACCATGATGCACAAGCTCAGCCTTGACCCCACCGTGAGGCCCGTACAGCAACGGAGAAGGAAGCATGCGCCCGAGAAACAGGCGATCATCAAGGCGCAGGTCACCAAGGGACAAGAGACAAGCCTCTTCAGACCAGTTCTGTACCCTACGTGGCTAGCCAATGTCGTCCTGGTGCCAAAAACTACAGGCAAATGGCGAATGTGCGTGGACTTCACCGATCTGAATAAGGCTACCCCCAAGGACTGCTATCCGCTACCGAGCATCGACCAATTGGTTGATTCAACCTCGGGCAATGAGATACTCAGTTTCCTGGATGCCTATTCAGGTTATCACCAGATCAGAATGAATCCAGAAGATGTCGAGAAGACCGCCTTCATCACTGACTGCGGCGTGTACTGCTACACCCGGATGCCTTTCGGGTTGAAGAGCGCCGGAGCCACATATCAGCGACTGGTAAATCACATGTTCGAGGGACAGCTGGGTCGGAACGTTGAGGCTTACATTGACGACATGCTCGTCAAGACCCCCAAGGCCCAAGACCACTTCACCAACCTTACCGAAACCTTCGGCACCCTCCTGAAGTACAACATGAAGCTCAACCCCGCCAAGTGCGCCTTTGGAGTAAAATCCGGGAAGTTCCTGGGTTTCCTGGTCACTCAGCGCGGGATCGAAGCCAACCCCGACAAAGTCCAGGCCATCCTGGACATGCGCCCGCCCACATGCATTAAAGACGTTCAGCGTCTGGCAGGGTGTGTGGCCGCTCTCAGCCGCTTCCTGTCCCGTGCGGCCGAACGATGCTTGCCCTTCTTCAAACTGATGAGGGGACCCAAGCTAGCGTCTGCTACATTCGCATGGGATGAGGAGTGCCAGACAGCATTCGTCGAGCTTAAAAAGTTCCTGGCTTCACCACCGGTGCTCTCCAAGCCCGCCCCAGGCGAAGTCTTGCTGCTCTACCTCTCAGCGACGCCATTCACGGTCAGCTCGGTCCTAGTCAGAAATGACTCGAGAACCGAAAGACCAGTCTACTACACCAGCAAGGTGCTCAATGAGGCCGAACGGAGGTATCCCGCAACCGAGAAACTCGTGCTAGCGTTGGTTACCTCCGCAAGGCGCCTCCGCCCCTACTTCCAGGGGCACCCCATCACCGTGCTAACCGGCGAGCCGTTGAAGAAGATTCTGGCCCACCCCGAGGCCTCAGGGCGACTCGTCAAATGGGCCATTATGCTCGGGGCCTACGATATTTCGTACCGGCCGCGATCAGCAATCAAAGGCCAAACGCTCGCCGACTTCATTGCCGAAAGCACCATCCCCGCCGAGGACAGGCCTCCGACCACGACCGGGCCAACCTGGGAAATGTTCGTCGATGGATCGTCCAATTCGGCAGGCAGCGGTGCGGGGATACTCCTGAGGTCCCCCGAAGGGATAGAGCTACAGTACGCCTTAAAATTCAACTTTCAGGCATCCAACAACGCTTCTGAGTACTAGGCCCTCATCTCGGGAGCGCGCATGGCCCGACGGCTAGGGGTCGAGCGAGTCAGGATCCACATCGACTCTCAACTAGTCGTAGGTCAGGTCAACGGCGAGTATGAAGCTCGGGAGGCACCCATGATCAAATACCTTCAGTTGGTCCGGAGCCTGGCCCAACAGTTCGAGGAATTTGGGGTAGTCCAGATAGCTCGGGAGCAAAACTCTCGGGCAGACGCCCTCTCTCGATTGGCCTCCTCCCTAGACCCGGAAGGTACACGATCGGTCCTCCTAGAAGAGCTAGAGCGCCCGAGCATTGACACGGAGCTCCTCGCTGTTGACTCGGCCACTCCAAGTGACTGGCGCTCCCCCTACCTATCCGGGCTACAAGACTCCCAAGAGCCCTCCGACCCTCAAGAAGCCCGCCGAATGAAGTATCAAGCTCGGCGCTTTGTCGTCTTCGACAACACTCTCTACCGAAGATCGTTCTCCGGTCCCCTCCTGAAGTGCCTCGGTCCCGACGAGGCAAGCCGAGCCATCCAAGAGATTCATGAAGGCCTGTGCGGAGCGCACTCAGGGGCAAGGTTGTTGGCCAGAATCCTGTTACGACAGGGGTACTGGTGGCCCACCCTGTAGCGCAACTGCTCGGCCTATGTTCAACAGTGCGACCGATGCCAGCGGTTCGACCACTTGGTCCATCAGCCGGCTACGGAACTTGTCAGCCTAGCCGAGCCTTACCCTTTCGCTCGGTGGGGAATCGATATCCTTGGGCCATTCCCAACGGCCCAGTCCCAGAAGAAGTTCATCATCATCGCCATCGACTACTTCACCAACTGGATCTAGGCCGAGGCTACGGCGAGGATCACCGAGATAGTCGTTTGGGGCTTTGTTTGGAAATCGATCATTTGTCGCTTTGGCATCCCCCGAGTGATAGTAAGTGATAACGGTCGGCAATTTGACTCTCGGTACTTCCGAGATAGATGCGCCGACCTAAACATCCTCAACCACTTCACTTCGGTCGCCCACCCTCAGGCCAACGGGCTGGTTGAAAATGCAAACAAGACTATCTTGAAAGGCATAAAAACCAGACTCGGCAAGGCTAAGGGTAGCTGGCTCGAGGAATTGCCTAGCGTACTATGGTCACACCGAACAACCCCCAGGACGGCAACCGGTGAAAGCCCTTTTCAGTTGGTATATGGCACTGAAGCCGTCGTTCCATTGGAGATCGCCAATCCGTCTCTCCGAGTGATCAGCTTCTCACTCGAGGCGAACGGGCAAAAATTGCTCGAGAACCTCGACCTAGCAGACGAACTCCGAGAGATCGCGAACGTCCGGGCAACGGAGTACCAGCGCCGCCTCACTCGATACTACAACGCCAAGGTCCGAGACAGACGTTTCCAACCGGGGGACTTTGTCCTCAGGAAGGCCGAAGCCTCTCGACCACTAGAGGCGGCGGGAAAGCTATCCCCCAGCTGGGAAGGCCCCTACCGAGTGGTCGAGATGCTCGGAAAAGGTGCGTACAGGTTAGCGACAATGGAAGGGTAACCTATTCCTCGGACATGGAACGCAGCCGCACTTCGCAAATTCTATTTTTGAAATTGTACAGCAAGATGGACGGAATAAATCCCTTTTCTTTTCATTCCAAACCATTGGTATATCAGATAGGCAAATGCCAGTACATCACATAGCAAAAAGCAAAAATCCGTCTAACACCGCCTCAAGGGGTCATCGCCCGACTGACTCGGTCTTGATCTCCTCGCGTCCAGCCACTGACTCTGCCTCGTGCGGAAACTGGCTTGGACAAGAGGTGGTCAAGCCAGTTGCCTCGGGTGGCCCGTGACAAAGGTGACAGAGGGATTGCAGGAGGGAGGCCACCTTTAAACGTTGAGGAAGGCTACCTCCCAAGTTGGCAACAACCAGGAAAAAGGAGCGCCGTGAAAGCCTCCCCTCTTCCAAACTGCCAACTCCTTGGAAGGAAGGAGAGAGCAAGCAGCCCCCGAAGAGTGAAAGAAATGAAGAGCAGAAGAGGGAGAAAGAGGCTGCAGACGGAGGAAGGCTTCGGTGAGGAGGGAGCTTGATACGCCTCCTCCCCTCACACGGAGGGAAGTGACGGCAGGCTCCCCTGATGCCCCCATCCGTCCTCCGCCTCAGTGTCCACCCGGAAGCCACGCTGGAACTGAGAAAGGGCAAGAATCGTGCATTCACACGTCGAAGCCCTCTCCAGATCTACGCGGCGACCGTCAGACCCGTCTCGTGCACGCGCGGCGACCGTGGGATCCGTTCAACATTACAGGGCAGCGGGAGCCCGCCGCTCCCCGTCGTCGGCGGCGTCACCCTCCGAAGGATCCTCCATGCTCCGAACACAAGGGCACAACGCACAGTGAAGAGGAAGGAGCGAGGAAAGACTGTTAGAGAAAATCCCAAGCAGTAAAGAGGAAAGGGCGTCTTTCGGTCCTTCTTATAGGCCAAAGGAGGCTACACGCCTTAAATGACCCCCCCTCTCTCCTCGGAAACACGCCAAAGGATCTCTCTCTTGAACAGTCACCTCCAACTCCTCGTCCCTCGCCCTAGCGGGATTCACGAAGCGGCCTGACATTCAAAGCATGAGGGAACAGAAAGACGCCCCGTCAGAAGCCTACCAAAACTGCATGCGAAAACCACGCAGGACATATCGGCACCTCCCAACCACTCAAGATCCGCCAACCAAATCACGGCAAGGATGGTACTCAAACAGAGCAAGTCATTTATTATCACACCAAAAGGAAACCCTCTAAAAAGAGGGAAGAGAGACAAAAAGGGAAGGAGGCAAAGTACATCAGGCCTCGGGCCCACTTTGACATTCGGGAACGGCGGAAGGAGACGCGTCACCCCCGGCGCCTTCGGTGACGGCCGGCTCGGACACTGACCTCACCTGTGCGAGAACTGTCTCGATCGTGAGCCCTCCCGAAACGCCCGGAGCCGGTGACCCCGATGGAGGCGACCCCTCCGAATCTCCCCCGACCGACGAGGAAGAGCTGGAAACCGACTCATCCGAGTCATAACACTGGCCGAAGGGGAACTCGATCGCGGAGTTTTGCTCAGCGGCGTAGTCCACCGCCCGGCGATAGCCTTGCTTGAACCCCTTTCGAGCACCCTGGCGTAGTGCTACCTCGTAGTAGGGTAGGGCGGCTTTCACCAGGTCGGCCGAGTAAGCATCCGAGCTCCTGTAACGCTCGATTGCCTCCGCCTCGACCTGCCCCGCCCTTCCGACGAGCTCGACCCGAGCCCGCTCCGCCTCGGCCGCACGCTCCTCTGCCCGGGCCCGGTCCGCCTCAGCCTCAACTCGGAGATGCTCCGCCACCTCCGCCTGATCTAGCAGCTCGGCGCGTTCGAGCTCCTAGCGATTGTCTAGCTCGAGGCGACGCAGACGCTCCTCCTTAAGGAATCGACTTGTCCTCTCGAGAGACTCTCGGGTCTTGGCGAGCTGTTCGGCCAGCACCCCGGCTTCCAGTCGGCTCGCCCGCGCCACCTCCCGGAACGCGGAGAACTCATGTCGGAGCCCCTCATGCTCCCCCTTAAGTCAGGCCAGTTTCCTCTCGCAGCCCCCAAGGGTCCAGGCAAGGTTCGACCGCTCCGCCTCCGTCCGGGCGTGCGCCTCCGCCATCAAAGCCGCCGACCGAGCTATGACTAGGCCGCCCTCCATCAAGACATCAAGGATCCCGAGGGGGGTGTTGCGCCTTTCTCCCCCCTTCGTCCTTGCGGCAATCAACCGACAGACCCGATACAAGTCGCCCGTAATGCCGAGCCTTTCCAAGGGCTCCGACAGAGGGGACCGCTCCGCCCGGGGCACCCCTCTAGAAGACTCCACTCGAGTGACGGGACCAACTGCCTCACGCTCCACGGTCGGTTGGGGTTGCGATGCCTCCCCGGGCGAACCCCCAACCTCGACCGGCGCCGCGGGACCGACCGCACCGGGAGCTCCAAGCACCTGGGGCTGCAACGCCCTAGCGGGCGAACCCCCAGCCCTGCCTGTCTCGGCCCGCACCTCGCCGACCGAGACATCCCCGCCTTCGGCCAATCCCCCGGCCTCGGTGCCAGCTACTTCGACATCGGCCTCCTCTGCCTCCTTGGGGGGGAGAGCCGACCCATCGCCGCCCTCTGATGGGCCCCCGGTCTCCTCGGCCCCCTCTCGCCTGGCAGGTGGGGGAGCTGGCCCCGAGGGGTCGGCCCCATCTTGCCCCCGAGAGGGGAGCACCGCCGAGCCGGAGTCGCCCCCGGCGGTAGGAGGAAGACCGGCCTTCTTGGCCCGTTTCTTGGCCTTCACGGCCTCCCGCAACTTTCCCGCCATGGGATCCTTGCGCTTTGTACCAGTTGGCCGTGAAGACCCCACGAGAGCCACCCCCTTGCCCTTATCTCGGGCTTGGGCGCGACTCGCAGAAGCATCTGGTTCATCGGCCGCCGAGTCATCTCCCAGATCAATGACCTCAGCAGCTTCCTCCAGAGGTTCCCGCCTAACGTCTGCCACAAAGGGAGAAGACCCGGTCAGGAGAAAGAAAGTAACTACCATCCCAGGAGAAGAGCCTCGAGAGCGGTACCTGTCGACGTCAACCGCGTAAGCAAGCACCGTTCGATGTTCTCCGGCGTCACCAGCTCCTCGATAGACTGGCGGTTACCTAGCAGACGAGCGGCCTGCCGCTCCACGTGGGAAGGGAACTCCTCCGGGCGAGGGGGAAGATTCGGATGAAAATTGGGCGAGATCGAACATCTCCAAAACTCGTCCATCGCCTCCGCCTTCACCCAGAAGAATTGGGTCTTCCACCCCTTGTGCGAGGAGTCCTTCGCAGCGAGGGAGATGCAACTCCTGTTCCTCCTCGCCTGGATGAAGTAAAAGCCCTTCCCCGCCGACGGGTGCGCTTTCAGCTCGAAAAAATAATGAAAGAGGTCCAAGGAAGGAAAAATGTCGTGCTGACGACAGAGAATCCGAAAGGCGGAAAGAAGGAGATATGAGTTGGCCACCAACTGAATAGGCGCCAACCGGAAAAACTCGAGAAGCTGGAGTACAAGAGGCTCGAAGGGAAGGCGGAACCCACTCTTCCAAGCCAGAAGGAAAGTGCAAATGTGCCCCGTACGGCTGTCCAGACTCGTCTCATACGGGGCGGCGGCAGCAAAGCTGTACCTGAGAAGCAAGCGAAAGCGATGCTCCAGCTTCCTCACCTCGGCCTCTCCCAACTCACTACAGTTGGAGACGGGCTCCCGCCTCACCTGCCCGATTTCCAGAGGCAGAGCAGCCATCGAGCCGGAAGATGATCCCTCGCACGAGCTCGAAGACTCTGGAGGGGAAGGAAGTTGCCGGACCGCCTCCGCGGTTATCCTCGCCAACTCCTCAAACGCCGCCGCAAGACTCTGCGCCTCCACTGTGCCCTCACGGCGCATCAAGGAGCCCCAGAAGCAAAGAAACTAAGGAAAGCCCAAAACCCTGAGAAGCCTAGAACGACGAACAGCGCCCAACGCCTATAAAACCCTGGAGGAAGGAGGCGCGTCGTTCCGTGCTCCGAGAAAAGTGGGGCCCCTTCAGTTCAAATCCGTCAGGATCATCATTACGGGCCCAGGCGACCACTATACGTGGCTCCATCACGCCAACAGAATTCCACCCACCTGAGCCACGCCGGTCCAAAGCCTCAAAAACTACTCGACCGAGCCTCCATGGCTCGGGAGTAGGAGGGGGACAAGTGGAGAGGGGGATTTCTGTAGCCCACCCCAAGAGCAGCCCAACAAGACCCAACAGGGTCCAACGAGGCAAGCCAACCTGAGTGACAGTCCACAGGGCCCACTCGGGGAAGAAAAGCCCAATAAACAAACACTCAAGGAACCAAGTCTCCCCGACGGCCTCTAGGCTCGGAGGGCCCGAGTGATGGTCAGGTCATAAGGAAGGTCCGGCCCAAGCCGTTTCCCCGCCCGGGAGAGACAGGCATTAGCCGACCTATCCGACCCCTCTTTCACCGAGCTATGCTCATCGCCCGGACAGGGCTGGCGTTTCAGGAGCTCGGCCAGACCAAATATCATCCGTTCAAGAGTCCTCAACGGATAGGGGAGTCAAGAAACCGCCGGACTTCAAGGCGATAACATTCCCATGATAAAGGCCATGAAAGCCCACGTTGAGGACGTAACTCCTGCCGGAGACCCCTCAGCTTACATGACTCCTGAAGGCGGCACACTATTTAAACCAGGGCTACCCTCCGACGAAAGAAGAGGGCCATTCAGGTACTCATATACCCAAACTCCTGAGCAATCCGCTTCACCCTCTGGTGGAGAGGAATCTCGCGCGCTAGCTTTTCTCCTCCCCATTATTGCTTCCACCACAGCTCTACTGACTTAGCCATCGGAGGGTTTTACCCCAGGGAAGCCCCCTGGGCCTTCTGATACGTTTCCCTGTCTTGCAGTTCATCTTCAGGTGATCCACAGCCCGCTCAGGATACAAGTGCGAGATTTCGCCTCTTTAAGAAGTGAAGGTAGAATTAGTGCCAGAACCCTAAACCGACCTCTAGAAAAAATGCTTGTAGTGATCGGTATACCCCATGAAAATTAGGCATTTTGGTATCAATATAAAGAGCACGAAAAGCTGAATCATGTGGCGTAGTTTAATTAGGGTTTAGCCCGAGAGAAACCAACCTTTTAATGCAAGAAAGGAAGTGGACGACGGTGGAACCCTAAACGAAAGCTCCCTCTTCCTCGAAGCACCACGCCCTCGATCGCGCTCACCGGTAGTTGCTACGGCCAAATGGGATACTTGGGAGTATTAGGCATCGATTTATAGGGCTAGGGTCGAAGGAGGAGTCGTGTGTGGGCTTCGGGATCGACGGGAACAGTCCTCCGCGTGATATTCGCGGTTGACCAATTCAACGAGCTAATCCTTCAAAATCCGACGGCTAGGGTTAGGATTTACGCGGGGGATTAGAGGGGAAATGGATCTCCTACCTGGGCCTATCGATTGGGTCCGAATTGGCCTCAATTGGGCTCGAATTGAGTTCGAATTTAGTGGATTAAGGTTGATCTACCCAAAACTCTGAGTTTTACCTAAAAATCTTTGATTCGGGCTCAATTAGATTTTCTTTTGGAGTCGGCCTAGTGAACAAGTTTATTAAGCATTTCGTCCTCTACACGAATATAATTTTTTCATATTTTTATAAATTGTTCAAAATTTAGCCTAAGGGTGAAATTCAAATAATCTAATTTATTATGTTAAATCATATTGCCATGAAAAAATGATTGTACCTCAAAATATTAAATTATTTTTATGGTCATTGTAGCAAAATAATTATTCCTTCTTATTTATATAATTTGGCCATTTTTAAAATAAATTTATTATCATGCCATTTAATTAAGAAAATAAGTTAATGAGGAGTACAATTATTCTAACCTTTATTAATTGACCGGGGTGTTGCATCACCTTTCATATTCTCGCCAAGATTTGGGGCCTCATGGCCTCCTCCTAAAATTCTAACATCCTCAATTTGAAATTACAGGTTGAATTTGTTGGAATATATGGGTGCAAGACTAAGATTCAGAGGGGGGGTGAATGAATCCCCATTTAAAAAAATACTTCGATTAAAACTATCTCAGATGAGATCGTGTGAAATTCTATTGAGGAACTCACTCGAACACTTAGAAAGCACACGCAGTCTAAACACACAATCAGATTCAAATGTTAATTCTGCAGATGGCCTGTAGTACTTGGCGGAGGTTTAGCACAAGTGTTCCCTCACGCAAGAAGCCACTCTTCCAGATAGGCCTAACCTATCGTTCGGACTAGGTCTTTTGATATACCAGCTGGACACCTAGAATTCACATTGAACAAAGATAGATCAATAAGGCAATCACACAAACAACAGGCGAACTGGGAAGATGACAAAGAGCAAACTCACAAAGCAAACCACAGTGCACCAGGATTTTTAGGTGGTTCAGCCAGGCACCAGTCTGCCTACGTCCACCCCTCACTCTAACTAGAGTAAGGATTCCACTAGCAGAAGCTTGAACAAGCAGACTCAGTCTGCAACAGACGCTGCCAAACAGCTTACCCTGAGGGAAACAAATCCCTCACACCGATCATGTAGCCCATAGGATCTGAACCCTGACCTTGCCACCAGCAAGATCAGAACCGGAGGACCAATCCTCCCTTCCTCCAAATCGGAGGGGAGATTGGAGATAAATCTCCCTTCTTCTACTACCGCAGAAGGGACGTGAGCAGCAGCCCACTGCTCACCAGAACCCAGAGGATTAGATCCTCTCTTCCTCTGAATCCACAGATGGAAACCGTGAGTGACACCCAGTCACTCACAACCGGAGACCCAAGTCCCCTTCTCCTGAACCCACAGGAGGAGCCCCGAACTCAAAACAGATTATCGAAAAAATGCCAAAGTAATGAAATGATAACGAACAAAAAAGGTAAAATGGAAACAATAAACTGTAGCTCCAAGGAGCAGGTTGGCTCTGGATTTGATCAACGAGACCAATCTTCAACCAGATCTTCAATTAAAGGCTTGGCTGGATCACTCCTTCTTATCACTCTTTTCTTCTCTTCCTGACACGCTCTATTCTCAGATGGGATTTTCGCACACACGAGCTCTTTCCTTTTCTCTCGATCCTTTTCTCTCCTCTCACTCTCTTCCTTCCCTTTTCTTTTCTTCTGTCTTCCTTTTGTTCTTGGTGGCTCTCTTCTTCGGTTGGCGGCCAACCCCTTCTCTTCTGAGATGATGCCATCTATTTATCTCCAGGACAGGGTATCAGATATTGCAGACAGTGAATCATATAAATCCACATGGCATTGAGAATATTCTTAATCATTGGTCTCTCAGAGACGCTGCCACGTAGACATGACTTTTCGCGCCAATCTGGGATCACGTGCCCGTCATTAGGTAACCTAGGATTGTGTGCCAATACTTGGTTCGAGGTCACGCGCCTCTAGTATCCACGCTGGCCTTTGATTATTGTTGCTGTCATTATGATGCTTGCTGAAATGCCAACCTCAGTGGCTTAATGGCTTTTGCTCCTTCAACTTGTATCTTTGCTGCTGCTCCCTAAATGTTTACTCAGGCCTTTTATCAATCACTTTGTTAACAACATCAAATGCAAGCTTGGTCAACTTCACATTAGTCAGACATTCAAATCAGAGCCATATAAAATGATGCATATGCATTAAGGTGATGAATGAGAATAGGAACTAATGAAGATGCCAGCCTTAATCATGCAGAGGTGGACCTGACATGAAGGATGCACAGACATTGTAATGGTGTATGCAAACATGCACAGACTTTTTATGTGCATGGACTTGAAATATGAATGCTCTGCAAATGCCTTGGTGAAAAGACAATGATGCACAGACTTTAACAACACTAGATAATGCATGTGCAGACCTGGCAAGACTACATGTGTCGAGACTCACATGTGCCAGACCTAGATAGCACCGCATGCACCGACCTACCAATGTCATTTGCAAACGAGCACAGACCTTACAATGACTATCATGATAATATGCACAGACTTTGAACATCGAAGCAAAAACTGCACCGACCCTGATGACTCATGTGCACAGACTTTGCGTGAAAGAGGAAAACATGCACCGACCCTACAACATGCATGGGCCAAACGGTGCATCGACTTTGGACGGTGAAGCAGAAATGTGCACAGACCATATTGGTCACTAGCATCAACCTTAGTATGATGTGCACAGACCAAATTGGTCACTAGCACCGACTTAGTGATATATGTGCACAGACCAAATTGGTCACTAGCACCGACTTAGTGATATATGTGCACAGACCTAGTGTGTGGAAGAAAAAACTAGCACCGGCCTTCATTCTGTGAACAGTAACTAGCGTCGACCTTCATTCTGTCAATACTCAAGTAGCATCGACCTTCATTCTATGAACAGTAACTAGCGTCGACCTTCATGTGCATTTGTTCTACACTTGCGAAGGGTGCACCGACTTTCTCCTGTGCTGGCTAAAATGTGCTTGGACCTTGTGTTGTGCTGGCTGAAATGTGCTTGGACCTTGCGCTGTGCTGGCTGAAATGTGGTCGGACCTTGGTCTATGCACAGTCAGATTCATCAACCTGCTCTTTCAACTTTTCTAATTTTTTCATTGACTTGACACTTGACCTTTGACCCTAACTCAGTTGCCTTTGACTTTTTGACCGTTGACTTTTGACCAGATGCTCAATTTCTCCTTTTCTTTCCTTTTGTTCATTGATCCACCTTTTGATCATTCTTTAGAGCCTGTTCTTATTGAATGTACATGCTTTGCATACATAATAGAATCATGGTTATCGAAGCAAGTATAACATAGGAGTTCTTATTCATATTAAGAAATGATCAAGATGACTCATAGTGGTTGATATCATCAAAACCATAGGGGCACAACAGAATTCCGAAGAAATCAATGGCAGTCACATTCGGATCGCTTGTGGCGACCAGCCATGGCTACCTTGCTGTGCCGACCCGGTTCGACAAGTTTCCTCCTATTGTGGGCTTCCCCAACTTCTTGGGGGTGGCCTTCATCGAACTCCTGGATGTCCAAGAGAACAACTCCATCGCCACTACAATGGCGACAACAAAGAAGATTGAAGCAGTGGGCCACCATGTCCCCCACGCTCACCACTCCGCCTCAAGCAACAAGAGGTGCACCTCGACTGCTAGAAGGGCAGCTAAGAAGAACGTCAGCATGCTGCGAAGTCGGCTCTCCACCTTGGGTAAATCCATTCTCATTGGAGACGTCCGAGTCTTTCTGAACGGTCAACAGGCCAAGAGCGCGCCCGACAGGGTAATCTTTATTGTGCCAGTGCGCAACTAATTATAAGCGCTGGCCCAATGAAGAAGGGACCGCTTTGAGTCTGAATCAAAGGGAGGGTTGGCCCCTAAGCCAATCAGATTCAAACAGATATGGGTGCCCAAGGCATGGGCCCCGGCTCCAAGAAAAGAAGACAAAGAAGAGAAGACCGAGGTGTCAGCTCAAGCGTCTCGTAAACCAGCACTCTGGCCCCGCTCTCGACGGGAAAATGTTTTTCTATACAATATAAGATATGACGGGACGACTAAGCCAAGCTGCCTCACTGACAAATCTCCGGCACGAGCCAGTGTGCCATGTTGGCCCCGGTAGGCGAGCGGACAAGAAGGGAGGTTAAATTGTCCCCCACGTGATATGGCAAATTTAAAACCTTACGCAGCAGAATTAACAAGTTTGACGAGATTGAAGGAATTAAACTAAACAGAGTAATTTAAGTTCACTCAATCTCTCCCGACTCCCTCGTTCATATAGACGGATTAAGCAAAGGAACGCACAATCACACACCACAAGACACAATGATTTTTAAGATGGTTCGGGACCATGACGGGCTCTTTACGTCCACCCCTTACCAAACTAGTAAGGCTTCACTCGGGGATAACTCCCCAACACGGAGCCGAGCTCCAACACACATGCAAGACGACGCCTGCACACACACAGGGGCGCGCCCCAAAACACACACGTAGAGTAAACCCTACAAACACGGGGTACAACCCCAAACACACACGGAGATGGAGTCTCCAACATGATCCGACGACTGGATCACAAACACACACACACGCTGCAACAAATGTAGCACCGTAGACACATGACCATATGCAAATGGTCACACACACACAAAGTATTCTTTCAGAAATAAACAAAACATTCACAGATGAGTACAATATGCCTAAAATGAACTCTTAAGACTTAAGCAATGAGAATATAGTAAGTGTAAAGCTTCCCCCTTTCTAAACGATCCAGCCCTTCTTTGGTCGTAGATAGATGATTACGATTTTGACATCTTCTCGATCCTCTCTTCAAGACGCTCCCTTTTTCCTTCTTCCACGAGCTCCAGAAATCACTTGAAGTAGATCAAATCCTCAGCTCTTGAGCTCTTCCTTCCTTTTTCCCTTTTCTTCACCTACAAGATAGGAAAATATTAGCTCAATGGAGTTCCTCTCTCAAATTCGGAGTTCATATGAGCATGTATATAAAAGAGTGCATAAGACCCATATAGCCCTCACAAAACCCTTGAAAACCCCTCTAATATGTGTATAATAACCCTAGGGGCAAAGGGGTAAAAGGGGAGCACAAATGGATTGGGCTTAGATGGGTTTCGGATCCACGTGTTAAGCATTTCGCCGTTTTCGATCAACCTAAAATTGGGGATGGTCGACCAAACTTTTATAGACTCAGAACCAACCTAAGGGTCTTTGCAAGATAGTGGAATCCTCACCGGTTCGGTGAGGGGTGGACGTAGGTGCACAAAGGTGTGTGGCCGAACAACCTAAAAATCTTTGTGCCTCATGGTTTGCTTGTGGTTTACAATTCCTCTATTATTGTTCTTTGCTATTTGTGGTTTTGGCACATCATTCCATACACACACATACTCACATCATTAACAATCACACGCGAGCGAGCTTTGAGAGCATGTTCATCTTGCTATATCTAGTTCATGTTAATCAAATCTAATAGAGGCTTATCGCTCAACTTTCTATCGATTTAAAATTGGTCTCAATTAGTATTACTCGGTGAGGAAATTAGTTTTTAGTGGTCCAATCAATTCACCCCCCTCTTGATTGTCGTTGCCCCGGACCCAACATGCCACATGCTGTAACCTGCCCTGCCAATGGGCGAAATGATAGTGTTCGGGCTATCCGGGGGCACCCCCTCGACCTCGGATGCACCTTGTCAAGGGCACAACAACCCCCGGAAGCTGTAAATGCTGCAAACAAAGGCCGGGAGCAGCTAGCCAATCCAGAGAAAATGAAGTATGCAGGATCGGGCCGCTACGGGCCGCCCCGTTGTGAAGATGTTACGCCGACAATCTCGGTGCTTGATAAATGTACTTTCCTCGATCGGCAATCCCCATTGACACACATGAAGAAACTCGAGCCAAACGGTGAAGTCCAGAATTGAAAATAGACAAGGGGGCTGTGTGAAGCTACCAAAAGTTGAAACCTTGAAATGCATGTGTAGGCCTTAGAGTAATCCTCTAGTGTTACTTAGAACATCTACATATCCTTATGTCTGGGGCTCGCTATTTACAGTTATGCAGTTTCACACCACGGAGAAGTTACCTCGGGTGTAGATTATGATTTAAACTATGCGCATAAGCTATACGATATCCTCTTGACGAACGCACATCCCCTTTAGTTGTGCTTCGTGGGCCGCACTCTACCGGTGAGTCATAGGTGCTGTTCTTATCCTATCCCCAATAGAGTGGAGCTATTCTATATATACCTTTTGTGTGCTTGTTGTCAATAAATGCTTGCATGTCTGAAAAAAAAGACAATAACAAAAGAAAATGAATGAGAATATAATGAATGAGTGAAAACTCCCAAATTCTAGCTCTCGTAGCCTACTCTCCAAATTATGGCTCCCATAGCCTACTTTCTCAACTTCGGCTCTTGCAGCCTACTCTCCTAATCTTGGCTCTCGCAGCCTTCTTTCCCAATTTCGACTCTCGTAGCCTACTCTCCCGAATTCCGCCCTTAAAGCCAACTCTCCCAATCTTGGCTCTTGCGGCCTGCTTTCCCAATTTTGGCTCATGTAGCCTGCTCTCCCGATTTTGGCTTTCGTAGCTTGCTCTCCCAATTTTGGCTCCCACGGTCCGCTCTCCTAATCTCGACTCCCATAGCTTGCTCTCCAAATGTTGGATCTCACGGCCCGCTCTCTCGATCTCGGCCCCCGTAGCTTGCTTTCCCAATTTCGGTCGAAGTCTGCTCCCCTGATCACTGTAAAGATAAAAGATACACAAATAAATGCTTTCAAACAGGCTGCACCCGCAGGCCCTACTCCTTCGTCCCTTGTTCGCGACACCCGCGGGTGGGGGGCATTTGTTAGAACTAAAAAAAATGGGCCAAACCCAATACCAAAAAAATGCAATAGAAGAAAGAAGGCGAATGGGCAAAAGGAATGAGAGGCGCATGGACCAAATGCAATAGAAAACACTACAAGAAAAGGCGGTATTAGAGATGAAAATTTTCGACGGATTTATTTCCGTCAGAATAGGAGTCGTAATTTCTGACGGATTAAATTTCGTCAAAAATTGCATCGATATTTCTGACAGAAAATTATATGTCAACAAATCTATCAGAATTGCGGACTGGTATTTCGACGGAAACTTTTCATCAGAACATTTACGTCTGAATTTGCCAACAGATAAAAATACTGTTGGAATACCATCGGAACTTCCGACCATATTTTTGACAGAAACACTTCCGTCGGAAATCCAATTTGTCAGCCCGGTAAGCTATTTTTTGATATTTTTCCCTTTTAAGCTTTCCGACGAAAAAAAATCCATCGGAAACAATGTCGAAAACCTATTTTTCACCATTGTTCGTTATTTGTCACCCTTGTGTTGTGCCCCTGTGGTCATTTGAGTCATCTTGTGGTCACTTGGGTCATTTGACATCATCTTGTGGTCATTTGAGTTATTTGATATTCTTGGTTTTGATATTGGCTAAACACTATAAGTCATTATTGTTTTCCACTCTCATATGACTGACATAAGTGATGTTTTGCTCATGACAGATAAGCCAATAAATGGACAAGGAATGGAGTGGAGATGATAAATGTGAAAGCTCAATGATTGCGCCCTCGCACGCGGATCGACCTGCGCAGTCAGGTCGCAGGGATCGACCTGCCCGGTCAGGTCACGGGGGTCAAGGGGGCAGCGCCCCTTGCGGGGGTTTCGGGGGGCGGAGCCCCCGGAATAAAATTTTGATTATAGGAACGATATAATCAATAGAAATCTTCAAGACTGTCAAGGTTGATGCCACATATGAGAACGGACTACTAAAGGACTTAAGCAACGGAGCTATACGGTTAATGGACTGAACCGGGATAACCCAGGTTCTGCCCAGCTGGCGGTCGACCGCTAGCCCAGGGGCGATCGACCGCCCCTGCCAGTAGCCAACTACTTGCACGTTTCTCAGTAGCGGTCGACCGCCAGCCCAGTAGCGATCGATCGAAAATTCCAGGGACCATCCGTCTGCAGGTTTCTCAGTAGCGATCGACCGCCAACTTCCACAGGTCGACCGCCAGCCCCGAGCCAACAATGTTGACTTTGTTTTCCACTTCGAGAAGAGCCCCTTTCCTTGTATTTGTTTAACCCCAAAGTCATCCAATCCCCCATGGATTGTGGATCTGGTCTGGGGGATGTCCAAGGACCATTCAAAGTCTATAAAACCAACACTTGAGGGGTTAGAAACCCTAATGCTTCAATTGGAACAAGAGAGATCAAGGGAGGCTAGAGGAGTTGATTCGCGGGTACTGTAGCACCTCCGTGAATAGTGCTTCGGGCTGGAGTTCTCCATCCATTCCAAAGTGTTTCAAGCTCATATCAAAGCAAGCAATCTCTAAGGAAGTGCAGAAGCAAGCAAGGCTATCAAGGTGATCCAAGGAAGCTGATTTCACAAGGTTTTCAAGGGAGATCAAATTTGCATCCTTTATCTTATTCATCAACTCAAGGTGATCCAAGGAAGATCATTTCACAAGGAAGAAGATACCATTGAAGAATCAGATTCAAGCTCCAGAAATCTCAGACAAGATCCTTTCTCTTTGAGCATATTCTGTATCTTGTTTGAGTGTTTTCATATCTTGTTCTTTTTCCATTTCATTCAAACATTTAAAATTGAAGATCGTCCCTATCGGTGGTTAGTAGGAAGGCAATCGGAAGTTGTCTGATCTACGGTGTTGACATCCCTACCTGTGGTTAGTAGGAAGGCAATCGGAGGTCTTTCCGATTTGTGATTCAGTGCGTGGCACTAGGGGAGCCTCACCAGATTTGGTGAGGGGTGGACGTAGGACTGGGGATTCAGTCCGAACCACCTTAAAATCTCATGTGTTATGGTTTGATTGTGCGACTGCTTTGTGTTAGATGCATGCTTAGGTTCAATCTCTATATTGCATAATCATCTTGCTAAGAAAATCGTTGTGTTTTTCGTTTAGCTAGTTATATTCTGCCGATATTATCATTATCTAGCTTTAAAGAGGGTTGCATTGTGAAAAGAGGGGAAGATCTATTCACCCCTCCCCTCTAGATTCGCTATCCACTACTCAACACCTTGTTCGTTATTTGTCACCATTGTTCATTATTTGTCACCCTTACAACTTTCCGACGGATAAATGGGCCGTCGGAAATGCCATCGATACCTCCCTGAACTTTTCGACGAACTAATTTTCGTCGAAAAAATCATTGTAAGCCTATTTTTCACCCTTGTTCATTTTTTGTCACCATTCTTCATTATTTGTCACCTTAAAACTTTTCGATGAAAAAATGTGCCGTTGGAAAGTCCGTCGGTGATACACTCCATGAACTTTTCGACGGACTCCAATTCCATCGAAAAAATTATCGAAAACCTATTTTTCACCCTTGTTTGTTATTTGTCACCCTTGTTCATTATTTGTCGCCATTGTTCATTATTTGTCACCCTTGCAACTTTTCGATGAAAAAATGTTCCGTCGGAAAGTCCATCAATGATACACTATTTTCAATATATTTGTCCATTTTTAACTTTCTGACGGAATATTGTAAAAGTTTTCGACGGAAATACATTTCATCAAAAATCTGCCAGAAAAAACTCTACTTCCCTCCATGATCAAACCCTCGCCCCCCCCCCCCCCGCAATCAAACCCTTCCCCCCCCGATCTCCCTCTCACTCTTTGTACACTTCGCCGGTTCGCCCCCCACTCTCCCTCTCACTCTCCCTTTCCACTGTCTCCCTGCCGAGGAGAGACCACCGGAGCCGTCCTCATCATCGTCGTTGGTACCGCGCTGTCGCCATCCTCGATCGCCATCCTCTTCGGTCCGATAAGCCCCCTTCCTCTCTCTCTCTCTCTCTCTCTCTCTCTCTCTCTCTGTAACACTCTCCCTGCCCGCCACGCCTCCACCATCGCCATTGCTGCGTCCCCCTACCCTCTCTCTCTTGTTGTTATTTTTTTATTTTTTTATTTTGAGGTTGGGGATCATCAAGGGGGCGGGGGTTCTGGCCGATCCCGAAGGGGGAGGTCGGTCTGGGAGGGGGAGGGGTTCCAGTAGGGGCTTTTGAGGGAGGAGGGTTCAGGAGGGTCGATGGGGGGGTGCTCCGAGAGGGGGGGGTTCAGGGAGGGGGGGCTCCAGGAGGGGGTCCGGTCCACGATGGGGGCTACGGGCTAGGAGGGTGGGGGGTTCCGGTGGGGGGGTCCTGAGGAGGGTTCAGGTAGGTGGGGGGCTGCTCTGGTAGTGGGGATTTCAGGGAGGGGGGCTCTAGCAGGGGGTTCGGGGTGGGGGCTGTTGGCTAGGAGGGGGTTCCGGTGGGGAGGAGTCCAGGGGAGGAGGGTTCAGGCAGGTCCAAGGGGGAGCTGCTCTGCGAGTGGGGGGGTTCAGAGAGGGGGGATCCAACTGGGGGTCTAGGGTGGGGGCTGATCGTTGGGAGGGTGGGGGTCCGAGGGAGGAGAGTTCAGGCGGGTCCATGGGGGGCTACTCCGAGAGTGGGGAGTTCAGGGAAGGGTGCTACAAGGGGTCCGGGGTGGGGGCTGCTGGCTGGGAGGGTGGGGGGCCGCAAGCTCGCCGGAGCTCGCTAGAGGGGGAAAGGGGGTAGGGAGGGGTTGGGAGGATTTCTGGCTGGAGGGTGGGGCTGGGGCTGCAAGATCGCTGGAGCGACTCCGGTGGGGGGTGGGGGTAGGTGGGAAGAGACTGGGGAAACCAACAGCAGCCCTTTCTTCCCCTCTTCTGTGAAACCAGCAGCCCAAACCCACAGCAGCAAGTCATTTGTAACCCTTCATAACCTATTTGTCACCCTTCATAACCCATTTGTCACCTCTATTAAGTATTTCTGAGCTCAATCATCTTTGATATTTCTGAAATATAATTTAATGTTGACAGAGCTACCTGTCAGCCTATATCTTGTCATCTTCAAGGCTACCAAGGTACAATATCAGCCTGGGTGGGTCAATTGACTCCCCCAATGTCAGCTGACCCTGTACTCAGTCCAGCCAACTCTTCCAGTCCAAATACCTAATATTGGCCTTCTTGCTGCTTTACATTATTTAGCTTTGATGTTCTTCATTTGAATGTTTTTTTAAAATTACATGTTGTTTAATTCGATATATGCATAATGATAAGTGAGATGTTATTTAATTTTATGTTATATGTGAACTGAGGTGCGTGGGTGTGACCTAACATTATACGCACCTCAGGAGAGCGTGTTAAAACCGTGTCAATGAACCTTCCCGATTAAGACTTTGAGATTGATGTGTATGTTCTCTTTTTTTTTACGAGAATGTATATATATATCCCAAAGTCTTGAATTATCTCGTGTGGATAGTCTGTGAATGTTTGATTGCACTTAGGCAGTCATTTACTATATGTGTTTATATGATTTGTTGAGAATTTCGGTTGCGTCTTCTCACTCTTCTCTAGTATACCTTTATTGATTTTGAGTATTTTCTTAATCACTTACTTGTAAGTGTTTAAGAAAATTTCTTAATCAATAAATATTTTTGGTATATCAGAGAAGTGTGGGGAGATGCTGTCAAAATTTTCAGCAAATCAATAAATATTTCTTAACACATATAGTAAGTGATTGTACGATCAAACCTTCATGGATGGGTTAAAAAGTGATAATCTAAATAATAGTCATCTTCCATCTGCAAATGGTCTATGGCGAACAATTTGAGGAAAGGGTCGAGCATATTTTCAGGAGTAATGATTTCAAAGTTATTTATGTATTAACATTTAGTGGGTACAAGCAAAATGTTGACAGATCATTCATGGATGTATCATATAATAGTTGACCAGGTGGTGTCTGTTGACTTTAAGCATAGAGTTGAGAGTTTCATTCATTTTGCATTGGGGAATCCAAATGCAGCAATAGACCACGACGGTCACATTCGATGCCCTTGTTCAAGTTGTAGAAACTTGAGGTGACGTTCACCGTGGGATGTGCAACGTCATTTGTACAAGAAAGGGTTTGTGGATGGTTATATGAATTGGGCGTGTCATGGTGAGGATGTCTTGTCGTATGAGCCCGACAATATTGTAGGCACAAGTGAGTACGTGGATATGGTTGTAGATGCTGCTGGTTCTAGTTTTAATGTTCATGAGGAACATGCATACATGGAAGAAGCACTGAATAAGACAGCCGAAAGATTTTATCAACTACTTAGGGATGTTGATAAGCCACTGTGAGATGGTTGTGAAAAGCACACTTTGTTGTCTGTAGTGCCACAGTTGTTAAACTTGAAATCTGAATTTCACATCAGTGAGACTTGTTTTGACCGTCTCCTCCTCTTGATCAAGAGTATGTTGCCCCGAGACGAGAAGTTGCCAGAAACTTTTTACCGTGCAAAAAAGATGCTCAATGAGCTAGGGCTTGAATATGTGAAAATAGATGCATGCCCGAATCACTATATGTTATATTACAAAGAGGATGCATATAAGATATCATGTTCTGTTAGGACCACCAATTGGGAACTAGCCCAATTGGGTACAATTCAGGCCCATCAACACAATGAACTAGAAATCTAAACAGATTATTGAAGGATCTTTAGGGAGTTCATAACTTAACCTAGGAAGGTCGGAATTAGTCGAAACCAAAGCCCATGCAACGGCCATTGGGTAAAGAACAGCTTGGATGAAGATTATAACTTCTATAAAATAGGCCTAATAGGGGATAAGAGGGAGTTTATGATAATAGGTTGAAACAGTTACAGTAAACACTATCACCTGTTGAAATAAGGATATATTGGCCCATAGTTATCCAAATGGGCTGAAACCAGATCCATTAGAAAGCTTGGCCCCTTAACCCGAACTCTTCCTTTGAGATGGAAACCCAATTCGCACCAGAACCTGAGGTTCTGAGCCCTTTGTCACCAACTATCACAGAGATGTGTGACTATTGATAGAATTCACACGTAAATAATTAGAAATTCATAACTTCATTTGTAGATAATTAAATGACTTGAAATTAAGGCCATAATATCGAATGTGATGTTAGCTACATCTTCTATGTTGAGGTCAAGGACAAATTCTGCCTTGATACTAGAGTTATACCTTAATTACCTTGAGCTACCGAAAAGTCACGATTGGAACGGGGGAGAATGAACATTAATCTTGGAAAAATCATAACTCATGCTAGAGTTGATGAAATTTGATGAAACCACATCCCAAGGTTATATCAGGAATTCCTCTTAATTTCATATGAAGACGTTCCAGCCCATATAGTGACAGAAGAGTGCGTCCACCCGCATTTATGACTGGTAGTCGAAGGGTCGCGTCTGTTCAAACCGAAAGGGTGCATGGCCTTAACTTCTCTCCAACCAGCGACCTTGGGAGCGGGATTAAGCCTTGTGGAACATGGGCAAACCCTATGGCGGCCTGAAATCCATATAAGAAGGTGGGTCTCGTGGGTAGTAAGCCCTTAGCAACCATTCTCTTCAGCTCTCCACCATCTTCTATCTTTCTTGCGTGAGAAGAGGGTAAGGGACCTCGACTCTGCATGGGAGGACGATCCGGCGCGTGGAGGACCATCTTGCAGTACCTTAGGACGAAGGGAAGAGCTTTGGGAGGATCTGGGGTGTGGATCTCATCCTCGGATCATTGCTTCAACATCTTGAGGGTAGGCACCTACCCTCAAATCTTAGGGGTCAACGATGCATTAGAACGATTCCTAAGCAATTTATTTACAATAAAGAGAGACTAAGGATATGTGGGATCATCTCGCAGTCGTCGGTTCTTTTTATCTAGTGCTGTAGTTCTTTCTATCAAGTTCTATAGTTCTAGTCGTCAAGTTCTTTATACCAAGTTCTGTAGTTCTTTCTATCAAGTTCTGTAGTTCTAGTCTTCAAGTTCTTTTTATCAAGTTCTGTAGTTCTTTTTATCAAGTTCTGTATTAGCAAGATGAAATATGTCCAAATGCATGAAAGATATTATAATTAGATTCTGTAATCTAATAATTCTGTAATAGAAACCTTACTGGTAACCTGATTATGATTCGTTCCACGACCGTAAGCTTATAAGTATGATTAGCTCACTTAAACCATATGGAAGCATGCTTATATTATGATATGATGAGATTAAGTGAATGTGAATGCGAATACAATGTGAATGTTATGAATGGAAAATAGCAACATTCTGAGAGGTTAGACTTCGGTCCCTTCTATGGGACGATGATATGTAACGCCACGAAAGTAAAAGAACCCAGGGGACGGCACTACGTAACGCCCTAGTTAAAATCCTATGATTCGGCTGGTTCGTTCTGTGGGACATTGATACGAAACGCCACAAAACCTGGGGGACGGCGATATGTAACGCCCCATGCGGCATTGAGTCTAGGTGGAAGTTCGCTCTTGAGTCTGCGCAGTACTCTTTCGTTCGTTTGTGTCTAGGCCTCCTGTGTTTGTGGCAGCTGTTTGGTTCCATGAATAACGTAAAATGTGTAACTTATGAAAATGTGAAAATGTGCAACTAATCATTCATTGTGGATTTAGTGCATGCATGGGTATTTTATATGTTAGATAATAAACATGTATTTTCACGTATGATTACCTTTAAGCAAATGAGAATGAATGGATTATGATATTCATTGTGCGCTTTGCATATGATAACTAAACTTTAGGTATGAGTGTGCATTCATGATCATTGCTGTAATTCATATGTTTCAGAACCTAGAAAAGACTTGCTTCAAGCCAATGCATTTTATGCATAGATTTGTAAAGATAACGAGTGTTATAAACTTCATGTGGATCTTGGTGGAGAGGAGTTGTATTGAGCTTTCATAATTGTTAAAACTCCAAGGAAGACTTGGTTGTTTGTTTCATCAACTAACCCTTTGCTATTTCCATTGGGCTTTCACTTATAAGACTGAACTACTTTTTTTTAATAAAAATACCAGAGATAGAGCCAGGGAGAGCGCATCCCTACCTCAGAGAGGAGGAGTGTTCTCTCTCCACCAAGAACTACTAGAGGTACTAATTTCCATTATAGAAAAATAAACGATTACAGAGTCAACCAAAGGCCCAGAACTATCAGCCAAACTAACCCCCAGAAATTACAAACCAGAAGAAAACAAAGTAGAGGCTTAATAGAAGTGACGGAAACTAGGGAGACCCGCTTTGTCCACCAGCACAGCCCCTCTGGTAGGATGAGGGAGATCCATGACATTCCTGTAGACCTCACTAACGCCTGAGTCACATGCGGCCTTGGCCAAGGAGTCCGCCACAGAATTTCCTTCCCTATATATGTGTTTGATAGGGCAATTGAAGTGATGCATCATCTACATGATTCCCCGCCACCAGGGGAAAACAGACCAATTAATGAGGAACAACCTTTCTCTATGCACTGCACTGACTAAAGAGGCACAATCAGATATCACAACTGAAAGAATGTAACCCCTCTCCATAGCAAGGCTTAACCCATCAAGGAGCGCCTTGGCTTCAGCGAGAAAGCTAGTACCCATTCTATAGTAGAAGGAAAACCCCACCATGAAGTCACCAAGTGAATCCCTGACACAACCACCTCCTCCACTTTGACCTAGATTGCCTTTAGAAGCACCGTCGATATTAAGACAATAACTAACCAACGGAGGACACCACCTAACAATAATGGGGTGTTTAACCTGAACTTCAGGTCAGAGATTGAACTGGTGAAGAGTTTGAGCCTCTCTGTAAGAGATCGGCTGGGGGAATTTGATTCCCTTAATAGCTGCAGCCATATGATTCAATATTTGTCTCTAAATCTTCTCCTTAACAGGAACAGCACCTTTAAAGCGGGTAGCGCACCTAGCCTTCCAAATTTCCCACATCAATAGCATGAATCCATACAAGCTGGCGAATTGAAACGCAGACTGCATGGAGGATGATGATATGAAACTCCAGCAACGGATAGTTAGTTGGCTGCTAAGATTAACCTTCTGGCTAATCAGAGGCGCTATCCAAGACCATAATGAGGCAGTAAAGTCACTGTGAATAAACATATGGTTAAAGTCTTCTTGCTAGCATTCCTGCAACAAACACATTTAGAAACAAGAGGCATAGCACAATCAGTAATTCTGCTATCTACTTGAACAGCCCGATGCATAATTTTCCAAATGAAGATGATAGCTCTAGGCGAGAAAGTGTGGTGCCAGATCTTTCTCCAGGCACCTCTGCAGATGCCATGGGAAGCAACAATAGAATACGCAGAGGATGGTGTAAATTGACCAAAATTACTACCCGTCCATCAACATATATCCCTTTCACTAGACAGATCAACACGCAGGTCCTCAGCCGAGATGGTGAGGCACTACCAAAGTGGATGATGCACATCAAGTTGCATTTCCTTTACACTGATCTGCGGTTGATTAATAGTACTGATAGGAGGATTCAAAAGGTGAATAAGAGGCATGTCCCCAATCCAAGTATCATGGAGGAAGTCAGTGTCTTCCCCATCACCGACCATCCACCGCGAATGAAGGAGGATGATTTCTTTAGCCTTGAGGAAATTACCCTTGGAGATGCCAGAGGGAAAAGGCTTCACTACATCCATAAGGTGAGTTCTCAAAAATCGATGCCTGGCATATCGCGACCAAAGAGAAGTCCCATGCATGATGTTCCACAGTTGCTTAATAGTGAGAGACAATTGGATGTCCAGCAAACTCCGAAACCCCAGACCTCCCTCCTCTATAGGCTTTTGAAGGTCCGACCAAGCAATCCAATGTCTCTTGTGCACTTCCCCTAGACCTCCCCAAAAGAAGTTGGCACAGAGACGATTCAAATGCTTACACATAGAAATAGGAATATTGACAGAAGAAGCAAGATAAACTGGCATGCTTCTAAGGACTGATGTGATCAGAACTGCACGGCCAGCCTGAGATAGGAGGTGAGTGCGCCATCCTGCTAACCGAGTGGTGATTTTGTCTATAAGAGGCTGGAAGTCCGCAGATATAAGCCTACCCGCCTTGAGAGGAACACCAAGGTAGCTCAGGACACCCACATGCTGCCTGTAACCAGTGTGGGCATGTACCCTCTGCATGGTGTTCCTTGGAGCCTTTGAAGACAACATAAAACAGCTCTTCCCTGCATTAATCTTTTGACCAGAGCTATCCACATATCTCTTCAAGAAAAGAAGTAAGCTCCTAACATTCTTGTCAGCTGCATTGGTGAAGATGAGCGTATCATCAGCATAAAGGAGGTGAGAAACATCAATACCCTGTTGGCACCCAGAATATGATCGTCTACGATCAAGCCATAAAGATGAATGATACGGCCCACTGAAGCGCAAAAGCCGATAAAGATCAACATATTGAAGACTTCTCAAGCTGCCAGAGCCTCTATTCACCCCGTATGAACATGGGGACTTCACCTTAGGAGAGCCGAGATGAACTCACAACCAACCGGCAGTGCGACCAAGCCTGCCCAATGAACTGGCATCGACTCCGTCGTGTCGCATACACTACACCCATTGTCCGACCAAGGACGACGGTCTATCCAGTGGCTACCCACCTCATGAAAGGCTCTCCTGAGATGAAAGTGTCCCCTTGGCTCTCCAGAACGAAGGACCGAAAGCTCTGTCGGTAGAAGATCCTGGTCACCTGGCACGGGTGCGGCTTCTCGCCCAGATGGGCCCCGTAGTGGCCGAATGATCGCCCAGACAGGCGAAACTATCCCGGGTGTTATCCCACCCTCTAAGGAGCTTTGAGCTTAAGCCAGACCGAGCCAGCAGCACCTAGCATAGTGCCAAGAGCCGTGTCAGCAGAAAACCCGCTTAATCGAACCAAAGTCATCGGAAGTTCTGAGAATGGCCTCACATCGATCTGAAAGCTTCAGCAAGGCGTCTTGTCAAGGTTTCAAGGAGCACTGGAGAGATAAATGTTCACGGTGACCCCCGGAATCATCCCCGGACTCATCGGCTGACGTGCGACATATGAGGAGCATTAACACGGCGCGCCCTAAACCGGCGTGCCTACATCCGACGCCCCTTGTTCCGGCGCGCAAAGGACCTTCCCCGACGCCCTCCTATTCCGACGTGCAGGGGATAGAGCTCACCCTTTCCGGTGCGCCAATCTCCACGCCGGATTAAGAGCTCAAACCTACTCCTATATATAGAGAGGCAGCTGTTCGAAAAAAAGGGAGAAGAGGTGAAAAAGAAGAAGGAAATGAAGAGGATTCGAGAAAAAAACCAGATTCCGGGGAGAGAGAGCTTCCTTGGGAAATAGGGTTCTATCTGAGCATCCTTCGGCGGCTGTCTTCTTCTGCTCTAACTGAAGTCCTTCGGAGCCGGAGAAGGAGGAGTCATCCGATACTCTGTTTCGGGAATAGGTGGGCGCCCGTGTTATCGTGGATTTCGTGCTTTGCTCTCTCTCTCTGTCAAATGTAAGCGAGAGGGGGAAGGGATGGCGATGATATGAGCTGACCCCTCCCCTCCTTCTCTGTGATCTTTTTTTGCTGTTGCTCCTCTGTACATTCCTCTGCAACTGATGAACGGCGACCGAGCGATGACGTTGGTGCCGGATTCGTAATGTGTAAATGTTAGCCCATCCCCGCTTATGGGGTGGTGATATATACATAGATGTATGGATGAGTGGGTCGAATGAATGCTCAAGGTTTCCCCCCTTTTGATCTCTGTCAATGCATATACCGGGGCCCTTCCGTGCATAGTTTCCGACTCCGATTTCTTCGAATCCCGACCATGCCCCGAGACATCACGGACTACATAGATGACCCCTCCCCGGGTCCTTCCCATTGAACGCTTCTATGTTTCATTTGACGGTCTTTGCGTCCCCCCGTGGACAGAGCTGTGCTTATGCATATGCTTCTTCCCGCTGTGATATGAGGGCCTAACTTCTATTAATTCTCCCCTTTGCACTATTCTATTGCTCACGGGGGTGGGAGTCGCCTCCGGGATGGCAGGGTCCACGGTCTGAGCATTGCGTTCTAGTTGTTCGAGCATATGCTTCTACAGTTTGCTCATCTCATCTATGCATCAACTATCCCTCTGTGTCGTGGCCAGTTGCCTGTTCTTCAGGGCATGTTAGCCCGATCATGCTGGCATCAATGCCTCAACCCTGCGTCTGGCAATCTACCTACACCGAACGCCCCCCACTTCGCTGGTTTCTGGTCTGTGTCCATTGAGCCGTTCTGAGATTCCGCCGGTTTTTACTTTAATCATCCGGGGAGGGGGACATTCCCCATTGTTTCACGGAGCTGCTGAGTGATCGAGGGCTCTACCTCTCAATGGTAGATGCTCCCTCATGGCCACAGCAGATAATAACAGAGTTTTTAACCCAACAATCTTAGCCTCAGCAATTTGGAGATCCGATGGTGACCAAGGGATGTGTGCTCCTAGCAGGCTAGTCCTCGTAGCTTCCCTCCCTAATGGTCGGTCTCTCTCTAAGGGATGTGTTACAGGCTGTGGGTTGCCCACCCCTCGTAGGCTAGTCCTCGGGGTGCTGCTTCCATTATCATCTGCCTCATCCCTCTATCCTCACCCACGGAGCTTTGGTGCCCCTCGTAGGCTAGCCCTCGGGGTATCCTATCCGTTGGGAATTCGCTAGCTGTCACCACGCAGACCGGTAGTTTAAGGGGCTTACTCCACAAGTGAGTATGACCCCGTTCCTCTCCTGCAACCTTTCAGGTTCAGGGGAGATGCTGCCCAATTTTTGGCAGGTTCTGGACAGATGAATCATCTATATGGACTTGCCGTAATACAGCATTCACTCTAAATCAGGGACTCTAGTGCTCGAGTATGGACCTCGCACTGGCCCATTACTTCATTCTGGAAAGATCCTGGACTTTAATCAAACAAGCAATTGGCCCAAATAACTTCAAAACCTTAATGAACTTAAATTGTTTCAAAAATCCATCAAAAATAAGCTAAAACGGCGCGGCCCTAATCCGGCGCGCCCTAATACGGCGCGGTACCCCCCCGCGCCGAATTAACAATAGATTCATGTTTTCCTCTTTTTATTTGGCCCGTTCCCGGCGCGCCCCGTGCCCTTCGCGCCGTATTAGCCGGTTGTCATAACGGCGTCGTATTAAGGCCCTTCACCTACGTTTGGCCACGCTGGGGAAACCTACCCCTACGCGTGGCCGCGCCGGTTTTGAACCTTTTTTGCTGTTTTAATCGCTCACTCGCCACCGGAGCGATCCTCGTCTCCCGTGGTCGGAGTTAATAAACTCTAATTAGTAACAAACTGAATAAGAGGGGGGCCGTTCAAGTCTGAATCGTTTCGTTATCATGCTTTCACTACCATGTCCGTCAGCACTTTGCTTTCGTTATCATGCTTGTGTTACTTTTTCCCCTTTTTGGCAGGGATTAATAAATGTGATTGAGCTCTGTTCATTTTCATAACTCTATTGCCATGCTTAGCATAGTCATGAGCATCATGCACGCATGTTTGCATAGACCCTCGGGTATATCAAACGGCGTTGACGGAAGGCCGGGTTATGCCCGATCGGAAGTCTCCGCTATGCGTGATGGTGGTCTTCGGACCTACGTCCTCCGCCCTGTACCGAGGGTCATCAATTTAATAAACCATGCCTCTCTTGCATGATAGATAAGTGCATCTCACGTGATCTTGTCACATTCATAACATCGCATCTTTTATTCCGGCCTCGACAGCCCACTATCTCGGCAATTAATCAAAGGTTTTCCCTCCTCGCGGGGGATGTAATTAACGCCATAGCCTTTATGGTATGGCGGACTACTGGTCCCGACCGAACCTCTCTCTCGCCCGACACGGGTCAGAATGAGGGCATAATAAACTTGTCACGTACGTGACTGGCACGCCCGCGCAGTCAATCAGTCAGTTAACTGCCAGTTAGTTAATTGATTGATCGACACGTGAAATAAACCAACAAATAGAATAGAAATCCCGTCCCAAACAGTCAGGGACCTACCTAACAAGATACCCCCGAGTAGATCATTAAAAATAAACGATCGCAAACAGTCTGGCACGCCCGGTGGGACCAGTGTCACCTTTCATCTCTTTGCCGAGATACTTGGGCTTCGAGACCCTCTCAAAGGCTGCTGATCGTTGGTTTGTCTGTCTTTGCAGGCGAACGATGACGACAACTGGATTGACTGGCGTCAGCTTCGGTCCTTTGATTATTGCCGGTCATGTGCAAGGGTACCTGGCGGTGCCTATGGAGTTCGATAGCTTCCCTGCCGCTGTTGGCTTCCCTAACTTCTTGGGGTTGGCCTTCGTGGATATGCTAGGAGTGGAACCCTCGGAGCCTGTCAAGGGACCTACAGAGAATGTGGAGCCTCTGAAGGCTCGATGCTGCCACGACTCGCTCAAGAGTCCAACCTCGGTCGCCAGCTGCCTGGTGCACCATGCTATTCATGGGGCCCGCCCCAATGCTGTCAACAGAAACCCCGGAGGACGTCAGCGCAGGCAGATCCGGAGGAGTACTACTGTGGTTACCGGAACCCTCTCCCAATCCGGAAAGTCTATGATGGTTGGTGGCATGCGCGTCTTCTTCAACAGACGCAGCACGCGGATAGTTCCGGATCGGGTAGTCCCTTCCATCCCCGTCCGCAACTCGTATCAAGCCCTCGCTATAAGGAGGGCGGAAAGAGAAGAAGCCGGCCATTACGGTGGAGGAAAGTTGGCCCCTAGGCCAAAGAAATTTAAGCAGGTGTGGGTTCCCAAGAGGGTCCAACCTGTTCACCAAGCTGCACCCGTCCCCCGCCGTCTTGCTCACGACGGAGGGGAAGGAAAGAGAGGAAGGGGCCTGGCCCCGAAAGAGGAAGAAGTGGTTACGGATCCTCCGCACCGTGAAAGTTTTCAGGCCTGCGCCCGTCAAGCCAATGTCCCAGCTGTGGGAGGAAGATTCCAACAGCCTGTCGACAGAGCTCGGCTAGCTTATACCCCTCCTGTGGGAGGTCGGCAACTGTCCCCCTAGTTACATCAAGAGCGGGGTCAAGAAGAGATGACCTATCTGGTCAGGAATTATTTTCGAGGGTTGGGCAACCCCTCGCTTGGGCAATAGCGACTGATGCAAGCAGCCGCCGCCAGTGAAGACTATTGCCCGTCAATGGCAGATGAAGAAGATGTAGGGAAAAAAATGATGGTGTCGTCAGTCGACGATAATGGATATGATAACGGCTTTGAGATCGAAGCCGATGAAGCCGTCCCCAAGTGGGAAGAAACAAGAAGGGCTTCTGTGTTCGAGAGGCTAACCTTCCCGCATCAAGCTAAAAGGAGGGTCCATCGACAAAGGAGAAGGATGCAGGTCTTCACCTGCAACATGGCTGGTATATCCAACTGATATGGGGAGCTTCCCGAAGACCCCTATGAGTTGGCCAAATTGGCCGCACGGCTGGGGCCGAATACTCGCAGAACAAAAGCAGCAAGGGAGCTCCTGATGATGACTAAGGGAAAATAACCCCGGGTCTACAACCAGTGGGATGATAAGGCCCCCGTCCTGATCGCCAATGTGGTGACGGCGGAAGAAGAAGACGACGTCCCCCTCGACATCCTGCCCGAGGGTACGCCCGGGGAGACAGTAGAAGCTATCCCCACTACAGCCACTATAGACCCATCAATCTTGATACTACTTCAAAAATATCGGCAAGAGATAGACTTGCTAAAGAAGCAGCTGATGGAGAAAACTGAACAGTCCTTAGCTTCCAAACCACCCGAAGTCCAGGGTGAATTATCCCGGGGAGCGGTCCATCATGACGGCCATCCACCGCTCTACACACTGCCTCAGTCGTCAGAACCAAGCATGGTGACAATGCAACAGCGGCCACCACAGCTCCAGCCGTTGCTACCACCGGTGCTCCCTCAAGTGCACCAGACACCCCCGCTGCCACGTCCTCCACAGGTGACCACCCTGGTCACCCCGTACCTGCAGCCGGCACACTTCTACCCAGAGCCAGTTGACCCTGCAGTCGTGAACCAGATGATGGTGGAAAGAATGATCGAGCTGAAGCTCGTAGAAAGGGGTGAGGGTGACTACGTCGTGTTTGATGCCTACCAGGTGCCATACCCGCAACACCATGCTGCTAAGCGGCTTCCCCCGGGAATCAACAAGCCGCCCAAGTTTGACAAATTCAACGGGAAGGGGTCCCCGAGAGAACACATAGCCTATTATATGACTGTCATGGGCGACTTGGCCATCGAAGAGTCATACCTGTTAAAGTTTTTCGGGTCCTCACTAACGGGGCTCGCATTTGAATGGTATTCTAGCCTCTTGGCCGGGTCGATCAGCGATTGGACAGATATGCAGAAGAAGTTCAGAGAAAGATCCCATGTTACAGAGAGGGAGGTCACAGTGGCTGAACTCTACTCAACAAAGCAGAGGGCCAATGAGACAGCCCTCGATTATATCAAGAGGTGTAGGAACCTCGGAATGAGGTGCTAGTGGCCCCCGCATCAGGAGGACGCTGTGCAAATATGCAAACAGAATCTCAGAAGGGAGGTTCTGGAAAAGATGATCGGAATGGAAATACGATCGTTTGATCGATTGAACAATGTCGTGGCCGAGGTGGAAGCTTTCCTGGCTAGACCTGCCCCTACATCTGCTGCCGGCACGACCCAGAAGGGCAAGGCGGTGAAGCGGCGCCCATCGCCTAAAGAAGCGAATGCTCTTGACATAAAGGCGTTCGAACAACAAAAAAGTGAAGGCAAGAAGGGAGTCACCCCACAGCCTGCAGAAGCCCCAGACGGTAAAGAAGGTCCTTCGTTGAGGGACAAGATGAAGAAGGCCTATTCATTTCCAAAAGACAAGACCCGGGTTCTGTTCGACTGGGTAACGTAATATAGCATGGTCACCCTGCCAGAGCTAAGGAGGCCGGAGGACCTAAAGAGAAAAGACAACCCAAGATTCTGCCCCTATCACCAGATGTTGGGGCACCCAATCGAAGACTGCTATGTTTTCAAGGACATCATTGAAGGGATGGTGAAGAAAAATGAGATCGAGCTGGGAGAGTACAAAGTGGACCCTCCTCAGCCACATGAAGCCCCTCGGAGGAGGCCAGGAGTCAACATGATCTCCCTATACCAGGCACTGCCCGAGGAGATCTCTGAAACAAGCACGCGGAGCACCTATGAAGCTCATTTCTTGGAGCCCGTGAAAGAACAGCAGGGATGGCAGTAGGTCCCTGTGAAGCATAAGAAAAAGAGGGCACCCCGCCCGAAAGAGGGGGCACATATCCATGGTGTCACACCCCGGCTTGCTCCGCCGGTGGTAGCACCCGTGTGGATCACTCCACCTATAACTGTCAGGATACCTACACATAATCGGAGGAGACAAACTCCGATGCCAGTGGTTAAGGAGACCAATCCTGGGGTCCTTCGACTGCAAAACCTCATTGAGGGGCTGGACAAATACGTGCAGCCCGAATTGAAGCCCTTGCTGGTGCGGGGCCACGTCCCGTGGCAAGAATTAGAGCAGCTCTCACTCGAACAAAAGGAGGAAGCTGAAGCGGCACCCGACAGAGAGGGCAGTCTATTCTGGGGGCACCCGCCCGCTGAAGCGAAAAAGAAGAAGAAACAAAAGAAGAAGAAAAGGAAGGCCGCTGAGGCCGATAAAGTGCATGTTGTCTCCTGTAATACACTATCAGCACTTTTCAACCTATCCGGAGAGGAGGAAGAAGAGGAAATTTGCTTCACACCCCATGCTGGGGGAGGCAAGGCCGAGGCCGCAACTACTGCACATGCCACCCGGCCAGGCCGAAAATGGGGCCGCCAGCCGCCACCCAACCACAACATGATGTGAAACGGCTACGGTCTAGTGCAGAATGACCCTTAGACCTATGCATCCACAAGCATACAAGTGAATATGAACCCTTGGACGTACTTCGCAACACAATCTCAAAGCAAGCGATAATTGCAACGTTCTCAACACCACGTTCACACGCGTCCCCTTGGTGACTTGGTGATACCAAGAGAGGGTGTTGGGACAAGACCCTAGCTGGTTAGGAACCAGCACCGCTATGTGTTAGCCCTCCCGCAAGTGTGGAGCCCGATTCGTGGGCGGCCGGGTGCCTTGGGGGCACTAGGACTCTCTTTCTCACTCAACCACGATGGCCCACTCAAGGGCGGTGGCAACGGGACCGGGCACTCTCGTTCTAACCAGCGGATTGCAGCGTAAATATTAAATGAGCAGAAAGACGAGGGAGCAAGGGTGAGAGAATACCTGACCGGCGTGAAGACGCCGATCCCGCTCGGAGACGAGGGCGAGCGGGGAAGTGTGTTCCCCGCACACTGCGCCGGTGACGCTTGAACCTGTTTATTACAATTACCACGTCCCACAAGTGGGGGAAGAGGGATGAATTATTACACCAAACACTACCTCCACGCAGGGAGGGGCGTTAAGCCGGCCAGGCGGGGGACGGGAATCGGGTAAGAGCTAAGGACGGTGGACTGTGCTGTTCTGTCCGCTTGCTGAAGTTCTGACCCCTGATCACTGTTTGGGACGTAGTTCCCGCTCCAGAATTTTGCCGGTGACGTGGCTGGTGGGGTTCTCTTCTTCACTGGACCCTGGTCGACTGTGAATTTTCTGAGAATTTTGTCTGGCCGCCGCTGGCCGTGGTGGCGGTACGAACAGGGATGAAGATTCTGGTACTCTGATCAATCTGTCTGCAACAGCAGGTTGCCGGTGATGCTGCGGACGCTCCCAAGCTCCGATTCACGAACGGCGGGTGGCGTTGGAACCGTCTGGGGGTCTACTTTCCAGCAAATCTGGTCTCGCTGTCGTCTGAGGTCGGTGGAGACGGGGAGGGCCGAAAGAGTGCTGACTGGTCGGAGCAACCTGACTGGGACAGAACCGACTGACCTGTGAGAAAAAGGGGATAACTTCGTCCCTCGACCCCGGATGGCCGTTCCGCTTGCTGTTCCTGGTACCAGACTTGAAGGGGAGAAAATTTGATGAAGAGACCCGTGTCAGATTCTGCCGCCGGCGGTCGTGGGAAGCTCCCTTCTCCGGCTCAAGTCCACTGCAGGTCTTGTCTTGCGCAGTCGGGGGAGAACCGCCACTGTGAACAGTCCCGAGCTCGGATCAACGCGAAATCGCCTCGCCTGCGAAGTAGACCCCGAGCTCTTTCCGTGGATGGGTGGTACGCCTTCAGAAGATGCCGGATGAGCCCCGAACAGACGTGATCTTCAGGATCCTTTTCTGCTGCCAGCGAACTAACTAGAGAGGGGGGTGAGGGGAGGGAGAGGGTGAAGTGAAAATGGAGGTCTTGGCTAGTGTTGGAGTTGTAGGGTGATGGCAGGAGGGGGAGGAGGTGTGAGGTGGTGAGGGGGTCGGATCTGGTGTGGGGATGGGGCAGGGGGTGGAGGGGCCGAAGCTGGTAGGGGTGGGGTGTGGTTCGGCCAAGGCAAGATGGTAGGGTGTGGGAGAAGGTGTTTGCGCAGCCAGCCAAGGGAGGGGTGGCTTGGGTCGCACCAAGGCCTTGAATGGGGTGTGGGGAAGTGGGAGGGATGCTTGGGGGAGAGGGAGGGGTGTATGGGGGGTGGTGAATGTGTATGGGGAATGGGAAGGGTCACTTGGGAAGAGGGGGGGGATTGAATGGAATTAATGGCCTAGGGGAGGTGAAGGGGTGGAGGGGTGAGGTGGCAGCTGAGGTGGCAGGTGGGAGGGGAGGTGAAGGGGCTGGTTCGCCCAAGGTTGAGGGGGAGAGAGAGAGGAGGAGGAGAGAGAGGAGGGGCCGGCCCCTTTAGGAGAGAGAGAGAGGGAATACTTAGAGAGAGAGAGAAGGAGGGAGGGAAATCTCAATGTGGACTCAAATTCATCAATTCTTCATTAACCTCTTCAAGTGGGGATTGGGGTCCTTATATAGGAGACCCACAATTTACATTAAGTCCTCACATTGTGGACTAATGACAGAAGATCAAGGGTCATGGGAAGGGGCGCCCATGGGCTTGGCCAATGACTTGGCCCAATAAGACATACTAGCCCATTAACTCACTTGGCCACTTAATGAAGACCTTAGACTTAGGTAAATGACTAACTTACTTAGGTACTAGACTCAATAAGAGGGAAAATTACATAGATAAGACTCAAGAAAATGAGAAAATTACATGGCTGGACTCAGAAAATGATGGCGAACAAAATGGCAAGCAATATGATCCTCGGAGAAATGTGAAGGGGTAATTGATGTCCCCATCATACTCCCGGGGTGCGAAGGACTCGACTCCGTCGAGTAAAGACCGTCCCTGCTGCGATACTGCTCCAACAGGTCGGGCGCAAGCTGCTGGAGGTCTTCCCTACTCACCCAGGCGTCGTCCGAGGGTGGACGGCCCTTCCACTGGACCAAGTACCTCTCATGGACCTTGTTCCTCGTGCTGGTGGTCTGTTCATCCAATATTCGCGCCACAGTATCACGCTGGTCCCTCAGGTTTTGGGGGGAGCTCTCGGGGGTGTGGGGGCACTCTCAAGGGATGGATCAGGCTGGATATCCTTACTGGGTGCCATCGTGGGGCCCTTGTAGGGCACCAGGTCCGCCACATTGAATGTGGGGTTAACTCCGTACTCCTCTGGGAGATCTAACACATAAGCATTGGTGCCACGGCGTTTCAGCACCCGGAAGGGACCAGTCCCATGTGCCCTCAACTTTGAGGCATTCCCTGGGAATAACCTCTCAGTTCTCACCATCACATAGTCACCAATGTGGAACTCCTGGTGGCGGTGGTGTGAATCAGCTGCTTTCTTGTAAATTTCATTGCCTTTGTTGATGTTGTTGCGAATATGCTCATGCATCTTTATGGGTGTTGACTCACTAGGAGATAATGGGGGTCCTGGACAGCCAAAAGTGGACCTATCATGCAGTGGTGCTATGCAGTTTTTGATGGACTTCGGGGAACCCGGGTATCCGAGAGTTGACCTATCATGCATAGATGTGATGAGGACTTTCATGAACTCAGGTGGACCGGGGCAACCACTGGTAGCTCTATCGTGCATGAGATGGATGAAGAGTGGGGGGGGGACCAACATACCCAAATGTAATCCGGTCAAGTTTTGAGCCTAAACTGTGTGTGACATGCGTGGGAGGGTTGGGCTCGTGACCCTTGTTGAATGATGTGACATGCCAAGATGGGTGCTTCCTAGAGATGATGACCATGTGGGTGGGTATGGGGTGGTCTTTAAGCTCCCATTTGTAAGGGTCGAAGGGATCATAGTAGGTATGCATCACGGGGTGGGACACTACCTTGTTCCCTAGGTGTATGGTTCCCTTAGTGTGGACTAGGTTTTGGAAGAGGTGTGTTGGTTCTAGCATGGTAGGTGAGGGTAGGAGGGAGTGGGTGGTGGGTAGGTATTGGAAGGGGTCAAAGGGGTCATAGAATGTGTTACCCTGAGAGAGGTGCTCTATCATCTCAAGGTCTCTATGTGAGGGTGAGTCCTCCTCCTCAAATGTAGTAATTGAACCGAAGTTTGAGGAGGGTTGGTTGGTCATGATTGGAGGGCTTGGCATCCTACCCAAAATAAATGACTCCAATTCGCGGATAGCATTGGGCTCTTCGGGTATGGGGAGGGATAAAAGTAAGTCGCTAGTGTAGCCACCTACAGTGTAAATGGAAGAGATGGACCCGACGCATAGATGTAGGAGGTCAACGCTCCTTGGTTGGTCAGCCATTGTGGCCAACATGTCTGTCAACCCTATTTGCCAAGCTAGGCCCTTAAGAAGGTCATCCCAACTCTCAACCTCATAGGAGGATTGGATAGTGGTGTGATAGGAGGAGAGAGGGACTATGGGGAGGTGTTGTCCCACGGGAGGGTAGGCAAGGGCCATCATCTCTCTAATTGGGCTACCCCTCAACCAGCTAACAAGGGTCTCTCCTAAAATAAGCCCGATCCCATCTAGAGAGGGTGGTGTAGGGTGAAGGTTACCATGTGAGTTCTTTTCTTCAATTTGGACAGGTGTGGTCTCCATGTTGGGGGTTGGGTCCAGGGTGTTCACCACTTTGGGGTTGGGTATGGGCTCCTCCTCCAAAGAGGTGAGGGAATATGTTAGGGGTGGGGTGGTGATGGTAGGTGCATGGCGCACCCAAGGTGATGAGCAAGGTCGGAATTGGGTTGGGGTTGGAAGTGGAGGTAGTGGGAGTCTAGGTTGGGGTAGGTTTGTAGTTGGGAGTGGAAGGTGGGTTGGGAGAAGACAGTTGGATAATGGAGGGGCATCCCTTATAGGGGATAATGGATGGGTAGTAGTAGGGGCTACGGGGGTTTGGGGAGTATGGGTCTCATGGGGAATAGTGAGTTGGGGGGTGGTGACCGGTGCGGGACTAGGTGGAGGGGTGGGCACGAGATCTACTTGGGTTTGAACGGTGAGGGTTGTGGAAGTGAGTTTTAGTTGGGGAAGGTCGGTGGGGATTAGGTTTTCCTGACTTGACTCTTGGCATTGTGCCTCAAATTCTTCCTCCCATTCAAGGGGAGATTCATGAACTTCAATCACTTCCCCAACTCTTTGGGGTGGAGGGGTTGGGTAGGGATTTGTGGGTTGGAGGGTGGTGGCCGTCATGGGCTTAGGTGGATGAGAGAGGACATGGGTGTTGTTGAATCGGAAGGCCCCCGGAAGGTGTGACGGATGCACAAGGCAAGTCCGACGTGTCGGGTCAATGGTGGCATTCCTTTCATCTAGCCATCTCCTTCCTAGGATTATGCAAGGTCCCGCCATAGTGCCAATTTGACACCAAGCTCCATCACAGTACATGGTCTTCCCGAACCATTTATGGAATTCAACGAAGACTCGGTCTCCGTCGTGCACGATTTGTCCGGCCCTAGAAAGAGAGGCAACAATATCGGGAGATACCCAATTATCGGGCTCTAAGTCAATGAAGTCAATTTCCGTAGGTTCTCCACTGGGTAGGTATGCAAGAAATATGATTGGGAGAGGGATCATGTGGTCCGTAGACTCTTTGACAGTGGGTGGTGGACTATGCATGTGACGATCTGTCGGAGACTCTAATGCAATCGTTCCCATGGACTAGACTTGTAGAGACAAGTCTAAAACCTGGCTCTGATACCACTTGATGTGAAACGGCTACGGTCTAGTGCAGAATGACCCTTAGACCTATGCATCCACAAGCATACAAGTGAATATGAACCCTTGGACGTACTTCGCAACACAATCTCAAAGCAAGCGATAATTGCAACGTTCTCAACACCACGTTCACACGCGTCCCCTTGGTGACTTGGTGATACCAAGAGAGGGTGTTGGGACAAGACCCTAGCTGGTTAGGAACCAGCACCGCTATGTGTTAGCCCTCCCGCAAGTGTGGAGCCCGATTCGTGGGCGGCCGGGTGCCTTGGGGGCACTAGGACTCTCTTTCTCACTCAACCACGATGGCCCACTCAAGGGCGGTGGCAACGGGACCGGGCACTCTCGTTCTAACCAGCGGATTGCAGCGTAAATATTAAATGAGCAGAAAGACGAGGGAGCAAGGGTGAGAGAATACCTGACCGGCGTGAAGACGCCGATCCCGCTCGGAGACGAGGGCGAGCGGGGAAGTGTGTTCCCCGCACACTGCGCCGGTGACGCTTGAACCTGTTTATTACAATTACCACGTCCCACAAGTGGGGGAAGAGGGATGAATTATTACACCAAACACTACCTCCACGCAGGGAGGGGCGTTAAGCCGGCCAGGCGGGGGACGGGAATCGGGTAAGAGCTAAGGACGGTGGACTGTGCTGTTCTGTCCGCTTGCTGAAGTTCTGACCCCTGATCACTGTTTGGGACGTAGTTCCCGCTCCAGAATTTTGCCGGTGACGTGGCTGGTGGGGTTCTCTTCTTCACTGGACCCTGGTCGACTGTGAATTTTCTGAGAATTTTGTCTGGCCGCCGCTGGCCGTGGTGGCGGTACGAACAGGGATGAAGATTCTGGTACTCTGATCAATCTGTCTGCAACAGCAGGTTTCCGGTGATGCTGCGGACGCTCCCAAGCTCCGATTCACGAACGGCGGGTGGCGTTGGAACCGTCTGGGGGTCTACTTTCCAGCAAATCTGGTCTCGCTGTCGTCTGAGGTCGGTGGAGACGGGGAGGGCCGAAAGAGTGCTGACTGGTCGGAGCAACCTGACTGGGACAGAACCGACTGACCTGTGAGAAAAAGGGGATAACTTCGTCCCTCGACCCCGGATGGCCGTTCCGCTTGCTGTTCCTAGTACCAGACTTGAAGGGGAGAAAATTTGATGAAGAGACCCGTGTCAGATTCTGCCGCCGGCGGTCGTGGGAAGCTCCCTTCTCCGGCTCAAGTCCACTGCAGGTCTTGTCTTGCGCAGTCGGGGGAGAACCGCCACTGTGAACAGTCCCGAGCTCGGATCAACGCGAAATCGCCTCGCCTGCGAAGTAGACCCCGAGCTCTTTCCGTGGATGGGTGGTACGCCTTCAGAAGATGCCGGATGAGCCCCGAACAGACGTGATCTTCAGGATCCTTTTCTGCTGCCAGCGAACTAACTAGAGAGGGGGGTGAGGGGAGGGAGAGGGTGAAGTGAAAATGGAGGTCTTGGCTAGTGTTGGAGTTGTAGGGTGATGGCAGGAGGGGGAGGAGGTGTGAGGTGGTGAGGGGGTCGGATCTGGTGTGGGGATGGGGCAGGGGGTGGAGGGGCCGAAGCTGGTAGGGGTGGGGTGTGGTTCGGCCAAGGCAAGATGGTAGGGTGTGGGAGAAGGTGTTTGCGCAGCCAGCCAAGGGAGGGGTGGCTTGGGTCGCACCAAGGCCTTGAATGGGGTGTGGGGAAGTGGGAGGGATGCTTGGGGGAGAGGGAGGGGTGTATGGGGGGTGGTGAATGTGTATGGGGAATGGGAAGGGTCACTTGGGAAGAGGGGGGGGATTGAATGGAATTAATGGCCTAGGGGAGGTGAAGGGGTGGAGGGGTGAGGTGGCAGCTGAGGTGGCAGGTGGGAGGGGAGGTGAAGGGGCTGGTTCGCCCAAGGTTGAGGGGGAGAGAGAGAGGAGGAGGAGAGAGAGGAGGGGCCGGCCCCTTTAGGAGAGAGAGAGAGGGAATACTTAGAGAGAGAGAGAAGGAGGGAGGGAAATCTCAATGTGGACTCAAATTCATCAATTCTTCATTAACCTCTTCAAGTGGGGATTGGGGTCCTTATATAGGAGACCCACAATTTACATTAAGTCCTCACATTGTGGACTAATGACAGAAGATCAAGGGTCATGGGAAGGGGCGCCCATGGGCTTGGCCAATGACTTGGCCCAATAAGACATACTAGCCCATTAACTCACTTGGCCACTTAATGAAGACCTTAGACTTAGGTAAATGACTAACTTACTTAGGTACTAGACTCAATAAGAGGGAAAATTACATAGATAAGACTCAAGAAAATGAGAAAATTACATGGCTGGACTCAGAAAATGATGGCGAACAAAATGGCAAGCAATATGATCCTCGGAGAAATGTGAAGGGGTAATTGATGTCCCCATCACAACATCATGTTCAGGGGGGAGCTGCCCTACAAAACATCTCCGCCAGAGGTCAAGGGAGTCCAAATCCCTCCTCTGCCAGGACTATATAACAAGAGTGGGGGCAAGGGGGTCCCTTCATTTCTTGAATTCATGAAGATGTCCAAGGGGAAGCAGCCTTGTCAGGAGGCTAACCCTACACTCGGGGACGTTCACCCGCAGCTAGCACAATCTGTCGAAGATCCAAGTGCAGATGGAGCTCGCCCCATAGCAGCTAACAAAGAACACCCAAAAGTCGGTACCAGCCAGAAGGGCGCCGAATCTGAGGAAGATGAAGCAGGTCCGTCAGGGCCCGCAAACCAAGACTTCCCCAAGCCTAGATGGGCTGAAGAGATGAAGCTCTCCAATGTCCGAGGTGGGAGCCGAATAATGAAGCTACTAAAGAAGCTCCCTGCTCGATTTATAATCTGGGAGATCCTTTCTTTGAGTGAAGAGACCCGACAGGCGATTGTTACTGCTCTCCAGACGCCTGCTCATTTTGAGACATGTCTGGCTGAAGCAATGCCGGAGGCTAGCATGACCTTCACTCCAGACGATATGCTACTGCCCACCATCAGCCACAACAGGCCGCTGTATATGAAGGGGCACCTGAATGGAAGGAAGCTGAACAGGATTCTGGTTGATCCCGATGCAGCGGTCAACATCTTGTCTTATAGAATATACGAGAGACATCACTTTAACATGCATCTCGAGAAAGTCAGAGATATGCGTATTGCCGGCTTCAATCAAAAATGTGAAGTGTCAATGGGGGTGGCAGAGTTCACCCTCACCTTAGCAGATTTCACTACGATGGTGCAGTTTCATGTCATTGACTCCCACACCTCGTACAAGGCACTGCTCGGCCGCCCATGGATGCATGAAAATATGGTGGTGCCCTCCATGCTCCACCAATGCATCAAGTACAGTCTCCAAGGGAAGGAGGAGAGGATATTTGTAGACCCCCACCCGTTTGAGGTGTTTGAATGTCATCTGGCGGATGCCAACCTATATACAGGGCCTTCCCAGAAGACCTCTGAAGCTAAGACCCCTGCGGGGGCATCGAGAAGCACATCCGGTAGCAGTTGGTATCCACCACCGCCGCGCGGATATGTCAAGCCCAAGGTGGTCTCCCATATCACAGCATCCGGAGACGTGGGCAGAACAGCACCCCCAACATTATACCCTGAAGCTAATGAAGTGCGGGTCGCTCGGCGGCACAATCATATTGAAATCCCGGATGGCCTCACCAAGCCAACTCCCGACCTTGACAACCCTACTATCGAGCCTTTCAGAACTTGGGAGGTGACACAGGAAGATGGACCTAGCAGCCTGTTCTATACGGCTGAAGAGCACCCTACTCGGGAAGACACAGACTGCAACCTCCCCGAAGATATAAGCAACCCGCCGATTCCCATCAAGGGTCTGGCATTCACGACTTAGCAAATGGCCAGGATGTTTCAGAAGCAACACATCCCCCCCGATCAGTCTCAAAAGCGCAAGGAAGCTTTCCAGAAGATGTGGTATCCCGCAAATCTGGATAAGGAAATGAGACGTGTCTCTCAACATCCGGGGTTGGGCTTCACCCTGGAAGAATATTATTACAGTGGGCGATACGAGGTGGACACCATCTCCGCCTTCTATCCTACTGAAGATAGCCCGCCGGGGGCAACTTTTGATGAACACCCGGCGGAAGCTGGCCATGTTGAACTGGCTCAACCCGGAAATCAAGAAATAGAGACCGCGGTCCCCTGCCGATGCTGGGAGCATGTCTACCCTGAAGAGGCGGCCCTTCAAGCCAAATTTGATACGGCTAGCAGCAGTGAAGCCGAAGATACTGAAGAAGCAGGAATTTCTCCCTCCAGTAGAGTCCTACTGATGATAACTTTAGCACCCCTTCTGCCAATCGGGGAAGCCTCGGTCGACTCTGATCAAGAGGAACACGCTGCCAAAAAAGAAAAGGCCACTTCTACGGAAGATACAACTGCCCCAGAAGGCGAGGCCTCCTCAACTTCTGCTACAAGACCGGGATGCTATCCAAGCCCTGTAATAAACAACTACCAGCCTGTCATGGCTGCTACCTCATCTACAAAGACTGAAGCTGCTCTCTCGCCCTTGGGAGCTGCAATGGCAGTGGATTTGCTAACAGAACAATCCTCGCAGCCGCTGGTGCAGGAAATAGAGAATCCTCAAGAAGCTCTGGTGGTGTCTGACGAGGAAGTCGAAGTACTCGACCCTCAAGATGGTATTCCAGACTTCGTTGACCTCCAACCGGCACCTCCAGAGATAGAAGACGGAGGCCAAGCCACAGTCGATGAACTGATAGAAGTCAACTTGGGAAATGAGGAGGACCCTAGGCCTACCTTCCTCAGTGCCCAACTATCCCCAGAAGAACAGGAGCTGTACACCCAGCTGCTGCTAGAGTACCGGGATTGCTTCGCCTAGACTTACAAAGAAATGCCCGGTCTAAATCCCGCTATCTCACAACATGAGCTGGCAATCAGCCCTGAGGCCGAGCCGGTGAAGCAACCACCGCGACGCATAAAGCCAGAACTCATTACTCAAATTTGTGCTAAAGTCGACAAGCGTATTGACGTGGGATTTGTTAAAGAAAACCAGTACACCACATGGCCGGCGAATATCGTCCCCGTGAAAAAGAAGAATGGACAGATCCGGATATGTGTCGACTTCCGAGATCTAAATAAAGCCTGCCCTAAAGATGACTTTTCGGTGTCAATAACGGAAGTCATGATCAATGCTACAACCGGTCATGAGGCCCTGTCATTCATGGATGGATCATCCGGTTACAACCAGATTTGGATCGCGGAGCATGACAAGGTCCATACTGCTTTCAGAACCCCTAAAGGCATCTATCACTACAAGAGGATGCCGTTCAGACTAAAGAATGCCTGTGCAACTTATCAGTACGCAATGACCAAAATCTTTGATGAGTTGCTCTACCACAAGGTCGAGTGCTACATAGATGATCTGGTGGTCAAAACCAGAAGAAAAGAAGATCATCTGCAAGACCTCCGTATTGTCTTTCAGAGGCTGAGGCAGCATGAGCTGAAGATGAACCCCATGAAGTGTGCGTTCGGGGTATCGAGCAAAAAATTCTTGGGCTTCATTGTCCGATATCGGGGGATCGAGATAGACCCTGCAAAAATCAAAGCAATTCAGGAGTTACCTCCACCAAGGAACCTCTCCGAGTTGAGATCACTACAGGGCCGCTTGGCTTATATCCGACGTTTCATTTCCAATTTGTCAGGGCGATGCCAGCCTTTCCACAAACTGATGATGAAAGATGTTCCCTTTTATTGGGATGAAGATTGCCAGACAGCCTTCGACAAGCTGAAAGACTATCTGAAGACTCCTCCAGTGCTGGGCGCACCGGTGAAAGGACGGCCATTGATACTATACATAGCAGCTACACATAACTCCCTGGGGGCAATGCTGCCCCAGAATAATGAAGAAGGAAAAGAGCAAGCCCTCTATTACCTCAGTCGGAGACTGGTCAGAACTGAGGAGAAATATACTTATATTGAGAAGGTATGTCTGGCGCTGGTCTTCGCAGTTAAGAAGCTGCGACACTACATGTTGTCGCACGAAATTAGCCTTGTATCCAAAGAGGACCCCCTGAAATATATTATGTCCCAGCCAGCACTCAGAGGTCGCCTGGGCAAATGGGCATTAATCCTTATGGAGTTTGACATCTCCTATGTGCAGCGCAAGGCCGTCAAGGGCCAAGCTTTTGCAGACTTCTTCATTGAGCACCCAGTACCCGGGGACTGCCCGCTGGAACTGGAGCTTCCTGAAGATGAAACCCTGGAAGCCGTTCAGGTGCAGCCCTCTTTATGGCAGCTATATTTCGATGGCTCTTCCAGAATTGACACCTATGCCACTGGATCGGTCAGGGTCAAGGCAGGAGCAGGCATAGTCCTGAAATCCTCGGAGGGGGAAGTGGTGCACACATCTTGCTCGATAAACAAGCATTGTACGAACAATGAAGCAGAGTATGAAGCCCTGATAATCGGGTTGCAAATTACTCTATCCATGGGAATTCAAATGCTGGAAGCTTTCGGAGACTCCATGCTAGTTATAAAACAACTGGAAGGAGAATTCGATGTGCGAAAGCAAGGACTTCTCCCCTACCATCAGCTGGCAACCCGCCTGATGTCGAGATTCTACTTCATCAGCATCAAGCATATCAATCGAGGCCAGAATGCTCAGACAGATGCCCTCGCTAAGATGGCCAGTTCGTTGGCGGTCCCGCCAGACACAAGCCTGAACATAACAGTGATCAACTGTCGGCAAGTCCCCAGTGTAACAGAAGTCTTAGCCGACGAGCAAGAAATTGAGGTGGCAGTCGTTGAGGAGGTTCAGCAGCCCGACTGGCGAGAACATCTTCTGTGGTGGTTTCAACACCAGCAGCTCCCGAAAGAAAAAGAACAGAGAATGAAGCTCCTGAGGGTCAAGGACTCTTACGAGATGAGAAGAGGAACCCTATTCCGAATAATGGCAGATGCCCGAAGGAAAGTCCTACTTCGTTGCTTGTCTTCAACAGAAGCGGGGTAGGTGATGCAGGAAGTCCATGCGGGATCAGCTGGAGCACACCAGTGTGGACGCACTAAAATTCGCTTATTCAGGTGGTTCGTCTATTGAGTGCGTGGGCGTGCCAGTCACAAAGTGATAATTTGTTCAGGCTCCGAAGAGCCCATGGTGCGCTCGATCTGACTTCATCAGATGATTGTGTGGTTCATGTCGGGACAAAAACCCGCCGCCCCATAAAGGTCACGACGTCGTTTACATCCCCCATATGAGGGAACACCCTTGATTAATCGCCGAGATTCAGGGCCTCATGGCCAAGAAATTAATTGCACGAAAGGTCTATTAGGAAGCATCGAAACCCCCGTATCAGGGTAAGAAGAAAATATTCGTGATCATGTCGGCCGTGTACTGACCATTTAATGTTCGGACGAATGTCCGGCTCGAGAAAATCACGGTTGTCATGGGAAAACCGGAACGCATGTATGCCAAGGTACGGCAAATTTATTGTTCGGAAGAGCGGAAAACGTTCGGCTGAGCCTCGGTTGGAGCGGTCAAAAACCAGTAAATCTGTTGGCCAGGTGCAAGAGCAAGCTGCGACCATACTGCGGTGGGCCCCCCGCGGTCGAAACAAGACTTACATGAGCGTCATTAATATTTCCGATGTCAAGGGGCAACGAGGGAATATCCCTTGAATCGGCTGAAAAGCCCTGTGTCTAGGGAAGCAGACGTTCGAAACGTGTCGGTCATTCGGGAGACCGTTTAATATTCGGACAGGTGTCCGACTTGAGAGTATCATAATCGTCGCAGGATGACCCAGAACATATGTATGCTGTGATACGGTAAATACATTATTCTGAGACACTGAAAACATTCGGTTAAATCTCGATTAGTGTAGCACGAAACTAGTGAATTTATTGGCCCGGTGCGAGATTGAGTCGGGAGCATACCGGGGGCGCCTCCCACGGTCCAAACGGGGCTTGCGTGGGCATCATTAATGTTCCTGGTGCTGGAGGGCAACGGGGAAGAGTCCCGGGACTAGATTCCAAAACCAAAACATGTTCGAAGGAAGCGAGCTATAGGCCGAGGGTGTGGGTCAGACAATGACCATAATCGGGACGGACCCGAGGTCCAAGCACAGCCCACAAAGGCCTTATTGATATTCCCGTATATAGGGTCCAGGGATGACAGGAGCCATCTCGTTCTATTCAGATTTCTATCGGTCACTTGCGGACCACTTGATATTCGGACAAGGGTCCATATTGAAGGTGCGACGTGGATAGGAACAACCCCGTACAAATGTATGCCGAGTTTACGGCAATTTCAATGAAAGGGCGGGAACGAATCCCGATAGAGTGAATCCGATTTGACGAGCTATCGGCCGGAGTAATACTGGGTCACGACCACGTCGGAGTAGGAGCCGTCGGCCATGTTGGTTGCTCACGGGTCTTTTCATATTCAGACACATGTCCATAATAGAAACACGGCGAAAACCGAGGTGAACCCATTCAAATGTTTGCCGAACGTGCGGCAATTTTAGTAGTGGCTCGGAAGGGATCCGGCCTGAGGAACGAGTCCGGTTTAATCGGAATGTCAGCCCGAGGCGAGGTCAGGCGATGGCCATTTCGGGATAATTCCCAAGACTCGGGCCTAACCTGGAAGGGCGACATTGTTGTTCCTTCAGCATCGGGTCACGGGGGAGACGGGGCTGCAACATAGATTTTACCATTTTCTTTATCTGGGCTTTAAATTATGTGCATATATATTTTATTGCTTGTTTCCCTTTTATGTATTAATTCTGGATGATTTCTTCATTTTGTTTATTATTATTACTATTATATCTTCCCTTTCCTTTTTTTACTATTATTATTATTATTTCACATTTTTTTGTTTATTTCTCATATATATATATTCAGGTTTATTTATTTATCATGATTTTTATTAATTTATTATCATTATTATCATTATCATTATCATGACATATTTATATATATATATATTTATATTTATTTTGGAAGGAAAAGTGGGCCGTTGGGGGCAAAAAGGGGTGTACCGGCGAAGGCAGGGAGAGCGTGCCGGAGAGGGGCTGGGAGAGTGCGCCGGGTAGGTTAGAGGGTGCCAGAGAAGCGCCAAGAGAGTGTGCCGGGGGGGAGTTGGCGGCTGTGCCGGGCTGACTCGAAGTATGTACAACGTCTGCTAGCACACGCGCAGAGTCTGTACACTATCCATTTGCCGCCACCCAAAGTCTATACATTGTCTATTCAACTAGCACACAAAGTCTATACATCCTTCAGCTCAGAGTCTGTACGTTGTTCATTGGCTACAGCTCAAAGTCTATACATTGGCCAGCTCAAAGTCTGTACGTTGGCCAGCTCAAAGTCTGTACATTATTCATTGGCTGCAGTTCAAAGTCTATACATTGTCCATTGGCTGCAGTTCAAAGTCTATACGTTGGCCATTGGCTGCAGCTCAAAGTCTATACATTGGCCAGCTCAAAGTCTATACATTGTTCTTTGGCTGTAGTTCAAAGTCTATACATTATCCATTGGCTGCAGTTCAAAGTCTATACGTTGGCCATTGGCTGCAGTTCAAAGTCTATACGTTGGCCAGCTCAAAGTCTGTACGTTGTTGTCACAAGCATATTAAGCCCATACATCCGTTCATGGCGTGTCTGAACATCCGTTTCCAAAGTGCATGCTTCACTGTCTACATTTGTGCAATCCTTCATGCAAAGTCAATACATTGCTTGTTGCTGTGTTCGTGCCTCAACCTGCCAAATCTGTACGTTGTGTTTCACTTCAGGGAGATGGTGGGGAGGAGTGTACCGGTGAGGAGCCGAGAAGGTGTATCGTTGGAGGGCTGATAGGGTGTGCCGCTGGAGGGCTGATAGGGTGTACCAGCGAAGGCTGGAACAGACGTGCCGATGAAGGCCCACTCCTCTGTTACTTATTTTTTAAGGCTTTTCTTTTCTTCTTTTCTTTGATTTTTGCGTAGTTTTATACAAATCTTTTCTCCTTATTCTTGCAATCTGTTGTTGCTCTATTTATTTGTTGCTTTTGTTATCTTTTGGTGTGTATTTATTATCCCATTTGTTTGTCGCATCCTTTTGTCTTTTCAATGTGTTATTATTTCTAACGAAAATTAGGCAGCATCTCCCCTTGACCCGAGCGTAAGGGAGATAAAGGGAACGCGCCTACATAGAGTGACGGAACTCGACAACTAGAGGTGGGCGCCCGAAGGCGGCAACACCTTTAATAAAACTTTGAGAAACCTGGAAGAAACGATGGATGGGGGACTCGTCTGGGACTGGCTGGGGGTGCACCGGGCAAGAGAAGAGGATTGGAGGGTGTGCTGGGCAGGGAGCTAGAAGGGTGTGCCGTTGAAGGCCCGCTAGGGGCGTGCCGGCGAAGAGCGGCCAAAGGTGTGCCGCTGAGGGCCAAATGAAGTGTGCCGGCGAAGGGCTGCTGAAGGTGTGCCGCTGAGGGCTAATAGAAGCGTGCCGGCGAATGCCGCTGAAGGTGTATCAGCGAGGGGCTTAGCCAGGCCGCACGGCTGGAAGCTAGGGAGGCTGGGCGAAAGGATGAAGACTGAGGGTTAGCCAGGTGGGCTGGGGATTGAAGAAAGGGGGAAGGCCAAGGAGGGCGTCAGTGGTAGGATGTTCAAGGGAAGAAGAGGGAGGCCTCTCCCTCTAGGTAAACGGCTGAGGTTGGAGGCCAGGAAGGAGGGCATTGAGCTCACGAAGCCCCGAGAGAAAAGAAGGATAAACTCCCTTGGACCGAAGACTAAGCATAAGGCCATGGATCGTGCGGGGGAACGATACCGACATGGAGACTCCAAGACATCGGAGAAGGAGAGAAAGTGAACAACATACCATGCACACTGGCACAAACCAACGGAAGCAACAAGAAACCCAAGAAGGGTGATTTTTATTCACGAAGAGGAACGACCACGGCCAGCCACATACATTGCAAAGCACATTCGTGCTGACACTACGGACAGGGGAGGAAGGAGATCATGCAAATGAAAAAAAAAGAAGGAAACGGGGAGAGTGCTGGGGCCGAACAAGGGTGACTACTCCCTACTCTTCCCCACTTCCCCGTTACATGAAACCTCTCTCTCTCTCTCTCTCTTTTCTTTGCCTGGTGGTTGTCGAAATACTCCATGCCGGAGCCCTCGCCCTTCTCTTCTCTCTTCTCCTTCTTCTCGTAGGTGGCTTTTTCTGTTCGTCTCTTCTCCTCCTACCTCTTCTCACCGTCTGTCTGTCTCTCTTCTCTTCGCTGGAATGGGAGTGGTTTTATACTCCCAGCAGCGGGAGCCCTCGAGCACGGCAGTCGGAGGCGGGAAGCGGCTAGTCATGATGGGGTTTGACTTCCTTTGTCCTGGACGTCAGGAGAGTAGCCTGCGTGGCCCAACCTCTGGTTGACACCTTGGACAGCTCACTGCGCGTCAAGGATACGTAAGGCATGGGCGTCACGTCGTTCGGGCGTTGAAACGCCTTCACGCTGTGCCGCTGGCGGGCTCAATAAGTGTGCCGCAGGAGGGCCAAAATGGCGTGCCGCTGAAGCCCCAAAGGGGCGTGCCGCTGAAGCCCCAAAGGGGCGTGCCGCTGAAGCCCCAAATGGGCATGCCGCTGAAGCCCCAAATGGGAGTGCCGCTGGAGCCCCAAATGAGCGTGCCGCTGAAGGCCAGAAATAGTGTGCCGTTGAAGGTTTGAAATAGTGTGTCATTGAAGGCTTGCAGGGTGTGCCGTTGAAAGGGCACAAGGGCGTGCCGCTGAAGGCCCAGGGATGTACCGCTGAAGGGCCAAAAGGCTGTGCCGCTGAAGGCCCAGGGGTGTACCGCTGGAGGGCCAAGGGCTGTGCCGCTGAAGGCCCAAGGGGTGTACCGCTGAAGGGCCCAAAGGCTGTGCTGCTGAAGGGCTAAAATGGGCAGTTCTGAGCCCGTTGTGAGCACGAGTTGTGGCCCATTTAATTTTCTTCGAGGCCCATGGATTGTGGGGGCTCTTGGTGGTTGATTTCTCTTCACTGTCGTGACTCCGGAGATGGCTTCACGGTAGTGTGCATATTTGGGGAGTCCGGATGACCAGTCCCTCAGGGGCTTCTTCACTCGGTGCCGTTGTTAATGTTGGGCTGAGCTAGATATCTGTGCGTGTAATTTTTGGTGTCCACAAATGCCCCCCACCCACGGGTAGCGCAGGCGAAGGATGAGCCGGGCGGTGCCCGCGGGTGTACTGGTCTCTTTTCTCTTCATCGGCACCGACGGGGTGTCGGGAGCTGACGTAGCATGCTTATCTCTTCTCCTATTCATCAGTGCCGATGGGGCGTCGGGAGCCGCCGTAGCGTGTTGGTCTCTTCTTCTCTTTTGCATCACTGTCGATAGGGCGTCGGGAGCTGCCGTAGCATGTTGGTCTCTTCTTCTCTTTTTCATCCGTGCCGACAGGGCGTCGGGCGCTGACATGGTATGATGGTCTCTTTGTCTCTTCGTCAGTGCCGACTGGGCGCCGGGAGCTGACCTGGTTTGTTGGTCTCTTTGTCTCTTCGTCAGTGCCGACAGGGCGCCGGGGGCTGACCTGATTTGTTGGTCTCTTTGTCTCTTCGTTAGTGCCGACAGGGCGCCGGGAGCTGACCTGGTTTGTTGGTCTCTTTGTCTCTTCGTCAGTGCCGACAGGGCGTCGGGGGCTGACCTGGCTTGTTGGTCTCTTCGTCTCTTCGTCAGTGCCGATAGGGCGCCGGGGGCTGACCAGGTTTGTTGGTCTCTTTGTCTCTTCGTCAGTGCCGACAGGGCACCGGGAGCGGACCTAGTTTGTTGGTCTCTTTGTCTCTTCGTCAGTGCCGACAGGGCGTCGGGAGCTGACCTGGTTTGTTGGTCTCTTCGTCAGTGCCGACAGGGTGCCGAGCGTTGACCATGTTTATTGGTCTCTTTGTCTCTTCGTCAGTGCCGACAGGGTGCCGGGAGCTGACCTGGTTTGTTGGTCTCTTGGTCTCTTCGTCAGTGCCGATAGGGTGCCGGGCGCTGACCTGGTTTGTTGGTCTCTTTGTCTCTTCGTCAGTGCCGACAGGGTGCCGGGAGTTGACATGGTTTGTTGGTCTCTTTGTCTCTTTGTCTTGTCTTCTCTTTTCTTCTCTTCTCTTTTTTTGTTATCTTTTTTTTTCTTCTCTCTTTTATTCTCTTTTTTCTTTTCTCTTCTCTGTTTCCTTCTTCTTCTCTTCTTCCCTTCTCTTTTTTTTTTGGAGAACTCCGGGCGGCTGCTGGCGTGGATGCTAATGATATAAGAGCTGTCGGCACAGCGGCCGATAATTGGAAGATGTTGACATGGGAGCCAATAATTGAAAAGCTATCGAACCGAAGGCCGATGATTGAAAGCTGTCGGCTCAGGGGCCGATAAGTGAAAGCTATCGACTCACGGGCCGATGATTGAAAAGTTGTCGACCCGAAGGTCGATGGTTAGAAAGCTGTCGGCTCAGGGGCCGATGATTGAAAAGCTGTCGGCTCAGGAGCCGATAATTGAAAAGATGTCGACTCGAAGGCCGATGATTAAAAAGATGTCGGCTCGGGGGCCAATAATTGAAAGCTGTTGGCATGGGAGCCAATAATTGAAAAGCTGTCGACCCAAAGGCCGATGATTAAAAGCTGTCGGCTCGGGGATCGATAATTGAAAGCTGTTGGCATGGGAGCCAATAATTGAAAAGCTGTCGACCCAAAAGCCGATGATTAAAAGCTGTCGACTCGGGGGCCGATAATTGAAAGCTCTTGGCATGGGAGCCAATAATGGAAGTCAAAACAGCCAAGGCTAGGAGCGGGCTTAAAGAGCCGAAGTTGGGGATTAACGAGTCGCGAGGGCAAGAGGTAGGCCATGGGGGCCAAGATGGGGCTCTATGAGCCAGTGCTGGGAAAGTAGGCTTCGATGGCCAAAATTGAGTTTATTGTATACACACATCTTATTATTTATTATTTTTTATCATATTTCCTTTTATTCAAGCATGCAAGCATTCATTAGCAGGCATAACATCAATATAAGTAAGGCAGCTCCCTCTACAGGGGATAGGATAGGGACGTCGCCCGTAATTCGTAGATGCGGTGCGGGCCGCGAGGCACAATTGAGGGGTGGTGTACCCGCCAAGAGGATATCGCATGTCTTGCATGCATAGCCTAAATTCACGCATTTCACCCGAGGCAATTCTCTATGGCGTGGCAGTGCAAATGTGTGAACAAAGAGCCCTAACCATAGGGGTATGCAGGTTTTCCTAGTGACACTCGAGGATCACTCTAGCGCCTACACATTAGTTCCAGGCTTTCGACTTTCGGTAGCTTCACACAGCCCCCATCTGTTTATTTTGGTAGCGGATTTCACCGTTCGGTGCGAGTCTCCTCATGTGTCTCAATGGGGATTCCCGGCTACTAAGATTCATCCTTATTATAATTCGCTTCACCATTTCGCGCGAGTCTCCTCATTTGTTTCAGTGGGGATTCCCGGCTACTCGGCTCCGCGTTTCTCTCTCTTTTCTTTTTTTTTCTCTCTCTCTCTTTTTTTTATAGTGGGGGTAGGCAGCTTTTTCCTCACGATTACCTTTCACGTGAGTGCAGGAATTCAAGTCTCCGTAGAGTGCTAAGAAGAAATTCGGGCAATCCCTATAGTCGAAGGCTATTGAACACATTAAGTGCTAAGTGTGGGAGTGTTGCCTCAGGTTTATTTTGTGAGTTGGGCTTAGCGATTCAGCCATGACTCTTCCACTTGACGTGTGCACCCGCCATAGTTGGGTTCCCTTCGAGCGTACGTCGTGACGCGCGTGCATCCGAAATCGGGGCGATATTATTATTTAGCAAGGAAACACGGTCCTCAAAAATTTCAAGGAGGTGTATTATTCTATATTAAGCAACCATGCAAGCGGGGCAATCATGCATTCTCCTTTTTTTTTTGCTTGTTGTTTTTTTTGTGTTTTGTTATTTTTGTTGTTGTTGTTGTTTTTTTTTGTTATTTTTGTTGTTGTTTTTTTGCATAGGAAAATATTGTTGTTACGTATAAGTGCAGTGGTAGTAAAGGTATTAGGGAGGCAGACCGCAAAAGGGCTGAAAGGATATTAGGGAAGCGAGCTATAGAACCCGAGGGACATCACGGGAGTGAGCCATAAGGGCTAAAAGATGCTGGGGAGCGGGCTGCGGGAGCCAGAATCGGGAAGCGCGGTGGGACGGATGGATTAATCCTGGCAGTGGGCCCCGACCGAAATGGCCCTGCAGAGGGGTGTTGGGTAGCGGGACATCAGAGTCGAAGAGAATGGTCTCTTTTGTTCTTTGGCCAGGGAAGGATCTGGACCAAAATGGAAGGTTTATTCTTTTGTTCTCTGGCCGGGGAAGGATCCGAACCAAAGCGAGAGGTCTATTTTTTAACTGGGAAGCTGTCGGATGGGGTGCCAATGATGAGATAGCTGTCGGCTAGGAGCCGATGATGAGGTAGCTGTCGGCTAGGAGCCGATGATTATATAGCTGTCGGCTCAGGGGCCGATGATGGGGTAGCTATTGGCTTGGAGGCCGATGATTGGATAGCTGTCGTGTCACGCCCCGAACAAGGCGAAAATATCGGGACGTACAGTTAGGGACACGCTGGCAAGAGAGGGAACTAAATCTAAAACAATACACAAGTGCTACAAGATGGAAATACTAAATGATCATTAACAAACCACAACTGATACAATAACCTGAAGTTCAACTTAATACAACTGGAATAATCAACCACTAAAACTCAATAACATGACTGAGACTAAAAGCTCTCCAAAACACAACTAAAGAAAGATAACACACTACTAACACACTAGAACTGATACACTCAAGACATCACTCCTGCCCTTCCCCATCGGTAAGCGCGTCACCTGAAAAGCCTGGAAAGGGGGGAAAACACAACTATGAGCTGACGCTCAGTAGGAAATAACAGACAGGTATAAGTGATTAACAGTTTAATTACATTTTAAAATGTCATGCTACAAATGATAAAAACAATAAAAAGATAACGGTGATATCACGAAACAGAATTCAAAGATCTTGCAAGGTCAAGAAATATAATGAATAGAATAGTAAGACAAGAATTTACTACAGGAGATAACGATAAAAAGTTGGCCATATCAAGGCAATTCAAGTCATGTCAAGCACGTATGTAATTTCATTTCCATGTCCAAGTAATAAGCAAGTAAAGTAACCACAAGTAGAGTATAGAACAGTGAAGAGTGGAAAGTGAAAAGTAGTAGAAAGTAATGTAGAGAGTAGTGGAGAGAGTAGTGGACAGTCCTAGATTTAACACATGTCAAGTACTGGTGCCAAATGCCACACCTAGTCATTCACCTCCCCGGGGGTACACGTAGTGTTCGGGCGCTCTTCCCAGGACCAGACCGAGCCCTTAATTGTTTGCCAGGCATTGATTTCTTTGGATCAAAGATCCCACGAATCTAGACTTCCACAGTTTATGGCCAGAATTCCAAGGTTTAAACTAAGTAGCAATAACAACTTCAAGTAGGAAAGAGATTCATTTCCAGAATTTCAAGGTAAGTATAATCATCAAGGAGATCGAAACCAAGTCACAACAAGAGTTAATCGTGTTGCGCTACTGTAAAACAGCAGTAATCAAACAAGCTAATCAACATATTAATCCTAATCACCAAGTTAAGATATCATGATTAACCATTATCATTTGCATTAAGACAATTGCCAAGAAGCTGATTCAAGATGATAAGGCAAAGAACAACTCCCACAGGAGTGAAATAGAATGCATTAACAGAGATTTAGTTACACCATTAACCACTAATTATGTGGGTTTCTATTTAATCTTGTATGCATTGAAATGAAGATGATAAACGGTGTGTTTTTACACTAAATTTGCATGTATGGACCAATGTTAATTGAAACTAAAAAGGGTACATGAATAGGTCATTAGTTCCTAAAAAATGTAGTTTTCAATGTGATTAGATTGAATGGATTGATTCCCCAATGATCCGGATTGATCCCCGGGTCAAAAACATCATTAATGGGGTCATACAGGGCATGGGTCGACCCATTGGGTCGACCCCTGGCATTCCAGGAGCCTTCCTGGGTGTGGGTCGACCCATTGGGTCGACCCCTCAAAAAAAAAGCTTCATGGGTCGACCCATTGGGTCGACCCCCTTCACTGGGTGCATGGGTCGACCCATGGGGTCGACCCCTGCACTTCCAGAAGCGACGGTTGATTCCGTAAACCATGAAAACTCAATGATTTGGGGTCTAAATGAGTTGGGATTTTAACCAAATGCTCTAGGGTTCTTAATATACATACTAAGGTCATAAAACAAGAGATTGAAACAAGAAATTTGCTGAAAACTCAATCGAATCACAACCTATTTATGATGAATACATGAAGAACCTAGTTCTTGACATGCGTCTACTAAAACGTAAATTTCTCTCAATATACACAACGGAATTTGGGGCTTTTTATATCAAAAGAAAGCTAACTTAATGATGAATCCAACCATATACTATAATCCATATGTGGATCAAGTTATCTAATCCAAAAATAGCCCGAAAATCAAGCTTCTACTTGAAGAACATAATATACATCAAATTCTAGACATGCTCTTACTAAAAATCGAAATTCACGATGCATGCTTAATGGAATTTGGGGCTTTCTATCTTAAATGAAAGATAATAACATGCTTATTACTTCATGTAAGTTAATTAGAATTTGGTTGTTAGATCCTACCTCAAATCGGAGAGAGAAAACTCAAACCCTAGGATGAAGAACACTTGGACAGCACCTCACAAAAAGCTCGATTTCTTCACGGACACCTAATGAAAATTGGGGCTTTTGCCACCAATGGATAGAGCTCGATGAGAGGAACAATTTGCTATACTCATGATCAAGATTTGGTTGAGAATTCCTACCTCAATCGATGGATCAAAGAAGGATGAAGGGAAGCCAACGGCCTACTGACCCACCTCCACAAATCGAACTAGATCTCTCCAGATCCGAAATTTCAGCGAACCCCACAGCAGCCAAATGAAAGAAGACTCGTAGGGCTTCATTTTGATAGCTCATAGAGCTTCTGGAGCCTTCTGAATTGGGAGTATTCACTGCTGCAAGCTACGTGTTTAGAAACGGCGCCGAAATCCTTGACTTGACCAAACTATGTCGGCAGCACGTTTTGGGACTAAGTTTACCTCAAATTGATTGAGGGTAAATGTTCCTTTATGTAATACCTTTTATTTTCCTCTAGAATCACCCCATTTGGTTGAGAAACAAGCTCGAATTTGATGTTCAAAGTTTGGGTGAATAGTGAATACGAATTTGGGTTAGGTGGGTTGTAAGTCAGGCTTAATCCACTGATTAGGCCTAGATAATGATTTAATTAGGCTTACTCCAAGAAGACAAAAGTGTTAGTCGAAGCATCTATTATTTAATTACTATTTTTATGAATTTTTATATGGTAGATAAAATTCTACTTCTACTATTCCGTAATTAATTAAATATTAAGTTCGGAAGACTTAGTTTGCTAATTCAGCTTAATAAACGATTTTATTAGGCTTAATTGTAGAAGACAAAGTTGATAAACAAAATTAATTCTACAAGATGTGATTTTTAGGGATTTTTAGAAAATAGTAGAAAAATGACTTATTCTATTAATTAATTAATTAATCTAATTAATTTGGATAATTCTTATTAATTCGAATAACTTCAAATAAATTCCAAATAATTACAAATAACTTTATAAATAAATTTCTAAAGAATTTGGGGTCTTACATCCTCCCCTACTTAAAGGAATTTGGTCCTCCAAATTCACTGCACTAAAACTGAGAGTAGAAAAAGATCGCTCACCTAGAATAGATCGGGATACCGCTTTCGCATAGTCTCTTCAGACTCCCATGTAGCTTCTTCGGTCCCACGCCGACTCCACTGAATCTTGACCATCGGTATCGAACGATTCCGGAGTTGCTGATGCTTCCGGTCCAGAATCTTGACAGGTCTTTCCTCATAGGTCAAATCTTCCTTCAGTTCAAAATCCACCGGCTGAATGATATGAGTGGAATCGTACACATATTTCCGTAACATAGACACATGGAAAACGTTGTGTACGCCAGACAATTGCGGTGGTAAAGCCAGTCTGTATGCCACCTCTCCCACTCTATCTAGAATCTCGAATGGACCAATGTACCTCGGACTCAGCTTGCCATGAATGCCAAATCTTCGGATCCCTCTCGTCGGAGAGACCTTTAAGAACACATGCTCGCCAACCTGAAATTCCAATGCCCTTCTCCTGTTGTCGGCATAACTCTTCTGTCTTGACTGAGCTACCTGTAACCGGTCTCGGATAACACGGATGTTCTGTGATGATTCCGAAACAAGATCTGGTCCAAGCCACTGTTTCACACCTACCTCGTCCCAACACAACGGGGAACGACAACTTCTACCATATAGTGCTTCAAAAGGAGCCATCTGAATACTAGACTGATAGCTGTTATTGTAGGCGAATTCAATTAATGCCAAATGCTCACTCCAATTACCACCGAAATCAATCATGCAAGCTAGCAGCATATCTTCCACTATCTGATTGGTTCTTTCAGTCTGTCCATCTGTCTGTGGATGAAAAGCAGTACTGAAATTCAGACGAGTACCCAAAGACTCTTGCAGTCCCTTCCAGAAATGTGAAGTAAATCTGGGGTCTCGATCAGATACTATATTCACTGGGATACCATGCAATCTCACCACTTCCTTTATATACAAAGCAGCCAATACATCAATCGTCCACTTGGACTTAATTGGTAAGAAATGAGCCGACTTTGTCAAACGATCAACAATCACCCATATCGCATCAAATCCACCACGAGTCCTAGGTAGACCCATAATGAAATCCATGCCAATACTTTCCCACTTCCATTGGGGTATGTCGAGTGGTTTCAATTTCCCTGCTGGTCTGAAATGTTCGGCCTTAACTTGCTGACATACCAAACATCTGCTCACAAAATCTGCAACTTCTCTTTTCATATTCGGCCACCAAAAGGACCTTTTCAAATCTCGGTACATCTTAGTGCCTCCAGGATGAATGGTATATCTGGATCTATGAGCTTCCTCAAAGATTTTGTTCTTTATTGTAGCCTCATCCGAAACACAAGTTCTGCCTTTAAATAATAATCTACCATCATCGGCCAACATGAAGTCAGGTCTACTACTCAAGCTTCCCTTGATCTCTACCAACTCGGGATCATTATCTTGCAAGGACTTGATCTGTATCAATAATTCAGGTTTAAGTTGAATCTGAGCAATCAAGATCCGATCATTGTCAATATTGAGATCCAGACTAGATAATTGTTCCAACAATCTCCATTCTTGTAACATGAGACTTGACAATCTAGCTACCGGCTTCCGGCTTAATGCATCTGCCACAACATTACCTTTGCCAGGATGATACTCAATCGAGAAGTCGAAGTCTTTCAAGTACTCCAACCATCTCCGCAGCCTCATGTTGAGTTCCTTCTGAGAAAATAAATACTTCAAACTCTTATGATCTGAAAACACTGTAAAGGTTTCTCCATATAAGTAATGCCTCCATATCTTCAAAGCAAACACGACTGCAGCAAGTTCCAAATCATGAACAGGATAATTATCTTCGTGCTTCCTCAACTGCCTAGAGGAATAGGCAATCACCTTCCCATGCTACATGAGTACACAGCCTAAGCCAATACCTGAAGCATCAGTATAAACAACAAATCCTCCTTCACCAGAAGGTAAAGCCAAAACAGGTGCAGTAGTCAAACACTCCTTCAGAGTCTGAAAGCTTCGCTGACAATCATCTGACCAATCAAACTTATTTTCCTTGCGGGTTAATCTTGTAAGAGGTACCGCAATCTTAGAGAAGTCTTGAATAAATCTTCGATAATAACCTGCCAGGCCTAGAAAACTTCTAACTTCTGTCACACTGGTAGGCTGTTCCCAATTCTTCACTGCCTCAACCTTCGAAGGATCAACAGAAATACCGTTCTTCGTAATGATATGTCCTAGAAAGGACACCTCTTGCAGCCAGAACTCACACTTACTGAACTTAGCATATAGTTGATGATCTCTCAACAGTTGTAATGTCATTCTCAGATGCTCAGCATGCTCCTCCTCATTCTTAGAATAAATCAGGATGTCATCAATAAATACCACGACCCACTGATCAAGATAGGGCCGAAATGCATTGTTCATCAACTGCATGAAAGCTGCTGGAGCATTCGTTAGACCAAAAGGCATAACGACAAATTCAAAATGACCATACCTGCTGCGGAAAGCTGTTTTATAAATGTCCTCTTCCTTAATCCGCAATTGGTGATATCCAGATCGAAGATCGATCTTAGAGAAATATTGAGCTCCCGCTATCTGGTCAAATAACTCGTCAATCCTCGGCAAGGGATATTTGTTCTTGACAGTCTGCTGGTTTATTTTCCGATAATCAATGCACAACCTCATCGAACCATCTTTCTTCCTGACGAACAACACAGGGGCTCCCCACGGAGAAGTACTAGGACGAATAAAACCCTTCTCGAGTAATTCCATCAGTTGTTACTTCAGTTCCCTCAGTTCCGCAGGAGACATACGATAAGGAGCCTTAGAAATAGGAGCTGTGCCAGGAATAAGATCAATAGAAAAGATAACTTCCCGCTCAGGCGGAAGTCCTGGTAGTTCCTCTGGAAAGACATCAGGAAAATCTTGGACAACAGGAATGTCCTTGATCTTAATCTGCTGCTCAGGGGTTGCACAAATAAAGGCTAGAAATGCCTCACACCCATGCCTCAAAAGCTTATCAGCTCGAAGAGCCGAGATGAGCGGTACGGAGTTATGGTGCTTGACTCCCGTAAAAGATAAACCAGAATGTCCAGTAAAAGTCACTGAGCTAGAACTACAGTGAACATTGGCCTCATACTTGGCCAACCAATCTGCTCCTAGGATTACATCATAATCCTTCATATCCATGCAGACCAAATCTGCTGGAAAGTTCTGTTCACCAATCATAACCTTACTAGAAGGATAGAAATACTGGATTGTTGATCTAGTGCCAATAGGGGTTGAAATCTCTAACGGAGTATTCATCAAAACAGGTTCCACAGCTAATGACTTAGCAAATCTCTGTGAAATAAAAGAATGTGTTGCACCAGTATCAAAGAGAGCAAATGCGGGCTTATCGATTATAGTAAGAGTACCTTCGACGAGTCCGCCATCATCAGAAATCTCAGTTTCCTCTGCATGTAAAGCTTGAAGCTTGCCTTGTGGTTTCTTGAAGACTAGAGGTTTTGTCGATGTAGCTTGTTCCGATATGAGAGGACAATTGGGAATACGGTGCTCCTTGCTTCCACATCGCAAACAGGCGCCTAGCCTGCGCCAGCACTCCTCTATCTTGTGACCAGGACGATCACAATAGTTGCACATGCCCTTAAATGGAACAATAGGGCCAGGCTTCTTGTCTTCATGCCTCGGCATCTTGCCCTTCCACGATCCGGACCCGCTCCACGAACCAGGTCCACTAATAGGCCTCTTCTTGGTATACCCGGGTTTGACACTCCCGGAACCCGTAGGTAATTCTTTCTTGGTGCCTTTCCCACGGATTCTCTCCGTCATCTCAAGAGTATCCTCCAGAACTTGCGCTTTCCTTACCATCTCAGAATAAGTGGAAATCTCCATCGGTGCCAATTGGTTGATATAATGAAGCTTCAAACCATTGAGAAAGCGCTTCGCCTTCATCTTCTCGGTGGAAATGAGATGTGTAGCATATCGAGAAAGCCGTGCAAATTGAGCCTCATACTCTGCCACGGACAAACCTCGCTGTTTCAAGGCCGCGAACTCTGCCGCTTTCTTCTCTTGCACTCTATCAGAAAAATACTTGCTGTTGAAGAATTCTTCGAACTCTTCCCACATAACTTGCCGATCACCGAGAGTTGCCTTGATAGAATCCCACCAAGTACGTGCATCATGTTCCAATTGAAATGTGGACAAAAGGACACGCTCCTGGTTGGTGCATTGCATAACTTCAAAGATTCTCCCCATCTCATCTAGCCAGTGCTCGGCTTGATCAAGGTCAGTCGAACCAGCGAATCTAGGCGGGTTCATTCCGCGGAAGTTCCGGTATAGATCACCGGTGCCATGCGGTGCCGCTCCTGCCTGAGCTACTTGCTGAAGGGCTTGAGTAAGGCCTTGAACCGTACGCTGCAGGTTCCTCCATTCAGCACGATCAGCTGCCATCTACACGAGAAATAGGTTACTTAGGTTCAATAAGATAGATAAAGCACGATTAAGGAACGAACTTAACCCAAGTTCTACCCATTCTTACCAGGTCAGGTCCTAGACTTTTACAAGGTTAGGGATCTAATGCACCTAGACACGACCAAAAACTCGGTACCTGGCGGAGGTAATCGGTCCGAAGACCACTCGCGCAAGTGTGCGACCTTCCCGATAGGCGTAGCCTAACGTTCGGACAACACCTTTTGATATACCGATTATTGGGATGCAATGCAAGAAAACTTAAACTTAGGAAACCTAGGAATGAGAAACCTAGGGCTCTGATACCAACTAAACTGTCACGCCCCGAACAAGGCGGAAATATCGGGACGTACAGTTAGGGACACGCTGGCAAGAGAGGGAACTAAATCTAAAACAATACACAAGTGCTACAAGATGGAAATACTAAATGATCATTAACAAACCATAACTGATACAATAACCTGAAGTTCAACTTAATACAACTGGAATAATCAACCACTAAAACTCAATAACATGACTGAGACTAAAAGCTCTCCAAAACACAACTAAAGAAAGATAACACACTACTAACACACTAGAACTGATACACTCAAGACATCACTCCTGCCCTTCCCCATCGGTAAGCGCGTCACCTGAAAAGCCTGGAAAGGGGGGAAAACACAACTATGAGCTGACGCTCAGTAGGAAATAACAGACAGGTATAAGTGATTAACAGTTTAATTACATTTTAAAATGTCATGCTACAAATGATAAAAATAATAAAAAGATAACGGTGATATCACGAAACAGAATTCAAAGATCTTGAAAGGTCAAGAAATATAATGAATAGAATAGTAAGACAAGACTTTACTACAGGAGATAACGATAAAAAGTTGGCCATATCAAGACAATTCAAGTCATGTCAAGCACGTATGTAATTTCATTTCCACGTCCAAGTAATAAGCAAGTAAAGTAACCACAAGTAGAGTATAGAACAGTGAAGAGTGGAAAGTGAAAAGTAGTAGAAAGTAATGTAGAGAGTAGTGGAGAGAGTAGTGGACAGTCCTAGATTTAACACATGTCAAGTACTGGTGCCAAATGCCACACCTAGTCATTCACCTCCCCGGGGGTACACGTAGTGTTCGAGCGCTCTTCCCAGGACCAGACCGAGCCCTTAATTGTTTGCCAGGCATTGATTTCTTTGGATCAAAGATCCCACGAATCTAGACTTCCACAGTTTATGGCCAGAATTCCAAGGTTTAAACTAAGTAGCAATAACAACTTCAAGTAGGAAAGAGATTCATTTCTAGAATTTCAAGGTAAGTATAATCATCAAGGAGATCGAAACCAAGTCACAACAAGAGTTAATCGTGCTGCGCTACTGTAAAACAGCAGCAATCAAACAAGCTAATCAACATATTAATCCTAATCACCAAGTTAAGATATCATGATTAACCATTATCATTTGCATTAAGACAATTGCCAAGAAGCTGATTCAAGATGATAAGGCAAAGAACAACTCCCACAGGAGTGAAATAGAATGCATTAACAGAGATTTAGTTACACCATTAACCACTAATTATGTGGGTTTCTATTTAATCTTGTATGCATTGAAATGAAGATGATAAACGGTGTGTTTTTATACTAAGTTTGCATGTATGGACCAATGTTAATTGAAACTAAAAAGGGTACATGAATAGGTCATTAGTTCCTAAAAAATGTAGTTTTCAATGTGATTAGATTGAATGGATTGATTCCCCAATGATCCGGATTGATCCCCGGGTCAAAAACATCATTAATGGGGTCATACAGGGCATGGGTCGACCCATTGGGTCGACCCCTGGCATTCCAGGAGCCTTCCTGGGTGTGGGTCGACCCATTGGGTCGACCCCTCAAAAAAAAAGCTTCATGGGTCGACCCATTGGGTCGACCCCCTTCACTGGGTGCATGGGTCGACCCCATGGGTCGACCCCTGCACTTCCAGAAGCGACGGTTGATTCCGTAAACCATGAAAACTCAATGATTTGGGGTCTAAATGAGTTGGGATTTTAACCAAATGCTCTAGGGTTCTTAATATACATACTAAGGTCATAAAACAAGAGATTGAAATAAGAAATTTGCTGAAAACTCAATCGAATCACAACCTATTTATGATGAATACATGAAGAACCTAGTTCTTGACATGCGTCTACTAAAACGTAAATTTCTCTCAATATACATAACGGAATTTGGGGCTTTTTATATCAAAAGAAAGCTAACTTAATGATGAATCCAACCATATACTATAAGCCATATGTGGATCAAGTTATCTAATCCAAAAATAGCCCGAAAATCAAGCTTCTACTTGAAGAACATAATATACATCAAATTCTAGACATGCTCTTACTAAAAATCGAAATTCACGATGCATGCTTAATGGAATTTGGGGCTTTCTACGTTAAATGAAAGATAATAACATGCTTATTACTTCATGTAAGTTAATTAGAGTTTGGTTGTTAGATCCTACCTCAAATCGGAGAGAGAAAACTCAAACCCTAGGATGAAGAACACTTGGACAGCACCTCACAAAAAGCTCGATTTCTCCACGGACACCTAATAAAAATTGGGGCTTTTACCACCAATGGATAGAGCTCGATGAGAGGAACAATTTGCTATACTCATGATCAAGATTTGGTTGAGAATTCCTACCTCAATCGATGGATCAAAGAAGGATGAAGGGAAGCCAACGGCCTACTGACCCACCTCCACAAATCGAACTAGATCTCTCCAGATCCGAAATTTCAGCGAACCCCACAGCAGCCAAATGAAAGAAGACTCGTAGGGCTTCATTTTGATAGCTCATAGAGCTTCTGGAGCATTCTGAATTGGGAGTATTCGCTGCTGCAAGCTACGTGTTTAGAAACGGCGCCGAAATCCTTGACTTGACCAAACTATGTTGGCAGCACGTTTTGGGACTAAGTTTACCTCAAATTGATTGAGGGTAAATGTTCCTTTATGTAATACCTTTTATTTGCCTCTGGAATCATCCCATTTGGTTGAGAAACAAGCTCGAATTTGATGTTCAAAGTTTGGGTGAATAGTGAATACGAATTTGGGTTAGGTGGGTTGTAAGTCAGGCTTAATCCACTGATTAGGCCTAGATAATGATTTAATTAGGCTTACTCCAAGAAGACAAAAGTGTTAGTCGAAGCATCTATTATTGAATTACTATTTTTATGAATTTTTATATGGTAGATAAAATTCCACTTCTACTATTCCGTAATTAATTAAATATTAAGTTCGGAAGACTTAGTTTGTTAATTCGGCTTAATAAACGATTTTATTAGGCTTAATTGTAGAAGACAAAGTTGATAAACAAAATTAATTCTACAAGATGTGATTTTTGGGGATTTTTAGAAAATAGTAGAAAAATGACTTATTCTATTAATTAATTAATTAATCTAATTAATTTGGATAATTCTCATTAATTCGAATAACTTCAAATAAATTCCAAATAATTACAAATAACTTTCTAAATAAATTTATAAAGAATTTGGGGTCTTACATGTCGGCTAGGAGCCAATGATTATATAGCTGTCGACCCGAAGGCCGATGATGAGATAGCTGTCGACCCGAAGGTCGATGAAGGGGTAGTTGTCGGGTTGAATCCCCGATGGCTGAAAGTTGGTCGGTTTAGCGCCCCGTCGGTGGAAGGTTTAGTCAGTTTCTATTTATTGGGTGGCTGAAGGTCGGAGGTAAAAGTTCATCTTGTGATTCTTCTTTCTCTTCTTTTCTTCCTCTTTTGTGAGGAGAGGTGGGTGCAAAGACCATGTTTGCCTCGTGATCATTTCTTTCTTTTCTTCTCTTCTTCTTTTGTGTGAAGAGGCGGGTTCAAGGACCGTGTTCGCCTCATGACTGTTCTTTCTCTTCTTCTCTTCTTCTTTTATGGAGAGGCAGGTGCAAGGACCATGTTCACCTCGTGACTGTTCTCTTTTTTCTTCTTCTTCTCTTCCTCTTTTATGGAGAGGCAGGTGCAAAGACCGTGTTCGCCTCCTGACTGCCCTTTCTCTTTTTCTCTTCTTCTTTTATATGGAGAGACAGGTGCAAAGACCATGTTCGCCTCCTGACTGCCCTTTCTCTTCTTCTCTTCTTCTTTTATATGGAGAGGCGGGTGCAAAGACCGCGTCTGCCTCGTGACTCTTCTTTCTCTTCTTCTCTTCTTCTTTTATGGAGAGGCGGGTGCAAAGACCTCGTCTGCCTCGTGACTCTTCTTTCTCTTCTTCTCTTCTTCTTTTATGGAGAGGCAGGTGCAGGGACCATGTTCGCCCCATGTCTCTTTTTTTTTCTTCTATTCTTCTTTTGTAGAGAGACAAGTGCAAGGACCATGTTCGCCTCATGTGCATTCTTTCTTTCCTTCTCTTCTTTTGTGTGATGAGGCGGGCTCGAAGACCACGTCTGCCTCATGTGTCTTCTTTTGGTTCTGCTCTTCTTCTTTTATGTGAAGAGGCGGGTCCAAGGACCACGGCTGCCTCATGTGTCTTTTCTTCCTCTTCTTCTCTTCTTTTGTGTGATGAGGCGGGCTCGAAGATCACGTCTGCCTCATGTGTCTATTCCTTCTCTTCTTCTCTTCTTTTGTGTGATGAGACGGGCTCGAAGACCACGTCTGCCTCGTGACTCTTTTTTTCTTTTCTTCTCTTCTTTTATGGGATGAGGCGGGCTCGAAGACCACGTCAGCCTCGTGTGCCCCTTTTTTCTTTCTTTTCTGCTCTTCTTTTCTCATTAACGCTTCCGTGCTGGAGTGTATTTCTCTTAATGTGCCCCCAGGTTGGGGTGTAGCTTCATTTGATGTGCATCCCCCCTGAGGGGTGTGTTTTGCCTCTTTGCTTCTGTGCCCCCAGGCGGGGTGCATTTTTTGGCTTCTATGTCCCCAGACCAGGGTGTGTTTTTTTTTAATGCCCCCGAGGCGGGGTGTAGCTCTCTTCAAATGCCCCCATGGTGGGGTATACTCTTCACGGCTTCTATGCCCCCAGGTGGGGTATGTTTCTTCTTCATATGCCCCTAAGCCAGGGTGGACTTCTCTTCATATGCCCCTGAGCCGGGGCGTGTTCTTTATAGCTTCTAGGCCCTCGAGGCGAGGTATGCTTCTTCTTCATATGCCCCTGTTACGGGGTGTAGCTCTCTTCAAATGCCCCCTTAAGCAGGGGTATACTCTTCACGGCTTCTATGCCCCCAGGTGGGGTATGTTTCTTCTTCATATGCCCCTAATCCGGGGTGTATCTTTTGCTTCTTACGCCCCCCTGAGGCGGGGGTGTGTTTCTTTATGGCTTCTGTGCCCCCAAAGCAGGGTATGTTGTTTCTTCAAATGCCACTTGGGCGGAGTATATCTTTCTTCTTATGCTCCCAGATCGGGATGTATGTCCCTTCGCTTCTGTGCCCCGGGTCGGGGTAGATGCTTCTGCTTCTTATGCGCCAAGGGTGGAGTGTATTTTTTTGTGCCCCCAGGCTGGGGTAGGTGCTTCTGCTTCTTATGCGCGAAGGGCGCAGTGTACTTTTTGTGCCCCCGGGCCGGGGTACATTCTACATGTTTCTTATACCCTTTTCGCAGGGCGTATTCTCTTGCTTCTTATGTCCCTGGATCGGGGTGTATGTTTCTTCTTCTAATGCCCCTAAGTCGGGGTATATTCTTTCTTCATGTGCTCCCAGGTCGGGATGTATGTCTCTTTGCTTCGGTGCCCCCGGGTGGAGGTGTACTCTGTCTCTTTGCTTCTACGTCCCCAGGCGAGGTATGTTTCTTCTTTAAATGCCCCCAAGCCTGGGTATACTCTTTGCTCTTTATACCCCAGATCGGGGGGGGGGATTCTTCGTCAAATGCCCCGGAGCCGGGGTGTATTCTCTTCATGCGCCCCCAGGCGGGGTGTGTCTTTCACGGCTTCTATGCCCCCAGACGGGGTGTGGCTTCTGCTTCTTATGCTCCCCGGGGCAGGGTACATTCCTTGCTTCTCATACCCCCATGGCGGGGTGTGGTTTCTCTCTTTGTGTGCCCCCATGGTGGGGGTGAATTCTTTTCTTCTTATGCCCCCATGGCGGAGTATGTCTTTGGATTCATGTGCCCCCAAGCTGGGATGTATTCTGTTTCTAGTTCCCCCGGAGTGGAGTGTATTGCTACTTCCGATGCCCCCAAGACGGGGTGTAATTCTTGCTTCTTATGCCCCCGAGGCGGGGTGAACTCTTCTTCTTTGCTTATGTGCTCTCGTATCGGGGTGTGTTCCTTTCTTCATATGCTCCCCTAAGCTGGGGAATGTTGTTTTTTCTGCTTCAGATGCCCCCCCGGGGGGGGGGGGGGGGGGGGGGGGGGTATACATTGTTTCACGGACCCCGGGGCCGGGATGTATTCCTTCTTCAAATGCCCCTAAGTCGGGGTGTATTCTTCTCTCCTTACGCTCCCAATACGGGATGTAGCTTCTTCAAATGCCCCTAAGTCGGGGCGTATTCTTTATGGCTTTTATGCCCCCAGGCGGGGTATGTTTCTTTTTCAATTGTCCCTAGGACAGGGTGTACTCTTCTCTTTCTTATGCTCCCGAAGCGGGATGTAGCTTCTTCAAATGGCCCTAAGCCGGGGCATGTTCTTTATAGCTTCTAGGCCCTCGAGACGAGGTATACTTCTTCTTCAAATACCCCCAAGACGGGGGTGTGATTCTCCCTCTTCCTCTGCCCCAGAGTGGGGTATACTTCTCTTTGTATTCCCCTAAGCCAGGGTGTATTCTTTTCGCTTCATATGCCCCCAGGGTGGGATGCGCCTTCTGCTTCTCATGACCCCGGGATGGAGTGTATTATCTTCATGTGCCCCCGGCACGAGAGTGTATCTTTGCTTTTTATGCCCCCGAGGGGGATTCTTCTTCTTTTGCCCCGACACGCTAGGGAATGTTTGCTTCTTGTGCCCCGAAAGTAGGGTGTGGTTTGCTTCCTGTGCGCCCTAGTAGGGTGTATCGCTGCTTGCAATGTCCCCTGAGGCGGGGTATCCTTCTTCTTCAAATACCCCTAAGCCGGGGCGTATTCTTTATGGCTTCTATGCCCTCATAGCGGGGTGTGTTTCTTCTTCAAATACCCCTAAGATGGGGTGGACTCTTTTCTTCTTATACTCCCAAGGCAGGATGTAGCTTCTTCAAAAGCCCCTGAGCCGAGGCGTGTTCTTTTACGGCTTCTATACCCCCAGGCGGGGTATATTTCTTCTTCAAATACCCCTAAGCTGGGGTGTATTCTTGCTGCTTCTTATGCTCCCGAGATGGGATGTGACTTCTTCAAATACTCTTAAGCTGGGGCGTATTCTTCATGACTTATGTGTCCCGACTGGCGGGGTTTGTTTCTTCTTCCAATGCCCCTAAGCCGGGGTGGGCTTCTCTTTCTATGCCCCTGAGCCGGGACGTGGCTGTTGCCTCTAGGCCCTCGAGGTGAGGTGGGCTTCTCCTTCAAATACCTCCAAGACGGGGGTGTGATTCTTGGCTTCATATGCCCCCAAGACGGGGGGTATTTTGCTTCTTGTGCCCCCCCAAGGATGGAGTGGAATTCTTTTCAGTTATCCCTGAGTCGGGGTTGATTCTTCTGCCTCTTATGCCCCAAGGTGGGGTACACTTCTCTTCATATGCCCCCCTGAGCCGGGGTGCAACTCTGCTTCTTCTCATGACCCCTGGCTGGGACAGTCTCTTCTTCTTATGCTTATGTGCTCCCGCATCGGGGTGTATTCCTTTCTTCACGTGCTCCCCTAAGCCGGGGAATATTGTGTGTTCTGCTTCAGATGCCCCCCCCCGGGGGGGGGAATATATGTTACTTCATGGACCCCGAGGCCGGGATGTATTCCTTCTTTGAATGCCCCTAGGTCGGGGCGTATTCTTCTCTTCTTATGCCCGCAAGGCGGGACGTAGCTTCTTCAAATGCCCCTGAGCCGGGGCGTATTCTTTATGGCTTCTATGCGCCCCCCAGGCGGGGTATGTTTCTTCTTCAATTGTCCCTAGGACAGGGTGTATTCTTCTCTTTCTTATGCTCCCGAAGCGGGATGTAACTTCTTCAAAGGCCCCTAAGTCGGGGCCTGTGCTTCATGGCTTCTATGCCCCCACTGGCGGGGTGTGTTCCTTCTTCGAATGCCCCCAAGACGGGGGTGGATTCTTCTTCAAATGCCCCGAAGCCAGGGTATAGCTTTGTTTTATGTTGTGCCCCCAAGCCTGGGCGGATTCTCTTCATATGCCCCTAGATCAGGGTGTATATTTTTTTGCCTCTTATGCCCCTATGGCGGGGTATATCTCCTCTTCTTATCCCCCATGGCGGGGTATGTGCATGCTCTCTTCGAGAGTGGCGGCCGTGCTTGGCCCCATTGCTATAAAGCATTCCCTACAGCGGGCAGAAATTCATCAAGCTACAATTGCGGCTTGTTGGATCTTTGAACAGTCACTCGAGGGACCATCTTGTGCCGAATAGGGGCAGAAGGGAGGTGGAACGGACCGAGGCATTGCACCGCGGACTTGGACCCTCCTAGAGTCGGGCGGGATGTTGGCCTCCTTCTTGTTCTCTTCGTCGGCGATGCTTGCCAACTCTTCTCCCTCCTTTTTTGTCCTTTCTTTTCTTCTCTTCTCTCTTTTCTCTTCTTGTGCGTAATAGACCAAGGTGGGTACGCAAGAGAGCGCTCACCCCCTCAGGGAGGGGATGAGTGGTTTGCTCCACCGCATAAACCCCACAATGGTAATCTTTGTTCAGCACGGGTCTCGACGGATGTAGCCGCACAACCCTCTCTCGCCAATTCTTTCTCTTCTCTTTTTTTGTTTCTTTCTTTTCTTCTTTTCTTCTCTTCTTCTTTTCTTCTTTTCTTCTCTTCTCCTCTTCTTCTTTTCTTCTTTTCTTCTTTTCTTCTCTTTCTTCTTGAAGAAAAAAGGGGGGGCTTGATTTGCCCTCCCTTCTCTTCTCTTTCTCTTCTCCCCTTTTTTTTAATAACAGCCCCCATGATTCCTGTAAGTTGCATATGCTTCGAAGCAGCGTCCACGAGGCCGCGAAGGCAGCTGCATCGAGTCTGGATTTTCTCCCCATAGGGTTGGCGAAGACAGCACCTGCAATTCATCAAAGCAGGCAAACATCGTTTATTAGGGGGCCATGAGGCCCTAAATCCCGGCGAAGAGATGAAGGGTGGTTTAGGTCCAACCGGGCGTGCCAGACTTATGGACGCACTAAAATTCGCTTATTCAGGTAGTTCGTCTATTGAGTGCACGGGCGTGCCAGTCACAAAGTGACAATTTGTTCAGGCTCCGAAGAGCCCATGGTGCGCTCGATCTAACTTCGTCAGACGATTGTGTGGTTCGTGTCGGGACAAAAACCCACCGCGCCATAAAGGTCACGACGTCGTTTACATCCCCCATACGATGGAACACCCTTGATTAATCGCCGAGATTCAGGGCCTCATGGCCAAGAAATTAATTGCACGAAAGGTCTATTAGGAAGCATCGAAACCCCCGTATGAGGGTAAGAAGAAAACATTCATCATCATGTCGGCCGTGTACTGACCATTTAATGTTCGGACGAATGTCCGACTCGAGAAAATTGCGGTTGTCGCGGGAAAACTGGAACGCATGTATGCCGAGGTACGGCAAATTTATTGTTCGGAAGAGCGGAAAACGTTCGGCTGAGCCTCGTTTGGAGCGGTCAAAAACCAGTAAATCTATTGGCCCGGTGCAAAAGCAAGCTGCGACCATACTGCGGTGGGCCCCCCGCGGTCGAAATAAGACTTGCATGAGCGTCATTAATATTTTCGGTGCCAAGGGGCAACGAGGGAATATCCCTTGAATCGGCTGAAAAGCCCTGTGTCTAGGGAAGCAGACGTTCGAAACGTGTCGGTCATTCGGGAGACCGTTTAATATTCGGACAGGTGTCCGACTTGAGAGTATCATAATCGTCGCAGGATGACCCAGAACATATGTATGCTGTGATACGGTAAATACATTATTCTGAGACACTAAAAATATTCGGTTAAATCTCGATTAGTGTAGCACGAAACTAGTGAATTTATTGGCCCGGTGCGAGATTGAGTCGGGAGCATACCGGGGGCGCCTCCCACGGTCCAAACGGGGCTTGCGTGGGCATCATTAATGTTCCTGGTGCTGGAGGGCAACGGGGAAGAGTCCCGGGACTAGATTCCAAAACCAAAACATGTTCGAAGGAAGCGAGCTATAGGCCGAGGGTGTGGGTCAGACAATGACCATAATCGGGACGGACCCGAGGTCCAAGCACAGCCCACAAAGGCCTTATTGATATTCCCGTATATAGGGTCCAGGGATGACAGGAGCCATCTCGTTCTATTCAGATTTCTATCGGTCACTTGCGGACCACTTGATATTCGGACAAGGGTCCATATTGAAGGTGCGACGTGGATAGGAACAACCCCGTACAAATGTATGCCGAGTTTACGGCAATTTCAATGAAAGGGCGGGAACGAATCCCGATAGAGTGAATCCGATTTGACGAGCTATCGGCCGGGAGTAATACTGGGTCACGACCACGTCGGAGTAGGAGCCGTCGGCCATGTTGGTTGCTCACGGGTCTTTTCATATTCAGACACATGTCCATAATAGAAACACGGCGAAAACCGAGGTGAACCCATTCAAATGTTTGCCGAACGTGCGGCAATTTTAGTAGTGGCTCGGAAGGGATCCGGCCTGAGGAACGAGTCCGGTTTAATCGGAATGTCAGCCCGAGGCGAGGTCAGGCGATGGCCATTTCGGGATAATTCCCAAGACTCGGGCCTAACCTGGAAGGGCGACATTGTTGTTCCTTCAGCATCGGGTCACGGGGGAGACGGGGCTGCAACATAGATTTTACCATTTTCTTTATCTGGGCTTTAAATTATGTGCATATATATTTTATTGCTTGTTTCCCTTTTATGTATTAATTCTGGATGATTTCTTCATTTTGTTTATTATTATTACTATTATATCTTCCCTTTCCTTTTTTTACTATTATTATTATTATTTCACATTTTTTTGTTTATTTCTCATATATATATATTCAGGTTTATTTATTTATCATGATTTTTATTAATTTATTATCATTATTATCATTATCATTATCATGACATATTTATATATATTTATTTATATTTATTTTGGAAGGAAAAGTGGGCCGTTGGGGGCAAAAAGGGGTGTACCGGCGAAGGCAAGGAGAGCATGCCGGAGAGGGGCTGGGAGAGTGCGCCGGGTAGGTTAGAGGGTGCCGGAGAAGCACCAAGAGAGTGTGCCGAGGGGGAGTTGGCGGGCGCGCCGGGCTGACTCGAAGTCTGTACAACGTCTGCTAGGACACGCGCAGAGTCTGTACACTGTCCATTTGCCGCCACCCAAAGTCTATACATTGTCTATTCAACCAGCACACAAAGTCTATACATCCTTCAGCTCAGAGTCTGTACGTTGTTCATTGGCTGCAGCTCAAAGTCTATACATTGGCCAGCTCAAAGTCTGTACGTTGGCCAGCTCAAAGTCTGTACATTATTCATTGGCTATAGTTCAAAGTCTATACATTGTCCATTGGCTGCAGTTCAAAGTCTATACGTTGGCCATTGGCTGCAGCTCAAAGTCTATACATTGGCCAGCTCAAAGTCTATACATTGTTCATTGGCTGTAGTTCAAAGTCTATACATTGTCCATTGGCTGCAGTTCAAAGTCTATACGTTGGCCATTGGCTACAGTTCAAAGTCTATACGTTGGCCATTGGCTGCAGCTCAAAGTCTATACATTGGCCAGCTCAAAGTCTGTACGTTATTGTCACAAGCATATTAAGCCCATACATCCGTTCATGGCGTGTCTGAACATCCGTTTCCAAAGTGCATGCTTCACTGTCTGCATTTGTGCAATCCTTCACGCAAAGTCTATGCATTGCTTGTTGCTGTGTTCGTGCCTCAACCTGCCAAATCTGTACGTTGTGTTTCACTTCAGGGAGACGGTGGGGATGAGTGTGCCGGTGAGGAGCCGAGAAGGTGTGTCGTTGGAGGGCTGATAGGGTGTGCCGCTAGAGGGCTGATAGGGTGTACCGGCGAAGGCTGGAACAGACGTGCCGACGAAGGCCCACTCCTCTGTTACTTATTTTTTAAGGCTTTTCTTTTCTTCTTTTCTTTGATTTTTACGTAGTTTTATAAAAATCTTTTCTCCTTCTTCTTGCAATCTGTTGTTGCTCTATTTATTTGTTGCTTTTGTTATCTTTTGGTGTGTATTTATTATCCCCTTTATTTGTCGCATCCTTTATCTTTTCAATGTGTTATTATTTCTAACAAAAATTTGACAGTATCTCCCCTTGACCCGAGCGTAAGGGAGATAAAGGGAACGCGCCCACATAGAGTGGCGGAACCCGACAACTGGAGGTGGGCGCCCGAAGGCGGTAACACCTTTAATAAAACTTCGAGAAACCTGGAAGAAACGACGGATGGGGGACTCGTCTGGGACTGGCTGGGGGTGCACTAGGCAAGAGAAGAGGATTGGAGGGTGTGCCGGGCAGGGAACTAGAAGGGTGTGCCGTTGAAGGCCCGCTAGGGGCGTGCCGGCGAAGAGCGGCTAAAGGTGTGCCGCTGAGGGCCAAATGAAGTGTGCCGGCGAAGGGCTGCTGAAGGCGTGCCGCTGAGGGCCAAATGAAGCGTGCCGGCGAAGAGCTGCTGAAGGTGTGCCGCTGAGGGCTAATAGAAGCGTGCCGGCGAAGGCCGCTGAAGCTGTATCAGCGAGGGGCTTAGCCAGGCCGCACGGCTGGAAGCTAGGGAGGCTGGACGAAAGGATGAACACTGAGGGTTAGCCAGGTGGGCTGGGGATTGAAGAAAGGGGGAAGGCCAAGGAGGGCGTCAATGGCAGGATGTTCAAGGGAAGAAGAGGGAGGCCTCTCCCTCTAGGTAAACGGCTGAGGTTGGAAGCCAGGAAGGAGGGCATCAAGCTCACGAAGCCCCGAGAGAACAGAAGGATAAACCCCCTTGGGCCGAAGACTAAGCGTAAGGCCATGGATCGTGAGGGGGAACGATACCGACATGGAGACTCCAAGACATCGGAGAAGGAGAGAAAGTGAACAACATACCATGCACACTGGCACAAACCAACGGAAGCAACAAGAAACCCAAGAAGGGTGATTTTTATTCACGAAGAGGAACGACCACGGCCAGCCACATACATTGCAAAGCACATTCGTGCTGACACTACGGACAGGGGAGGGGAGGAGATCATGCAAATGAAAAAAAACAAGGAAACGGGGAGAGTGTTGGGGCCGAACAAGGGTGACTACTCCCTGCTCTTCCCCACTTCCCCGTTACATGAAGCCTCTCTCTCCCTCTCTCTCTTTTCTTTGCCTGGTGCTTGTCGGAAGACTCCACGCTGGAGCCCTCACCCTTCTCTTCTCTCTTCTCCTTCTTCTCGTAGGTGGCTTTTTCTGTTCGTCTCTTCTCCTCCTACCTCTTCTCCCCGTCTGTCTGTCTCTCTTCTCTTCGCCGGAATGGGAGTGGTTTTATACTCCCAGCAGCAGGAGCCCTCGAGCACGGCAGTCGGAGGTGGGAAGCGGCTAGTCATGATGGGGTTTGACTTCCCCGTCCTAGACGTCAGGGGAGTAGCCTACGTGGCCCAACCTCTGGTTGACACCTCGAACAGCTCACTGCGTGCCAAGGATACGTAGGGCATGGGCGTCACGTCGTTCAGGGATTGAAACACTTTCACGCTGTGCAGCTGGCGGGCTCAATAAGTGTGCCGCAGGAGGGCCAAAATGGCGTGCCGCTGAAGCCCCAAAGGGGCGTGCCGCTGAAGCCCCAAATGGGCATGCCGCTGAAGCCCCAAAGGGGCGTGCCACTGAAGCCCAAAATGGGCGTGCCGCTGGAGCCCCAAATGAGCGTGCCGCTGAAGGCCAGAAATAGTGTGCCGTTGAAGGCCTGAAATAGTGTGCCGTTGAAGGCTTGAAATAGTGTGCCGTTGAAGGCTTGCAGGGTGTGCCATTGAAAGGGCACAAGGGCATGCCGCTGAAGGCCCAGGGGTGTACCGCTGAAGGGCCAAAAGGCTGTGCCGCTGAAGGCCCAGGGGTGTACCGCTGGAGGGCCAAGGGCTGTGTCGCTGAAGGCCCAAGGGGTGTACCACTGAAGGGCCAAAAGGTTATGCCGTTGAAGGGCTAAAATAGGCAGTTCTGAGCCCGTTGTGAGCACGAGTTGTGGCCCATTTAATTTTCTTCGAGGCCCATGGATTGTGGGGGCTCTTGGTGGTTGATTTCTCTTCACTGTCGTGACTCCGGAGACGGGTTCACGGTAGTGTGCATATTTGGGGAGTCCATATGACCAGTCCCTCCGGGACTTCTTCACTCGGTGCCGTTGTTAATGCTGGGCTGAGCTGGATATCTGTGCGTGCAATTTTTGGTGTCCACAACCAGGCTGGCCCAAAGATGAAAATTGAGATAAATAAATTGGGTTACTATTGGCCCACTATGTTTGATGATTACTGCAAGTTCGCCAAGGCTTGTCAGAAATGTCAAGAACACGCTAATGTGGCAAGGAGACCTCTAGTGCCATTACATCCGACCCTACCAAGTTGGCCGTTTGCTCAGTGGGGCACGGACGTGGTAGGTCTGCTACCAGCATCTTCATCAGGGTGCAGATATATCTTAGCAGCTACAGACTACTTCTCCAGATGGGCAGAGGTAGTCGCATTGAGAGATGTAATGGGGGAACTGGTCGCAAGATTCTTCCAACAGAATATAATATTCCGGTTCGGGATCCCTAGCCGAATCATCTCTGATAATGGCAGCCATTTTAGAAACCAGAAGGTTTATCGAATGGCTGACAAATACAAGATTGACTGGAGGACATCGTCTCCCTACAACCCTCAAGCCAATGGGCTCGCAGAAGCCTTCAATAAGACACTATGCACGTTGCTGGCAAAGACTGTCAAGTCTAATAAAATGATTGGGAAGAAAGGATGTACGAAGCGCTCTGGGCCTATCATACTGTTTACAAAACCCCAACCGGCTGTTCACCTTTCTCCCTCGTCTATGGTTCAGAGGCTGTGGTGCCGATCGAATTGGAAGTTCCTTCGCTACGAGTCACCATCCAGCATGGACTAGCGAGCGGTGAACAAACCAATGCATAAAGAAGATTGGAAGAGCTTGCCGAGCTCGAAGGAAAACGCCTCCGGGCACAACAAAACATCCAACTCTACCAAGCTCGCATGGCCCGTGCTTTTGACAAGCTAGTCAAAGGTCGAGAATTCAAGAAAGGAGACATGGTGATGGTCAAAAGAAGAGAAGTGATGGCCTCCAACCCCAAAGGGAAGTTGGTCAAAAACTGGATCGGACCATATATCGTCCGCCGAGTATATGAAGGGGGCGCCTACGTCCTGGTAGACCACAAAGGAGTCATCCAGTTCTTTCCCCTCAACGGAAAGCATATAAAGTTGTATCATACAGCGCAACCAACATTCCCCGAGTGATCGGTCGGAATACCCTTATCTTGGTCTAGTGGCATTCCGCCCTAGCCAAGCTACCCTTATCTTGGTCTAGTGGCACTTCGTCCTAACCGATCTACCCTTATCTTGGTCTAGTGGCACTCCGCCCTAATCGAGCTATCCTTCCTTGGTCTAGTGGCACTCCGCCCTGATCGAGCTATCCTTATCTTGGTCTAGTGGCACTCCGTCCAAGCCGAGCTACCCTTATCTTGGTCTAGTGGCACTCCGCCCTGATCGAGCTACCCTTATCTTGGTCTAGTGGCATTCCGCCCTAGCCGAGCTGCCCTTATCTTGGTTTAGTGGCACTCCGTCCTAGCCGAGCTACCCTTATCTTGGTCTAGTGGCACTCTGCCCTGATCGAGCTACCCTTATCTTGGTCTAGTGGCATTCCGCCCTAGCCAAGCTACCCTTATCTTGGTCTAGTGGCATTCCGCCCTAGCCGAGCTACCCTTATCTTAGTCTAGTGGCATTTCGTCCTAGCCGAGCTACCCTTATCTTGGTCTAGTGGCACTCCGCCCTGATCGAGCTACCCTTATCTTGGTCTAGTGGCATTTCGCCCTAGCCGAGATACCCTTATCTTGGTCTAGTGGCACTCCGCCCTGATCGAGCTACCCTTATCTTGGTCTAGTGGCACTCTGCCCTAGTCAAGCTACCCTTATCTTGGTCTAGTGGCACTCCGCCCTAATCGAGCTACCTTTCCTTAGTCTAGTGGCACTCCGCCCTGGCAGAGCTCTCAAAAGAATACACCATATTGCCATTACGGGCCTTATGTCCGAATCGGCGAAAGATCATTCCTTTGCATTAGCATTCAGCCCTTGCTAACGAATGAATCGCTCTGCTCGACACGAGGCCCGGTGCTCCGGCCAACGGCCGTCTACTATCAACCAAGGGTCAGACATCACACTTCAACCCACCACCCTTTATATCCCAAAAAAAAGAGAAAAGAAAAGAAAAAATGGGGTTAAAAATAGAGATACCCCGTCAGACTTGCTCCTATATTAGGACAAGTGCAAAAACGGCTATAACCCAGCTGTGGCGAAAACCCGAAAGGGCGCTACAGGCAAAATCGGGTACCCCGCCACGCGAAAACCCGAGAGGGCACGTGGGCAAAAGCAAGAGGGGGCTGGCTTCAGTGAAAACCCGAAAGGGCGCTTAAGTCAGTAAAGTGGTAAGTTAAAATTTTCTCTTTTGTTCTTCCCCCGACGAAACTCCGAAAGGGGCAGTCATCAAAAATCCCACCAGAGATCCTCTAACAAACCCATGTCCGACCCTCGTCATCATCGGCAAGATCGATCGATCTCTACCCCTAACTTGGACCTTCCATCCTTGGTAATAATCCTACCTTCGCTTCGGCATGTGACCAGTGCTGATGAATAAACCTGTGTTCGACCCTCGTCATCAACGGCGAGATCGGTCGACCTCTACCCTTAACTCGGATCTTACGTCCTTGTTAATGAATCATGTCCTTTGCTTTGGCATTTAACCTGTGTCGACGAACTAAACCAGGGACCAATCCTTGTCATCATCGGCAAGGCCAGTCAGCGTTCTACCAGTTAAGTTCTTCTGTACTCTAAATCCAAAAAAAAGAAAGAAAAAAATGGGGTTAAAAATAAAGATACCCCGCCAGACTTGCTCCTGTATTAGGACAAGTGCAAAAATGGCTATAACCCAGCTATGGCAAAAACCCGAAAGGGCGTCGCAGGCAAAATCAGGTATCCCGTCACGTGAAAACCCGAGAGGGCGCGTGGGCAAAAGTAAGAGGGGGCTGACTTCGGCGAAAACCCAAAAGGGCGCTTAAGTCAGTAATGTGAATAAAAAAAAAGAGAGAGAAATTGTAAATCAATGATGAATAGTGATGATCCATCCTCCGCCCTGAAGACCCTTTACAGGGTCGAAGCTGAGTCTTCATCCAATGTCCCACCTATATATATATATATATATATATATATATTTCCTACTCCTCTCGACCCTTGTCATCATCGGCAAGATCGGTCGCTACCCTTTTCGGTTCTTGTCATCATCGACAAGACCGTCTACCCTTTTCGACCCTTGTCACCATCGGCAAGATCGGTCGCTACCCTTTCCGGTTCTTGTCATCATCGGCAAGACCGTCTACCCTTTTCGACCCTTGTCAACATCGGCAAGATCGGTCGCTGCCCTTTCCGGTTCTTGTCACCATCGGTAAGACCGTCTACCCTTTTCGACCCTTGTCATCATCGGCAAGATCGGTCGCTGCCCTTTCCGATTCTTGTCATCATCGGCAAGATCGTCTACCCTTTTCGACCCTTGTCACCATCGGCAAGATCGGTCGCTACCCTTTCCGGTTCTTGTCATCATCGGCAAGACTGTCTACCCTTTTCGACCCTTGTCACCATCGGCAAGATCTGTCGCTGCCCTTTCCGGTTCTTGTCATCATCGGCAAGACCGTCTACCCTTTTCGACCCTTGTCACCATCGGCAAGATCGGTCGCTACCCTTTCCGGTTCTTGTCATCATCGGCAAGATCGTCTACCCTTTTCGACCCTTGTCACCATCGGCAAGGTCGATCGCTACCCTTTCCGATTCTTGTCATCATCGACAAGACCGTCTACCCTTTTCGACCCTTGTCACCATCGGCAAGATCGGTCGCTACCCTTTCCGGTTCTTGTCATCATCGGCAAGATCGTCTACCCTTTTCGACCCTTGTCACCATCGGTAAGGTCGCTCGCTATCTGTTTCAGTTTTCGTCTCCCATATACCCTTGTGGGTCCTCCGGACTCTCGGCTTGCACTGGCCGTTGTTTAGTCTTGAGAACAGCCACGGCGCGGTGGAGCGAACACCTCACCCCTTTGCTGAAGGCATGAGCGCTCTCCTGCCCCCGTGACCCACACTCTCAGACTAGAATCAACTAGCGAATGGAAAGAAAAAAGAAGAATAATGAAAGAATGGAGTCGTCATTTAACAGCAAAATGAAGATTTTCATTCCTATAGAATAAAGGGTACATGTTACGCGAGGCATTCCCCGAAATACATGAAGTCCATCAAAAAGAGGCAAATGGAAAAGGACTATGGCAGAGGGCGTCGGAAGATGTCCTCCAGCGTCGGAATGCCCAGGGAAGGATGGCGGGCCAACTCCTGCAGTCTGAACTCAGTGGCCTCCAGCTGAGATAGTCTCTCCCTGAGGGAAGCAACTTGCCCCTCGGCCATTTCTGCCTCCTCCACTCTCTGGGCTTCCAGGCGTTCTACCTCTTGAAGCTCAGCCTCTGCCCTTGAGAGTTCGGCGTGTAGTTCCGCTATGCGGGCCGTGAGAAAGCTTCGACGCTGCAAAGAGGCATTGGCGTCATCCCTCATCCTCGCCGCAGTCCCTTTCAGAGAGATGAGAGTTGTTCGGCATTTGGCCCGCTCCAGTGTTACGGCCGCCAGCTGGTCAGCTGTCTCCCGGCCTAAGAATTCCCTCCTATTTACATATTTCAGAAGCAGGATCACCAGTGGAGTCCAGTCGTCCATGGGGCAACCAAAGGCCAACAGCGAGCGGGATAAGTGCTCTATCAAGCCCCTTAGCTGAACATAAGTCAAATCTCTGCTGGCCGTTACGGTCTGCTGAAGAGTCCCTAAGAACTGCCACACAAGGTCACTCAAAGACTGGAGACCAAGCGGCGACGTCTCAGGTAGTTCAAACTCCACTCTGCTGTCCACAGTGGCCCAGATATCGTCGCCCGTCCCAGAAGATGACGACGGCATGAGCTGCAGTGCACTGGTGTGGGGAACAACCGCGGTGGCCGATACGGTAATTGGAGCCTCAATGATGACAATTTCCCTGCCAGCCCCCTGGGATGAAGGTGCAACAGGAATATCAAGAACCGAGGACATCTGTTCTTCGACGATCTCTCCGGCTTATATTTCGGAGGGGCCATCCTTCTCCGAAGCCGACTGTTGTGCGACTTCTAATGACTGAGAGTCCTCGACTGCTACCAAACTATCAACCCTCACAAGTGCTCCGAGTCCAGCTGGAGCCACTGCCGCTGCATAGTCCTTGGGGTATCGCAGTGTGATAGGCCGCAAGACGGACGGGAGGGTTGCGTGGCCCGTGCCTAGAGCCGGGAGGGGTATCTGCACCGTCATGGTTGGCAGCACCACCTCAGTCTGCACAAGAAATATGTACATTAAAAAAAAAGAAGCTAAAAGGAAGAGAAAGGAAGGGCAGCAGGCGCCGACCACAGGTGGGTCCCTATCTTAGCCGGTACTAAGCTCAAATCTCTAAGGGCAACTTCTCCTGCGCCAGCCTCTCCGCTCACAAGCGAGCCTGACGGCCCAAGACCACTCCATGACAACCGGGGTGGGCTAAAAGTCAGATGATCGCTTTCATAGGCCGAAGATGCCCTGGCATCCTCAGTCTCTGTGTCAATAGGTGGGAACTCCTCATCACTGGAGCCGCCACCATAATCGACCTGCTCAGAGGAGGAAGATCCCTCTGCTCTTTCGGGACGCTCCACCATCGGGGCAGGAGCCTCGCGAGGAGAGCGTCACCCGCGGCAGGAGCTTCCCCCGTGCACTCCACATTAGGAGCAACAGTGGATGGGACCTCAAGGGCAAGTTCACCCTGCCCCTGGATAATCGCTTCTTCTACACTCTCTGAGCCCGGAAGTAATGACGGTTGTATATCAACTGAAATTTATGGCAATAAATGGTCAAGCCGGCTAAAGACATGAAGATTCGTGGTGGCGTCACAATTAAACTATAAATTACCTTCCATTTCCTGTCTGGGCGTTGGAGAAGGCAGATCTCTCTCTATGGGAGTAGCAGGGATTTCCTCTGCCCCTTCCCTAGTCGCGACATCTACCATCGCCTACAGCCCGATGACCACGGCAACTGTGTCGGCAACCGTCAGCATGAGCTAGCCAAGGCAGTCAAAGTGAGCTAATGAACTCTGAAGAAAAGAAGAGCCTACCTTTAGCTTCTGGCCTTTGTGTGCGAGAGGCCTCAAACTCTTCAAAGGATACAACCGGAGGAAGAACGGTTGCTGATTCCCTTTCTGCGGCCTTCTTTCGGTGCGCTCGTGTCACCCGGGTCACCGCCACTTTCGCCTTCCCGACGGCCTCTCTCAACTAGGATCGAGTCTGCTTTCTCGAATCGCCGGGAGGCAGTGGCGTTGTGGTCGGGGCCGGCTCGGGAGCCTCGAAATATGCTGGCTTCTAAGCCTTTATTATCAGCTCCCTAAAGTGCCGGGTCTCCTCCGAAGTTGGTCGGACTGCACATGCACACAGGTGAGAATAATGCACCATAATGAAGGAAGGAAGCTGGCCGAAGGGCCTGAATGAAGAAATGGAACATACTTGCTGGCCCCGTGTAGAAGGGGAAGAGAGGCCAATAATATAGCGAGGGCACTTTGTCTCTCGAAGCTGCCTCGCGAATAAGCCAGCATAAATCTCTGATCTTTTCACTCGGCTCGGCCAGCAGCGCCAGGTCCTCGTGACCCCGAGAAGACAGGAGATAATATAGGCTCAGGTGGTCCAGCCCCCATCTGTCAGCATATTTGAACGAGAGGTCAGTCCATGATGGCTTCGCTGGGACCACCCACTGAAAGGCCATGCGACCGAAGGAGCGTAAATAGCCAGGGGGTGTTTTCGTACAAGGCATCCCGTCTGTCTTCCTTGCGAATGAAGGTCCGATAGGGGTACAACCTATTCACCTCGAGACACCAGTCGGCCACAACTGAGATGGGCTCCTCCACCGGCAGAGGAAGTTGCTGAAGGACCACCCTCTCGCTGCTTACTCGGCATAAGCCCCGAAGTGTTTTCACATAGTCATCCTTGTTGATTGTGGGCAGCTTCGAGTCAACTTTCGTCCTGCGACTTTTTACGACCTTGCGGTCCTCCAGATAGGCCTTCACTTCCGTACGGGTCCAGGACTTCAACTTCTTCAAATAAGAAGGCTCAATATCAAAGACTGGCTCCGGTTGGGAGTCCAGAAACCTGTGCTCTGCCACGGCCCAGCACTCTCGTCGGGAGCTCCTGTAAAACTCCGTCTGTGCGTTCCACCACTTGATATACTCAAGCGTGACGTGGGGGAAACGGGCAGGGGTTGGCACCCTGAAAGAAACATCTTCCCGGCGATGGAAGAAGTCCCACCATATCCGAGCATCATCATTTGAAACTTGCCCGGCCCTGTGCCTGTTAAGCAGCGCAAACTGTGAAGAAGAATGTGGAATGTGCTGGTCATAGCCGAAGTTCCGACTGAAGCGGAACGGGTAGTACGGCTCCAACCACAAAATGCCGCTCTTGCGGAATACAAGGACACTCGGCCTGATAGCCAGCGCCCAGTCAACCAACTCTGGCTTAAGAATGGGTCTGGTACACTTGGCCTCGAAAATCGGATGGATATACTCCTCAGTCTCAAAAAGCTTGCACTCCCTCGTCCTGTCCACCAGCGGGCTAGAATGGGCAGCCAAGCTCCAAAAGTGAAGAACCCCGGGGGAATCTGTGGGAATACGGGCCAATTTGCCCCGAATGGCGTAGAGTTGCTCCGATAGTGAGGATGGCTCGGCACTCGCGAATTCTATCATCCGCGGAACAAGAGGAACAGACTGTAACGCCCGAGGAGCCGCCTCTGGGAATAGGGTACAGACCCAAGCATTGAAAAAGTGTAACGGACTGACCGTCCGAAGACTTCTGGGGAGACGCGTCTTGTGCAGGTCTCCCAACATCTTGTAAACAAGACACAGAGCCACCGGACAAAGAGATAGCTTGGTACCCCAAGCCATGATATAGGCTGGATAAATGGCTTCCACCCTAATTACACTCTCGTCACCTTGCGGAAGAGCGAAAGAACATATCCAGTAGACCAAGTACGCAGCACAGTGCGTGACTGCGTCGACACCAGTAGGGTTTGGGTCCTCCCGCTGCCCTCCTCTTAAAGATGATGATGATGCGGCCTAGCGTCGGACTCTCTTCTTCCGCTTCTGAGCCACTGGCGCTATCGGGGGAAAGTCTTCATACTTGTTCTTCCCATTGAAGAAATATTGAAGCCAGTTGCCCATCCGCACCCTCCGCTTCTCGCCCGGCTTCCGAGCTTCCCTACTGTCGTGTGACGAATGATAGAGGGTGCGGTACGCCTTCATCAGATAGTGATAAGCATAACCCGCCAGATATCGACCCTCACCGTCGGTCTGATCCTTCAGCCAGTCAGGCCAGCAGACCTCCTCATACGGTTCTCCATCAATGGGTAGGCCGCTAAGCTGTGAAAGGCTCCACATATCCAGAGAGGTATCTCCTTCCGAGGTATAGAAAGTGTTGTACTCGGGGCAAAACACCTCGATCATACCACAGCACAAACCCCAGGAAATGGGGTAGCGGTACCTTGAAGCATACACACTGTGGTATATGCCAGCCCTGGTCAGGATTGGAACATAATGTTGCAGCACGTAATCCGTGAACTCCACTGCTTCGGGCCTAAATGTGTGGGCGTCGGTAGCTCTCAACTCAGCGAACCACCCCACTAATATCTGGTGCTTGAAGCAAACCGCCAGGCAGTCCAGCAGAAATGATTCTTCTCTGTAATCCCATTTCAACGGGGCAAGAAACAAGCCAAAGATCGGCTTCTCCCGGTCCACCCTGCCTGCGGAATCATTCCACCGAGCGGGTACAAATTCAGGGGCTCTGGTCAGCATCCCATCTTCTGGAGCCAGATCTTGCAGTCCTAGCACGATTGATGGGAATCAAGCCAGCTGTCGAGCCGAAGCACATCGAGCAAACTGCCAGGCCGAACTTGAAGGCGCTATAGGACCCTAGCGCAATCTTGAAGAAGGCGCTATAGGTCCCTAGCACGACCTGAAGAAGGCGCTATGTTTCCATAGCGCGATCTCAGGCAGAAACGTGTTGGCAGCCAGTCCAACTTCCCAGCGCTGAATTCCTCAAAGTCTTCGATGTTAGCTGTCTTCCATGGTTGTAAATCGACGTGTTAGCGTCGTTTTGTCTTCCCTTTCCCTATATATGTACCCCTTTCATTTGATTAAGCAATATATGAATGAGATGAATCAATGAATTTGAAATGAGTGTTCTTGAGGGTAGCCCATGGCTAACTCCTCCAAATCTTTGGAAACCCCCATCCTCCGTCCCTCTCTGGGCACGAGGCCCAATTCTGTCCCTCTGATCCTCTCCTTTTCCCCTTCAATGGAGGACGATCGAAGCCCCGGGTGCATCGGCTCTGAGACGGGGTCGAGTGTGAGGCTCCACTCGGAGCTTTGATCTTCTTCCACCAACGATTCCACCCCCCCCCCCACCTCCACCAACGATGCTGTTACGATCTGGATGGAGCTCGGCTGCACCGTACCTGCGATGGGTTCGGGTGTGAGGCCCCAGCCAAGCCCCTTCAAGGCCCTGACATCATCCACGTCCACCTTTCTCCCCTTGCCACTCACCCCCACATCCGCCTTCACAAAAGTTATCCTAGATAGGATTTGCTTGGTTTGATTTCGTTTTAAGCATCCCCCGTGTGTTCTCTATCCTCCTGTGTGTTGTCCCCTTGTGTTTTGATCCTCTAGAGTCATCCACGGGAGCCCCAACGTCGAGGTTCTTCGTTCTGCTGCTGTCTGTGAACGCGCGTAAACGATATAGCGCGTTCTTCAGAACGCGCGTAATTGGTATAGCGCGACTATGAGTAGAAGGAAGAAGGAGACCCCCACTCCCGTCCCGCATCAAATTGGTATCAGAGCTTAGGGAACTAGGCTGTTCTCACAGTCTGGGATCTTGAGCTACGAGGTTCGAGGACGAACCTTCCAAAGTGGAGGGGTTTTGATGGGAATCAAGCCAGCTGTCGAGCCGAAGCACATCGAGCAAACTGTCAGGCCGAACTTGAAGGCGCTATAGGACCCTAGCGCAATCTTGAAGAAGGCGCTATAAAATGAATATAGTTCCTTACTTTGTAAAACATCCTGCGCATAGCACTAGTTGTCCGAGCCATCAACCTTCAGCCTATGGATATAGTTCCTCCTTCTGTTCATTTGCACCGCTGCGTAATAAAATGAAGTATTCTTATCCCCATTATCCAATCAATTAATTTTGGATTTTTGACACCACAATATCTCCTCACGACGCATAGCGAGGTGCAACCTGGGATTAGCAGCATTGAGAGCTATTCTATTAGAGTCAGTAGGGTCACCATTAAAAGAAAATTGACACATGTCGACTCCGTCTTCTGCATCCCACGCACTCTGAGAAACATCACCAAAATGCTTTTGTTCCAAATGCGGAGCTTGGCCTTGGTTTCTTTAACTGAAGTCGGATGAAAGCATTGGGGTGGGTCACAACTGCACCCTCCTGTTGTGCATCCCTTGGTTTTGATGATGACAATAGGATATGTTTGATTAATCAAGTTCTATATTGTTTCATAACAAATACAAGTGGTTTGATTGTTCCTTCAAAGTATTGGACTCATGACTATTTGATGATGACAAATAATGTTTCTGATCAACTCAATATAAATCTGATAGTTCAATTTATTTCTGATAAGTTAAGTAATTTCAGGTCCACTGAAATCCAAGTGGAATCAACAAATCAGAAGAAGTGTCAAAGACCGCTTGTCGACCAGGGAAGTGGTTATGGTCGACCAACGAACCCAGCCAGAAACGTTTCAAGTCATCCGTCTTCTGCATGTGCCTTGGCTGTCGACCAAAGCCCCACTTCTGGTCGACCACAGAACAGCCAGAACATCAGACAGAACTGACGGCCATCTGTAATTCGCCCCTTGTCGACCAGCGACAAGGCTGTGGTCGACCACGGGGGACGCGAGTGTCAGCCAGAATGGAACCGCCATCAGGACACTGCTTGTTGTCGACCAGGGACCGTGTCATGGTCGACCACGGGCGTTATAGCGTCCAGAACCGAACTGTAACCGAATTCTGTTTTGGTTCCTTAAAACCTGCAGATTGTTGTTGCAGGTTGTTGGGCAGTTCAAATGATGAGATTCCGCACAGGAATCAAGGAGAGAATCGTGCTTAGAAGTGGTCAAACTTATTGTAGTCATTGGATTTAACCTTCTCCCTGCTTTTTAGCAGATTGATGCTCGATCTGAATTTTGAGCGGGAAAAGCTTCAGACTTGGAAAAGAATCTGCATAAAAGTAGAAGGCCACGGATCGCTAAGGCAAGCACACAGAGGGAGCATAGAACCGAAGCTAAGAAACACACCTACATCACAGGACGAAGTAGCTCACCATCAATCAGATATCTGCAGAAGACTGAAGGCGTTCTCATTTACTGCAGAAGAAAGACTGGGCTTCAAGCTGTGCGACCTCCAGCAACAAAGCAGCTGAAGGCATCCGATTGGAAGCTCTACAGGGAGTCTAGTCTTGTTATTTATGTGATTAAGTCCCAGGCTGAATTCTTTACTTTGTTACAAAAGTCCATATTCAGTCCTGTTGCATCATCCCACCTTCACATCATTTCTATTCATCCTTACACCAAGTGTCAAGCTGTGAGGCAGCGGATTCAAGCTGTGTGTCAGCTGGTACAAGCTGTGTGTCAGCAGGAACAAGCTGTATGACAGCAGTGTCTTGTGTTTTGATTGAGATCAGAGGTTCTCATTAGTGAAGCCTTGCTTGAGTTAAGCAAGGGGTGGATGTAAGTCTCGGGAAGAGACTGAACCACCTTAAAAATCCTATCTTGTGGTTTGCTTATGTGTGTGTGTGCTTTTCTATGTGTTTGTTTTCTTCACTGATATCAACATCAATTCTGTAATTCGTTAATCACCGGCAACTCACTTAGCCAATAGATATTAAATCTGAAAAAGGGGGAAAGATCTATTCACCCCCCCCCCCTCTAGATCTATTCAGTCCGTACTCAACACGTGGTATCAGAGCCAGACTCTCCAAAAATGTGGTCTAACAACCAGGAGAGGCCTGCCGGACTGAACTCTAGAAGTTTAATGGCTGAGGGACACTCAGTAACTAGACCACCATATTTCGATGGAAATGATTTCTCATACTGGAAAAATCGTATGCAGGTGTTCTTGAGAGCACAAGATCATGAGATGTGGAGAGTAGTAAGCCGAGGACCCTACGAGCTGCCCGATGATGAGGATACCTGGACCAGAGAACAAGTCAGAAAATCAACCATCAACTGGGGAGCCATGAATGTAATGCAATGCGCACTACACCCCACGGAGTTCTCACGAGTTTCACAATGTGCAACGGCCAAGGAAATGTGGGATCGACTAGTAGTAATCTATGAAGGTACTTCAGAGGTAAGGGAGTCAAAAGTAAATATGCTAGTTTCAGAATATGAAATGTTTAGAATGAAAACTGACGAAAATATTTCTGAAATGTATGCTAGACTAGTGCAATTAACGAATAGTTTAAAAAGTCTAGGGAAAACCTACAAGGAACAGGAATTAGTAAGGAAGATCCTAAGATCCCTCACTCCTATGTGGCATACCAAGGCCACAGTAATTGAGGACTCAAAGAACCTCACAACTATGACTGTGGATGAACTGGTAGGTTCCCTAATGGCATATGAGGTCAACCTAAAGAGAAAGGAAGATGAGGGCAAGAAAAAGAAGCAGCTCGCCCTGAAAACTAAAGTAGGCACCTCTGAATTATCTGACACTGATAACTCATCTAGCACAGGTGATGAAACTGGCGAACTAGCCATGTTAACAAGAAAGTTCAGAAGGTTCCTGCGGAAGGAAGGTAAGGGATTTAAAAATCCTAAGGGCACGGTAAGGAAATCATCCCGGTTTAAGTTTGACAAAAACAAAGCTTCATCTAACAAGCTTGTTTGCTACAACTGCAGGAAGCCAGGACACGTGAAGGCAGAATGTCCAGAGGCTCCTAAGAAATCAAGCTACAAGTGGAAAGGCAAGAAACCAAAGGCAATGATAAGCACATGGAGCGAGGAAGAGGAAAGCAGCGAAGAGGAAACAACCTCCGAAGAAGAAGAAGGAAACACATGTTTAATGGCCAAAGGAGACAGCAACGATCTTGAGGTAACCTCCCCTTTTCAAGATTTTTCTAGCTCAGATTGGGAAGGAGTCTACTCAGACTTACTTGATGCATATGAAAGAATTAGAAAGGAAAATAAGAGTTTGAAGAAAAAACTTAATCAGGTCAACAATGACAGCATCCCATTTGTCAACAGAACTGAACTAGAATTAGAAATCACCACCTTGAAAAATAAGCTGAAACAATACGAGACAGATGAAGAAACTGTCAAAGGGCTGTTAGAAGAAAATGAGTCACTGAAAAACACAATTGATGAGGTAAAATTAAAGACTCAAGAAAGTGAACAACAAACTAAGGAAACTCAAGAAAGAAACAACTCACTCAAGGAGGAAAACTGTAAACTTCTGGAAGAAATAGAAAGAATCCAGAGTGAACTGAAAAACAAACAGGAAACCTTGGAAAAAATGACTAAAGGTCAAGAAAACTTAAATGCTGTCTTGGGAATAAAAGTAAACTTTCAAAAAGAAGGATTAGGATACAATCCTACGGCTAAAAAGGAATTCCAAACAAAAACCATAACTGGGACTGCTGACTCAAAAGGAAAAGGGCCCCTAATCAATCTATATCAAAACAAACAAGAGGATGTAGCTGAATGCTCCTCCAAAAGGAATAATGTCACCAAGGAAGAGAGAAACATTAAAGAGAAAACAGTCAATCAACATAAGCTTAAAAATAATAGACAAGAAACTCAAATTCACAGAAATAACCAAACAAACCAAGCACTAAATCAAGTTAAAAGACATAAATCTGAAAAACAAGGTGTCTGGAGACAGGCTGGTCGACAACCGACCCCTCCTCTGTCGACCAGAGGATCTGCCAGAACAGGCGCTGGCGTCTGGAGAAGCAGTGGTCGACCACAGGCATACCAGATGTCGACCAGAGGAACTGCCAGAACAAGCGCTAGCTTCTGAAAAAGCGATGGTCGACCACAGACACACCAGATGTCGACCATGACCAGACACGCAAACAGAAACCACAGATTTTCTAAGGTGAAACAAAATGAAAATTGGAAATCAAAAAGGTGGATTCAGATTAAAGAAACATTAGAACAAAAGCCACCCAATCTGAACAAGTTCAGAAACGAAAAATTAAAATGCTCTAACAAAATCTGGGTTCCCAAAGGATTGTTACAGCAATTTCATAATTTTACAAGGTATCTTGGACCCGGGTATCATTGGGGTCCAAAAATTTCTGTGTAATTCATGATGCAGGAATGTCTGGCAGCCATGCACAATAAATGGTACTTAGATAGTGGTTGCTCAAGACACATGACGGGAGACAAGACCAAGTTCTTCCAACTAAGCTCAAAAGATGGAGGCTATGTGACCTTTGGAGGAAATAACAAAGGTAAGATCATTGGGACAGGTAAAATAGGTAAGAACTCCTCTAACTGTATTGAAAATGTACTGCTGGTAGATGGACTGGAATATAATTTGCTGAGCATCAGTCAGCTTTGCGACAAAGGCCATAAAGTAGTATTTGACTCCAAGATCTGCAAGATTATTGAACCAAATTCAGAAACAGTCAAGTTTATGGGCCAGAGAGTAAACAATGTCTACATAATAGACTTGGATGATCCAGCCCACTCCAACCTGTGCCTAACCGCCAAGAAAGAGGACCTGACCTGGATGTGGCACCGAAGGCTAGGGCATGTTAGCTATAGGGTGTTGCATAAACTTGTGAAGAATAAGATGGTTCTTGGTTTGCCTGAAATTTCATTTGCTCAAAATGTCAAAGTATGTGAATCATGTACCCAAGGTAAGCAAACAAGAAAATCATTCAAAGGTAGAACTGAAAGTCAATCTTCTAGACCACTAGAACTTGTGCACATGGACCTTTTTGGCCCAACAAGAACTGCTAGTCTTAGTGGTAAGAGGTACGGTTATGTACTAGTTGATGATTTCTCTAGATTCACATGGGTAATATTTCTATCTCATAAAAGTGATGCTTTTTCTGAGTTTCAGGAATTCTACAAAAGAATGAAGCAGGATGGCAAGTTCAAAGTGTGTACAATCATATCTGACCATGGGGGAGAGTTTGAAAATTCTGACTTTGATCTATTCTGCAGAAACAAGGGCATAACCCACAGATTTTCCTCACCAAGGACTCCAGAACAAAATGGAGTTGTGGAGAGAAGGAACCGCACTCTTGTCGAGATGGCTAGAACCATGCTGGTTGAAGCTAAACTTCCAAGGAGATTTTGGGCAGAGGCAGTCAACACAGCATGCTACATTGTAAACCGAGCAATGGTAAGACCGGCTAGTGAAAATACACCATATGAAATGTTCAAAGGTAAGAAACCATCCCTAGCCCATTTTAGAATTTTCGGGTCAAAATGCTTTATCCATAACAATGATAAAAGGGCCTTGGACAAATTTGAACCGAAGAGTGATCCAGGAATATTCTTGGGCTATTCGGACCGATCAAGAGCCTATAGGGTCTTTAACACCAAAGATCAAGTTGTTGAAGAATCCCCTCATATTTCATTTGATGAAATCAATGATTTTGGCAAAAATGAAAAGGTTTGCAAGGAAGAAGAAGATGGAGAATTTCTGAATGACAAAGAAGAACCGATGGAGAATGAAGAAGCACAGAATCAAGAAAGCAATCGAGGTAATTCCAATGATCAAACCGAAGGAGAGGTCAACTCAGGTAACAATCTTGAAAACTTAAGACTTCTTAGAGATCATCCCATAGAAAACATCATTGGTGAATTCATGATCCTAGGAAGACTAGATCTCAATTAAAAGAAATCAATGAACTAGATCAACTTGCACTTGTGTCCCAAATAGAGCCCAAATCAGTAGAGGAAGCATTAAAAGATGACTCATGGATAAATGCTATGCATGAAGAACTAAATCAATTTGAAAGAAATCAGGTGTGGAGTCTTGTCCCTAGACCTTCATCTCACCCCGTTATTGGAACCAAATGGGTCTATAAAAACAAGCTAAGTGAAGAAGGGGTTGTAATGAGAAACAAGGCTCGGCTGGTGGCTAAAGGGTACAACCAGGAATTTGGGGTTGATTTTGAAGAATCATATGCTCCAGTTGCTAGATTAGAAGCCATCAGGATATTGTTAGCCTTTGCAGCATCTCATGGAATCAAACTACAACAAATGGATGTAAAAAGTGCATTTCTAAATGGAATAATAAAAGAAGAAGTCTATGTGGAACAACCCCCTGGTTTTGAAAATGATGAACTTGCTAATCATGTTTTCAAATTGCATAAAGCTTTGTATGGATTAAAGCAGGCTCCACGGGCTTGGTATGAAAGGTTGAGCTCCTTCCTCACCAAGAAGGGATACATAAGAGGTAAAATTGATCAAACATTATTTTCCAAGACCCAAGGTAAGCATATACTAATTGTACAAATCTATGTGGATGATATTGTGTTTGGATCTACCGAAGCTTCTTTATGTACTGAATTTGCAAACTTAATGACCAATGAGTTTGAAATGAGTTTAATGGGTGATTTACAGTTTTTTCTTGGATTGCAGATCGTACAATGTAGAGAAGGATACTTCATAAATCAATCCAAGTACATAAAGGAGATGCTGAAAAAGTTTGGCATGGAAAGCTGCAAACCAATTGAGTCACCCATGGGTACAAATGCATCATTGGAAGCTGATGTAAAAGGTAACATGGTAGATGCCAAGAAATACAGAGGTATGATCGGGTCCCTGCTATATTTAACTGCTTCAAGGCCAGATATTCAGTTTAGTGTATGCATGTGTGCTAGATATCAGTCTAGCCCTAGAGAATCACATTTAGGGGCTGTCAAGCGTATCCTTCGATACATTGCCGGCACCCAAGAATTGGGTTTATGGTATCCTACTTACTGCAAACTAGATTTGATTTCATATTCAGATGCTGATTATGCTGGTTGCAAAATTGATAGGAAGAGTACTAGTGGTTATTGTCAAATATTGGGTGGATGTTTAATATTATGGGCTTCTAAAAAACAGCATTCTGTGGCACTCTCCACTGCTGAGGCTGAGTATGTCGCAGTAGGGAGCTGTGGTACACAGGTTTTGTGGATAAAACATCAACTCCAAGACTACAATGTAGATCTTGGATGTGCACCTATTTTCTGTGACAACTCTAGTGCTATTAATTTGTCTAAAAACCCCATTCAACACTCTAGGACAAAACACATTGAGATCCGTCATCACTTTCTAAGAGATGAGGTCTCCAAAGGAAATTTCATGCTTCATTTTGTAGAAACTGAAAAACAACTGGCAGACATTTTCACAAAACCCCTTAACAATGACAGATTTTCAACTCTAAGAAGGGAGTTAGGAATTTGTAGAATTTCTCCTGAAAATTCTTGAAATAATCATATTCATGTGTACACTGCATAGATTCTGTCATTTCTGTCTAAGTTATGTCAACTAGGTCTCTAGTACTAGTCAGGTTTTTTGAGTTTGGAAGTCTAGTGTCGGGTGCTACTTCAGCAAGTTCTACAGAATACTGGTTCTCTACGGCTCATCTCTTGTGGTCGACCACAGACAAGGCGCTGGTCGACCAAGGCATCAGGACAGGAAATAGTTGGTTCTGTGACTTCGCAGTTGTCGACCACAGGCAAGGCGCTGGTCGACCAAGGCATCAGGACAGGAAATAGTTGGTTATGTGACAGCACAGAGGTCGACCAAAGGCACCTCTATGGTCGACAGAGGATCTGAACAAGGGAAAATGGATCTAAAAAGGCTACTGGTTCTGCTAGGAAATCCTCTGATCTAAGTGAACTTTTGTGCTCAGTTTCTTCACTCATTCATCCTTATCCATACTTCCCATCCCTTGTGTCTCTATATCTCTTCATGGCCAACATTTTTTCTTATCGTCAGCAAGGACTCATAAATTGAGGGGGAGAAAAAGTGTAAACTCATTCCTTGATAAAACATTGAAAAACCTAACCATATCCTTCAGTAAAATCACCAAGGTAATCATTAAGAGTAGAGGTTGAGTGTAGTAATGAGAATTTGAACTGTACTACTGCAATAAATTCAAACCATAACTATGACTCTGTCACAAGATTTTGAGGACTTATGATTTTTAGTAATGAGACTGTTTCTCTACCTGTGTTTGTGCTGAACAGTAAAAATAAACTTAAATTTAACATGTATGTACATGGAATACGCCATAATTCTGCCTTCATGGTAGAGCAATGGATTGAGGTCTGAGAAACTACTGTTCTTCATCTCAAAGCAAAAAATTAGCTGAAAAATAGATGGGAGACCAGTGTGTCATGAAGATCCAATCTAACTCTGCTGATATTGATTGGGCATACTGAGTAACTGGGGATATTGGCGTCTGATAAACGTATATCCTCACGGATAAAAGGTGTGTCCCAGTCATTTGTGGAATGGTTAGGCATGCTAAGTAGCCGGGGTTTCTGGCGTGTACAAAGCGTGTCTCCTCGTGTAGAAAAGCATGTGATCAACCTGACCACAGCTCTCAAATGATTCAAAAAGAAAATTTTCAAGCATCACAAAGGCAGAGAAAATGGTTGACCTAAAGCATAGCATGCAAATACAAGTTTAAAAACACTGTTCAGCTAGCATAGTTAGTCCAATTATCTCTTGAAATATATTATAAGTTCAAGGAGCCATGTGAAAGAAATTGGATATGGGGAGTCAATTTATTGGTGCAATACTTTCAAATTCATTGAACCACTATACCCACTCTATTTGGTCACAAGGTGGTCTTTGCATAAGGGTGGAAAGGTTCCATAAGTGTTCTGTTAAAGAAAGGGCGTACACTTTAATACCTTCCAAAAAGTTGAGTAATGCTGATTAAATCCTGACCGCTCGTTTTCTGCATCGTGATGGTTCACTGTCCCAGTTCCTTTAAGACCCAGCCCTACTGCCCTATCCTATAAATTGCCACGGCTGGGTCCCTATTTTTTCTCATCCGCCGCCCTGTACCTCTTTCGCATTCTTCCTCTCCCGTTCTCTCTCGTCTTTCTCTCACATCCCTCCACCATGTCTCCAAAGCACGCTCCGCGGTCTACCAAGAGAACACGAGAGAAGGCCCCTGCTGAATCCTCGACGCCGTCCAAGCGTTTCAAGCCAAGGGCTACGCAGGGTCCGCCATCGGCCCCTCAAAAGTCGACCACGGCTGAGGCGGCTGACTCAGGCAGGAAGGTACCAGCTTCAGAAGAACCCATCGTCCATCCAGTGTCAGGAGTTCTCAAGCCACGGACCGTTCTGCCACCAAGGATTGTTGATTTCTCTGATGAGAAGCTGATGGAGATGTTCCCAGAACTACTGCCAATTTTTGAAGCTCAAGAGTGGACAGCGTTTGTCTCGGCACATACTCAGTATTCGCCTCAGCTTGTGCAAGAATTCTACCACAACTTGCAAATAGTGGATGGTCAGGTCTACACCGTAGTTCACGGCATCGTCATCCGCCTCGACGTCAAACTGCTCCACAAAGCGTTGAAGATTCCCAGACATGGCGCCGTCTTCAATCCTGAGGATTTTGACTTCCGAGCTGCATACACCGTCGTCACTGGCCAGCCAGCTCCTGAGGTTCTCCCTAAGTATCTGAATGCCAACACCTTCCCTCCTCTTCATAGATTGCTTCATCACATTCTTACCACCATTATCCAACCAAGAGGAGGCGCCAGAGATCAAGTAAGTCGCCTCCATCTATTTTTGCTCCATGGCCTCATCACTTGTCAACCCATTCGCCTCATCACGCTCCTCCTAAACACCTTCCAAAACATCCTACATTACCCCCAGAATTCTCTTCCATTTGCTGCCCACATATCTGCCATTCTGGAAGCAGCAAAAATACCATTTCCCCATGCTCCGCGCATTGTAATTTCCAAATGGCACATCTACAACTTTCACTTCGTGACCACATTTTTGGGGTTTAAGAAGGTAGGAGACCAAATTCAGCGCACTCTACCATCCAAGGGCAAATCCACGGCTCCATTGCCACCCTCTTCTCCACCACATACACCTATACAAGTTAGTCCTACTGTCACACCTCCACCTGTGGTGCCTCAAGCTACCCCTGCTACCACCACTACTGCCCATCCTTCAGCTTCCCTTTCTATAGTGCCCTGGCATCCAGGCATTGCTGCCACTCATGCTCAATCTACTTCTGTTCCACCTACCCAAGCTCCATCTCATTCTATTCCACCTACCCAAGTTCCACCTACCTCCACTCCTTCTACTTTTGCTCCACCACCATCCTTCACATCCAACACTGAGTCTCACGGAGTGCTTCTCCAGATAGCATCTCAGTTGTCCTCTCTCACCACCCAATTCCATTCCTTTCAAGAGAATATGAATGCTGCCACCGGGCGCCTGGAGCAGAAAGTCCAAAGGCTGGAACAACAGATGGAGGCCAGGTTCATCAAGCAAAAGGAATACACTGACCATGCTAGTTCTCGGTTCAATAGACTAGTTGGCACCTTAGGTCAAGTGTCAGAAGAAATGGGAAACCGCATAGAGTTCACCACCAAGCAGAATGAAAAGTATCACAATGCTACTATCTCCGAGATCCAGAAGCTCAGGCTCTCTTATGCCCACATTGTTGACAAGCTGGATCGCATGGCAGAGAACGTGAAGCCAGAGACCTCCTCATCCTCCTCAGAGGGATTGTTCAAATGATCTTCTTTTTGCTGTTGACAAAGGGGGAGAATAGGACTTTATGTGTCATTGTGTGTCTAGTTGTGTGTCTAGATGTGAGTCTAGATTGTCAAGTTTACTTTGTCTACGTGTCCTTAGTGTCTTAATTCTTTTTTGAGTCTCTCATGTAAGTAGTGCTATAGTTTTTTGAAAGGCACATCAAACGAATTGTCTGAATGAAATCTGTGCTATGATAGCCTTGATTGCAATATCAAATGAATTTTATAGTCTGTTGTTTGTCACAATGACTCATGGTTGTCATCATCAAAAAGGGGGAGAATGTTGTGCATCCCTTGGTTTTGATGATGACAATAGGATATGTTTGATTAATCAAGTTCTATATTGTTTCATAACAAATACAAGTGGTTTGATTGTTCCTTCAAAGTATTGGACTCATGACTATTTGATGATGACAAATAATGTTTCTGATCAACTCAATATAAATCTGATAGTTCAATTTATTTCTGATAAGTTAAGTAATTTCAGGTCCACTGAAATCCAAGTGGAATCAACAAATCAGAAGAAGTGTCAAAGACCGCTTGTCGACCAGGGAAGTGGTTATGGTCGACCAACGAACCCAGCCAGAAACGTTTCAAGTCATCCGTCTTCTGCATGTGCCTTGGCTGTCGACCAAAGCCCCACTTCTGGTCGACCACAGAACAGCCAGAACATCAGACAGAACTGACGGCCATCTGTAATTCGCCCCTTGTCGACCAGCGACAAGGCTGTGGTCGACCACGGGGGACGCGAGTGTCAGCCAGAATGGAACCGCCATCAGGACACTGCTTGTTGTCGACCAGGGACCGTGTCATGGTCGACCACGGGCGTTATAGCGTCCAGAACCGAACTGTAACCGAATTCTGTTTTGGTTCCTTAAAACCTGCAGATTGTTGTTGCAGGTTGTTGGGCAGTTCAAATGATGAGATTCCGCACGGGAATCAAGGAGAGAATCGTGCTTAGAAGTGGTCAAACTTATTGTAGTCATTGGATTTAACCTTCTCCCTGCTTTTTAGCAGATTGATGCTCGATCTGAATTTTGAGCGGGAAAAGCTTCAGACTTGGAAAAGAATCTGCATAAAAGTAGAAGGCCACGGATCGCTAAGGCAAGCACACAGAGGGAGCATAGAACCGAAGCTAAGAAACACACCTACATCACAGGACGAAGTAGCTCACCATCAATCAGATATCTGCAGAAGACTGAAGGCGTTCTCATTTACTGCAGAAGAAAGACTGGGCTTCAAGCTGTGCGACCTCCAGCAACAAAGCAGCTGAAGGCATCCGATTGGAAGCTCTACAGGGAGTCTAGTCTTGTTATTTATGTGATTAAGTCCCAGGCTGAATTCTTTACTTTGTTACAAAAGTCCATATTCAGTCCTGTTGCATCATCCCACCTTCACATCATTTCTATTCATCCTTACACCAAGTGTCAAGCTGTGAGGCAGCGGATTCAAGCTGTGTGTCAGCTGGTACAAGCTGTGTGTCAGCAGGAACAAGCTGTATGACAGCAGTGTCTTGTGTTTTGATTGAGATCAGAGGTTCTCATTAGTGAAGCCTTGCTTGAGTTAAGCAAGGGGTGGATGTAAGTCTCGGGAAGAGACTGAACCACCTTAAAAATCCTATCTTGTGGTTTGCTTATGTGTGTGTGTGCTTTTCTATGTGTTTGTTTTCTTCACTGATATCAACATCAATTCTGTAATTCGTTAATCACCGGCAACTCACTTAGCCAATAGATATTAAATCTGAAAAAGGGGGAAAGATCTATTCACCCCCCCCCTCTAGATCTATTCAGTCCGTACTCAACACCTCCCACGCACTCCTCACCACTTGTAAGAAGTCTTCGTGCAATGTCCACATTTCCTAGAAAATAAATCTGCTGGAGCCTCTATCAATAGTAATAAAAGAGATAGCCAAGGGAGCATGATCAGAGGGACTCCTTCTTAGATGATTCACTTGTATGTTGGGAAAATTATCTTGCCACTGCCTATTAAAAAAAACTTTGTCCACCCATGCACGAATATTTTCCAAACCTACATGATTATTAGTCCAGGTGTAGGCGGATCCTACAAAGCCAGCATCGAACAGGCCAGCACCAGCGATGAAAGCATTGAAATCAGACAACGCATCCAAACTATACGGCAGGCCTCCAATCTTTTCAGAGGAATGAGAAATACAGTTAAAGTCCTCACCAATACTCCATGGGGCATTCACAGAAGCTGCAAAGAACCCAAAATCTGCAAATAAATCGTGTCTAGCCTCTCAAGAACAAGAGGCATAAACACAAGTGAAATACTTAGAAAAAGAAGACCTCTCCGTATAACCAAGAGTAATATATTGCTCAGAGGAAGTATCCTTCTTTCTGTTCTCCCAGTGGACAGGATGGACGCCCCCCCCCCCTTCTTTTAATTTTTAGCAGCCCAGCCATATGGCGATTTAGTTATTACCACGGTGGCCACCGGCCCGGAGCTCACTCCGACCTATGAGTGTGGCCCCGGGTTGCCAACCATCAGAGGTCTAATACATACCTTCTTTGCTTCACCATGAACGTGATTTTCTTCTCAAAATCTCGCCTTAGGACTTGACCAATGTGATGGTCATGGTGCCAATGAGGTGAGAAACATGAGCCTTAGTCCCAGCTTACATGTCCGATAATACTTCTTTACCATGCATAGACTCAAAAAAAAGTGCACTTGCATGCATAAGTTAAAGAAATGTGTTTGCATACATGGGTTCACGAACCTACACTTACATGCATGCTCCGCCCATACATGCATAAAGAAGGCAAGGATGAGAACAAATCGAAGAAGAGAGCAGGAGAGGGGTTGTCCCTCGAATGCTGGGTTCAGTCGACCGAACTAAATTTTTAGTCGACCAAACTCCCCATTTCCACAAAAAAAGGGAAAAACAATAACGAGACATAAACAACAACAACAAAAGCTCAAAAAAAAGTAATAATACAATGGGAGAGATGAATCACATAATTATGAAAGTGATGCTACAAAAATAAAAAATATTAATAAAATATTATAATTATAACAAAAAAACACAATAATAATAATGATAATGAACATGAAAATGAAATACCCTCATTAAGAGATAAATGGCATTTGATTCCGGATTCCTCCCTTTTGACCCTTTATAAAGGGGATATCAACGAGCCCTTCACGAGTCACGCCTGGGCCTCGGGAACCACCCCCATTGTGGCCATGGCCTGACCTCGCACCGGGCCAATAACCCTCTGAATTTGAACCGTGTCGAGCAAGATTTAACCGTATTTCTCTATTTCTCCAGATATTAAACTTGTTGTACCTCGGCATACATTCGTCCCAGTATTAAATGTACGCTTGGGATGTTTTTAGCCCGGACATCCGTCCGAACATGAAATAGTCAATATATGACCGACATGATTTCAAATACCCTTTGTACCCTGATATAGGGGATCCTAATGCTTTCTATTACATTTTTCATTTAATCAATTTTTAGGCCATGAGGCCCCCATATCTTGGCGATTAATCAAAGGTTTTCTCCTCCCTGAGGGGATGTAATTAACACCGTGGCGTTTATGGCATGGCGGGTCTCTAGTCCTGACTTGATACCCATCATCATCTGGTTAGTCAGATGGAGCGCACCCTTGGCTCCGGACCATTCCAGTCTCGGAGCCAGAACATATTGTCACCTAGGTGGCTGGCACGCCCTCGCACTTAATGAACCAATAAAAGATAAAAAGATGCAATATATATAAAATAAAAAGAGAAGAGTGTGTCCAATAGTCCCTAAACAACTGCTGATTCAGAGCCTCCCACGGGGATGAACCCTCCACACACACATGCTGATACACAGCTTGATATGGGGATAAACCCCTCACACACATGCTGTCTAACAGCTTGAGTGCTCACACACACACACACACACACACACACACACACACACACACACACACACACACACACACACACACACACACACACACACACTGGATCTGAAGTCCGGTAGCACACACACGCAAAACCACACATAAATTTGTACTCAGATCATCTGAGCCTGCACTGAGTGTGGATCAATACAGTCACACACACACATTGCAAATGTTCAATAGTTCAGAAAAAACAAAATAAAACAACTCAAAACAAAATTTTTCAAGTGTGCTCCATTTAGATCTTCAGATCTGCATCTCTTCCATTCTTCCTTCTCTTCTTCTTCTTCTTCTCCGCTGCTGCACTCTTCATTGTAAATCTTGTTGCTCCTCTGGCCTATGGGTGAAGATACCACAATGGGACGAAGCCTTCTCGAGCTGGAGATGAACCGGAGCTTCCACACACGACCTCCTTTCTCTCTTGGCGGTTGGACCCTCTCTTTTTCACCCCACCTTGCAAAAGATGCCCTAAATGCTTATATAGGGCATTATGGAAGCTTCTATTCCTTTGTCCTCATTCTTGGCATGTGGGAGAGGACAAGGCAATCATTGGGAGGACGCCTAAAGGTTGTACGCACGTGTTTTGGGCCGACATGAGTAGACGCGTCTTTGAGCGTAACTATTTTCGATCAACCTATCCATTGGATCGATCGACCAGTCCCTGAAATAGACTAGAAAGAACTTAGTCAGTCTGCTCAACTCTGTCGATAGGATTAAGCCCAGGTTGATAGACATAAAAGTCTAGGCCTTCATCCATAAGGGTGTCTCGATAATGTCGACAAATTGCCAAAATCTATTGAAGCTCGGTCGACAGACCCTTCATCCAGAATCAAACCAAGTTAGCCAGCCTGCTAAAATTAGTCGACCGGACCCAGACTTCGGTCAACCGGTCTCTGTAAAGAAACCACCTGCTAGGTTCTGGGAAATCCGGTAGATCGGAACCTCTTTATCAGTCGATCGGCCATACCCTGCTTCTTGAATTGAGCAGACTGAGTCCCCTAGCCGGTTTAGGTCGACCGATCTATTTCCTAGGTTGACCAGTCCAACTAAAAATGCCAAATTGAGCCCAAATTAGTATGTATTTAATCCAATAAGTTCAACATACCTTAGATTGATTTTTTGACATTTTTGGGCTCTATTTGGACTTGTTAAACACTTGGAAAAAAAATTAAACATGAACATGTGAATTGAAAATTCAAACCATGAGGGAACTCAACTCTCAAGGAACTTAACTCTTCACAAGTCTAGGAACCATTCAGGATTTCATCAAAACATAAATTCCATCATTTGCATTCTTCATCAAAACACAACATGATTTCACAATGAAATTGTTACTCAATGAAGCTTGTCAAAGTATAATCACTTTCAATTCATGGTCCATTCATACATATAAAGTTTTGCCATTATCAAAAGCACTCAGGGTACAACAATGACCTATCTCTTGTCATATGTCTTGAGCAGCCACTATCAAGGTACCATCATGTACCCTTGGCTTCAAGGTAGACCTACAACAAAACTATTATTTTTGAGTTTTTGGTAACCAAATCCTTTTAGGTCCTTTAGGGTTAGCCGTGGTATGCATTGATGTTCTAAGTTTCCATAGTAGGTTTCCATTATTCTTAATCTATTTTGTAGGTACGTGTTTTAGATGTAATGGTTAAATAATTATCATTTATCTTTGCTCTTACAAATTTGGGTAAAGGGTATTTCTTGTATGGATTAGGTGGAGGTTCAATTTTTTGTTTCTTATATCCAAGTCCTTCCTTTCTAAAGTTCTTTCTCTGATATTTTAATACCTCGTTTAGTCCTTTTTCTCCTTTAGTAAATATTTCTATGGTTTTCTTAAGGTAAGTTTCACTTTCTTTTAGTTTAATGATTTCAACCCTTTTTATCAACAACTCATTATCTTTACTCTTTATTAGGTATGTGCTTTCAATTAGTAAGGCAGTGCTAGCCGTTAATTCTTCACAACTTTCTTTTAGCTCTTCTTCTAATTTCTTATTTTCTTTAATCAATGCAGCAATCGAAGAATCATGGTGCAGACATTTTTCTTCTTTTAATTTATGATGTTCTTATTTAAGAATTTTTAGTTCTTTGCTTACTATCTTAAAATTCTCATATAGTTCTTCTAATGCAACTTATAAAGAGTATTCTGAATCAAAATCTAAGCTAGAGTCAGAGTTGCTTACCTGATCGCATTCCTTGTCTTTGTTGGCCATCAAGGCCAAATTAGCCTCTTCTTCTGACTCTTAGGCTGATGGGCTGGAGGTGAGGTCTTCATCATCCCAAGCTGCTGCCATTACCTTTTTATTGATGGGCCTTTTGTATCTTCTATGATATCTATTCTTGATTATTTAAGCTTCCTTCTTGAGCTTAGGACAGTCTTGCCTTAGATGTCTAGGTCGGTTGCATTCATAGCAAACTTCTTCTTTCTTGTGATTTTCATTTTTGAACTACTTCTCCTTTCTCTGAACTTTTAAGGTCTATCCTGACCTCTGCAGCTTCTTTCGCCTCATTATATTTTGTAGTCTTCTTGATAGGATCGCTACTTCTTCATCAGAATCTACAAAGGTTTCTTCATTGTCTGGTTCTGATTCTGACTTCTCAACTTTGATAGCATTTGTTTTTGTATTAGTTGAGGTCTCTCACAGACGTTCCTTATTGATTTCATGAGCCATAAGTGACCCTATAAGCTTCTCCATAGACATCTAGGTGAGATCGTTTGCTTCTTCGATGGTGGCCACTTTGGGTGTCCAGCTACTTGGTAATGATCTGAGTATCTTACTTACCATCTCACTGAAATTGTATTCCTTACCAAGTGCAATTATCCCATTTGTGATGTTTATGAATCTACAGTACATCTGTGAGATAGTTTCTATGGGCACTACCTTAAACTACTCGTACTAGGACACAAGAATGTATATTTTTATTTCTTTCACTTTATTTGTCCCTTCGTACGTGATCCTTAGCTTGTTCCAGACTTCTTGAGCAGTCTTGCAAGCTGAGATTCTATTGAATTTTGTTCTGGATAGTGCATAGTATAGATAGTATTTGGCCCTGGCATTTAAAGAGAGATTAGCTTTGTTAGTTGTTAATTCTTCCCTGAGTCTCGTGACAATAAGGTCACCCTCATCAACTATCATCCACAAATTATAGTTCTGACCCTTAAGGAAGAACTTCATTCGAGTTTTCCAATAAGAGTAGTCAGTACCATTAAACATTGGAGAACAGTTGACAAATTGACCTTCTGCCATCTCAGCCATGTAATATCTTTTGCTCTCAGGTCGTTTGATCTTTAGAGTATAGAGAGCATGGGCTCCGATACCACTTGTTACCTAGTAGATGGCTTAACCTAGAGGGGCTGAATGGGTAAATAAAAATTTACTTGTAGTAAAACAATGTTTTAGAACAAGATACAATAGTGCTTAAGTAGATGCGGAATAGAATTCAAGCACAGAAAGCAATCACACTAATGGACACAGAGATTTTAGACCGGTTCGGTCTTGACCTTCAGTCAGCCCTACGTCTAGTACCCAGCAACTACTGGGATTTCCACTATCTCCCCGCAAGGAATAGTTACATGGCCATTTTTCATCAGGTGTTTAGCCACACCATAGGCACCCTTATCCCTAAGAGCCCTAATTATTTTTGCTCAGGTGTTCAGCCACACCACGAGCACTCACTCACTGGAGCCCCAACTGATTTTACTAGTACAGCCAAACCCAGGATATCAGCCTCTTGTAGGCACTCTTACCCTCGAGCAAGGACTTCTCCCCTCAAGGAGAAGTATACCACTTCAAAAGTGGATTTACACAATGTGTGCCTCTTAGTTAGGCAGGTTGTGTACAATGAAATATAGATCATTCAAGATAACAATATCATAATTAAATTGAAGCTATCTTAAACTACTCATAAAAGTCTTTTGAAGAAAAGAACTCAGAATTACGTGAAATGCTATTTCTGAAGAAGCAGAGAAGAATGCAGCATAGAGAATGGCGCAATTTGCTTCTTCTTCACTTGAGCTTGTAGCAGAAGATTTATTAAGAAGTATTTGGCTCTAATCTCTCAACACTTGTAATTACTTGCACTGGAAATTGGGTTTCTCACTTGGTTAAGCTCGTGTATTTTCTCTGTGTGTCACCTTCTTGTTCTATACATCGCTTTATATAACTCTCTGGTGCTCATTCCGTTAGATACAGTTTGGGAACGTTAAACCCATCTTGGTAGTCATTAGACCAAGCTTGGTATCCATTTAGACTCATATTTCTAAACGTTAGAGAGCTCCATGATCTGTCTTGAGCGAGTTACTATCTGCTAGAGAAGATGTTTCTATCTTTGATACCTGTGGTCCTTATTCAATGCGGAAAGACAGAGACAGATCCTTCCTAGGAATACTTCTTTGACTTCATATGCTTCTTGAGAAATAGGAAGATCTTCCTTGAAGCAAACATCATTTCCTTGGATGTTGTTTCTTCATAAGCTAGTCATTCTTGCAGAAGACATTTGTTTACTCTATGATAATATAAAGTGCTACATGGAGTATTCCTTCCTTTTGCTTGCCTTGATCCATATCTGTACTCATTGTCTTCCCAATCTCTATCTTCTAGAAAATAAACTAAGAAGGCTGACCTTTTCGGGTCTTTAGACAAGTATATATATATATATATATATATATATATATATATATATATATATATATATATATATATATTGTGGAAAAGGAAATAGAGCTTTTGTGTTCTTTTTCATACTGCATGGGCAGCAATAAATATCTGCACGACAGCATTGAATGCATTTGAAATTTAAATTTTGTTGAGATAATTGCCAGATCATTTGTGATAGTCGATTAGAAGTGAATTTTAATCTGAATGATCGACTAAGCTATTTTTGACAAAGTCAGCTATCACAGAAATTATAATAACATAGGCGATAGCCTTTGAGATAGCTGATGTTAATAGTCGAAGGTAAGGTTAGATAGCTGCTACTTCAGTTCTAATATATACAAATAGTCGATCATTTAGTTCAACTATTTTATCATTCGGATAGCTGATGTCCCAGCGACTAATGTAACAGATAGGCGTTTAAAGGTTGAGATAGTCAATTGTAAGTGTGCCTATGTTCATGAGATAGGCAATGGGATGCGCCTATGTTAAGTATTTCAAGGAGATAGGTGATAGAAGTGTGCCTATGTGTCTCTTACCTACGCCTAAGCCTACGACTATGTCATTTTTAGCCATTATTCCAGTGACTATCTAAGCTGCGCAATAGGTGATGAAAGTGTGCCTAAAGATAGGCGGCTATGTGAAGCTAGCCGACTAAGTTCAGCAACTAAGTCAGCTTATCTTTTAAGTTCATCGACTATGTTAACTTCATTTCCTGCTCCTATGTTAAGCTTTAGTGCACCTATATGAGTTCCAGCGCCTATATGAGTTCTTGCACCTATGTTAACTCATTCGCCTAAGTGAGCACTTATGTGAACTTTATGCGCCTAAGTGGAGCATAACCAATTTCTTCAGCGCCTATGTGGATTTAGACTAAGTTTGCAACGCCTATGTGAATATCTGAGATTTTTTGAACCTATGTGAATAGTCTAGCGACTATATTACACTTAGAAGAATTCTAGGCATTCTTTCCTTGCATTCTTTCCCTTGTTTTGTTATCATCAAAATTCACCCAAGGTTTTTGTTATCACCAAAATTAATATAATTAAATGAATAACGAAATTTTGGTTTAACACTCAATGATTTAACTTAAATATGAGGTGTTAACCCATCAGACTTTATTGTTTTCTTTTTCTATGTGCTAGAAGATTGATGGCGCCTAGGAGGAGGACCCAATCCTAGCCTGAGTCACCAATTGAGACCCAGGAGGAGCAAAGTAGGACATCCCCTTCCCCAGCGGCAACAACAGTGGGAGTGCCGGGACGGGCAAAATTCTTTGAAGGAATGTATCGATTTTATCTTCAACAGCAAGGCAGAGAGGCTGGAGAGGGCACATCATCCCAAGGTGGCCGTGGGAGAGCTTTGAAAGAGCTTTTGTAGTTCCATCCACCTCAGTTTGAGGGACAGCCAGATCCTGATGCAGCGAAGTCCTGGATTGATGCCATGGAGAGAGTATTCTGCTCTATGGAGTGTGTAGAGGATGAGAGGGTTCTATTGGCCAGCTATCAGTTATAGGGACCAGCCTTGTCCTGGTGGACATCGGAGTGGGAGATGATGTTCCAGTCTCGCCCTCTTCGGTAGATATCATGGCAAGAGTTCATTGTGGCCTTTGAGCGCGCTTTCAGCCCAACTTATGTCTGGACTGAGAGGATGTACCAGTTCATAGAGTTAACTAAAGGGGACATGACAGTGATCTAGTATCGAGCTAGATTCATGGAGTTGGGCCACTATGAACCACATATTATAGTAGATGAAGAAATGAAGACTCAACGGTTCATCAGGTTCCTGAGAGCAGAGCTTAGGCAGACATTGATTGTGGCCCGTGTGACAGACATGGATGCAGCATACAAGACCATAGTAGCATTAGAGACAGACCTATTGAGGACCCAGGAGTATGCCAGAGTAGAGCGATCTCAGTCAGGTCGTGGCCAGTAGAGTTTGGGCTACCGTAGGGCATCTTACAGCATTCTTTAAGCAGACCAGGATCATTATCTTTTTTGTCTTCTGGCACAGGTTCTACATTTTTGGGGTTGAGATTCAGGCGATTGTTAAGGAGGTCTGGGTCTGGCAGATGGCATTAGGATCGCCAGGAGTAGAGGCAAGTGTCAGTGGGCAGTGTGTAATAGCCTTCACCATGACATTGGCATAGTTCAGCGAGAGGCCAGCAGAGGCCATGTACTCGGTGTAGCGACTTCCACCCTAGCAGGCCATGTTCGGTGCCGGTGACGTGTTTCAGATGTGATCAGATTGGGCACGTGGCGCGTGACTATCCTCAGCGGCCATGCCAACCACATCAGTTTCAATAGCCTCAGTAGTTTTGACCTCAACAGCCACCGTAGTCGTTTCAACAGTAGAAGCAGCAACAGGTGCAAATTCCGCCGCCGCAGCGGTCTATTAGTTTGGGGAGACAGAGATCCAGGGGTCATGTGATACATGACCCAGGCAGAGGTAGAGGCATCTCATCTGGTGGAAGGTATAGTTATGATTCTTGATTGTGCGGCTTGGGTTTTGTTCGACTCTGGTGCTTCTCATTCTTTTATATCTGATGATTTCATTGACTGTGCTGAGGAGTCTGCTGCAGAGTCATCCTGTGATTTGGCAGTGGAGTTGCCTACTAGTGATTTCATGATTACCCCTTATTGTCCGGAGGGGGTGCCAGTGTTGATGGAGGAGCAAAGTTTGCCAGCTAGACTTTATGCTCTATAGCTGAGAGACTATGATGTGATTCTGGGTATGGATTGGCTTGAGGCCTTTGGTGCAGTGGTGGATTGTAGAACCAAGAGAGTCTATTTTCAGTCTCATCGGGGACCCACATTTTATTTTTAAGGTATTCGGTCTTCCTCATCACGCTTTCTTATCTCAGCCATTAGAGCCCGCAAGTTGCTTGATGGTGGTTGTCAGGAATTTCTTACTTCTGTGGTGATGGTTGATTGGCGACAGCATGGAGTGGAGGACATTCATGTGGTTTGTGAGTTCCCAGAAGTTTTTCTTGATGAGTTATCAGGATTACCCCCGCAGAGAGAGATTGATTTTACCATTAAGATTGCGCCTGGTACTACGCCTTTGTCTAAGGCACCTTATCGCATGGCACCGATAGATTTGAGGGTGTTGAGAGCACAGTTGCAGGAGTTGGTTGATAAGTGCTATATTTACCCTAGCTTTTCTCCTTGGGGTGCACATGTGTTGTTTGTGAAGAAGAAAGATGGCAGCTTGAGATTATGCATTGATTACATACAGCTGAATTGGGTGACCATCAAGAATAAATATATATTGTCTCAGATTGATGATTTATTTGACTAGCTCCAGTCAGCTTAGGTATTTTCAAGGATTGACTTGAGGTCAGGGTACTATCAGCTGCGGATCAGAGATTCGGATGTGGAGATGATAGCATTTAGCACCAGATACGGGCATTATGAGTTCTTGGTGATGCCATTTGGGCTAACCAATGCTCCTGTAGCTTTCATGGATCTGATGCATAGGGTGTTCCATCCTTACCTAGGCCAGTTTATGGTGGTATTTATGGATGATATCCTTGTTTGTTCGATGTCAGAGGAGGAGCATGCTCATCATTTGAGGATCGTGTTGCAAACCTTGTAGGACCACCAACTGTATGCCAAATTCAAAAAATGTGAATTTTAGCTACAGGAGGTGCATTTTCTGGAGCACGTGATATCTGGTGATGGCATATCTGTTGATCCAACCAAGGTAGAGGCAGTAGTTTAGTGGGAGAGACCTAGGATGGTGTTAGAGATCAGGAGCTTTATAGGTCTTGCAGGCAACTACAGGAGATTTATTTAGGACTTTGCACGGATTGTAGTGTCGATGTCTAGGTTGACTCGAAAGGATGTGCTTTTTATCTGGTCTGATGAGTGTGAGAAGAGTTTTGTGGATCTAAAGAGGCTACGTACCACCGCCCCAGTTCTTGTGTTGCCTTCTGGGTCGGGTGGTTTTGTAGTTTGTACATATGTTTTCAGGGTAGGTTTGGGTGCAATGTTGATGCAGCATGATAAAGTGGTGGCTTATGCATCCCGTTAACTGAAGCCACATGAAGAAAATTATCCTACACATGACTTAGAGTTGGTAGTTGTGATATTTGCCTTGAAGATTTGAAGGCATTATTTGTATGGAGAGAAGTTTGATATTTATATTGACCACCAGAGCTTGAAATATATGTTCACATAGAAGGATCTCAATCTCAAGTAGAGGAGATGGATGGAGTATATGAAGGACTATGATTTTGATCTGTCTTATTAGCCAGGGAGAATGAATGCGGTAGCAGATGCACTGAGTAGAAAAGTGATGATCAATCATTTGATGTTAAAGAGGTGGAGGCTATGGGAGCAAGTGCCAGCAAAAACATTCAGGCTTAAGGTTCCACGGGACCAAGGGTCAGCCATTCTTGCCAACTTGATTGTCACATTAGCTATTCGGCATCAAGTGAGAGAGTCTCAACATGTAGACCTCGAGTTACCTCGCATTCTGATGATGCCCGAGGTAGAGTTTTGCGATGATGAGATTGTGATGTTCAGAGACAGTTTGTATGTTCCCGGTGAGGAGCAGGTGAGGAGAGTTGTCTTGCGAAAGGCACATGGCTCTCATTATACTGTACATCCAGTAGCAACTAAAATGTATCATAATCTGAAGAGGGTGTTCTGGTGGCTCAGAATGAAGAAGGACATAGTAAAATTTGTGGCCAAGTGCATGATTTGTCAAAAAGTGAAGGCCGAGCATCAGCGACCTAGTGGTACATTACATCCATTAGAGATTCCTGCCTGGAAATGGGACCATGTAACGACTGATTTTGTGATTGGCTTGCCGAGAGCTCCATGTGGTTATGATAGTGCTTGGCTGATGGTTGATATATTGACAAAGACAGCCAAATTGTTCCCAGTCAAGGTTGGTTGGGGAGTTCACAGATTGGATAGATTATATGAGCGGATTGTTCCCTTGCATGAGATTCCTATTTCTATTGTGTCAAATTGTGATCCCCGCTTCACTTCTGACTTGTGGAGGAGTTTTCAGAAGACCCTGGGTACAGAATTAGCTTTCAATTCAGCTTATCTCCCTTATCCAGATGGACAGTCAGAGAGGATCATTCATACTTTAGATGATATGTTGAGAGTTTATTGCCTAGAGTAGTAGGGTTCATAGATCTATCATTTGCCATTGGTGGAGTTTGCTTACAACAATAGTTACCATTCTAGTCTTGGCATGGCTCCTTACGAGGCTTTATATGGGTGACCGTGTCGTACTCCACTGGATTGGTTTGAGGTTGGTGAGCGGATTATGACAGGGCCAAAGCTTGTGCAGTGATGCATAAAGGTGGTCTAGCTTGTTAAGTAGATATTGTAGGCAACGCAGAGTCGGTGGAAGAACTGTGCAGATCGTCAGAGGCGACCTCTTAGACTTGAGCTAGGAGATCAGGTGTTCGTGAGGGTCTCCCCTATGAAGGGAGTGATGCAGTTTGGCAAGCATGGGAAGTTGAGTCCTCACTATGTTGGCCCTTTCCCTATTGTAGAGCACATTGGCCAGGTGGCATACCGATTGTAGTTGCCCCTAGAGATGGAAGTGATGCATGATGTATTCCATGTCTCGATGCTATGGAAGTATATGCCAGATGATTGTCATGTCCTTGAGGATTCTGCATGGACCGAGGTCACTCCAGGCTTGTCTGTTCTAGAGTATCCTATCCGTATTAAGGATTGGCGTGAGCAGCAACTAAGAAACAAGGTCATCCACTTAGTCAAGGTGGTCTGGCAGCATCACTTGAGGTGACCTGGGAGCGTAAGGATATGATGCGACAGTAGTTCTCTTACCTATTTGAGTAAGTTCTTCCTCTCGGATTGGTTATATTCTAGTGTAAATTTTGAGGATAAAATTTTTCTTTAGGAGGGGAGGAGTGTAATGCCTTCAGATTTCAAATCCTATTTTAGTGGGCACCAGATCAATTTTTGTGAGTATTTTAAATTTTTAAACTTTGAGTTTCGAATCCCCTTTTTGGATTTTTGATTTTTCAAAAATTCCGTCATTGTTTGGCCCAAAATAAATGAGTGAATGGGCATTCACCACGGAGAAGAAAAAATGCTCTGGACCGGTCGACCGATCCAGTGTGTAGGCCTACTGATCTTCTGGACCAGTCGACCGATGCAGGGTATAAGTCGATCGACCCAGAAGACCGATTGACCGTTCCAATGTGCAGAACGGCCTTTTGGCCCTAAAACCCAATTTTTCATCTCAAAAAATATAAATTAACATTTTATTATGAAAATTTAATAAGAAATTGGCCACACAGGCCCCAGTTTCAGGAGCACTTGGGTTTTGTGATTTCTCGCAAAGGGCTATTCTTGTATAAGCCGTGTGAGTTGGCAATTGATAGTCTAGTTGTCTAGTTAGTTGTTCTTGAGTTTTAGTGATACCGCGCCACCTTCTGACTTGTGATGCGTGTGATGGATGCATATGACTCGGCGGTACTTTGGTGGTTTCCGTTCTACTGTGAGTTCTTACGTTGAGTGACACCCCCACTAGTCGTAGCCTTTTTACGGCACGCGGGTGCTGACCTACTTGGGAGTGGTAGAGTGGTTGTCCCAATTGAGATGGTTTTTATGCTAGTTTTTGTAGGGCCCCCTACTGTTACAGTCTAAGTCCAGGCTAGGGGGAAAACTAGCTAGAGAACCTGACGTCAAGCAGTCAGTCTATATATGCACACATGGTTGGGGGCTTCGGACGCGTACTGATGAGTATGACCCCGACTAGTCCTTGTTCTATTGTTATTGTTTATGGTGTCTCAGTTACCACGTTGAGGCGAGTAGGAGACACCTGAGGTGCAAACTAAGATATCAGTGAACGCATCTGGCCTTACTTCTAGTGGGTTGTTCTCCTATCACTTGAGACGTAGTGACTCCCGTGGGTTACAGTTGTGGTGTGGTGTTCTAGCAATCGAGGGTGTTCTATTGTGTTGGTTTATTTATTTGTTTATTTATTGCTCTCCCTGTCATTTGTTTATTATTTATGTTGATGTTATTGTTGTTACTATTGTTGTGAGGTGGGGATCCGTGGGACCCCTACTGAGCTGATGAGATGAGGCTCACCCCTTTGTTTTATAGGTGAGGTGTGCCTTACACGCAGCTCTTCCGAGGTTCAGCGTAGCACCAGTGGTCACTCTTAGCTGCTAGTTACCAATGACGGGATATGCCATGTGATTATGTAGTTTTCCTTTTATTCGACTGTACTTGTTATGGACTTGGAATTCTGGACCGTGTAACTGTTTAATTGTATAATTTATAATTATTTAATTCTTTTATTATTTAATTTGTTGCACTTTAATTCTTGTATTTATATTATATTCTTGTATACTCCCACACCACTAAATAACCCTTTCAAGTCTCCTGATGAATAACTATAATTAGAGATGACTTAATCCATTGCTAATCCTTCTCTATTTAGCGACAAACTTTTTCCACCGATAAATAATGTTTAGCGACATATTAACGACAAATGATGTCTGTCTCTAAGACGTAGCGAATTAGTGGCAGATCGTATTCTATAACTAATTAGCAAGTAAAATACAATGACATAGGTTATCTGTCGCTAATCCTTCGCCAACATGTTTTGCAACGAATTGACGGATTTATAATGGAAGTTGTCCATTGCTAACGGTACATTATCTTGTAGTGGATGCTGACACGTAACAAAACATTTGCTTTGACTACACCCCATGCTAGTAAAACTCTTACAATAAATATTTTTACACCTTCATGACTGTTGGCCCTATAATCTTATAGGGAAACATTAGACTGTAAAAATTATCAGATCTTTTAACTTACTAAAATCTTTGAATATTCTATAAACAATGTATATGAAATAAAAGGTGCTACTTACCAAGTTTGGTTAGATCTAGATTCACTCTCACTCTAAAATGATCTAATCCAACATTTGTGAGGTATTATCCGCTTTGAACCAAGCCTGCATAGTTGTCCCCAAAAGGCACCTCACAAAGTATGATTCCAAATCCTACATATATGGCCCAGAAACTCCTCCCACTTTTCGATATGGGAGTAAGTTCAATTCATTCCCAACCCAGTCCCCAAATGTAGCGGTAGCTCTACATTGTGGAGGCTCCACTCCAGAACTTCTGGTCTGGGTAGTCCTTTCCTACGGGTAGCCTTCTCTTCCTGTACAGCTCACGACTAGCTTATGTGGGCCCACCAGCTTCTACCCGGCTCGTTCCCGAACAAGCCCATATCGTACTGCACGAGTCCCGCTCTGATACCATTTTGTAACGACCCGATCCAACCCTTGTGAGGTATTGTCCGCTTTGGGCCAACCCCGCATAGTTTTATCCCCAGCCGTGTCTCAGAAGGTATGGTTCCAAATCCTACATATATGACCCAGAAACTCTTCCCACTTTATGATATGGGACTAAGTTCAATTCATTCCCGATACAACGCCTATACATAGTGGTAGCTCCACACCGTGGCGGCTCCACTCCATAACTCCTAGTCTGGGTAGCCCTAGCCTATAGATAATCTACTCCTTCTGCACGGCTCGCATAACAACTAGATCCAACCCTTCTGAGGTGTTGTCCACTTTGGGCCAAGCCCATATGGTTTTGTCTCTAAAAGGCATCTTACAAGGTATGGTTCCAAATCCTACATATATGGCTCAAAAGCTCTTCCCACTTTTCGATATGAGACTAAGTTCAGTTCATTCCTAACCCAGCCCCATACACAATGGTAGCTCCACACCATGGCGGCTCCACTCCAGAACTCCTGGTTTGGATAGCCCTTTCATATGGGTAACCCTCTCCTCCTACACGGCTCACGATTGACTCACAACGGTTAGATCGGGTAGTTACAAAATGGTATCTAAGTGGGACCCGCAGAGTACGATTTGGGCTGGTTCAGGGACAAACTAGGCTGAAGTTGGTGGACCCGCATAAGCCAATTGCAAGCCATGTAGGAGGAAATGGCTACCCATAGGGAAAGGCTACCAAGACTAAGAGTTCTGAAGTGGAGCCGCCATGGTGTGGAGCTACCTCTGCGTATGGGTGCTGGGTCAGGAATGAACTGAACTTAGTTTCATAGCGGAAAGTGGGAAGAGTTTCTGGGCCATATATGTAGGATTTGGAACCATACCTTGTGAGGCATCTTTTGAGCGTAAAACTGTGCGAATTTGGCCCAAAGCAAACAATACCTCATAAGGGTTGGATTAGATCGTTACAAAATAATATCAGATCGAGACCCGCACAGTATGATATGATTGGTTCGAGGACGAACCAAACGGAAGCTGGTACACCTACGTAAATTAATCGCAAGCCGTGGGGGAGGAGAGGGCTACCCGTAATAAAGGGCTACTCAGACCAAAAGTTTTGGAGTGGAGCCGCCACGATGTGAAGCTACCACTACATATGGGGGCTGAGTTAGGAATGAATTGAACTTACTCCCATATCAAAAAGTGGGAAAAGTTTCTGAGCAATGTATGTAAGATTTGGAATCATATCTTATGAGATAGTCTTTTGAGGACAAAATCATGCAGACTTAACACAAAGTGGATAATATCTCACAAGGGCTGGATCGGGTCATTACACACTATTGTTTATGCCGAGGGAAGATAAAATAATTTTTAGGATGAAAGTTTCGCCAAAGACTAAATTCTCCATCAACTATGACAACACATCATCCATACTTTGATCAGTTGTGGACAAGTGGACTTGGAGATAGCCCAAAACATTAAAACCCATGTAAGCATCATATAACATAGCGTGATGCTGCAATATCACATTTTTCTGGCACATACTTAACAAGTCTTTACAATGATTGAATGGCTCCTGTTATAAGCACTTTGGGCACACTTTCTCTGCCTTTTCAATCGATACATTTAATTGGAACTACCAGATTATATGATTAGACAGCCAGCAATGAGGAAGCAAAAGATGTGACACAATGTATTAGCCTATTATTTTACATGGTCTGTCACGCCCCGAGCCTTTATTACATTGGAAGCTTCGCTCGGGGAGCGCGAACAGCCGGCATGGTAAACCTCTTGCAAGTAAGAACGATCAGAGCGCAATACAATCACACACACAAATGCAATTGCACAATATGTATTCAAAACTTCAACTTTATTTCATTACTAACTCAAGTACAACCACTAATTCAATTTCCATCATCTTTCATTCTACTAGACTCAAGAAATAAGAAAATTACATTGACTCAATCTAGACATTATAGACTTCCTAAGTCTTCGCTCATCTTTAATCACTCTCGGACCCGCTACTTGAATAATCCGAATCCGAACCACTTCCATCTCCTGAAAAACATTGGAAATAGGTAATGAGCACACTTGCCCAGTAGGTATCTTCGCATCAACATGAAGGCATTATTAAAGTAATTAACATTTTAACTCTAGAGAAATAAGGCAAAATCATGCAATGCGATGATCACGCGATTAAACCAAAGTAACAGGACAATCATATAAGATGGATTGAGAACAATAATGAACTAGCAAGAATAGAACAAGAACATGATATTGGCCTTTCATGAACAAGAATGTATCGAGAATGTATTAGCAAGCCACATATTCATCACTCCAATACCCCTTTTTGGCAAGTATTTCGTGAATTTCTGTGGAATATCAAGCAAGAATGTCATGTACAAGAATGTCATGTTGTGTCGTGGATCTTCACTTATTTATAGAAATAGTACTCCCAGCGCAATGCGACGTCAGTAGCATCATACCCCATGGTTTATAAATTAGTATGTTTCCGGCAATCAGCCGAGGGGACTAGTATAGAGCCCTTGAACACAATCAGTGCTCGATCGCATCTTCAGGTATAAATTAAGCTACTTCCACGCATGTAACAGTAAAGTATGGCCAAGAATATAACAATTCCAAATAATGAAAATCAATGAATGAACGCTTCAATTTGAATATATGAGATCAAGAATGACTTAGACTATGCTATGCTTATGGAAATAGATCGGCAGCATAACAGTACATTCTTTATTTTTCATTCATTATATTAAGTTGCTTGAGCAATATGATAAGTTCTAGATTATCATTAGTCCATCTAGAACCTCAAAAAATCAACCCTTTGGTCAAACCTTGGGTTAACATATACAAGCTGTGTAACGGTCATCTACTGGGCCGTTACATCATATGACGCTCCAGTAGTGGGCCGTTATAGTGATCCGAGTCCAGAAAGATAAAATAGACCCAGAGAAATGTGACGGTCATGCAATGGGCCGTTACGTGAGCCTGACGGTCCAATGTAACGCCGTTACATTATTAGAATCAGAAAACAACGATAGTGCATTCTAGTTAATGGGTTTTAATGGTACAACCAACTCGGCATCCTAGTGGGAATCCCAGGCTCGCGGAGAATTACGGAGGCCTTGAAACAAGATTTCCTAGTCCATTGGAAGGAATATCCAATAGAGAGATCCTCATGTCCAAGAATATGTTCCTATAGTGCAAAGTGTGAACTAACGGTCAACATACCGGAATATGTGCCATGTACTTATAGAAATGACTCTATTGATAGAGAAAGAATATATATATATATATATCGATGTGAAATCATGATAAATCTCTATCAATACATCATTCAAAATCATGTTTCTAATTACAAAACTATAGAGTTTGGGTTCATGAAATTAACATAACTTAAAGTAATAGTGAGATACCGAAACATGCAATACCTATCATGAATGATTAAATAATCTCAAAGTCACGTAATCAGGTTAACACTTAGGTAACTAGGCATAATAATAATTAAATCTGGCAGGTTTCCAATCTATCTTGAGTTGACAGTACACAGGCACCTGACTGTCTAGCCAAGGCGCGTCACAGGGAGTGTGACGGTCTATCGAACAGCTGTTACAGAATGTAACGCTCCTGCATAGATGTGTCAGAGACAACAGAGAAATCAATAGGCAATCAGGGACTATGATAGTCCATCGTATGGCCATTACTTGAGTGTGACGGTCCTACTATGGTGTGTTACAGTCTCTGCTGACAGACAATGATATGAAACCTTAAGAGATCAACTCACATCATGTCTATAAATCAAATACCATGTCTATTCCAGACATGATAACAAAGTATAGGCTATCTATATGCATGGGTATCAGTGAAATAGGCAAGATATCTCTTTTTAATTTCCAATTAGGGCTAAGAGATGCATGTAATGCATAGAACTAGTAAAACAGGAAATTGATGATCTACCATGCATGAAATTCACTCAAACCAGAGGGATTTTAGTCCTAAAATGTTGTTTTCGCCGTTCATGAGATAACCTACCTCTTGTCTAGGCTTTAAAACTTCCAATTATGGTCTGAACACCGAGCCCTAATTCCCTTCTTTCTGTGACTTTTCAGCAACTTCCTTGGGCTCTAACTCCACGACCTATTGACCTAAAGCTGTGAAATTTGGAGAGGAGTTAGTCTAAAGTATTGAAAACAAATACTTCTAAAGAACTTACCCGAGATTACGACTCCTTACCTTGATTCCACGCGAGCAAAAGTAAGGGTCGCGCAGTTCAGAACTAGGTCCTATTTATAAGATTTTGGCTAGGGTTTGAAGATTAGATCGATTCTAGAGTCCTTAATCTGCTAAAACCTGATCTCTAAGAGTCCTTAGAAATGTTATAACTCTTCCCATGTTGATCCCTAGTGGATAAGATCATCAAGTTTCCCTCTTTTTATAAGTTCTTCCTCTTACGGAATCTACAGAGTGTAACGGTCGAACGCAGGCGCGTTAGGTGAATGTGACGGTCTCGCGATAGACCGTTACAGTCAACGTATGCAGAGTTCTAAATTAATAAAATGCATGTATTCATTTATCCATATAATTATCTTAGATAATTAGCCTTTATCCTTAAAATTCGTAAATCAGCTAAATAACCTTCTAGAACATGGGCCAACTTAATGGTTTTGGGCCTTAAACCTTTTAGATGGTGTGTAAATCGGCTTGGTTAATTATTTAACCTAATTGGGCCTTATAATGACTTATTAGTCTCGGAATCCATTTATTAATATATTTAGGCCTTTATAAATTCTAGAAAATTATTTATATAAAATTCTGGGGTACTACACCCTCCCCCACTTAGAAGAATTTGGTCCCCAAATTCAAGACATAGATCGTGGAGAGTGTACTTACAGTTAAATAATTCTGAAAATCTTTTTCTCACGGCTGCTTCGATTTCCCATGTTGCTTCATATGGCCATGTTTTCTTCCATTGAATTTTGACCATAGGAATAACCTTATTTCTTAGTTGACGCACTTCCCGTTCCAGAATCTTTATTGGTGTTTGTTCGTAGGTCAAGTCCTTCTGAATCTCCAGATTGTCATAAGTGAAAATGTGATCTGGATCATATACATACTTCTTCAGCATGGAGACGTGAAATACGTCGTGAACTCCTGCTAACTGTGGAGGTAAAGCCAATCTATAAGTCACTTCACCGACCCTTTCAAGAATTTCAAACGGGCCAATGAATCTAGGAGTTAGCTTTCCTCTAATGCCAAATCTTCGAATCCCACGACCTGGAGAAATCTTCAAATATACATGATCTCCTAACTGAAATTCCAAGTCACGTCTTTGATTGTCAGCATAAGACTTTTGCCTATCTTGTGTCATTTTCATTCTCTCTTTAATGAGCTTTATTTTCTCCGTAGAATCCCTGATAAGGTCAGGGCCTAGAAATTACCTTTCCCCCATTTCATTCCAACATATTGGAGATCGACAACTTTTCTCATATAGAGCTTCAAAAGGTGCCATTTGTATGCTTGCTTGATAGCTGTTATTATGTGCAAATTCCACCAGAGGCAAGTGATCATGCCAATTTCTCCAAAATCAATGACACAAGCCCTGAGCATGTCTTCTACCACCCGATTTGTTCTTTCCGTCTGACCATCAGTTTGTGGATGAAAGGCTGTGATAAAATTTAATCTAGTCCCTAGTGAATGTTGTAGACCTTTCCAAAACTGTGATGTGAATCAAGGATCTCTATCTGATACAATAGTGACGGGGACACCATGTAATTTGACAATTTCCTTTATGTAAAATGCTGCTATGATATCCACAGACCATCGACTCTTTATTGGTATGAAGTGTGCAGATTTAGTCAATCGATCTATGATTACCCATATGCCATCGTGTCCTCCTCTGGTCTTAGGTAAACCCATAATGAAGTCCATCCCTATGCTCTCCCATTTCCATTCGGGAGTATCCAAGCGATGTAATTTACCTGCGGGTCTAAATGTTCCGCCTTCACTTGTTGACATGTGAAACATCGAGACACAAAGTCAGCTACTTCTCTCTTTATATTGGGCCACCAAAAGTTTCTTTTGAGGTCTTGATACATCTTCGTACCTCCTGGATGAATGGTGTATTTTGATTTATGTGCTTCTTCTAAGATCAATTTCTTTGTATCCTCATGATCGGGTATACACATTCAGCCTTTAAATAGCAATCTTCCATCATTAGAAATAGAAAAATCCAGCCTTTGTTCAATATTGGCCTTAATTTCCAGTAAAACTGGATCATCCCCTTGTAACTTGGCCAAATCCTTTATCAATGTAGGTTGAGCTCGGATATTAGCTATGAAGCAATCTTCTTTCTTAATGTCAACATCTAAATTCAACTGAGCAAATTGAGGAATAAGGTTAGTTACACTAATCATGAGACTTGATAACATACCCATTGGTTTTCTGCTGAGTGCATCTGCTACAGCATTTGCCTTGTCATGATGATATTGAATAGCAAAATCAAAGTCCTTGAGATGTTCTAACCACCTCCTTTGCCTCATGTTAAGCTCTTTTTGAGAGAATAAATATTTCAAGTTCTTGTGGTCTGAGTAGATCGTAAACTTTTCTCCATAAAGATAATGAAGCCAAATTTTCAAGGTGAAAATAACTGCTGCCAATTCTAAATCATGTATAGGATAGTTTTCCTCGTGTCGTTTCAGTTGTCTTGAAGAATAACATATCACCTTTCCATTTTTCATAAGGACACATCCTAAGCCAATTCCAGACGCATCCGTATACACTTCAAATCCACCACCCTCCATTGGTAGTGATAAAATAGGGGCTGTGGTAAGATGATTCTTAAGACTTTGAAAACTCTTTTCACAGTCCTTCGACCAGACAAAAGGATTTTCTTTTCTAGTAAGTCTAGTTAAAGGAACCGCGATCTTTGAGAAGTCCTTTATGAATCTTCTATAATAACCAGCTAGACCCAAAAAGCTTCTTACTTCAGATACAGTCGTTGGCCGACTCCAATCTCTGACAGCTTCTACCTTAGAAGGATCCACAGCAATACCTTCTTTTGAAATAACGTGGCCTAGGAATGAGACTTCCTTGAGCCAGAATTCACACTTATTGAGTTTGGCATAAAGCTTATGTTCTCTAAGTGTTTGCAAAGCTATCCTTAGATGTTCTTCATGTTCTTCTTTTATCTTGAAATATATCAGGATATCATCGATGAAGACGACGATGAACTGGTCCAAATATGGCTGGAAGACACTGTTCATAAGTTGCATGAATGCTGCTGGGGCATTAGTTAACCCGAACGGCATCACCACGAATTCATAGTGGCCATAACGACTTCGAAAAGCCGATTTATAAATGTCTTCATCTTTAATCCTAAGTTGATGATAACCAGATCTGAAATCAATCTTAGAGAAGTACTCTGCTCCTGAAAGCTGATCAAAAAGTTCATCAATACACGGCAACGGATACTTATTCTTGATTGTAAGCTGATTCAATCGCCGGTAGTCGATACATAGCCTGAGAGAACCATCCTTCTTCTTGACAAAAAGAACTGGCGCACCCCAAGGGGATGTGCTAGGTCTGATAAAACCTTTGTCTAATAGTTCCTGCAACTGCCTCTTCAGTTCCTTGAGTTCTGTGGGGACATCCTGTAAGGGGCTATAGAAACAGGTGCTGCTCCTGGAATGAGTTCAATGGTAAAGTTTACTTCCCTCTCGGGCGGTAAACTAGGTAGTTCAGATGGGAACACGTCTGGGAACTTATTTGCAATAGGAATGTTTGCTAGGACAATTTCCTTAGATTCGGTAACAATGACTGAAGCAAGGAAAGCTTCACATCCTTGCGAGATAAGCTTGCAAGCGTGAAGAGAAGATCTAATGGTAGGATGCTTCTTGTATTTGATGCCAAGAAAAGAAAATCTTGGAAGACCGGGCTTTCAAAAAGATATAATCCTATTTCGGTAATTGATATAAGCATCATGGTCTACAAGCCAATCAACCCCTAAAATGGCATCATAACCTTTCATGTCCAGGCACACGAGGTTTGCGGGGAGATTGTAACCTTCTACTATCACTTCACTATTAGGATAATATTCAGTGAGCTTGGTTCTAGATCTCAAAGGTGTAGTAATAGCAAGATCTGAAGGTAAGGGGACTGAGGCATTTGACAACGTTTTTACAAAGGTAGTGGAAATAAAAGAATGAGAGGCACCAGTATCAAATAGCACAAATACAGGACGAGAATAAATTTGAAGAGTACCTTCCATAAGCCCATCATCCCTGGGCGCTTCCTCTTCGTCTAGAACGACATTGAGGCGAGCCTGCCTCCTACGTCCTCCATTAGCTGATTGATCTTTCATAAGGGGACAATCTGGCACACGATGCTCCCTACTTCCACAACGCAAACAAGCACCGAGGCGCTTCCAGCATTCTTCAGCCGAGTGGCCGAATTTCTCGCAAAAAGTGCACGCCGAGGCAACTTGCTCCTTCTCTTCCTTAACCTTTTTATTATTCTTCTGGGAACTTCCACCGTTCCCCCTCCTTGATCTTTTCTTGTTGTCACAGCTTTTGTAGGGTTCTGTGATGCTAAACTTCTCCTTTTTATAATGCCGATCTGAGCGCCGACTGGATTCCTCTCCTTTTCCTTTCAACTTTTCGACCTTCTCTAAGGTCCTCTCGCATAGATAGGCCCTCTGAACCATCTCCGCATAAGTGCGGATATTCTGTGTCCCAAGTTGCTGAATGAAACCGGGCCGTAACCCGTCCATAAATTGATTTACTTTTAATAATTCCGTGCTAATAAGGTGTGGTGCATATGGTGCTAGCCTTGAAAACTGTAGTTCATATTCTACCACCGACATCATCCCTTGACGAAGGGAGGCAAACTCCATGGCCTTCCTTTCCTTCACATGCTCGGAGAAATATTTGGAATGGAATAAAGTAAGAAAACCATCCCACGTATGTGGCGCATCGGCCGGAGGTGCCGGAACCGACTTCCACCAAGTACGGGCATCTGTATTTAATTGGAATGTTGCTAGACGGACCTTCTCCTGATCCGTGCATTGTATAACATCAAATATACGATTCATCTCATCGATCCAATTTTCTGCTTCATCTGGATTGGAAGATCCATAAAAACGCGGGGGATTTAGACTTCATAAATTGCGATGCAAATCGCCAGCCCGTGCTCCTGCCCCTGCCTGGGCCATGGTTTGCAATGCTTGAGTAAGGCCGGCAATGGTTTGTTGCATGCTATTCCAGTCTACGCGATGAGCCATAATAGCAATAAGGTACCTGAGAGAAATATAACAACTTGTTATTTCTTGAGAAATTCAACCTTAAAGCTAATTAATTATTTTATCCCGAGCTCTACCCAATCCTCACATGGGTATGGAATTTCTTCCTTAGTTCATAAGTAGGGGTCCTTAAACCTTGGACTTATCCTATGCCATGATTCTTTTTTTTTCCCTAAGCTCTGAGACTTAGGCTCTGATACCAACTTAACTGTCACGCCCCGAGCCTTTATTACAGCGGAAGACTCGCTCGGGGAGAGCGAACAGCCGGCATGGTAAGCCTCTTGCAAGCAAGAATGATCAGAGCGCAATACAATCACACACACAAATGTAATTGCACAATATGTATTCAAAACATCAACTTTATTTCATTACTAACTCAAGTACAACCACTAATTCAATTTCCATCATCTTTCATTCTACTAGACTCAAGAAATAGGAAAATTACATTGACTCAATCTAGATATTATAGACTTCCTAAGTCTTCGCTCATCTTTAATCACTCTCGGACCCGCTACTTGAATAATCCGAATCCGAACCACTTCCAGCTCCTGAAAAACATTGGAAATAGGTAATGAGCACACTTGCCCAGTAGATATCTTCGCATCAACATGAAGGCATTATTAAAGTAATTAACATTTTAACTCTAGAGAAATAAGACAAAATCATGTAATGTGATGATCACGCGATTAAACCAAAGTAACAGGACAATCATATAAGATGGAATGAGAACAATAATGAACTAGCAAGAATAGAACAAGAACATGATATTGGCCTTTCATGAATAAGAATGTATCGAGAATGTACTAGCAAGCCACATATTCATCACTCCAATACCCCTTTTTGGCAAGTATTTCGTGAATTTCTGTGGAATATCAAGCAAGAATGTCATGTACAAGAATGTCATGTCGTGTCGTGGATCTTCACTTATTTATAGAAATAGTACTCCCAGCGCAATGCGACGCCAGTAGCATCATACCCCATGGTTTATAAAATAGTATATTTCCGGCAATCAGCCGAGGGGACTAACATAGAGCCCTTGAACACAATCAGTGCTCGATCGCATCTTCAGGTATAAATTAAGCTACTTCCACGCATGTAACCGTAAAGTATGACCAAGAATATAACAATTCCAAATAATGAAAATCAATGAATGAACGCTTCAATTTGAATATATGAGATCAAGAATGACTTAGACTATACTATGTTTATGGAAATAGATCGGCAGCATAACAGTACATTCTTTATTTTTCATTCATTATATTAAGTTGCTTGAACAATATGATAAGTTTTAGATTATCATTAGTCCATCTAGAACCTTAGAAAATCAACCCTTTGGTCAAACCTTGGGTTAACATATACAAGCTATGTAACGGTCATCTACTGGGCCGTTACATCATGTGACGCTCCAGTAGTGGACCGTTACAGTGATCCGAGTCCAGAAAGATAAAATTGACCCAGAGAAATGTGACGGTCATGCAATGGGCCGTTACGTGAGCCTGACGGTCCAATGTAAGGCCGTGACATTGCTAGAATCAAAAAACAACGATAGTGCATTCTAGTTAATGGGTTTTAATGGTACAACTAACTCGGCGTCCTAGTGGGAATCCCAGGCTCGCGGAGAATTACGGAGGCCTTGAAACAAGATTTCCTAGTCCATTGGAATGAATATCCAATAGAGAGGTCCTCATGTCCAAGAATATGTTCCTATAGTGTAAAGTGTGAACTAACGGTCAACATACCGGAATATGTGACATGTACTTATTAAAATGACTCTATTGATAGAGAAAGAATATATATATATATATATATATATATATATATATATATATATATATATATATATCGATGTGAAATCATGATAAAACTCTATCAATACATCATTCAAAATCATGTTTCTAATTACAAAACTATAGAGTTTGGGTTCATGAAATTAACATAACTTAAAGTAATAGTGAGATACCAAAACATGCAATACCTATCATGAATGATTAAATAATCTCAAAGTCACGTAATCAGGTTAACACTTAGGTAACTAGGCATAATAATAATTAAATCTGACAGGTTTCCAATCTGTCTTGAGTTGACAGTACACAGGCACCTGACGGTCTAGCCAAGGCGCGTCACAGGGAGTGTGACGGTCTATCGAACAACCGTTACAGAATGTAACGCTCCTGCATATATACGTCAGAGACAACAGAGAAATCAATAGGCAATCAGGGACTGTGACGGTCCATCGTATGGCCGTTACTTGAGTGTGACGGTCCTACTATGGTGCGTTACAGTCCCTGCTGACAGACAATGATATGAAACCTTAAGAGATCAACTCACATCATGTCTATAAATCAAATATCATGTCTATTCCAGGTATGATAACAAAGTATAGGCTATCTATATGCATGGGTATCAGTGAAATAGGCAAGATATCTCTTTTTAATTTCCAATTAGGGCTAAGAGATGCATGTAATGTATAGAACTAGTAAAACATGAAATTGATGATCTACCATGCATGAAATTCAATCAAACCAGAGGGCTTTTAGTCCTAAAATGTTATTTTCGCCGTTCATGAGATAACCTACCTCTTGTCTAGGCTTTAAAACTTCCAATTATGGTCTGAACACCGAGCCCTAGTTCCCTTCTTCCTGTGACTTTTCAGCAACTTCCTTGGGCTCAAACTCCACGACCTCTTGACCTAAAGATGTGACATTTGGAGAGGAGTTAGTCTAAAGTATTGAAAACAAATACTTCTAAAGAACTTACCCGAGATTACGACTCCTTACCTTGATTTCACGCGAGCAAAAGTAAGGGTCGCGCAGTTCAGAACTAGGTCCTATTTATAGGATTTTGGCTAGGGTTTGAAGATTACATCGATTCTAGAGTCCTTAATCTGCTAAAACCTGATCTCTAAGAGTCCTTAGTAATGTTATAACTCTTCCCATGTTGATCCCTAGTGGATAAGATCATCAAGTTTTCCTCTTTTTATAAGTTCTTCCTCTTACGAAATCTACAGAGTGTAACCGTCGAACGCAGGCGTGTTAAGTGAATGTGACGGTCTCGCGATAGAACGTTACAGTCAACGTATGCAGAGTTCTAAATTAATAAAACTTATTTATTCATTTATCCATACAATTATCTTAGATAATTAATCTTTATCCTTAAAATCCGTAAATCAACTAAATAACCGTCTAGAACATGGACTAACTTAATGATTTTGGGCCTTAAAACTTTTTAGATGATGTGTAAATAGACTTGGTTAATTATTTAACCTAATTGAGCGACTTATTAGTCTCAGAATCCATTTATTAATATATTTAAGCCTTTATAAATTCTAAAAAATTATTTATATAAAATTCTGGGACACTACATGGTCAGTTTCTGTAAAAACCCTCACCAATATTTTGTGACAAATGGCGTGTGAGGATTTTATCCCATCCTACAATGCATAGTCCAAGCAATGCCAACACAGCCAGCAGTTACAGGCTTTCGGTTATGTTCAAGACCACACCACGAATTATCCGTAGCCAATCCGGGCAATGTTGGAAATTTCCTTGCTCAAGTTTACAAGTACATCTCATATACATGGTTATCACAACAAGAAAAGAACAGATTTTACAAAGAAAGTCACCCTCCATGAAAATATCTTAGATCCAGAAGGGGCACAAAAACGTACATTATACACAACAAGACTTGACTGAAGGTCAATGACAACCTGTATTACATCCTCTCAAAAGCTGATGTATCAAAGCTCAAAAAAAAGGTGTGTCCTTACAAAGAACTTCACTACAATTCAAGTAGAATAATGTTACATCATTTTAAACACGATGTTGCTAACACACATTCATGAGGCTTTCAAGTACCAACAAATCAGAGCCAAGATATTAGGCATCATTCACCTGATGACGAGTGTCTGCACCCCCCCCCCCCTCCATTGTTGGTCAGTTTTATTTAAACAGTGAAGGATGGGTTACAAAGGCATCGGCAAGAGTCCTCAGAAGCGGGGTGCTATCTCAAGAAACATTCAAACCAGAAGCAATTTATGTCATGACACAAAAGTGAAAAATATTGGACCATGTAGTGGATCATATCACATGGATGCACAATTTGGTCAAAATTCTCATATGAATTATTCCTCTCTTTGTTGCAGAACGGTGAGGGATGCAGCACTAGATCATCCGACACTCCTTTAAGGTTCTTCTCTTCAAATGTTTAACTAGTGTGAATGTAATTACCATCGCACAAGGCACCAGCGACATGTCCATCAAGAAAGCAGTCACTCGAAAGGCCAGCACGCATGTGCTTGAGAAGCCAATGCATTTGTACTCACAAGCAGCTCAAGAGACCAGCAACTTTTGAAGCCGCCTGCATGCCGCTGAGCATAGCCCCTTCAACACTAGGATTTACACAGAAGTCTCCACATATTGCCAACCTTTTGTCCTTGTTCCATAAACACATGGCTTCCCCACCAACACCAGTTGCTGGGAACGCACTGCCCCTGCTTTTTTAATCAGCACAAATGAAGATTCAGCAAAATGATATATTGAAAGGGTAATTTACGAGAATAACTTTTGGCTATCTGAAACTGAGAAGTTAGCAGCATGTCCATGTAAAAAAAAAAATTTAAATAGAATTAGCCTATCTTTTTCTTTTGGGATAGGGTTACATGTTTTTGACAGATGATGAATGACAGAATATAAGATCATAATTTTATGTATTCATTGAAAATCAAATTAATGTTCTTACCTAAGGATGAAAACTGGAGAATAGTTCGCTTTGAGTCTCAAGATGACGTCAGTTCTGTAGGCATTAGGTGCACTTATACTGTCTCTAAATTACCTACTAGTTGCTGCAGTGTAACATCAATCTGCAACTTTACTGAAAACCATGGTTTATTGAAAGAATCTTTAAAATCTTCGTAAATTTAAAAATAATTTTCGTATATAAACTATTGTTAAAACGAAAACTACATATTTATCACTCCTGCATTTATATTTGCACATATATCAGTAAAAATGTCAATCGTGTACAAAAAGACTATAAAATGTCTTTTTTAACCATCTTTGATGTAACACCCCTGAATAATTGGGAATTTAGAAACTATATTTGGAATAATTATGATAAAGGTTCAAATATAAAAATATTATTTTTTTCTTAAGAAGAACTAGTAAATCGACCTATTTAGTTGAATAAAGGACTTGAGACAATAAAAGATATCACCTAAGTCTGAAAAAAAGACGATACAAGTTAGACAAAGTAGAGGTAGATGGAAGACTTAGGCAATGGAGATTTGGTTTATTGAGGAGTTAGATGATAGATCGCTCAAGTCAGATAGACGAAAGGAGTTAGACGATAGATCGCCCAAGTCAGATAGACGAAAGGAGTTTGAAGATTGACCGTCTAAGTTACACAGACGAAAGGAGTTTGGTGATCTATCGTCTAAGTGAGAAAGGTTAGACAGAAAAAGATAGACAATAAATCGTCTAAGTTAGAAAGGTTTGACGGAAGGAGTTAGGCGATAGATCGTCTAATTTAGAAAGTTAAACAGAAGGAAAGTAAACGATACTAGTTAGACAAAGCAGAAATAGACGAAGGAGCTAGACAATACATCGTCCAATTTGAACCGTGAATTAGTAGAATTAGGCAATGCAAATATGGACGATGCAGTTAGACGAATACTTAAAGATAGACGATACGAAAAATAGATGATAAATAGTGCAAACTTCATAACTTAGACGAAGCACATATGTTGAATGATGACTCAGATGATATACAAAAGATTAGATAATATTTTATTCTAGGAAAACATAAGCGGTATGGCTGAATAATATGAGATTGTGACAAGTGGCAGATGAAGATGAAGATATTGGAAGGTAATACGTGGCAGTTTTATGGAATTCTTACTATGGCGGTGATAAGAAGAGGAGTTTAGTGTAAAGATATTATTTAGGACGTGTTACTAGGTGACTTTTCTAGGAGTTTCATAAAGGCTAACGTGGAGGTTTTAGCATTGGAAATTGGAGTAAATATTAGGATCCTATATAAATCTTCCTTTCGAAATTTGCACATATAGAAATTCAAAAAAGAATCGATCTTATTCAAGTCATAATCTATATTGGATTCCCAAATTTATTAATAGAGGGTATACTTTAACTTAAATATGTACTTAATAAATCAAAATATACTTAATAAAAATATATAATTAATATAATTATATCTTTCATCTCCGTAACTCCCTCAAGAATATCTTAACTACAAACCCGATATCTAGAGTATTTCTAAAAATCTTTCACCTTCCCAAAAATTGTTCTACATCTGATAAGTATCTAGTAAATCCTTCAATCATATTTCAATTCCTTGTTTTTAACATATCCTACAGTCTTCTAAAATTTGATTCATGTTCCTCTATAATCCATATCAGGGAATAGGGTTCAGAAGATGGAAACTAGAGGTTGCAAGAAGTAACTCTTTTACAGAGGTAGGATTTCCTTGATACAAGCTATGCACATCATCTTTAAGCCTAATTTTGATGAATCCATGTTCTATGTTCTCTATTCTACTAAATGATCTTACGTATGTTCATGATTTTCTTCCAACTTCTTAGGTTATGCAATAAGATAAGTTATACACATATGAAAATCAAGTACCATGCACGTAAATGAGTAAGATAAGGTATGTATATGCATGACTAAGACGAGGCAAAGATGAATCAAGCAAGACAAGCATGTATATGAATAAGATAAGTTATGTATATATTTATTTTTCAAGTTAAATAAATCAGACATATAGGTCATGATGATTGTTTAATATATTGCATCTTGATTTCATGAAATACGATCTATCTAGATAGAGGATCCACTCCTCAGTCACGACAGACATGGAATCAAAAATTTAGAATACACAACTAGAGGCATATTCTTTCTTTGAAATTCTAAATTCCGGGACCATGCTTGAGTGGATAGGACGGACTATGTAGCACCAACGTCGGCTCCGAAACCTTGAGGCAGGTAAAGTCAAGCAACCGTTGCATCTCCTTCGCCCCGGAATGCGACAGCCTAAGCAGCAGGCAGACAAATCCCCATAACAAGTTTGGGACCTCCTGTTTGTGTGACAGCCAGGGCTCACTCAGTGCGCGCCTTTACGAGTAAGAGCATGTATGTGTAAGAGCTCGCTTCTTGCAGGGTGCTAGTCTCTCAGTTTATGTTCTAAAATTTTAAGTAAGATATTCTGACTTAATCATGTTGATATGTTGATGATATGAGTATGAGATATATGTTACAAGTTATATTATGATAATCATGTACAAGATATGTGTAAGTGCAAGTTATATGCAAGATATGCTCACCCACTAATCTTCATGTTAACTCATTCCCTTCGGCCCTCTTTGATATAGGAATAAGTCCGGTTGGGATGGTTTATCCGGGGTAGAATGAGTTATTCTTGTTTGGTCTATTTTTTCTTAACCGGTGTCGGATAGGGATTAGGGTGGGTTTTGCCACTCCATGGGGAGGGAAAAAATAATTAACTGGGGTCAGTTAAGGGGTGGGAGCAGATACGCCAACCGGGGTGGCATACCCGCCCCCACTCCATTCCTAAATCAAACTGGGCCTTCATGATTTGATCTATGAATTTCATACCATGTATGATAGGCCAGTAAAGTATTAAATGAAAAATGAAAGAAATATCATGTACTTCTTGTTGTCCAGTTTCTCATTTCATTGCAAGTTAATAATTCAAATTCAAGGTATTCAAGTAATGCAAGATCATGCTATGTTAAGTTTTTCCTTCCTTTCTTAGATATATGTCTAGTATTGTAACATGACTCCTTGGCCTCAACAGTCTTGGATGGTGATATGGGACACCTCCATTGCTATTCCACCTAAACTGTAAGTTACCTATTGACTTATTGAGATCATTCTGCCTCATGTTTTCAGAATCACATGCTAGCTGTATTTACAAATATTAGTATAACAAGAAGTTAGTTCTTTTTATATGTAATTGGTTATATCTTAAACTGTTATAAGATAATGGCAGGATGGAGTGCCATGTTTGTATTGGGAATCCTACTGAGTCGTTGTACTCGGATGGTTCTTTACTTTCTTTTTAGGTGCGGGTCATTGAGGAGTTTGCAGGTTGCTTGGAGTTTGTAGTGTGCAGACGGGCTGAAGTAGTAGGCGTAAAAGTTGTGATTAGTTTTGTGTTTTCTGTTGAATTTTCAGAGAATGTATATTGGGTTGTATATGAGTGAGACTTTTGTATAAACAACATTGTTTGTATAGGTACAAGTTATGAAATGAAAATGTTTCGATTGGCCTTTCTATTCATGTATGCATAAGAGTTGAAATTTCAGTTGCTAATACTCAGTCATATACAAGTATGTGTGGCATCTCTTCTCTCCTCTATTTATGCACTTCCGTTAGACAGGGAAGGGTGTCACACATTTTATATCCAAAGAGGCAACTTAAACCATGTGCAAAAAGACCACAATTGATCTTTTTATACACAGCATTTTTAAAGTTGTCTTAAAATGCAAATACAATGATAAATCTGTAGTTTTTGTTCCAACAATGATTTAGATGCAAAAATCTCTTCAAAAACAGTCATGATCTACTAACGTGCTTTTAATAGAAATCATTTTAAAAAGTGCATCTTCGTGTGATGTATTTTAAATTTTGTATTGTATTTTAGTTTTAAAATTTCATACATTGATGTACATATGTTTTCCAAGATTTTCTCATGAAGTTTGACTAGTAAATTGAGTTAGCAGAACCAAGGACCCTGACTTAGCCACTCCCCATCCCATCTCTCTCTCTCCTTTGTTCTCTCAGAGGGAAAGGGGCGTAGACAACCATGACTCAAGACTAAAAGACAGTTATCCTAGGCAAGTACAATATTGTTGTCTTACCTATCTCATTCCCCTAAAGTCAATATGTTCCACTAACATTCCAGTCCTTTTCTGTCTAAAACATCAAGGAAAGAAATACATTAGGAGAATGCAATAAATTAATATAATGAGCTGAGTTCTTCTACATCAGAAAGCGAGCTTCTTTATTGCATTCTAATCACACCAACGTTGGCCTTTTCCCCTTTATATTCATGGGACGAGTATATCCACCAGTATCTTGTGCAAAATCCAAACACAAAAATGAGTGATCCTTAATCAATAGGTGGGAATAACTGATCATCAAAACTAATAGGAAGGAGATCTGGTGCATAACCCTACAACCTGAATGCTTCCAAATATGAGTTAAATTTAAACTGCTGCTAAAAAAAATTGCATCCCGGTTCCCACCTCCATGTTGGAGCCAGTTTTTTTCCCTTTTTTCTTTTTGTTCAGAAAGAAGAGTTAGTATTTCATTGAGCATTTAGAGATACAAGGATGAAAGCCTGGTGGCAGCCAGGAGCTTTCCTGTTTACATTGAACAGCAAATTTTGCAAGTTGGTGAGCAATAGAGTTCTCTCTCCTAGGAATATACATGATCACCACATTGGAGCTGGGTGGTAGGCTTTGGCAATCACAGATGATAGCAGCAATTCTCCAAGGAGGATTTTTCTGCTTGTAGATTGCTTGAACCACTGATAAAGAATCACTTTCAATCACTGTTGGCCCTTGAAGGTGAAGTGCTGTCTGGATAGCAACATAACAGGTCAAAGCCTCTGTTATCGCAGGGTTATTTGAGTGGAATACCTTCGTTATGTATTTTATATTTTGAACGGGGACATGGACAACCACTGATGAATATCCACCCCCACCCATGTCTATAGTTGTTCCCGCATCCACAGTTATCTAGAAGAGGAAAGGTCGATATGAAAATTCATCAAGGGAGTGGGGGGAAGTTATAAGTTGCTGGTTTTTGGACAGATGTGTCCAGGAATGGAACTCCAAGACAGCTTTTTTGATAATGAGTTGAGGGGGGATGCTCCGGGCTTCGAATACAAGAGTACAACAGGGCTTCCACAGCTGCCACATTAAAAAGAAACAGCGAGATATGGTGGACATCTTCCTTGCTATTTGAAAAAGGGAGTCTTGACCAATCATGGATTTTTTGCTCCGAAGTCTTCAACTCCAAGTCTGGGCGGTAGTTGAGCGGAAAGCACATCCAGGCTGCTCTGGCCAAGTGACAGTGAAATAAGATGTGATCAGTAGATTCCTCTATAGATTTGGGGCAGATGGTATCAATACTTGGAATTATGCTGGCAACTTCAGATTTGACGGAACGGCATCCGTTAGCACTTTCCATATGAATATGTTGATCCGGGGAGTGATGGTTCTCGTGAGGCTGGGGCTCCACAAAAGCTTCCATATCTTGTTATTCAAGGAGGAGGGTGGAGGCATATCTGAGTCCCTTAGTAGCCGATAGGCTGACCTCACATTGAAATTACCATCCAAGGTAAATTTCCAGATTGTGTGTGGTCAAACTCCACTTCTTTGTTCCTCTATAGTTGCCACCACTTTATGAAACGCTCATTTATATCCAGAATCCTATCTGCTATTATAACAAGGATTCTGACCAGTTCTTTGTCCTACAGCCTCAAAATGGTTAAGAGTGTGCACAGCAAGGATTAATACACCACGAAAATTAAATCTCAAGTTCCAAACTAGCTATTGTTTCAAAACTGTCCGAGCCAGTTTAAAGATATTGTAGAAGATAGTGGGTTTCATCGGGGGCCTCTGGACCTTGTGGTTTTGTTTTATTTTCTTTGTTTATTGGTCTGTTATTAAGTCTGTTTTTGTATATTTCCCTGTCTTAAGGAATTTCTCGTCCTGGTAGTTTAAAGGAGCTGATCTAATAAAACTAGAGGGAATAGGCACTGTGACAGCTAGGTACCCTCCTGTACATTTTCTTCCCACTAATGCCTCTCTTCTTCTATTGCTCCCTTTTCGTCTGGCCTTCATCATAGTATCAGAGCTCATGGTTATGCTTTGGATCACATATCTCTTGTTTGTCATGATCTATGTGACAAAGCATAAGTCAGCCTACACATGAGAAGACATGTTAGAATAGTCTCGCATTTAAAGGGACAAAATCAAATGCTTAAAATAGTGAAGCCCTCTCCACTCAATGTCTTAGTGTTTTGAGTTGAATGACTCAATGGGTCTTGGGTCTGCATAAGAAGTTTATCCTTGTGGACATCCGCATGTGTTTTGTGTGACTATACCATAACCTTGAAGAATTGGCTGAGTCAGCCTGCAATGCAACACCATGTGGTATATCTATGGATAGTGTCTGTGCATCGCTGCTTTGCATAGTAAATTTTATTAAAAAGGGAATTTCTGAAGTTTAAGAGTCGATGGTTATCATTTATCAATGGGACAATATGGTTAACATCATCTCATGCCAGTGTCATCTCACGTTCTAGGTTATGAAGGCCAATCTTTGTCGGCAGGTGGTTCCCCAAGACACTATTTCAAATGCTATCCATTTTAAATTATGTGGGAGCCTATGAAATTAATAATATTATATCTATATGCATGCATATTCATTTTGTATTTTTATACTATGAGTTGGAATAAAATGTATGTTTGTTTAGATGTGCTTATGGTCCATCAAGGAGAAGCCGATGTATGTTTCTTACGAATCTACTTCAAAGAAAAGTGTGTTCAGGGGCGTGTCATTTGAAGGAAGAGATTTAGTATATTTTATTCAATCATTAGGTCATTTTAGTTTCATAGGGACCACTTAGAATTGGTTCCTGAGCTGTATATAGACTGTAATTTTTTAAAAATGGATGGTATATGGACTGTAGACTTTTATTATTGTTATTACTTTATGATTTGTGGATAGATGATGATCTACTAATGAGACACTAGCTATCTGGCTTAGAGACCCCTTGATGAAAGTAGACTATTCAATGTGTATTTTTATTATCATTTGATTATTTATTGTTGCACCATAATTTTGATCAATTTGATGAATAAATTTAATATCATTACATGTTTTAGAAGCATGATGAATTCATGATATTTTGTCTCTAATTTTGTTAAAAATTCAATGTTCATTATCATTTGATTATTTATTGTTGCACCATAATTTTTGATCAATTTGATGAATAAATTTAACATCATTACATGTTTTAGAAGCATGATGTTTTCATGATATTTTATACGCAACTAATTTTGTTAAATTTGCAACTTTAGTTGCACGCACTTAGATCATTCCCAAAGGAAGATCAATTAAGACTGAAGAAAATAGGGTGTTCTTATATGTTTTTGGCCTCGTTGAGCCTATTGGGTCTATTGGATGTTTCTTTATGTTTATTAGATGGTTGGGTCCCATTTTAAGACACTGGTTCATTACCAGATCCAATAAGGTGGATCCAATTAACTTAAACTTTGTGTTTCTTTTCCTCAAATACCCCTGCACGTTCTTTTATGTAACACGGGTAGTGTAGACATGTAAATCTTCTTGTTTAACCTAGTAAACAAAGGAGACGGGGGCACAGCAAAGGCAGTAACGGGATGACCCACCTTTGCAGTTCATCTTCCCCTTTCTCTCTTATTTCTTCTTCTTCCTCCTCTTCTTTCCCTAGCAGTGCACAGGATGAAGTAAACCCAGAAAACTACATGGTATCAGGGCATGGAAGGGGCTGTGGTTTGTGAAACTGCTGCCGCTGCTGCTTCTTCTCTCACTTGGTGTAGAGGGAGGAGATGATTTGGGGGACTGCTACCACTGCTTCTTCTTTTCATACTCCATGGAAGGAGCTGTGAAGACCTTGGAGTCCAAGGCCTCATGTGTTATCCTCCCTTCCTGGTGAGTGGTTCGTGAGAGTCTCCTCTCATCTTCAAGGGTCCTTATCACAGTTGGCTTTCGTGGCTGTGCTGCGGTTTTGGAGAAGTCTCTGCATACCTTGTCTTACTTGACTTGGAAGAGTATCTCCGGTCATCTCTTATCATTCCTTGCTGTGGTGAGTGACATCTCCAGTCATTATTCCGTTCTTTCTTGCTAGTGAGGGGGTTTCCAGTCATATCTTCACCCCAGAAGAGCATCTCTACTCAAGTCTTGCAGTCAAGCATCTCAAATGAGTTCACAGTGAGTTGCTGGCACTTCTTTCCTTCTTGAAAAAGGGATCTGAAGCCCTTGATTGAAGGGTACTTTGCTTGGTAACTTAAGGATGACTACTGTGGGAGGAGGAGACAACTCCACAGCCACTAACCCTGTGACAAGGGTTATTGAAGGGGATAATCCCACCCTTCAAATCACTCCTATGAAACTGGATGAGAAAAATTTTATGTTTTGGTCTGCAGCTGCAGTATCCCTCGCAAGATCAAGACACCACCTGAGGAAGACCCAAAGTATGAGTCTTGGTCACTTGAGGACAGCATTGTTAGGTCTTGGATTCTTAATTCTTAATTCTGTTGGTCCAGAGATGCAACATTCAATCTTAAAGAAGAAAACCGGTCGAGAGGTTTGGCTCCTCCGAGAGATGTATGGACATAAACAAAACGCTATCCAGATCTATCAATTAACCAGAGAAATTCACAAAATGGAGCAAGGTACATCCTCTGTAAGATCCTACTTCAATAGTTTTAGAAATAAATGGGAGGAGCTGGATTGTTATGCAATTTAACACTTGGACTTGTACTGAAGACCAAAAGCAACACATAAAATATGTTCAACAGAACCGAAGCTTTAAGTTTCTTGCTGGGTTGAGTGAAGAATATGAGACTCTAAGGGGACAAATATTAAACACGGAGAATGTTCCTTCCTTGGAACAAATCTGCCACAAGATTCTGGATAAAGGAGGAAGAAGGCATGCTATGAGCAGTCTACAAGGTACCTCCAGTGAACGAGGTATGGGTGAATACTCTGCCCTAGATGCAAGCAACACGTATAAGGGCGAGAAGCGCAGTGGTGGACAGAATAAGGAGAAAGGCAAGAATAGAATAATATGCTCACATTGCAGCAGAAGAACCATAACGAAGAGAATTGTTGGGAGCTCCATCCTGAGAAGAAAGCTGCAAAATTCAGAGGAGTAAAGAAGGGACAGCAAGCGAAAGGAAATGCAGCTGTTTCTCAGCCATCAGGGGGTCTTTCTACTGACAGTGACTCTACTAGTCCTGTGGTGACGAATTTGCAAGGGCAGTCTAACTCAGACATTGCCAATCTTCAAATGATTCTCTCACAACATGAGAAATCAAAGACCTCGAATTATCCTTCAGCTTCCTTGCCAGGTACTACAATTGGCGCTCAGTGTGACTTCCCATCCTACCAGCAGCACTTAGGTCATTGACTCAGGAGCCATTGATCATATGACTGGTATCTCTACTCTCTTCTCTTCCTATTCCCTTAGCTCAGGACAAGACAAGGTCACGGTGGCTGATGGCACTCGAGCCACTATAGCTGCCAAAGGAGTCATTAACCTCGATGACAACCCTGTCTTGCAGTCTACACTTCATGTTCCTTCATTCTCAATAAATTTGCTTTCAGTTAGTAGCCTAACCAAAAGTTTGAACTGATCCATCGCCTTCTCTCCTGACCATTGTGTGTTTCAAGACTTAACGACGAGGCGGACGATTGGGACGGGACGTGAAGTAGGAGGCCTCTATCATTTTGAACATGGGGGGAGTGCAGCATATCAGACTTACATTACTGCAAGTCATGTCCAAGACATCTACTTGTAGCATTCACGCTTGGGTCATTTGTCTTTTAAGTCTTTAAGGTTCATGTTTCCTACTTTATTTCGCTCAATTGATATTCATTCTCCAGTGTCAAATCTGCCAATTGGCAAAACATTGTAGAACTGCCTTTCCAAGATCTTTAAATAAAAGCACTTCCTCTTTCGATCTAGTTCGCTCTGATGTGTGGGGTCCCCCTCCCATTTCTTCTATGGATGGATATTAGATACTTTGTTAGTTTCATCGATGATTTTTCCCATTGTACCTGCGTCTATCTCATGGAATCCAGGGAAGAGGTTCCAAGAATTATTCAAGTATACAGTAACATGGTAAAGACCCAGTTCAATAAGAAAATAAAAGTATTGCGGTCTGACAACACAAAGGAATATTTTTCAGAAGAACTTGAATATATTCTTGGAGAATGAGGGAATCATACATGAATCCTCTTGCTCCTATACTCCTCAACAAAATGGAGTAGCAGAAAGGAAAAATCGTCATTTGATGGAAACCGCCAGAGCCTTACTCTTCCAGCATAATCTTCCCAAACAGTACTGGAGTGAGGCTGTCTTAACAGCAGCCTATATGATCAACCGAACACCATCTAGGGTACTTGGAAATAGGTCTCCCATTTCTTTCCTACACCACAATCATCCTTTGTTTGTTCTCCCACCAAAAGTGTTTGGATGTCTATGTTTTATTCATTGCTTGGGACCTAACACCTCTAACTAGATCACAGACCATAAAGGGTATCTTCTTAGGATATGCTCCTACTCAGAAAGGATACAAATGTGTTTATCCTAAAACTGGGAGGAAGTATTGTCTTAAGGATGTTACCTTTATAGAGTCAGAACCTTACTCCAGTAAAAGTTTTCCTCAGAGGGAGACATCTCCTCCTCAGGGGGAGACATCTTCTTCTCCCATAATAAGTCAAGGACAAGACTCTGAGGATATACATCCTCCTGATAAACAAAACAAGGAATATATCACTTACTCCAGGAAGAAAAAGAGAAGTGAGGATCCTCCTATGACACAACCATCCCAAAACGACACCAAGTCAACAAGTTCTGGAATTGAATCTTCACCTTCATCTGCCAACCAGGTTGATCTTGATCTTCAACTAGATCATGCACCAAGTATCCTATATCTAATTATGTGTTATTCTCATGTGTCTCCTAAGTATTACTCCTTTGTTTCTTCACTAAATTATCCACTTAGATCCTACAAAGAAGCTGTAAAAGATCCAGTTTGGAGAAAGGCAATGGAAGAGGAAATGGCAGCACTTAACAAAACCGGCACATGGGAACTTGTAGATCTCCGAGGAGGAAAGAAAACAGTGGGCAGCGAGTAGGTTTTTACCATCAAGTACATGGCTGATGGAACCATTGAGAGATACAAGGAACAGCTTGTGGCCAAAGGATTTACCCGAACCTATGGTCTTGACTATGGAGAAACCTTTTCACCTGTGGCAAAGTTCAAATCAGTCAGAATTCTTCTCTCTCTTGCAGCTCATTTTTCATGGCAGCTACATCAACTAGATGGCAAGAATGCCTTCTTAAACGGAGATTTGGTAGAAGAGGTGTATACGAGTCCTCCTCCTGGCTTTGAAATGGGACATCAGGTGTGCAAGCTTTAAAAGGCTTTATATGGTCTCAAGCAATCTCCAAGCATACAATGGACCCTGGTTTTGACAATGACAATCTATGAGTCACGATGAAATCAAAATGCATAAACAATGTATTCCGTATTTTCTTATTGCATTTTGCTTAGAGCAAGCACGTTCATCCTGGAGTAAATTCTGGGCATATTCCTGTGCATCTGCATATGTCTATTAGGCCTCATTAAGTTTGTGCATATGCTATAGTCTTAGCAAAGAATGCCTGTGTACTGGAGTCATGCTGTAGAGTGAGTCTGTGCATACGTGGGTCTAAGTGTCACGATGTCGATGCATTCATAAGTCCAAGGGTCTATCGATGTCTTCATTAGGTCTGTGCAAACTTCGGTCCTGCATGAATAGAAGTGGATACATTCTGGGCTAAGGCACATTAGGCTGGTGCATGTTCATGTCTAAGGTGTCCTAAAAGTCAGTGCATTCCTAGCCTTCGTACGCGTTGAGTCGGTGCAACTTAGTGTTGCACTCTGACCAGGTCGGTGCACGATTTTGTCTAGGCACAAGGACACGGTCGGTGCAAGTCTTTGTATCGGTGCATATTCCTTCTTGCGCACACTTTCTCGGTGTAAGTGTTGCCTTGGTGCACAACTGTGTCAGTGCAAGTTTTGTCTTGCACCACTTCTCTAAGTCGGTGCAAGATCGCACTGCGGAGTTTACTGCCGATGCATTTCTGGCGTGTGCAAGACTGTACTCGGTGCAATTTGCATTTTTCGCATTCACGCGGTTGGTGCAATTCTATCTTGCACTAGTCAACTCTGTGCAACTTCCGTTGCTGAATGCACATAGAGTTTGTGCATCCCTCTCATACTCGCACACACGGAGTCCATGCAAGGCTGCTCACGACTCGAGCAGGTCTGTGCAATGCTTGCACACTGAATACTCATAGCTAGTGCATCCGTTAGTCTTATGCTGCAAGTAAGTATGTGCATATGCTAGTGTAACGGTACTGAACTCGTGCACGAACTTGTATTCATCACAATTAAGTCTGTGCACATCTGACTTATTCACATATTGACTCCGTGCAGTCCTGCTTGGCTCTTTACTATATGTATAACTGTCTCGAGCTGATAATTCTTTTTGACTGTATGACAGGTATCTTTTTGAGAAGAATAAGAATGGCACGTGATCCAAGAGTGAAGGAGGTGCCAGGATCGTGACACGTGGAAAGCATTGAGCTAGGATCCTGCCACGTGGGCCAAGGCGTTTGGGCGGGAATTGTGGAAAGCACACGCCCTACATCTGATGCCCATATAAAAGGGAAGCCTCTCCTTCTGGAGAGACGGGATCGAAGTAGAATGATTTACAGCCAGCACGATCCAGAAAGGAGAAGAGAGTAACAGCAGAGCAGAGCAGAAGTGAAAGTGAGAGAGCTCGTGAGATCAAGAGAAGGAGAGAGAGAAAGAGAAAGAGTGAGATCGAGAGAAGAATCGTTGATGCTCTATTCACTGGTACTAGGATCAAATCCAGGCCAGTTTGCTCCTGCGTGAGCGATATTCATCGGGTTTTATTGTCAGCTTTCAGTCGTTGTTTTCATCGTTCTTATTTCTCATTTTCGTCCTTTATTCAAGCTGTTTGTCAGCAGAGCAAGGTGTGATGCTCAGCGGGTAAGGTGATCACCTTGGACAGCAAGCTGTGATGCTCGGCGGGATAGCAAGCTGTGATGCTCAGCGGATGGCAAGCTGTGAGGCCCAGCGGATGTAAGCCAAGCTGTAATGCTCAGCAGACGCAAGCTGTAAGGCGCAGTGGTTCAAGCTGTTTGGCAGCAGTAAGCCACACTCTGGTTTGAGTGTGGGGTGGACGTAGGTCTGCGGACTGAACCACCTAAAAATCCTTGGTGTTGTGAGCTTGGTTGTGTTCCTGCTGTGAATGTGTCCCAGAACATCTTGATTGCTTCCGCTTGAATGATTTGCACAAATTGATTTGGGCATATGCTCTTGCATATTAAGTGTTTGACCTGCATTCAAGCCTTTGTATCTCACACGTTCTTCAAATTGGCCAAAAAGCTTTAAAGATCCATTCACCTCCCTCTGGATCAACGTTTGTCTCTATATCTGCACCTAACACGTGGTATCAGAGCATACCATCAGTACTAACATACAATGCTTGTAAAGTGGAAGGATGGCAAAGTTGTTATCCTTATTGTGTATGTTGATGACATGGTGGAGACTAGTGATAATGATTCAAAGTCTAAAGCATAATTTGGCAGAGGATTTTGAGATTAAAGATCTTGGAAATCTTAAATACTTTCTTGCAGTGGAGGTGGCCCGATCAGCTCGAGATATTTATATTTGTCAACGTAAGTACTAAGTACACACTAGACTTAAGGAGACGGGCACACTAGGCAGCAAACCTTGCTTACCCCATTGAGGTAAACCATGGTTTGAGTTCACTTGACAGGGAACCTCTTCCTAAAGACAAAAAGGGTCAATTTCAGCGGCTGGTTGGTAGATTATTGTACTTTACACTTACCAGACCAGATATTTCTTATGTTGTATGGTTAGCCAGTTTGTGCATTCCCCTCGTACTACTCATATGAAAGCTGTAGAAAGAATCCTAAGATATTTGAAATCTGCACTGGGAGGGGATTATTGTTCAAAAAGGCTTCCCATTTGCAAATTGAAGGTTATATTGATGCTGACTGGGCTGGTTCGCATGATGATCGACGCTCTACTACTGAGTACTGCATATTTCTCGGTGGAAATCTGATTCCCTGGAGAAGCAAGAAACAAAAAGTTTGTGCCAGATCTAGTGCAGAGGCTGAGTATCGGGCTATGGCTCATCATGCTACTGAGCTACTATGGGTCAAATTGATCTTCCGAGATCTTGGAATGTATGTGAAACTACCAATGAAGTTGTACTGTGATAACAAGGCCGCTATCAATATTGCTAACAACCCAATTCAACATGACAGAACCAAGCATATTGAGAGTGACAGACACTTCATCAGGGAGAAACTTGATGATGGCCAGATCCGCATCCCATACGTTCGGTCTGAGGATCAGGTTGCTAATGTTCTTACCAAAGGGTTGACAAAGGAGGTCCTTCAGTCTGCATTGGGCTAGCTTAGTATGATGGATATCTGTACTCAGCTTGAGAGGGGGAGTGTAGAAAATAGGGTGTTCTTATATGTTTTGGGCCTCATTGGGCCAATTAGGTTTATTGGATATTTCTTTATGTTTATTAGATGGTTGGGTCCCTTATTAGGACACTAGTTCATTACCAGATCCAATAAGGTGGATCCAATTAACTTACACTTGTGTTTCTTTTCCTCAAAAACCCCTGCACGTTCTACTATGTAACAGGGGTGGTTTAGACATATAAATCTTCCTGTTTAATCTAATAAACAAAGGAGAAGGGAGCACAGCAAAGGCAGTTACGGGATGACCCACCTTTGCAGTTCGTCTTCCCCTTTCTCTCTTATTTCTTCTTCTTCTTCCTTTTCTTTCCCTGCACAGGATGAAGTAAACCCAGAAAACTACAAAGACTAAAGGTCGGAGATAAGATAGTGATACAACATAACTTGGATCATGTTATGGACCCAGCTAACCAACTCAAGGACCAACAAAGGCGGAACTAAGGGTAATTGAGATTGGATTCTAGTTCGACTTCAATGAACACATACATGACACATCCTCTTTCAGACTCTATGGCTGAGGAAGACTTCAAATGTAGTGGAATTTGAAGCCTGGAAGAAGCCAGAGAAGCTTGGACCTATCACACACATGCCTTCCTCTTCACTTTCATATAGTACATTGGCAATGTACAACCTCACGAAGAGAGAGAGAGAGAGAAGATGGGCCATCTTGGTATGGTTAGTGCAATGTGATTTGAAGGTCATGGGTTCAGAACCACAAATAATAGACTCTGCAAATAGTAGGTGTAAAGCCACATAGAATTGACTTTCCCTGGACTTGCATTGGCCAAAGCCCTGTGGGCCACTGCTCTGCCCTTGATGAAGAGAGAGAGAGAGAGAGAGAATATATCATTGTCATAACTAGTTACCTTTGGCATCATTTCTTCTAAAATTAAATGCAACAAAAGGAAATGCTTCAAATTGGCTCTTTATGCTCGATAGGTCAACATAACGTTAAAATCAAAGCAATTATGGATGGAGAAAGTACGAAGTTAAATGAATCACATCCGCAACAAATACATATAAATCCAACATAGTAAGCATAAAGTTTAACCCCACAGCCAAGTAATTTTGGTGCTCAATGTAAACACTGCAGCAGCATTCCACAAGAAGCATAGTTGTTGCATCGTTATCACAAGCAGCTCAGACATTCAGGGGGCATAAAATCTTCTTTGTAAATGTACATCACAAGAAGTTGGCTTTTGCAGTTGAACACATAAGTGAACTAGGCATCAACTAAAAGAAGAACCTAGACAGAGACTACCTAAGAAGGGCTTTTACAGTTTAAAGATCCCCCCCCAATTTCCCCATGTCACATCCCAAAATAAATAAATAATAGACTAAAAGAAGGGAAGAAAATATTCTAGTTAGCAGGGCTTACTCCTAAGGGAAAAATCAAGACGCCAAGATCATTTATGATGCCAAACAAGTTGCATGAAAGTTTCTATTAAATAAAGAATATTCTATAGTAGACACTTCATTTTGTGATTTTTAGGCCTCTGAGGTAGCATCTACACACCAATAGGCCATTTTGCACTGCCTAAAGCCTGATGCATGAATAAATCTTCAATATGATTTGTTAGGTGGATGAACATACCAGTGTAAATGAAAACTAGGAGCCTTTTAGCCAGCTGAAAGCCCAAAACCATCAGCTGGAGCAAAACAGTTTTTTTTTCTTCATTTCCTATGGCACAAGAGAAGAGGCTTCCTCATTTCATCTTCCCTGGTTACAATCCCCCACTTGAATGTAAGTGCACCCGTTCCCCCAACCAAAGAAGAAGGTCTCCCTGAGTCTCCTCTTTGGTTGTCAGGAGTAAGGTCCTGACTCCATTTCCAGGAGCCAATATGAGTATTTTATTTCAATCTAAAGTTACCAGCATCCCATTTGGGAAAAAAAAAAAGTTAGTTCTTGGGAAAGAGGCCCCTTCAGCTGCTGTCAACCTCCAATCTCAACAAAATTTTGTATGATAAACATACCCAAGATATCAACTTGGTTCATGTTCCACTATTATCCATGTTTGAATTTCCTACCTCAGTGAAGTTTAACCCTTGATAAGTTTGAATCCACAGGATATGGATTGAGACCCAGAGCTCAGGTCCTATGAAGTAAAATGATGAACAGGGAACAGATATGAAGCATAAGAACAGGTAAGAGAGGCTTCTAGCACCAGCACAAACATAAAACAAATGCATGCTTCCACTTTAACCATTTTTGGTTTCATCTACAGTCTACATGGCGCATGTCTTATCAATTAGCTCTATGTAAAGGTGCACAGATATGCATCCATTCAAGAAAGAAACTCAAAACTAGCAAAAAGAGCATTCAGTGGTCCATAGTTAACCCCAAAAGATAAAAGCCAAGAAACTGACCATCTATGAGCTTTCATAAAGAATGGATGAGAAGTAACAAGTCCTGTTCTTTCAAATTCTCGTAATAGTTCTTCTGCTACCTCTACCAAAGTGCCTGTTGTGGGTTTCTTAAGGCCAGTTTTATTTATAATGCCTGCAGCATAATCGGCAGTCGAATGCAATACCCAGCATTCACTGAAACGCAAGCAAGAGTGAATGAGATAGACAAAGGATACTCCCATCAAAACTTGCCAAAATCACAGAACATGTGTGTTAGCCATGAATAGAAAGACATGGAATAAATTAGGATGAAGCAGCTTACCTAATGGAGGATGACAGGACGCGACCTGGCTTGCTACTATCACAAAATGCCCAGCTTAGGATATTAGAATTCTTGAATGAGAAGCCTTTCACTGGTATCTGTTAACACAAATAAGCAAATGATGCTCGAAAGTAAAAGTTGCAATGGTCTCAGAGAATTAAGAAAACCCCAGATATGGATCATCATACGATAATAGAAAACATAGAAATGCCAATGAAAAGTGGCAAGACGTTAAGGATGAAAGTAAAGGCCCACACTTTTTTTTTCAGTAGGTACTTCAAGTAAAGACAGGCATTTGTTGGCTTCAGAATCACAATAGAGATACAATGTTAATGAAATACGAGCCCTTTGCTGGGATTGATATTCCCTAAAAGAGGGATGATGATTCTAGACCCACCGAATTAACTAATCCTCCCCTTCAGCAAGTTCAAAGAGTTATCTCAGGAAAATGTGGGACATCATCCCAATTAGCAAATAAACAGATGTGATACATCTAAACTTATTTCAGGTGAATTTTTTTAAGGTAATTTCAGGTGAGATATTTAAAAGAAATGGAAAAGAAAACGTAAATGCCCCATCCCAATAAAAGACATCAGCTAGTTACAGACCAAAGAAAAGATGATGAGTGTCCACACATGTGAAGTACATAAACCAGTGAATCACCTAACTCCAACATCATGAACATTCACCAACTGCACCGAGAATACCACGAGAAAACACCAGATAAGCATACGTGCAGCAAAAAAATGCCCCACTTATGAAGCATAAAAATGCAAGCAATGTCACCATCTGCAAAAGACAGTTCATAAGAGCTTATCAAGAACATGGACACTGGTACATTTAACCATCAGGATAACCACACAGGAATCTAAAAGCCATGACAAGCAAAGCCACACATAAGGCAACTAAGGTGGCACCAGTCTCCCAGGCATTTCATTCCTCTGGAGGAGAATGAAACAAAAGGTCCACCTAAGCCAACTCTTCCACGAGTGTCTGAAATCTGAACAGGAACTATAATCAATGTTCATTTCAGAACTCCTGGGATAAGTTCCCTGGCTTTAATCACCTTTTTGCACTGGTACCCTGCCAGACAAAGGTGCCACCTTTCACCTCTCAGTTCCCTGCTATATTAAGCTCCTCTGCAGATATTCATCAGACAGAAAATTCCCCCTTTATCAGATTCTTTTATTCCCTTTGCTCAAAAACATCATTTCTTTAGATGATAAAAATCCACCCTTTCCTCTTTTCTCCACCATCAAATTAACACCAACATCTATGGAAGTTGTACAAGTTTATTATGAATATCCAACACTAGCTTCTGACATCTCAAAACAATGTCCTCAGAATCAAAGAGGCCCCTCCTGCCACAAAAAAGCACAATTGTAAGTTGGTAACATGGAGTTCTGCAGCTCCAGATCAGCATTCTTCCTTCTCCACAATCAAATGAAATAGTAGAGATCTCCTTGACAACATTCTCTGAAGAAAGAAGTAAGAATATGTGCAGAAAATAGGAATGTGCCATCAACTGTCAAGAAAGAAAGCCAACACTCGTCTCCAAATTTCCTTCCATATTTTCTCTTTTTCGGAAGTGGGTGGCACCGCAGTCCTATTCGAGTAGACAATTAAATGGCATCTCTTTAACAGAGCAAACCCACAATAACAATTACATCCCCTTCCACTTTGCCAGAGAAACATAGCACCACCTCACCCAACACCCCCCAGCCCAAACACCCCTAAAAAAGACCATCCCATTTTCTGAACACAATACAAAGCCTCAGACTCAGGAGTCCTCTTAATCAGAGCCGCAGGCCATCCGGTTCCAGTCTGCTAGACTGTCTCCCCTAAGCAGTTGGTCCTCCCTTCAGATGGGCATCTGCTTTGCTGCCTTCCGACAGACCATTGATATAATCTACCATTTTATGAATGTCTAGATCAGATTAATCCCTGCCAGAGATTTGTCTCATCTCTGATACATCCCTAGTGCCACATTCCTCCAGGGCTCCACGGAAACTCAGATCACCTGATCGTTTCGCAAATGAAGCTTTCTCGTATTCCTGAGCTGCGTGATTGTCATCCTCAAATCTGAATCTCAATCCTCATGCATTAACCCCACATTCATGTCCTCCAGCCTTGTGGACCTCAAATGAATGATGCCAACCTCACATTTCAATCCACGTATTTGGTGTAGCTGGGGGTCCCTCCTCCAACCACAAACCAGACATGATGCCCAAGCTCGAGCAAATGAACTCAACACAGAAGACACGTCAGATACCACTCCAAACAAGTAGATGAACACACACACCCTCTGTCATTCCTTCATCCGAGCCATCTCCCTTGTTGATCGATCCTTTGCTCTGCTTTGCTCTGCTTAGGGGTGTCAATGGATCCTCAAGATCCGAAATCTGCCCCGGATCTGAAATCAGTTTCAAAACATGTTCAAGCTGATGACCCAAAATGTCTGATTTGGGTCTTTATTCGGATCAGATTTCGAATCCCCACATCCCAGAAATCCTCAATCCATTTCGTCAAGGTGGAGAAAGAAGAGGGAAAGAAGCAATGCGAGGAGAGGGCTGTTCCCTGCTGCCCCCTTCGGCTGTGGGAACTGCCTCCATGCACCACTGCTGCCACCACAGCCGCGGAGTGGTCAGCCTCCCTGTTGCCGCTGCCGGAACTGGGATCCCTGCTGCCGCTGTTGCCACTGTGGGATCTAGAATCCCTGATGCCGTCGATGCCACCATGGGATCTAGAATCCCTGCTGCCGCTGTTGCCACTGTGGGATCTAGAATCCCTGCTGCCGCCGTTGCCAATGGGGAATCTACCTCCATGCACCGCTGCCGCCACTGTGGAGGAATCAGCCTCCTTGTTGCTGCCGCCATCATCACTGGATCTGGGATCTGCCTCCATGGGTCACTGCCGTGGCGCAGGGTCAACCTCCCTGCTGTTGCTGCTGCCCAGGGTTCATCCCCTGCCTTTTAGCTGTGCCACTGCACCTTGCAGCCATTCCCATATCCCACGTCAGCAACACCCCCCCCCCAAGGTGCCCTCACCTCCTCCGTGGCACCCCCGCCCCACTGCAGCCAGTCTCCCCCCCCCCTGCTGGATCACGAGTGTTGTAGGGTAGGAATTTCTTTGAGGTCAATGTTTAGGGTTGGATTCAGATCGACCCGAATCCGAATTCTCAGGTTTATTTCGGATTGATTCGGATTCAAATCTTATTATTTATGATCCGGATTCAAATCATCTAAAAATTGACCCGGATCCGACCCGTTGACACCCCCAGCTCTGCTGGGGGAAGGAACCACAATGTGGTAAGCCCACACCTTCTCCATCTGCATTGAGCTTCAGCCTTTATAGGGACCCATTGATCCAGTCCAAAAGCCCAGAGCCCAAGTCTGCAACTCCCTTCGCTCTTTGCTGGGAGTTCGTGCTATGGGATGGTCAACATCAACATCCCTACCATCACCTCTATTTTAAGTAGCCTTGCCTCTCCTCCACAGATGAAAGAACCTTCAAGTGGGAAGACTTCCCATGTGCTGAAACACAAAAATAAAGCCAGGCTTGATCCCCATCTAATAGTTAATCCACTACCAACAGATCCAAGGAAGAATTGGCACCTATCTGCATTGAACTATTAACACCCTCATCTGGCAGGGTAAAAATCAGAATCAAATAAAAGCTGAAATTCTAGAAAGGATCCAAGTCCCTAAGCTTGGAATCATCCAAAGATTATGCAGAGGACTGGTTCCCCATCTGACCCCTGTCCTTGGTACAGTCCACTCCCTGACCCACCCCTTCTCGACCCACCCATCATTTTCTTCCCCATGCCATTCCCATTTAGCATTTGTAAGTCCCATGGGCCTCTGACATCATTGCTTCTCCCTACCACCAAGCCTGCCCATGTCAGGCTCCCTCTAGCTTCTCCCCACAGGCCGATCTTCCACATCTGGAGCAGAAGTCTTGAAGGTGAAACCTCAATGCATTATGTGATGTTCAAAGGGAGAAGAAGCCTTCCCTGTCATGGCTATCAGAACTCTAGCATGAAGGACCATAGTGTGGCAAACACCCCTCTCATCAACCTACTTGGCATGCCCCAGCCTTTCCGCTAGATTGACAATCAAAAAACAGTAGATCACACACAATCGGAGTATCACCCAAAGATTAGGCAGTTGTAAGATAGGTAGGCGATGTAGTCAGTTGGAGTGCAAAGGTTACGGCTGAAAAATCATCAAAAAAGAATTAGCTGATATAGTATCAATTGCGTAAGGTAAAAGTAAGGCTTTTGCCTGAAGAAAGTTGGAAAAGAACAATCGAAAGACTAATAGTTTAAGTGTTTCAGCTAGAGTAGACAGTCGACGAAAGTCAACTGAAATTAACAGTTGAAAGATTCTATTGACTGAATAAATACCAGTTGGAAGAAGGATAGGCTTAAGGTTTAACCTGGATGTAAACAGTTGAAAGGTTCTATTGACTAAATAAACGTAAGTTGAATCTATCAGTCAAACGCCAGTCAGTTACAAGGCTGAACGGTTCAACTGGGATTAGTAGCAAGACTTGCTTCAATTCGAATTAGACACAAGCCTAAGTGCTTCGGCTGGGATTAGTCGCTAGGCTCACTTCAACTAGGATCAGTCGCAAGGCTAAGCGCTTCGACTAGGAGCAGTCACAAAGCTTGCTTCAACTGGGATCAGTTGCAAGGCTAAGCGCTTCGACTGTTTTTTCAACTAGAAGCCTAATCTAACTGGTATCAGTTGGAATACAAATCAGTTCAAAAACTTACTCAAAGGACTTCGATTGAAGTTGCTTTTCAACTAAGCCTATTGAGTGGTTTTCCAATTGAAGAACTAAGGCTGAATAATTCTACTGAATCTTTCAACTAAGTGTTCAACCTGAAGAACATTCAAGTGAGTGTTAGCGATATTCAACTGAGTCTGAAAGATTTTCAACTCAGTGTTTAACTGAGAAATTGTTAGGTGAATTTTCTTATAATATTGCTGCATTTGAATGTTAACATTTTGCCAAAGTTATGTATTCAACTATTATCATTTTTGCCTTTAATTATGTCATTACACAAAATATAAGACTTAATAATAGAATTATGGAGCAGGGGTCTAATAGTTGCCTTATACTAGTTTTTGTGGGTAGGAACTCAACATATGTAACATATTAATACTTTTGACACTACATTTAATATTTATGGATCATTTCTACAAGTCTTAGTATGAAACATAAACATAAAAATTAGCCTCCATAATAATTAGCATTTTTTTGAAAGAAATATAAATGATCATCTCTTTTATACCGTACTATGTGCACGAGGCGGGGGTGTATTTGCAATTGCCAGCATCTCTTGAGAAGATGAGGGCATTTATGCAATTTTCATAGACATGGGGTATTTTTGCAATTTTCCAACTAATAGGGGTATACTTGTAATTCTCCCAAAATAAAGAGTATTTCTGTAATTTTCTCACAATTAGGGGTATTTCTGTAATTTTCACTCAATCATAGGTATTTCTATAAGTTTCCCACAAACAGGGGCATCTCTGAAATTGTTTGAAACTTAAGGTTTTTCTGTAATTTGTCAACATTTCTGCAATCCCACAAAGATACAGGGTATTTCCGCAACTTTTGGACATGGCAGGGTTTTTCCCATAATTTCCTAGATATTTTCACAAACTGTGGCTATTTATAAAAAACATATGATTTTTCTGTGATTACAGAAATTTTATGTAACCACAAGGGCATATCCCCAATGATAGGGGTATATATGCAACATATCCTTGATGGATTTTTGCAAATGAACAAACACAAGTCTCGGGACTTCAAGCTTCAAGAAACTCCAAGTCTTCCTTGCACCGAGAGGATGCTCCAAGCTCTCAAGCCTCCAAGCGCTCCAAGGTGCAAGAAATGCAAGATCCCTCCTATGGGCCTCACCCTCCTCCTTTTATAGGATTTGAGATGGGTTACCCGGAGGAGGTGGTATGGGCCAAGTTCCTCCTGGCATGGGCCATTAAATGTTTCGACATTGATTTCTGGTTGAGATCCTCCTGGTTGCAAGTGAGGAAGTTGAGGTCTTCGAGGTAAAAGACAGAAAGAGAGAGAGGATGGAAGGAGGTGGACTGCACCCCCCCTGACCTCCTCTGGGCAACCGGAGGGAAGAAGGGAGCGGGACTCCCTCCACCTCTTCCTGGTCCCCCCCCCACTCCCTCCAAGCTTCTAAAGGAGGAGGTGGGGCGCGGGACCCCGTGAACCCCCCTGCTCCCTCCGGGCTGCTGGCGGAGGGAGTGGGGGGGTCGCGGGACCCACTCCCCCCTCTCCCTCCCTTCCTCCTGGCTTCCAACAGAGGGAGATGGGGTGGTGACTTTTTTTCTCTCTCTCTTTCTTGGGAAACTTTAGGGTTCAATAGTGGTGCAGCTCTAAGCAGTCCCCAAAAGAGCAAAAAAGGAGGATGTACAAGTATCCAGGTTACAAAAAAGGGTGGTGCACTCCCGGACCTTCCCGGCTACAAAAGAGGCGATCCTATCAACAGTAAGGGCTTCTTTCCAAAAAAAGTCTTTGATTCCTCTCACACCAAATCTCCCATAGAGTGGCAAGGATCATGCAATAGATCTTGTGGTCCTCCTTAGGCATAGCCACCCTCCAAAACTTGAAGAGCCCCAACACGAAGCCCACCTGCATCGACTGCCTATGGATGAGGTGGAAGATGGCATGCCACACCTACTGAGAGAACACAGGAAGGGAAATGGAGATCTGTTGATTTCTCACAAACCCCACACTGAGGGCAACTAGTGTCCAAGCCTTCCAAAATAAATAAACCAGTATGTCAGAAGTGGGTAACTTGCCAATAGCAATCCTCCAAATAAGGACTCTGACCTTCAGGATACTCTTGGGGGTCCGAACATGCTTCAGCAAGGGGAAACAAGTGCCCCCATCACCAATGTAACGATATGCTGACCTGATTGAGAAAACACCTGAGGGCTCCCACTTCCAAACCCACCAGTCTCTCTGAGAAGAGCTAAGGTGGAAGTTGTAAAGATTATTAGAATTGGACCATCCAACTCTAAACCTTAAGATGTTGAGCGGAGAGGACTCATCTATTATAAACACATTATAATTTTGTCAATTTCCAATACGAGACTATTCTAGTATGTCCCCTCACGTACAGGCCGACTGAGGCTCTATCACGTGCATGATTTTCAATACCGCCCGGTACATACTGTACTGGGTTGGTACGTACCGGTACCGGCCTCAGACGGTCTGGTTCTGTCTATTTTCTACTGGTATCGGCCGGTACAGTTTCAAAAAAAACAGATGAACCGGGTTGTACTGCCCGATTCATCCATCGGGACTGCCCAATATTGAGAGTTGGGAGGCTCTCAAGGGCTGCACTGTGCAGTGCATTCTGTGAGAACCCCTCCCCCATTTTCCAGCCGCAGCCGCCCTCCTCTGCCCCCTTCAGGCCCACCGCCAGCCGGTCACTGTCCCGCCGACGACCAAGTGACCGTCGGAGCTTGCCGCCGGTGATCGCCGCAGCTGCTGCAAGCCTGCAGCTCGCCATCTCCCTCTCACAGCCGCACAGGCCGCAGCAACCGCGCGAGACTGACCACCCGCCCCACCGGCCAATTCGACGCCGGAGATCGCCGTCATCCACAGACCGAAGCCACCGCCGCCGATCAGATCCGGCCGCCGCCGACCAGATCCGGCCATTTCTTAGCCAGAAAATCCTGTTTTCAGATTAAGGTTTTTTTTAAGAAAAAAAATTAGAAGTGTTCAAATAAAATTCTAAATGGCCTAATTAGGGTTCAATGAGTGTTTAATAACTTCAATTGCACTCCAATTGAAATTGAAATCAGAAAAATCCCAAATTGAGCCCTAATTAGGGTTCTAAAATTGGGGCTTTTATTAAATTAACTTAAGTTACATGTAATTGAAGATCAGTTTCATGTGACCTAATTAAGTTTAATGAGGGCTGAATTTCACTCCAATTGAAATTTAAATTAAGAAAACCACAAATTGAGCCCTAATTAGGGTTCTAAAATTGGGATTTTTATTAAATTAACTTCATTTGCATGCAATTAAAATCAATTTCGTATCATGTGACCTAATTAAGTTGAATGAGTGCTGAATTGCACACCAATTAAATTTTAAATCAAGGAAACCCGAAATTGAACCCTAATTAGGGTTCTTAAATTAGGGATTTTATTAAATTTAACTTAATTTACATGCAATTGAAGATCAATTTAGCGTCATGTGACCTAATTAAGTTGAATGAATGCTGGATTGCACTTCAATTGAAATGTAAATCAAGAAAACCCCTAATTGAACCCTAATTAGGGTTCTAAAATAGGGTTTTTATTAAATTAACTTAATTTACATGCAATAGAAGATCAGTTTAATGTCATGTGAACTAATTAGGGTGATTGAGTGCTGAATTGCACTCCAATTGAAATTTAAATTAGGAAAATCTCAAATTGAGCCCTAATTAAGGTTTTAAATTGGGGCTTTTATGGGATTAACTTAATTTGCATGCAATTAAAAATCAGTTAGTTGTTATATCTAAGGTATTGTTAATGTGTCATTATGCATGAATTTTCTACAGATATGGCACCCCATGCTGAGGATATAGGGTGGCAATATGCCACTTTAGTTAATGCAAAGACAAAAAGGGTGAGATGCAACCTTTGTGGGAAGGAAACACGTGGAGGGATAACAAGAATAAAGGAGCACGTAGTAGGAAAAATGGGAGATGTTGCTGCATGCACTAAAGCATCTCCAGAGATCAGGGAAATGTTCAAAGATCTTCTGAAATGAAAGTAAAAGGAGAAGGAATTGAAGGCAAAACATGATGAACAAATAAGAGAAGAGATCTTGAGTTAAACTCAGCAAGGTGTACAAATTAGAGCACCAGGAAGCCGCCTTCATAGAGAAGATGATGACAGTGGCAGTGACAATGGTGAGAATGCACGATATAGAGCACTAGCTCATGACAGTTTGAGGCAAGTACACGAAGATGAGGTACAGAGATTTGGGCATGGCACTTCAGCAACTGAATTGCAACGTTCCAAGGGCACAGTAGGAGTAAGACAGCCAGCATTCACTAGAAAAAACACTATGTCTGCTACTCAGAAATCTTCATTACTTGGCTGTGGGGGAGATCTAACATCTCCTTTAGATCCATCTGTTAGTCCAATGGATCACTATTTGTACAGAAAAGATGATGCTCAACAACAAAGTATCAAGACAAATTTGAAGGGATAGAAACAAGTCAAGAAGGTTGCATCACAACAATGGAAGCACATCTCCAAATGGTTCTTTCATGAAAATATTCCCTCCAATGTTGCTGCTAATCCTTATTTCCAAATCATGGTTGACTCCATTGCACGAGGTGGCTTTGGTATTCCTGCACCTAAGGGAAGGGGCATCAATGGCCCTTTACTTGATGAGGAGGTCCGTGAGTTACAGCAATGGATAAAATCATTTGAAAGGGTGTGGTATGAGAGAGGATGCACCTTTATGTGTGATAAATGGACAGGGACAACTAGAAAACAAATGATTAATTTTCATGTTTATTGTCCACATGGCACAGCATTTTTGAAGTCTTTTGATGTTTCTGATAATCTTAAAAATGCTGAATTTTTGTGCAACCTAATAGATCATATTATTTAGCAGGTTGAAGAGGAGAGAGTGGTCCAAGTGGTCACTGATAATGCGGCCAACTATAGGAGAGTTGGGCATATGTTGATGGAGAGACGGAGACAACTCTATTGGGTTCCATGAACATAGTTTGGATCTGATGCTAGAAGATATTGGGAGCCAATCAGAGGTTGAGAGTGTTATTCATGATGCACAGGTGATCAGCTCTTTTATTTATGGTCACCATCGCATTCTTGCTATTTTCAAGTAAAAGACAGGTGACCATAACATCATTAGACCAGGCCCAACCAGATTTACGACACAGTTCCTGGCCTTGGAGAGCTTGTACAAGTATAGACTGGCAATCAAGGACCTCATCAAAGATAAAGAATATGTGAAGCATGTGAAAACCCTTGGTGCTAATGCATGAAAAGGTGCATAAATTGTAGAGAGACTAGTAGAGAAGGACACTTTCTAGGAAAGTGTTCAAAGGTATCTCAAGTTTGTTGAGCCTATTGTTTAGGTTTTGAAGATGGTAGATGGAGATGATAAAAATGGCATGGGATGCCTCTGAAGCAATGGATAGGGCCAAGGAAAGAATCCAAAAAAGGTTCTCAATATCAGAGGTGGTGGGACATCATTGATTCTAGATGGGAAGGCACACTCCACCATGAGTTGCATACTATTTTTCAATAACTTATCAATTTTATATCTTTAATTCCTACTGAGATAATTTTGATATCTCTATTTGCAGGATATTTCTTAAACCCCCGTTATCAATATAGTGCAAGATTGCACATTGATGATAAGGTGATGCAAGAGGCAAGAATGTCAAGAAATGAGAATATGAGATTTGAAGTTGAAAATCAAATTGATGAGTTTAAGTTGAAGATGGGTGTATTTGGGCTATCAAAGCTTCAAACTGCTGTTATGAAGTATAGCCCAAATATAAAATATAAAAAATATTATGTGATAACCTTCAATGCCTTATTAGCTAATAATGATGCTAACTTTGTTTTTTCTTCTTTTGTAATAGCTAATTAGTGGGTAGCTGTAAAAAGAAGATGGGCGTAAATGCTTCAGCAGATATTGCTATTCGTGTTCTAAAGCAGACTATAGCTGCAAGTGAATGTGAAAGAAATTGGAGCACCTTTAGTCTTGGGCAAACAAAATTGAGGAACAGGTTGAAGGCTCAGGAATTAGAGAAATTGGTGTTCTGTCACTACAACATGAGACTCAGAATGAAAAATCAACAAAGACACTAGAGGTTGTTGGAAAAGAAGCTGAGTGAGTCTGAGGGGGTAGGCCCGGTAGGGGCATAAGAAGGCCCAGTAACAAGTAAAGGGCAAATTGATTTAGATCAACTATTTTAAAAAGAGCATCCGCTGAGTGCATGGGTTGAGGCAAGAACTTGTTATTAGTGCAAAAATAACCTTCTTGTATACACATAAATGAAAGAACCCTTCTCCATAAACATAAGTGCAAAAATACCCATCCATTTGTGCACCATCAAATGTTTTCTTGACAGCAGTTAACCGTAAGGGCACTTCTGCACTAATATTTATGTAGTAAAGTTATTTTAATTAACATGTATATAAGAGTGTCAGTTTTATATTATTCATGTAACAACATTACTTTTGCAAAAATCCATTTTTAGAAATACAAGTACTTTTGCAAGCAGTCTATCATTCACGTAGTGCATACACGCAAAGACATTTACCAGTGACAGAGGCTCGGAAAAACCCAGCATAAGAGCAAAGCATGAATGTACAGGGATATCTTGCAACCTCCCTGCCAACTCTGGGATCAAGGACATATCTGATAAGACCACAGAATAGAGAAAGATCAGTATACTACTGTAGCTAGACCAGAGTTTAACAAGAAAAGAACTAAAAATAGCCTCAGATGATAACGGTGGGCACACAGGAACAAATAAACATGTTGCAAGACAAAAGTGCAAATAACTGAAACATCACACTTTCATTCTATAAAGGTGACCAGCTTCACAGTATAGGGGCTAGACCAAGAACTGGTCAGCACAACACTGACATTTTACCAGGCGATTACCAGATGAAGCCACTTTTGTAAAGCATAGATAGGCTATCGAATCAGTTCAGCCAAAACCTTTCTAAATCAGTTCACTGATACTAACTCATTCTTGATGAAATCATAAAGAAAGAAAAACATGAATACCAACCCATTCTTGTCAACAGCACACTGCTGTGTAGTTAGGCCAGTGTTGGAGACTGCAATTTGACCAGTTGGAATGACTGATAGGCAATGTACAAGGGGCATCTGGTTTCTGCTGTCAAGAATACAGCCTAGGAATGTGTATGGCAGACAAAAGTTTTTGTAATTTATTCTCAAGTGATCACACAGTTTTGTGTAGCTTCAGTTGGCCACGCTCAGGTGCAGTCTTATCAGATATCAAAATGTCCTCAGAAAGATTTGGCTCTCAGGCATGTGCATGTTCCAAACGGCTACACGATTCTCTATTTCTAGGGTTCTTTCTTTTGCCCTTTCTGTCTTCTTCAACATTAAGAGTGGCAGGGAAGATCATCTTGGTTCACACATGAAGCATCAAACAATGTGACACCATGTTTCTTTCAAAAGTTTGGCCTCTATTTCTCCTTTACTCTCACATTTTTGCTGGCATTACATTGAATGATTCCCCAGTTTAAACCACTTCAACACAGCAAATCATTCCCAGTCAGACAACCAATAGCAAAATTGGGTAAAGGACTAAGGGTGACATGGAAATAGAACAAACTGGTTCATAACCATTCCCTGGCCAATTCTCAAAAGCATGATGAGTTGGTTGATACATATTGGAAATTACCAGTACCTAAGTTGGACACAGAAGCATGGTTCACATACGGTGTCAGTAGAAAAACTTATTGGGCATGAGTGCACAGCACTCTGGATATAGAAACAAGGTAACGATGCACTACCAGGATGCTGGCAGAATGAACAGAATGGCTAGGATGACATGCAAGCAAAGACAGCATGCTATTGCATAGAACATGTCATGATGCACATGGATTAGGACATGAAGGTGTGGCAGAGGATATGTGCTAGTGTATAAAGGAACCTCTGGACCATGGAACAATATCAGGTTTCCAGTGTCTGGTTCAGTGTCAGAGGATTTGTATTCTTCTTGCCTCACAATCCATCCACATATCTTGATGCCAGTTCTGTCTAAAATTATTGATTATTTCTCTCGTTGTTCTTCTCAAAAGACAATGCCCCTCTCAATTTTTTTTTTGAAAGTGTCACTTTTTTTTTCTAGTTCAAGTTTCATGATTTGAATGTTGAAATAAGAAATGCCCATGTGCTCAATGTTGCTTGCACTTTAAAGGCATGACAACATAGACCACTTTCTTTGAACACTTCCAAGAACGAACAATACTCAGTGAGATGTGGCTCAGTGAATTCAGACCAACTGTGAGCCATCCCAGAGCGTCAGAGCCATAGGATCCCTCTGTCTTCTTTCTTTTGTTGTTTGTTTTTTTTTTGGCCTGCTGAAACAGTTTAAACTGAACTAGCTTAATAAGTCAAATTCTCACCTCATGGATATGCCATGCATCATAAGCATCATGCTTAAATATAGTTTAGAACTTTTTCTGATTTTCATGAGCTTACAAATAAAACATAGAATATTTATAGAGTATCATAAAATTTATGGTGTCATAAAGAAATAGTATAACTAAAAAAAAGGCCAGCTGAATGTCACGAGGCTCTTGTCAATGGAGCGTCTAGGGATTATCAGTGCACGTGGCCTCCATGTCACAAATGGGGCAACCTTACCATGGCACCAAGCATCCCCCCTCCAGAAAGTTATATTTCCACTAAAGATTATAAACATAAGAAAGCAGTGAAGACAAAACAAACCTAAGGGTGGTGGCCGGCCAGTTACACTTGCATATCGTAGAGAAAAAATATTTTTGTCGGAGACCACTACACTGTCAAAATGGCCCAAGTTTTCGCCATCCAATCCACTTAAGAGCCACAAATTCCTTCCCTCCAGCCAATTCAACTTTCCGACAGTAGTCTGGAACTTGGTTTCTACACCTGGAAAAGCAATCAATCCAGAAATCAGCCACGTGCAAAAAGCATAGAAAGAAAGAAAGATGCAGCACTAACCAGGTTCACGACAAAGGGCTTTGCAAATAGAATTCATGCCTGGAACACCAACGTACTTTTTGCTTGATCCATCCTGATGAAAAAAAAACCAAGCACTCAGAAGAATGAATGGGTGACAGCAACAAAAGATAGATATCATCTCAATCATTTGGGGAGAGGTGAAAATCCACTGCACAGAGATATATCCCTTGACAGCAAATAATTTCATGAGATAATTATGTTATAGCACTAGAATTTTGCGTACTCTACTCTATATGTCTATATTCTGCATATTGTCATATATACACCCATAATAAACCGTATTTCATCATATATACCCTGCAGTCACCTACAGTTTGCTTAACTTAGTTTTAGGTAGCTTAAAATGAAAAAAAACTAATCTACCCTTGTTTAATCTTCTCACGTAATTAAGATAATGGCATATATATCCCTATAATCTTTCATATTATCTTGTATACCCCTCTAAACTTATATTTTACATGTTCAACGGCATATTCTGTTAACTTTGACAATGTTAGAGCATAAAAGGTATAACTGAAACAATATTCCTTAACATGAGGGTACACGACAGTATCAATAATGTGGGTGTATAGGGTGGAATACACAAGATTCTAGGGGCATATATGTAATTATCCCTAATTTCATATATTTATGTTTTGGCAGACAAGTATATTTATCAATGCACCTTCTCCAAAATGACAAAAGAAGAATCACTTTGCACTTGTATACAAGTACGTGAACGAGATGAACAGAGGAAAAGCCAACTATAAAAAACTACGACCTGTAGATGCTGAGAAATTTAAGTGGTTTTGAGGATTGTGGATAACAGAGGCAATTTAGAGGTCAAAGCAAATGTTAGACAGATGGGGAGCAGGTATCTTGTCAACTTTATACAAAAGCAAAGGAGATATCCCCCCAGCATCTAAAATCATGAGGACAAAGCTTACAGTCAACACTAAACTTGTGAAAAATTACCCGAGGACAAATTTGTTTGCTATAAGTCATAATCACCTTAGTGTTGTATCAAATATATCCATGAAAACAGCCATCCATTTCCTTTTTCTCAAAAGTTTGTGGATTATACCACACTTTTATTCAAGATAAGTAGAGATAGCCCAATCGGAGGTAGACGAGAGATTCACCAACTATACACTCCACCAAACAAAGACCCCCCTAAAAATAATAAACTTCTATCTAAAACAACAGAGTTACATTGAAAATTCATGTAAAAAATTAACATGACGCAGTTTTATTCCCATGTGAAACACAATCCTTCTGTTGCCTTGTAACCATCCCTTCGTTCTGAGTGTCCTTTAACAAGGATAAAAGATCCTGTCACCCCCTGGGCAGCTTATATGAGAGTGAGCACCATCCTCGATAGTTGTCAAAAGTTTCCATAACTGTCTAGGCTTAGAGCTGATTTGCATCCCTAAAGTATTTGTTTTTTGAATTAATTCTTCATCACTCCATGATGAGAAAATATCCGAGCATATGAGATTTCCCATATTTTGCTGCATGGAATGAGATTCATATCTCTTTTCTAAAAGGCATTGTTTCATGTGAAAAACAACGAAAAAGATTTATGGTCATTTATTGAATAGAGAGCATATTTATTTATTCAAACGATTTGTGCATTTTTATTTCCGTGCCTTATGTTTATCAGACAATTTAGAGTTCGTGTGTTGGATCTTTCCCCACCAACCATAGTTGGTGTTTATCTACATCGGCGTAAAGTTCGAACACCTTTGATTAATAGTCAAATAACACATTTTGTCTCTATCCGTTGGGATGTTAACGATCTTGATGATCACCCATTACAGGTACATACTCTTGCAAGAAAACTTTGAAGACTTGTCATTCTTCGAACATATGTAATTTGGATTACGTTCGGACTTTTAAGACCTTTACATTTGGTCCCGATTATGTAATCGGATCTTCGAGTTTACATCTGGTCACATTCCAACCATTGGATATGCTTCAGTCTGCAGTTGGACCTTTGAATTTGCTTTTGTCCACAATCAGACGGTTGAATTTAAATCCCATTATGACCAGACTGTTAAATTTGCTTTTGTCCCCGATCGGAAGGTTGGATTTATATTTCATCACGATCGGACCGTTGGATCGCCAAAATGACCACTATCGGTCTGTTAGATCTACTTCCGATCACAATCTAACTATCAGATTTGTTCCATGTCGAGATCTGACTGATGAATTTGCTTTGGATCAAAATTTGACCATTGGATTAGTTCATAATTTCCATCCGGACGTTGAATTTGTATAAGGTCAAGATTCGACTGTTAGATTTGGTCTAGATCAACATCTGACTGTTGATTTTAAATCTCATCACGATCAGTCTATTGGATCACCAACATGATCACTATCGGACCGTCGGAGTTACTTCCTGGTCTTAATCACTCTTCTAATTGTGATTGGATCCTTAAGTTGACTTGATGTCCATAAAAGATATTTTCGCACAAGATAGGGACATATTTGAGGGTATATTTGTAATTTTCCCATAAACGGGAGTATATTTTGTAATTTTTCCACCATAGGGGATTTTTCTGTAATTTTTCAACATTAGGGGTACTTCTAGAATTTTTCCACCATCAGAGATATTTCTACAATTTTCCCACCATCGGAGGTATATCTACAATTTTTGAACATGTCAAGATTTTCCCACAATTTTCAAACTTTGCAGGGTTTTTCCCATGTTTTTTAGAATTTGTAGGGTTTTTTTCATAATTCTTAGACTTTGTGGGGTTTCTCCCATAATTTTCCGACTTGGTTGGGTTTTTCCCATAAATTTCAGACTTAACTAGATGTTTCCCATAATTTTCAGACTTAACTGAGTTTTTCCCATAATTTTCAGACTTAATTGGGTTTTTCCCATAGTTTTCAAACTTTACTGAGTTTTTCCCATAATTTTCAGACTTAGCTGAATTTTTCCCATAATTTTCAGACTTTACTGTGTTTTTGAACATACTGGGTTTTTCCCATAATTTTCAGACTTTACTGGGTTTTTCCCCATAATTTTCAGACTTAGTTGTTTTTCCCATAATTTTCAGAACATTCCAACAATTTTCTAAAAATGTAGGGTATTTCTACAATTTTCAGACCATTTCACAACTTACAAAGACTTTGTGTAATTTTCTACATGAACATGGGTTTTATTGAACTTTGATCATTTATGATGTTTATATGAATTTTATGTATTTTTACAGAACTTTCACAATTCTACAAACATATTTTTCCCATATAGGGGCATATATGCAAGAACAAGATCATACCCTCAAATAGGGACTTCACCGGATCAAACAAGGCTTTAACCCTTTTTTTCTTAAGCAAACAAATCAAACAATTTCTTAGAGGGTGGGCGAACAAGTCCTTATCGCAAGTCTAAAATCCTTCGAGAGCTCTTGAGGGAATTCTCTCCCGTGGGTGGGTGTCTTGTGTTCTCGTGTGTTGGGTCCTTATGTGTGTGTGGAGAACGAGCCCCCTCCTTCTCCTTTTATTGGTGAGTGAACCAGGGGGACCCCCATGGCGCATTTATTGCATTAGGGGAGATAAAGGGTTTTTGGACTTTTTAGTCCCCCCAGTTGAGTTAGGAGGAAGGGCATAAGAGGGAAAAAGGGAGAAGAGAAGAGAGGGAGATGGGGGGTTCCCAGTTCCCCCTGGTCTAGATTTGATAGAGAATCGGTGGGGGTCCCCCCGGTTTGCATTTGAAGGAGGAGGTGAAACAGGGGTGGTCCCCCCAGTTTGAAATAGAGGCAGAACCAGAGGGAGCCCCCCCCCCCCCCCGTTTGGAGTACGGGAGGAGGTGAGATCGGGGGGTCCCCTCGGTTTGTTTCTTCTGTGGCCCGGTTAGCCCTAAGAGTCTTAGAGTGAAACCGGGGGGGTCCCCCCAATTACCACCCTGGGTGTTGACAAAGTAGGGTGGGCGTCCCCCCTATTAACACTCAAAGTGGGGGGGGGGGGGGGGGTCTCCCCAGTTAAAATTTTATATATATATATGGATTCAACAAATGTCCCTCACGGGATGTCCATCGGAGCCATTGGTGATGGCGCGAGGCCCATGCATTTTCGTACAAATTTTGTTGTCTCTGAGTCTTGATGACCTGGTGGGGCATGTTGCCGAAGGTAAAGGCAATACTCAACATTTCCACCCCGGAGTCTTGGTGACATGACGGGGAGTCTGCGATAGCCTGGCATTGACCTTGAAGATGTTGTATTTTGTTCCAACACTTTAACACCGTGCAGTGTTATCACTAATTCTTCATATATTTGTCATTTGAGTTTAGGCCGATGCTAGTGCTACCACTACTTCACACTAGGCCATTCGGCTTTTACTGCAAGTTTTGGTTGAACCAACCATTTCTCATCTTGGCAATGAGTTTTTTTTTGTTTTTGTGTTTTTTTAAGCACATATCTCTAGAGAAGAGCTTAGAAAAGCACACACCACTTTAAAGAAGTGACATAGACCCGCTCCACTAAGCCGACCCTAAGGTTGAATTACAAATCACATCAGTAGAATTAAACATGAGGGTTACAACAGTCCTTGACATTCGGCCGTATAGAGGATGAGACCACGAGATGTTTGCACCATCTTGGGCTTCTTATCAGCTTGTTGCTAGGCTTGCTTGGGATTTTATTTCAAATTTTGCTTATCGCCTTCCTCTTTGGTCCAGCCTTTCTAGCCTAGCCTAGAGCTTGTTTTGAAATTTTCCTCCTTGGATATGCCTTGCCGACTTTGCTCGAATGTTGTTGGGAACTTCCCTCCTCAGCCCTACCTTTTTTACTTTGCCTAGGTGTCGCGTGGAGCTTTCTTCCCTAGTCTGACCTTTTTGGCTTTGCTGGGGATTTGATTTGGGCTTTCCTCCCTTAGACTTGTCTTTTAGGTTTTGCTGGGGTTTTATTTAGGATTTTCCTCCTCGGACTTGCTTTTTTGGCTTTGCCTAGAGTGTTGCTTGGGACTTACATTCTCGGACTTGCCTTTTTGACTTTGCATGAAGCTTTTCTCGGAGAGCTTCTTGGGGCTTCCCTTGCCCATTTTTCTCTTTTTGGCTTTGTGAGTTGGTGGCTTATTTGGCTTGAAGCCTTCGGTGGCACATCCTTCCGTGATGTTTAGAGAGGTGGGAGTGCCCCCTGTCTACTTCCATAGATGGCTTTCAGAGGTCGTACATCGTTATTCGGCTCACTTTCTAGGTGAGATTAACTTGGTCCGGCGCTACTTCTTCAACATTTTTTGCTTTTGCTTTTCCTCTTTTTGTTCCCTTCTTTTTTCTTTTTTGGCTCACGCCATGTCTTGAAGGGAAGGAGTGTCTGATTTTGGGGCTGATTGAAATAGGCCTCCAGAGTTGAAATTTTGGCCTTGGTTCCTGCCTTAGAAGGCTTGGACCGATGGTGCCTTTTAGGGGTCACTTGGGTCCACTTGACCTCCTGTTGTTGAATATTGAAGGTGGCATTGGTTGCCTGCTCAACTATTTTCGAAAGCAGTTCTTGCTACTTAGCTGCATGCGTGTTGGGGCTATAAAATACTTATATAATTTGTGTTGCTTCATTAAGTTGTTGCCGACTTTTCTTGGCATTTTCTTTGTCGGGATTGACCTTCTGTATCTTTGGGTCAGTAGCCTCTTTTGCTTGACGCCTTTGCCACTGCATAAGGTGGCATACCGTGGCATGATGTTTACAGAAGTAAGGAACTAAGGATGTCCCATGTTTGTTTCTGTGAGTGATTTTGGGACTTCTTTGTGCTTATGCATTTGTGTTCTTTTCTTCTGAGGACGTGCAGACGTCCCTAATTAGTCGTAGACTAATCTTCTTGACTTGTTCCTATGGCTCGGATTATTTCCAAGGATTGGTTTACATTAATGGGATCCTTGTACACCTCCTTTATCTTTTGCCTTTGAGGGCAATGAATTTGGGCATTTTGAACAGCTGAGATTTCGGCTTGTTGCTAGATTGGAGTTTAGAGAGGTTGGTCTGCCCCAACTTTTCTGATAGCACAGACCTATTCTTTAGTGGCTCATACTTGTTTAATTCAGAGCTAACGCTCCTCCACGGAATTGCCCCTTCGCTTGGGCTTAAGGGCTTTGGCTTTCCACCGGCACGCTTGCTTCTGACTCGAAGCTTAGGCAATAACTTCTTTCTATTCCATCTTAACTTGATGTATACAATAATAGGATTGCCCCCTCGTATAAGCTTAAGGATTTTGGCATTCTGCTGGTGCGCTTGCTTTTGATTTTAAGGCTTAGGTGCCAACTACCTTTGATTCCACCTCAGCTTGTTGTTTTCGGCAAAGCATTGTTGCAATATCGACTCACCTGCATCAAGCCGGACGTGTTGTGCATTTTTTTCCCGACAAGGAGCAATCGTGTCAGACCTAGATATAGCCTCAGCGGTTTTTTTTTTTTTAACTTGGCAACGACGTTGCCCCCGGTTAGCAGGAACAGCACATGGATTTTGTTGGCACTTAGTCTTCAAAAAGAAGCCTTCACTTTGATATCTCCGGCAGCGGCAGCCATGGTTGGGGTGGTGTTGCACCCTGTTGGCAGGGGTAGCTTTGGATGTGTTTTGTGTCAATATTTCGGCTTCAGAAGAAAGCGCTTAACCTTGATTCCCTGGACGGCAGTAGCCATGGTTGGGAAAGCTTCAACAGCGGGAATCTTTTGACTTTCTTGCAAGAATATGAAGGAGTCTCAACCTTTACAAAGGCAAGGCTATTCTTTGACAGAGAGATGAAAGGTAGAAAAAGTCCTACCAGACGTGCCAGTCTGTTTTACACAGGAAAATAACGAAAAAGATTTATGTTCATTTATTGAACAGAGATGCACATTTGTTTATTTAAACGATTTGTGCATGTTTATTTCCGCGCTTTATATTTATTAGACGATTTAGAGTTTGTGTGCTGGACTTTTCCCCGCCAACCGTAGTTAGTGTTTATTTACATTGGCGTAAAGTCCGAACACCATTGATTAACTGTCAAAGAACACCTTTTGCCTCTGTATGTTATGATATTAACGATCTTGATCATCGCCCATTACGAGTACATACTCTTGCAAGAAAGCTTTGAAGACTTGTCATTCTTTGGACACATGCAATTTGATTACGTTCGGTCTTTTAAGACCTTTACATTTGGTCTCGATTATGTAATCAGATCTTCGGGTTTAAATCTGGTTGTAATCCGACCATTGGATATGCTTCAGTCTGTAGTTAGACCTTGGAATTTGCTTTTGTCCACAATCAAATGGTTGAATTTGATCCATTAGGACCAGACCGTCGAATTTGCTTTTGTCCCCGATCGGACAGTTGGATTTGTATTTCATTACAATCGAACCGTTGGATCGCGAAAATGATCACTATAAGTCTGTCGGATCTGCTTCCGATCACGATTTGACCATCAAATTTGTTCCCAGTCGAGATCTAACCGTTGAATTTATTTTGGATCAAGATTTGACCATTGGATTAGTTACTAGTCTCAATCCGACCGTTGAATTTGAATAAGGTCAAGATTCGACTGCTGAATTTGCTCCCGATAGACGTCTGACTGTTAATTTCAAACCTCATCACGATCAGCCCGTTCGATCACCAACATGATCACTATCGAACCATCGGAGTTGTTTCCTAATTATGATCACTCTTTTGATCGTGATCAGACCCTTAAATTGACTTGATGTCCATAAGGGCCATTTCTGCACAAGGCAATTTGAGGGTATATTCGTAATTTTCCCACAAACGGGAGAATATTTGTAATTTTTCCACTATTGGGAGTATTTCTATAATTTTTCTACCATCGGGGGTATATTTTCAATTCATGAACATGTCAGGATTTTCCCACAATTTTCAGACTTTACAGGGGTTTTCCCAAGATTTTCAGACTTTATAAGATTGTTTCCATAATTTTTAGTGTTTGTAGGTTTCTCTCATAATTTTCCAACTTAGCTGGGTTTTTCCCATTAGTTTCAAACTTAACCGGGTTTTCCCCATAATTTTCAAACTTAACTGAGTTTTTCCCATAATCTTCAGACTTAACTAGGTTTATCCCATACTTTTCAGACTTAACTGGATTTTTCCCATAATTTTCAAACTTAGCTAAGCTTTTCCCGTAGTTTTCAGACTTTACTGGGTTTTTCCCATACTTTTCAGAACATACTGGGTTTTCCTATAATTTTCAGACTTTACTGGATTTTTACCCATAATTTTCAGACTTAGCTGGGGTTTTCCCATAATTTTCAGACGTTACTGGGTTTTTCTCATAATTTTCAGACTTAGCTGAATTTTTCCCATAATTTTCAGAACATTCTTGCAATTTTCTGAAAATGCAGGGTATTTCTACAATTTTCAGAGCATTTCATAACTTACAAGGACTTTTGTGTAATTTTCTACATGAACATTGGTTTTTGTTGAACTTTAATCATTTCTGAAGTTCATATGATTTTTCTGTATTTTTACATAACTTTCACAATTCTTCAAACATAGTTTTCCCATATAGGGGCATGTGTGTAAGAACAAGATCATGCCCTGAAATGGGGACTTCACCGGATCAAACAAGGCCTTAGCCTCTTTTTTTCTTGAACAAACAAATCAAACAATTTTTCTTGGGGGCTGGACGAACCCGGCTTTATCGCAAGTCGTCAACCCTTTGAGAGCTCTTGAGGGAATTCTCTCCCGTGGGTGGGTGGGTGTCGTGTGTTCTCGTGTGTTGGGTTCTTATGTGTGTGTGCGGAGAATAAGCCCCCTCCTCCTTTTATAGGTGAAAGAACCGGGGGGGGCCCCATGGTGCATTTAGGCCCGCTTTGTTATTCAAATAGCGGGATGGGGATGGCGTATTCACCTATCGCCCCACCGGTTTCCTGCTTATTCATCGGTACATGCCTTACCCTGCTTTCATAGCACCACCCCCCTAACTGGGTTTCCACAGACAAATGGTTGGTTTTGGTCGAATAAGCAATTCGACGAAGGACGGTCGAATGGCTTATTCACGGGAATGGCCCACCTAACCTTGTTCTACCCCATTATTAAAGAGGGCCTTATTACATTGGTGGAGATGAAGAGTTTTTGGACTTTTTAGTCCCCCCGATTAAGAAAGGAGGAGGGACATAAGAGGGAAAAATGGAGAAGATAAGAGAAGGAGATGGGAGAGCGGGGGGTTCCCCCAGTTTGCATTTAAGGAGGAACCGGGGGGTCCCCTCGGTCTGGATTGATAGAGAACCAGCAAGGAATTTGTTATTGAAGCAAGGAGGCGCGTCCTCTCCCTTCTCCACGTGGTACAACGAGCAAATGAAGCCCAAAGCCCTCCTTTTATTGAAGCAAGGCAACAGGAGAACCCGATCGAGGCCGGGGGAACCCGTACGGGGTCACCCGGCCCGGAGAGGGTCCGCACGCGGGCAAACCCGCCCGGGGTCGCGCGACCCCGGGCGAACCTACCCGGGGTCATTCGACCACGGGTGGGCCCGGGGACCTCCCACCCCGGGCCGGTCGCCTTTCCCGCGCGCGGAGAACAAAAAATAAGAAAAAATGGAGGAAAATGACCTCCCCGGGGTCATTTTCACCCCGTTTAACCTGCACGGGTTCAAACAACCTCCCGTTTAACCCGTAAGGGTCCAAACGACCCCGGGGAGCCTCCCACTTTTATAAATAGACCCCCAAGGGTCTAGAAGAGGAAAAAGGAAGCATTCACAACCTACGCACTTGGAGCATCCAGCGCAAGGAATTTGTTCGTTATTTTAGTCCGTAAGGGGTAAGTCCCCGGGTCTTGTGTATATACCCCTAAGGGGTATTTTTGTAATTAGGCCTCTCAGGGGACCATGTTGTAAGTTTCTACGTTCCGGGACGACTAAATTGCGTGGTTCCATCCGTATAACGGAGGAATTACAAAAATGTCCTCTCTGGGACCCAAGAAACAAAAATGTCTTGTATTTTGCAGTTATACCCTGCAACTTTTTGTAATTGAGACTACGCCCCTACTTCCCGCGTTAGTGCGGATCCTTGTACAGTCGACAACTCGCCGACAACCCTTGTACCCATTTGGACCATAAATGCAATCCATGACTTCATATGTCTTCTTTATGCATTGACTGGGGTAAATTATAGGAAAATCCCTAGGCTTCCCAAAATTGCATATATACCCTTCCTTGGGCAAGATTGACACATATGAGCCTTCTATGAAGCCTTTGTCACTCCTTCAGCTTGGGGATGTCGTCAGTCAATCCGACACTCAGATGTCACCCCAACCCTAGGTCTATGTAGGGTGTGGTAACATTACCAAAATACCCTTGCGACCTAAAAACGGCCTAGCAGTCCCCGTAACCCTCCAGAAAGAGCCTCAGCGCCTTAGGAAGTTAGGAACCCGCTCCTACTTCCGTTCCGGTCCAGAAATTTCAGAAATACTCCTGGCCTGGAAAAATTACCAAAATATCCCTGGGTTAGTAAAATTACCAAAATACCCTCAGGGTCCAAAAAATCTCCCTCTACTTCAAAAATGCCTATGACTTTCGCACATTTGCATTCATACTCCTAAATCTTAGGGCTTTGCCTGAACTTAAGACCTTAGATGAAGCTCTAACCCTATCAAATGTTGGTGGTAAATGAGTGGTTATAGAGAGTCTCTCGAGTGAGCCTGTCCTCCGCATCAGAACGCAAGGAGAGGACTTTGGGATTTCTTTGACAGTCAAACAAAGGTGTTCGGACGTTAGGCCGATGTAAATCAACACTGACTACGGTCAGTGGGGAGAGGTCTAGCACTCGAACCCAAATCGTCTGATACTATACGCACCCACGGAATAAACCACTATACATAGAGGAATGTCTCTTTTCAAAAAGAACATTTGTATTTTCTATTTTTCCTACGTGAAAAATTCCGTGTTCAACAGGGGGGTTCCCCTCCCCCGGTTAAAACTCAAAGTGGAACCGAGGAGGGGGGTCTCCCCGGTTTACTTTATATATATATATATATATATAATATTAATAATAATATAAATGGGTTCAACATGCATTTTATTTCCTCCAAAGATTTTACTGTGTCAACAATGGTATGTAGTTGTGGAGCCACAATTTCGAAAAAGCAATCCCCTCATTCCCCAGATAACATACACCAACGGATCAATCAGAGGTTACAAGATACACATAATCACATGCTGGCGAGGTTATTGCCAGAGTGATGCTTTGTGCAACACCTCGGTTAATTACACACTGGGGTGTTGCACGTGCAACACTTTAAAAAAATTGATGGCCCCCACGCCAAACTAGCTTGGTGTGTCGGCCACGTCATCAGGTGACGTGGCGGGAGGACCACGCAAAAATAAAACCTCAACCATATGAATAGTGAAAATGCCCTATTTTCACTATTCACAGGGGGTAATTTTTTTGCGTGACACGCATGCCATGTCACCTGATGACATGTCCGGCACACCAAGTTAACTTAGTGAGGGGGCCATTCAAAATATATATATATATATATTTTGCACGTGCAACACCCCAGTGTGTAATTAACTAGGTTGTTGCACAAAGCATTACTCATTGCCAGATCCTAGCCACACAGAGCTGGATGGTTCTTTGCATACCCCTACTCAGAAGCAGTTCCTTGGGCATGATCGCCCTGTACAATCAAAAGAATAACATCCCACTGACTCTGAACATTCCCACTTCTGATAGGAGAATCTCAGCCAACTTCCTTGGATATCAAAACACCAATTGGCATGCCCGCCAAAGATGTGCACTCCTCGCAATCAGGGGAAGGGATTGAAGCCATGTCATTTTTCAGCGCTTTGGAGCAATGCCTTCTTGACCAAGACACTCCTACAGAGCAATGTTACCCCTCCTCTCTAGCCATCCACCTGATTGCCTTACCTGTCCTGCAGTTGTCTTATCTATTCCTCACATCAAGAGCTGAGGTCACATCCAAGGCAGTCTGACATTTGAACAGGCAGACAGTCAAGCACTAGCTCAACATCACACTTGGGAATTTGTTCACTTACATAAAGCCACAAGTAAGTCAGCAGTGGGGCTTCAAAAACACTACAAAGGCAAATGACTCCATCAAACACCACAGGACCCATCTTGTTGATTGTGGTCTTACTTAGGAGCAAGGCATTGATTATGATGAAACTGTCACTGAAACAGCCAAATTCACACATGCCCGTACTCTCATCACAGTTCCTTTGGCCTACTGGCGTGTCACTTCATCAGCTGGATGTGAAAATTTTCTTTCCTTCATGATCTTTTCTCTCAAGACATCTATATGCAGCCTCCTTCCAGTCTTGATCTCCCGACTCACCATGTCTACCAACAATGGCATGCCGAAAATAGGCCCATAATGCCTGGTATGAGCATTTTCAAATTTCAATGCTGACTCATATTGCTTCAATTTCAAGAGAATACAGCTGATCCACATGAGTTCATATGCTTCAAATGGTCATATAATTCTCCTCATCTACCTCTATATGATAATCAATGGTGATGACACTTGGCGGCAAAGTGCTGTTGTGCCTTTGCCACAGTATACGCACCCACACGTGCAGGTCTGGGCAGCACCACTCGGGGGTTTTACCGAGCCCACCCTTTCCCCATGATGCACAAGCAGGAAAGTCCTTAAGTCCAAAGTGGTCACATGCTGAGGTTGGTGGCAGGAATGGGTTTCCCCCAGTCATTAAAAAAAAAAAAAGATGCATTGTCACCACCCAGGTAACAACAGCAGAACCCCTTCCATGTCATACTCAATATTATGAGGTGGTTGGTGCTCTTGTCAAACTCACCATCACATGGCCAGGCATCGCTTACCCCATACATGGTGCATTCTTTAGACAATTCACTAGCCATCCAACCTCCCATTATGTGGCTCTCCTAAAGATTCTTTGCAATCTGTTCTCTTCCCCTACCATCTATCTATGTTTCAGTTCCGGGCTAATCCAAAAGCTGGCTCTGTTGACAATCCTGAAGAGTGTGGTTCCACTACTGGCTAATATATCTTTCTTGGAGATGCTCTCATTTCATGGCATGGCAAGAGCAAGATGTTGTCTGCTGGTCTCCTACAGAGGCCAAATATCATGCCATGTGGCTGCTATTAACTGAAGTCACTTGGTTTTATCATCTGCTTACTGACCTTGACATCCCACTCATTTGGTTCACTTTCCATTGTTCATCAGTGTCATCCACAGTTCGCAGTCCAGCCTTTCACGAGCACCATATAAAGACTGATGGACACAACGCTCAAAAACCTACACCAATGTCCTTTGCCTGCTCTCATGCATAGACTCTAAAGATCAATATTAGCTAGCTGATTTGTTACCATCTCAAACACTTTTCGGCTTCAGTTTTTAATGAGAAAACACTCTGTGACTGACCTGTTGTGAGTTTAAGGGGCTATAAAAGATATCTATAGTGACTGATATACAAAGTGATAACATCGCATCTATGGTATAATGCAATGTTACATATACCACATATGTTGTACATATACCTAAATAAGGCAATTACCCAAAATAGAACACACATAAATCTCTTGTATTGTCTTCGTCTACACATGGTCCCTTCACTTTCCAGATCTCAGGAACTTTAAAGAAGACATTACATATGAGTTTGTCTTATATATGCCGTGATTATTCTTGGAATGTACAACAAAATAGTGAAGCACATAATTTAGTGACAACAAAATTTCTCAAAGGAAAACATACAAGAGAAAAGAGAACTTCTGCATGATGAAAAGGAAAAAAATGGTTTTAAAGATTTAGTGTCTCTAAACTTGAGGACAACATCCTTCCTTCTACTACCAGATTGTCCTATCACAGATTCTCAGCTACAAGATTCATTAGCACATACACATTGCACCTGTTATAAGCCAAAAACAATGAATTAGTGAGAATGCAATCTAAACATCAATTTCGCGACTTGACTTCACTTATTAATTAATGATTACCTTATTTCTTATTACATGATAAGAGATAAATGTTGTGTGAATATGCACTAGCCAAAACCCAGTGGAGAAAGTTCAATTGTTCCTTATTATCATCACTAATCTCATATTTTAACTGTCATTGTAACATCAGGAAGTACACTCTTAGTCACTCATGCATGTAAAATATCTATGCATCTCATGATTCTCATCTAAAATGGCAATAAACATCAAAACATTCCCATTAGAAATTAATGTAGAAGATATACGATTTTTTATGAGTAACATGAGAAGCTTCCTATCGATCTTCAACTTGTAAATATGGAAAGAAAGCAATGGTAATGGTGCATTCCATTAGGATCCTCTACAAATATAGAAGGTAGAAATGAGGATTAATGGCAAATGATAAGCTAGCAGTATAGGAATGATAAGTATCCTATTGCTCTGTAACTTCTACAATATAATTCTATGCTTAATCAATAAATTACTGCATTATGAGGGGGGTTGACTCTCTTCCCATTAATAGATAGCGAAAGCATGTATTTACATGTGCTATTATCCCAATTATGAATAAATGGATATGTATGACAGCTAAAGAAAAAGGCACATTATTGACATAGTAAAAACAAGAAAGGGTCATTAACCTTTACAAAATCAACAAACTTAGAAGAGTTCAAGTCGAAACATCCGAAGTTCGCCTTCCATTCAGATACAAGGCCCATCACCTCCCATGAGTTAACTATACCTATCACCTCTTCATTAGTGACGGTGAAGAAGGGAGCACCATGATCGAAGAAGAGCTCCCCATTGTCAGTCAGCTCTCTAACATGTTCATAGAATGCCAAGTACCATTTATGTACCATCAGAACTAATAATAAGTATAACCTCAAGTAAACAAGTTTTGTTCAAAGTTCACAAAAAATGAACAATCTAGGACTACAAGCATATTGGTCAGAGTCTCCACGATATCTGTCAATATATTAAAAAAAGGCTTCTGAAGAGGAAGTATCAAGCGAGAAGGAAACCTATGACACCAATAACAAAATGGCATCGAGATCCACCAAAAAGAAATATGTCCATCTAAATTCAAAAGAAGTTTCACTGAGCTTTATATCGAAGCAAAACCATGGGGGTACAACCACTATGAACCAAACAAAGGAATTTAAATGCAAAAGTCATGCTCCTGAACAGCAAAATTAATCGACAAGTTGGTGCAATTTCATTTAGCATCAGAAGAAAATGAGAGCAAACCAGTTCAGATCACCAATAGCAGGCATTTAAACAAGAAGAAAAGATTAGGCACTATCTTCAAAACGTAAAATCACATTCCCAATTAAGTAACAAAAACGAAGTTGAAACCCGCAAAAGCGGCAACAAATAATAAAGCCACAAACATTAGATGCACAACCCCTTCCCCCACCCACCCACCCAAAAAAAAGCGTGTCTTGCTAACCCAATTCGCCGTGACCTCAAAACCTCTCTAATTGAAAAGGCAGTGGTACCCAACTTAAACAGAAACAATAACAAGCAATCTTCCGAAGAACCCTACGACCTTGCACTACAGGATTTACCAACGAAATGCCACAGAGGCAAGTGCAGCAGAGAAAATGTGTATAAAAGGAGGGAGGAGGGGGAGGAGGGGACCTGCGCTGGGACATCCTCCCACCGGGGCCCCTGCCCGAGTCGAACACCGTGACGGAGAGCCCTCTGCCGGCAAGCATAGAGGCGCACAACGCCCCGGAGACTGCCACAGAGTCGAACACCAGCCAAATTCCCAACAAATCAAATCATCAATCAGCTGTAAGGCAATTCGTAGACAAACCAAAAGAGGAAATTCGACTTTCACTCACTCCCGCAGCCGACAACGGCGACCTTGGCAGCAGCGCTCATGACTACTCTCTTGCGTCCGGTGCCCTCTGCTGCTCCCACTGGTGTGCGAGCAGCCGTGGGGTGGACGAAGAATAGAGAGCGAGTACGAGTGGTGGAGATCCCGCCATGCCAACCTGCCACCATGACCCACCCACGTCCCAGTTGCTGCCTGTGATAGATTATGGTCCGAACAAATAGATAAAAGATTTTTACATAAATTCCCTATCATCTTTCACTCTTGCATATATATCCCTGACTTGTATGAATTGTCAAGCATACTCCTAAATACAGCAGAATAATTGTGTTCATAGACATAAATATCCCTGTGCCCGTAACTTTGAGGAAGAAACACCCTATATAAAAATATATATATTAATAGATTCAAAAATCTAAAAATGTATTTAAGACTATACAAGGTATAACCAGGGTTTGTCGGATCGGGCCGGGTCGGCCCGACTAGCACGACCCGCCCCGTCCCAGGCGTCCAGCGGGTCGGGAGGGGCGTGGGTCGTGGTCGGGTCGGACTGGCCCGCACTGACCCGTCTGTCCCGCCACGTATCAGACCGGTCCGTGGACGGGACGAGCTGGTACGTGCGGGACGGCCCGCTCGTGCCGGTCTGTCCATTTAATGGACCGGCGGGGGACGTCTTAGCGGTGGAGGTCCCGGACGGCGGTGAGCGGCGAACAGCGGTGGATGGCGGCGAGCGGCGGACGGCTGTCGGAGGTAAGTCGTCTTCCTTTGAAATTTTTTTTTAAATAACAGAGCGGCCGGAGGGGGAAGGGCGGCGGTGGGGCTGCGCGTGGGAGGGCTGGAGGAGGAGGTGGTGGATGGGGGGGGGACCGTCCCCCACCGGCCCCGTCGTGCTCCCACCGGTCAGATCTAGCCGGTGAGCACGACGGGGCAGTTTGGGACGGTTGGAGCAGATGGTGGAGGGGGGGTGGGGGACGGCGGGGCAGGGGCACCGGGGGGACGTTGCAGGCTCTGCTGGAGGGTGGGGGGGTGGGGGGCGGTGGGGGACGGTGGGGTTGGGCCAGGGGCGGCGGTGGGGGACAGTGGGGGTGGGGCAGGGCCGGGTAGGGCCGGCGGCGGGGGGACGGTGGGGTTGGGGCGGCCAGGAGCGACAGTGGGGATGGGGCAGGGCCGGCGACGGGGGGACGGTGGGCGGTGTGGCTGGGGCGGCCAGGAGCGGCAGTGGGGGTGGGGGTGGGGGACGGTGGGGTTGGGGGTGGGGGTGGGGAAGGGGGACAGTGGAGCTGGGCGGTGGGGCTGGGGCGGCCAGGAGCGACAGTGGGGGTCGGGGAGGGGGACGGTGGGGGTGGGGGGGGAGAGAGAGAATAAAAAAAATTAGTTTAATAATTAAATTAAATCAATTGATATTTTTTTAGTTTAAGAATTATAATAATGAAATTAGTTAGATTGTTTAAATTTATTATTGTTATATTGTTTATTTCATGTTCTCATAATAATATAATTTTTGTTTAATTCACGTTGTATCTCTACATTTTTTTACGTTTTGTATAATTCATGTTGTAGAAATAATATAAATATTATTTAATTCATGTTGTAGAAATAAATTTATTTTTGAGAGATTTTTAATTCATGTTTAATTATTAGATTTAATTGAGATGTATTAAATTTAAATTTTAGTCTTACATGTTGCAGAATTAATGATATTATTTTTTACATTATTAGTTGTAGACGTAAAATAATGTAATACTTTATTTTTAAGAATAAAAGAGATATTTTAAATTTAAATATATCTGTACTGTTAAATATTTTACAAACAACTAAATTTAATTTGTATGTATATTAAAAATTAATTAGAGATGTGTTGAATTTAAATATAAATTTATTTTACAACTAATTTTAAAGTTAATTTAGATGTATAATGTAATTTAAATAGAGATGTTTATAATTTAAATATATAATTAGTGATAAATATTATAGTGATCAAATATTTTACAAAAAATGTATTAAACAATAAATTAGTCTTATATGCATGTTGTAGAAATAATTGATCTTATTATGGACTAAATTATATTTATAACATAAAATGTAGATTTAATTGAGATGTATTAAATATTGAATTAAGTCTTGCATGTCGTAGAAATAATTATATTATTTTCATTGTTAGTTGTAGACGTAAAATGGGACAGACAAATGAGCCGCGATCTTCACATGACAGGTACACACGTACATTCTCGTCCAATAAATGAGCTGTGATCTTTAGCTGATACTAATATGTAAATCATTGTTGGCGATTGCAGCGTACTATCTACATCCGGCCTTCCAATATGCTCGGGGCCTTACTTATGACGATACTTTGATAGAATCGGTCAACATTGTGGTAGACCGATTGTCTTTCACCCCAACAGATGCTGTTGATGCGTTGAATGAGGTATACTTAGATATTTTACCACTGAGAATATGAAATGAAATATACACTTAATATTTTCGATAATGCAGATGAAAATATTTAGAGAGGCAATCGGTTCATTTGCGACACCTAATGCCGTGGCCAGTCGTGACAGACTCGACCCAGGTAATGTGTCTTCACAATGTACCTTCTATATCTCGAGAAGTAATTTTTACATCTAATTATTATATTGTACGTGATCTGCTTTAAACACAGCTGAGTGGTGGCTAAATTACGGCACAAGTGCACCTGTATTAAGGAAGATCGCAATGAGAGTTCTATCGCAAACATCCTCGTCGAGTGGGTGTGAGCGGAATTGGTCGACGTTCTCCTTCTTACATACTAAGCTGAGGAATAGGCTGACACACCGCAGGCTAGACAAAATTGTGTATGTTCATTACAACATGAGGTTAAAGATCTGGCATGTGCAAATGGATACTAGGAGAGGAGAGGGAGATTACGACCCAACGGATGTTGTGTACTTGCGAGACGATGATGACCCTATGGTAGCATGGATTGCAAGAGCCACAACCGAGCGTGGTGAGGCAGAATTGGACGAGGAGGCTGAAGAACCAGGTGAGACACCATGGCCTAATACTTTTCTCGCATCAGCTGTACAAGAGACAGTGGGGGAGGGAGATGACATCTATGTGCAGTTGGGTGGTGACGAGTCAGCAACGGGACGTGATGATGAAGTTAATTTGGATGAAGACCTCGTCATTGGGGGTGGAGACACATCGTATGCGTACGATGATACAGCATGGGAGGGATTGATGCAACCTCCAACAATTGAGCGTCAAGTGCCAACTCGGGTGAATTAATATATGAAAATCGAATCGCATATTTCATTAGATAGCGTAGTCATATATTGATGTATGATGATGTAAGAAATATATTACAGGTCGGTCCGACAAATGACAACATTACGGGAGAACAGTGGTCCCGGGTTGATGCACCGCGGCATTCAATATCTGCGGAACCCAGATGGTTATCCACTTCAAGAGAGGCTAGGGGGAGTTCCTCATTTAGAGAGGTGAAATTATATTGTCATTTCTACATTTATATGTTGTATTTCATTGGTAATTGAATATATTATTCTTTCAATTGTGTAGTATTCGGTAGCATCGAAACAACCATCTCAGTCTGCTGCGTCACGACACTCAACGTCTAAGGCACCTAGTCAGTCGTCTCATGTATACGTACAGACTTACACAGTAGAAAGTAAATTGAAAAATTATCTAACCAGGCTTCTGCTTCTCAGACATCTAGAGGGACACAACATGCAGTAGGTAAGCCGCCCCCTGCTCCACAGAAGAAAAAATCATCATGGACCACATTATTCAGCAGCAAGAAGGACAAGGGACCACCATTAAATCCGATAGATATTGCAGACATGGAGATATTAGATACCAATGCAGATGACGACACTCCCGAGCCCTCTTTTGAGCCCCGCATCAGTGGGAGTAATGACTCTGATGATGATAGTACACCGACAGGGTCTTCATCCCATGGAGCTGGCGGTTCTCAAGGTGGTCAATGGAGTCGTTGTGAGGATACTAGTGCTGGTGGCAGAGAGTACAACAGTGGTCATAGTAGAGGTTGTGGGGGCCGTCAACATGCCGTATGGACAGAGGAGTAGCACTTCACATATGCCACGCAAGGTGAGGACCACGGTGCTCCACCGGCAGGGACGAGGCGGGCAGCAGATCATTGGGATCCCTACTATGGAAGTTCGGTTGCAGATAATTGTAGACACGGCATTTTAGCATTATGCTGAGTAGATCCCGTATTACACTAAGACGCCCCAAAGCAGCTCGCACGATTAAGTTAGTTGAGTAATCTCTAATTTAATATGATAATCTCGTCTCACGAAAAGAAAATTGCGGTTTCTTGAATAAAAACTCTTGTTAATGGGCTTGTGACCATTCCTACACAAAACAAAAATTGTTAATGGGCTTGGCCCATCTTTTAGTCCTAAAAGGGGGGGGTTATTGTGTGTTGATGGGCTTGGAATCATGTGCTAATGGGCTGGGCCCATTCTTATTCATAAAATAAACCAATGGACTTGGCCCATTCTTTCCTACATAAAAATTTCGTGTGTTGATGGGCTTGGCCCATTCTTGTTCAAAAAAACAATCATTAAAAATATAAATATAATAAACTAATTTTGGTGACCCATTCTCCCCCATAAAAAAAGAGGAGAAAAAGATATTAATAAACTTGACTCATCATTTATTTCATACAATAATAAGAACAAAAATAATAATGATAATACTTCTTAACTCTCTCCCCTCTTCCCGGATCTGGTCCCCCCATTTAACACACTCATCATCCCCCATTCCCCCACCGGTTTTGCCGCTCGACCCCCCTTCTCTCCCCACTCCCAGAACCACCTACCTTCTCATGCTCCACTCCCCACGGCAGAAGACCCACATCCCACCCTCTCTTCTCCCAGCCAACCCAACCGAACACCACTCCGCCCCGGCCACCGCTCACAGCCGCAAGTCACCCTCCGCCACCTCCCTCTTTCTAATCTTCACCCACAGAACCCACAGTCACTCCCTCGGCTTTTCTTCTCACCACCACACACAACTCCCACTGACCCTCTCGTAAACTCCCACTGCCAGCCGCCTCCTTCGCTGCCATCTCACCTCCGGCCTCCGCTCCATCGTCGACCACCATCTCCCTTCTTCCACCTCCGCCGTGAAACCACCCCACTCCTGTTGAGTACGGACTGAATAGATCTAGAGGGGGGGTGAATAGATCTAGCCCCTTTTTCACTTTATAAAACAACGATTGACTAGAACTTAAGCGAACTATGGATTGCAAAGATAAAACTGATAGCTATAGCGACAACAATCAATAAGAAGAGCACACACCACACGAAAAATCACAAGACAGGATTTTTAGGTGGTTCAGTCTCTTCCCGAGACTTACGTCCACCCCTTGCTCAACTTGAGCAAGGCTTCACTAAATGAGAAATCCTGATCTCATACAAACGCCGCTGTCACACAGCTTGTTCCTGCTGACACACAGCTTGACTCCGCTGCCTCACAGCTTGAAACCACTGCCTTACAGCTTGACACTTAATGTAATGAAAAGATAAGTAGAAGAGGTGTAACAAAGCTGAACATGGACTTTTGAAGCAGAGTAACTAAATAGTTCAGCTTGGGACTCAATCACATAGGTAACAAGGCAAGACTCCCTGTAGGACTTCCAGCAGGAGGCCTTCAGCTGCCTTGCTGCTGGAACTTGCAACGCCCTGAGCCAGGTCTTCCTTCTGCAGCACCGACGATCACTCCTGTCTTCTGCAGTTTTTCGGTTGCCGGAGAGCCACTCTTCCTTTTCTGTTTTGGGATGCTTTTTCTGCGGATCTTCCTACGCTTCTACTCTATATTCCCCTATTTAGCTCTCTGTGCATCGTGTGTACTCTCTTTTCTTTTTGCACCAGTTCATATCAAGCACGACGCTGTTTCCCGCGCAAGTGCGAAACCTGTTGGATTACCCGCTAAAAACAGGGAGAAGATTAAATAGAATCTTAGAGAAGATTTGACCGGTTCTTAGCAAGATTCTCTCCTTGAATCCCGTGCGGGATCTTATCATCTAAACCGCCCAACAACCTGCAGCAACAACCTGCAGGTTTTTCTCAACAGAAACTGAATTCGGTTAGAGTTCGGTTCTGGACGCTGCTTTGCCTGTGGTCGACCATGAGCTTGTCGCTGGTCGACAAAGAACAATGTCCAGACGGCTGGTCCTTCAGTCTGATGCTCTGTCTGTTCCGTGGTCGACAACGAGCAGACCTTTGGTTGACCACTGAAGTCTGTACAGCGGAAAAGTAACTGGTCGACCACCGAAGTCTGTACAGAGGAAAGTCTATACAGAGGAAAGTCTGTACAGAGTTGGATTCGCTTGTATTGCCTCGTGGTCGACAGCGGACAGGCCTTTGGTTGACCAACGAAGTCTGTACAGAGGAAAGTCTATACAGAGGAAAGTCTGTACAGAGTTGGATTCGCTTGTATTGCTTCGTGGTCGACAACGGGCAGGGCTCTGGTCGACAACCAGAGCGCGTACAGAGGAAACGTAGCTTGAACTGTGTTTGGTTGGGTTCGTTGGTCGACAATGACTACCACTCTGGTCGACAAGAAACCTTGACAACTTCCTCTGATTTGTTGACTTCATTAGAACTTCAGTATACCTGAAATTACTTGAACTATCAGATTTGCATTGAATTAGTTAACCACATCTTTTGTCATCATCAAATTATCATGAGTCCATTACTTTATATTGAAGGAGCAATTAAACATATCCTTTGTCATCATCAAAACTAAAGGGATGCACAACATTCTCCCCCTTTTTGATGATGACAACCATGGGTCATTGTGACAATCAGGAGATTATTTCAGCCAGAAACTGCATTTGATATGCCATTCAGAAACTATCATAACATATATCATTATCACAGAATTCAGCCAGAAAATTCATTTTGATATGCCTTTCAAAAGTATCATAACATGACTTACATGAATGACTCAAAGAACAAAGGCAAAGACTTGACATCTAGTCACACCTAGACCCACAATGACACAAAAAGACTCTATCTCCCCCTTTGTCAACAGCAAAAAGAGGGGTATCCAGACATTCACTCCGAGGAGGACGAAGAAGTCTCGGGCTTCACGTTCTCTGCCATCCGATCCAGCTTGTCAACTATGTGGGCATAAGAAAGCCTTAGCTTCTGGATCTCTGAGATAGTAGCATGGTGATACTGTTTATTCTGCTGGTTGGTGAACTCAATGCGTGTACCCATCTCTGCTGACACTTCAGCTAAAGTGCTAACCAGTCTGTTAAACCGAGAGCTAGCATGATCTGAGTGTTCCTTTTGCTTGATGAACCTGGTCTCCATCTGCTGCTCTAGTCTTTGGACTTTCAGCTCCAAGCGCCCGGTTGCAGCATTCATACTGTCTTGAAAGGAATGGAATTGAGTTGTGAGTGAGGTCAGCTGAGATGCTATCTGGAGAAGCACTCCGTGAGATTCACTGTTGGAGGTGGAAGGAGGTGGTGGAGCAGAAGTAGACGGAGCGAAGGTAAAGGGAACAGAGTTATGTGGAACATGGGTAGGTGGAACAGACGTAGATGGAATATGAGTGGCTGCAGTGCCTGGTTGCCATGGCACAATAGCGAGTGAAGGTGGAGGATGGGTAGCAGTAGTGGTAAAAGTGGAAGTGTGAGATGGAATCACCACAGGTGGAGGGGTTGCAGCAGGGCTGACGTGAATTGGTGTCTGTGGTGGAGAAGAGGGAGTCAAATGTGCTTTGGATTTACCCTTGGATGGTAGGGTGCGTTGAACTTGATCTCCTACCTTCTTGTAGCCCAAAAATGTGGTCACGTAATGGAACGAGTATACGTGCCGTTTGGGAATGACAATGCGCGGAGCGTGAGGAATGGGTATATTTGCTGCTTCCAAAATGGCAGTTATGTGGGCAGCATAAGGAAGAGAGTTCAGAGGGTAATGCAAGAGGGTTTTGAAAGTGTTCTGAATGAGCTTGGGAAGGCAGATGGGTTGGCGTGTGATGAGGCCATGGAGAAGAAAGAGGTGAAGTCGACTTACATGTTCCCTGGCGCCTCCTCTTGGTTGGATTATGGTGGTAAGAAGGTGATGGAGCAATCGATGAAGAGGAGGGAAAGTGTTGGCATTGAGGGATTTGGGAAGGACCTCAGGGACTGGTTGGCCAGTGACCACGGCATATGCAGCTTTGAAGTCAAAATCCTCAGGATTGAAGGCAGTACCGTGCCTGGAAATGTTCAGCGCCTTGTGGAGTAGCTTGAAGTCGAGGCTGACGACGACACCTTGAACTACTGTATAGACCTTGTCATCCACGACTTGCAGGTTGTGGTAGAACTCTTGCACAAGCTGTGGAGAATACATAGTGTGTGCAGAGACAAACTCTGTCCAGCCTTGGGCGTCCAAAACTTCCAGCAGCTCTGGGAACATCTCCATCAGCTTCTGATCGGAGAAATCTACTATTCTCGGAGGCAGGATGGTCCGGGGCTTCAGTGATCCAGAGACGGGATGAACAATGGGCATATCTAAGGATGCTGTCACATCCGTTGTCGACCGCCGAGTGGTCGATGGCTGACCCCGCGTGCCCTTCTGCTTGGAGTGCTTGGACGGCGGCGACGCTTCGGCAGGAGCCTGATCCCTTGCTCGCTTGGAGGACCTCTGAGCATGCGACGGATTCATGGTGGAAGGTAGCGAGAGAGTGTGTGGATGCGAGAGAGAGGGATGCACAAGGGGGCGAAAGGGGACTGGAGACGAAGGACGACCGTGAAGGGTGAAAACGGCGAGGGTGAGAAGATTAGGGACCCATTCGGTTCAATTTATAGGGCAGGATATCAGAGAGTACGACCTGGGTCTTAAAACCTAGGGTTGTGGAACCAACGCGATGAGGAAAACGAAGGGATAGGATTAATTCAGCCGAGATAAAATTGGGGGTTTTATTGAAGTGTACACCCTTTCCTTAATGAAGCATTTATTCAGCCTATCCACTCTTGGCAGAGACCACCTTGTAAACAATTAGAGTGGGCCTTGTGGTTCATTGAATTTGACGGTATTGCACCAATAAATTTGCGCCCCATATCGAATTTTCTCCACATGACCTCTTAAACTTATAATAGATTTCATGAGGCTGTTTTACTAACTGTGCGAGCTGAATAGTGTTTTTAGTTTTTCTTTGCATGCCATGCCTTCGGTCAACCATTTTGTTCTGTCGTTTGAATAATTTTGAATTTTTCTTTTTGAAGTATTTTGAAGGCTGTGGTCAGGTTTATCACATGCTTTTCTACACGAGGAGACACGCTTTTTACACGCCAGAAACCTCGGCTACTTAGCATGCCTAACCATTCCACGTTTAACTGGGACACACCTTTTATCCGTGAGGATATACGTTTATCAGACGCCAATATCCCCAGTTACTCAGTATGCCCAATCTCAATAATTTTTGATAGTAGCAGAGATAGATTGATTCTTCATGACACACATGCCTCTCACTTATTTTTCATCCACTTTTATTTTTCTTAAAATGGGAGGCAGTAGTTTCTCAGAATCCAATCCATTGCTCTACCATGAAGACAGAGTTATGGCGTATTCCACGTGCATTCATGCTATATTTTTGGATTTAATTTAACTGTTCAGCACGGGCACAGGTAGAGAGACTGACTCACTACTAAAAATCATACATCGTGAAAATCATGTGACAGAATCATAGTTATGGTTTGAATTTATTGAAGCAGTACAGTTCAAATTCTCATTACTACACTTAACCTCTACTCTTAATGATTACATTGGTGATTTTATTGGAAGAAATGGTTAGGTTATTCAATGTTTAATCAAGGAATGAATTTACACTTTTATTGCTCCCCCTCAATTTGTGAATCCATTCTGAAATGAGAAGAGAAAAACGTGTTGGCCAAGATGAGATAGAAAGACACAAGATGTGTAGCATATGGATGAGGATTGCTAAGTGGAGACGGATCTGAGTCCAATTTAGTTTAATCAAATCAGAAGATTTCCTGCCTTCCATTGTCGACCGTGGAGCTGTCTTTGGTCGACATCTGCGGAGTCACAGAGCCTGCCTGAAATTGACATCTGCTTACTGACAAGTTTATTGTCGACTATGGGACTGTCTATGGTCGACACTTGCATAATCACAGAACCAAACAGTCTTCTGTCCTGATGTCTTGGTCGACCAATGCCTTGTCTTGTGTCGACCACCAGAGCTAACCAGTAGCAGGGCCAGGAATTTGCAGAAATTGCTAGAGTAACAGCTGACACCAGAGCCTCCAAACTTGACCAGTACCAGAGACTTAACTGACAGATCTACATTCATAAATTACAGAAATCTATACAGAGAACACATGGATATGAGCATTTCACGAATTTTCAGGAGATATTCTGCATATCCCCAACTCCCTTCTTAGAGTTGAAAATCTGTCATTGTTTAGGGGTTTTGTGAAAATGTCTGCCAATTGTTTTTCAGTTTCTACAAATTGAAGCATGAAATTTCCTTTGGATACCTCATCTCTCAAAAAATGATGACGGATCTCAATGTGTTTTGTCCTAGAATGTTGAATGGGGTTTTTAGACAAGTTAATAGCACTAGTGTTGTCACATAAAATGGGTGCACAGCCAAGATCTACATTGTAGTCTTGGAGTTGATGTTTTATCCACATAACCTGTGTACCACAGCTCCCTACTGCGACATACTCAGCCTCAGCAGTGGAGAGTGCCACAGAGTGCTGTTTCTTAGAAGCCCATGATATTAAACATCCACCTAAGAATTGACAATATCCACTAGTACTCTTGCTATCAATTTTGCAACCAGCATAATCAGCATCTGAATATGAGATCAGATCTAGTTTGCAATATGTAGGATACCACAAACCCAATTCTTGGGTGCCGGCAAGGTATCGAAAGATACGCTTGACAGCTCCTAAATGTGATTCTCTAGGACTAGACTGATATCTAGCACACATGCATACACTAAACTGAATATCTGGCCTTGATGCAGTTAAGTATAGCAGGGATCCGATCATACCTCTGTATTTCTTGGCATCTACCATGTTACCTTTTACATCTGCTTCCAAAGTTGCATTTGTCCCCATGGGTGACTCGATTGGCTTGCAGCTTTCCATACCAAATTTCTTCAACATCTCTTTTATGTACTTGGATTGATTTATGAAATATCCTTCTCTGCATTGTGAGATCTGCAATCCAAGAAAGAATTGTAAATCACCCATTAAGCTCATTTCAAACTCATTAGTCATTAAATTTGTAAATTCAGTACACAAAGAGGTTTCAGTAGATCCAAACACGATATCATCCACATAGATTTGTACAATCAGTATATTCTTACCTTGGGTCTTGGAAAATAATGTTTGATCAATTTTACCTCTTGAGTATCCCTTTTTGGTGAGGAAGGAGCTCAACCTTTCATACCAAGCCCGAGGAGCCTGCTTTAATCCATACAAGACTTTGTGCAATTTGTAGACATGATTAGTAAGTTCATCATTTTCAAAACCAGGGGGTTATTCCACATAGACCTCTTCTTTTATAATACCATTTAGAAATGCACTTTTTACGTCCATTTGTTGCAATTTGATTCCATGAGAAGATGCAAATGCTAATAATATCCTGATGGCTTCTAATCTAGCAACTGGAGCATATGATTCTTCAAAATCAACTCCAAGTTCTGGTTGTACCCTTTAGCCACCAGCCGAGCCTTGTTTCTCATTACAACCCCTTCTTCATTCAACTTGTTTTTATATACCCATTTGGTTCCAATTACAGGGTGAGATGTAGGTCTAGGGACAAGTCTCCACACCTGATTTCTTTCAAATTGATTTAGTTCTTCATGCATAGCATTTATCCATGATTCATCTTTTAATGCTTCCTCTACAGATTTGGGCTCTATTTGGGACACAAGAGCAAGTTGATCCAGTTCATTAATGGCCTTAATCTGAGATCTAGTCTTCCTAGGATCATGTATTCCACCAATAATGTTATCTAAGGGATGATCTCTAAGAAGCCTCAAGTTTTCAAGATTGTTACCTGATATGATCCCTCCTTCGGTCTGATCATTAGAGTTACCTTGGTTTCTTTCTTGATTCTGTGTTTCTTCATTCTCCATCGGTCCTTCTTTGTCTTTCAGAAATTCTCCATCTTCTTCTTCCTTGCTGACCTGTTCATTTTTGATAAGATCATTAACTTCATCAAATGAGATATGAGGGGATTCTTCAACAATTTGATCTTTGGTGTTAAAAACCCGATAGGCTCTTGATCGGTCAGAATAGCCCAAGAATATTCCTGAGTCACTCTTTGGTTCAAATTTGTCCAAGACTCTCTTATCGTTGTTATGAATGAAACATTTTGCACCAAAGATTCTAAGATGAGCTAGAGATGGTTTCTTACCTTTGAGCATTTCATATGGGGTTTTTGCACTAGATGGTCTTACCATTGCCCGGTTTACAATGTAGCATGCTGTGTTGACCGCCTCAGCTCAAAACTTCCTTGGAAGATTAGCTTCAACCAACATGGTTCTAGCCATCTCGACAAGAGTGCGGTTCCTTCTCTCTACAACTCCATTTTGCTCCGGTGTCCTTGGTGAGGAGAATCTATGGGTTATGCCATTGTTTCTGCAGAATACATCGAAATCAGAGTTTTCAAACTCCCCCCCATGGTCAGATATGATTGTACACACTTTGGACTTACCATCCTGCTTCATTCTTTTGTAAAATTCCTGAAATTCATGAAAAGCGTCACTTTTATGTGATAAGAACATTACCCATGTAAATCTGGAAAAATCATCCACTAGAACATAACCATATTTCTTACCACTAAGACTGGCAATTCTTGTTGGGCCAAAAGGTCCATGTGTACAAGTTCTAGGGGTCTGGATGACTGACTTTCAGTTCTACCTTTGAATGATTTTCTTGTTTGCTTTCCTTGGGTGCATGCTTTACATACTTTGACATTTTGAGCAAACGAAATTTCAGGCAAACCAATAACCATTCTATTTTTCACAAGTTTGTGCAGCACCCTATAGCTAACATGCCCTAGCCTTCGGTGCCACAACCAGGTCAAGTCCTCCTTCTTGGCGGTTAGGCACAAGTTGGAGAGGGCTGGATCATCCAAGTCTATCATGTAAACATTGTTCACTCTCTCACCCATAAACTTGACTGCATCTGAATTTGGTTCAATAATCTTGCAGGTTTTGGAGTCAAATACTACTTTGTGGCCTTTGTCGCACAGTTGACTGATGCTCAATAAATTATATTCCAATCCATCCACCAGCAAAACATTGTCAATACAGTTTGAAGGTTTCTTACCTATCTTACCTCTTCCGATAATCTTGCCTTTGTTATTTCCTCCAAACGTCACATAACCTCCATCCTTTGAGCTTAGCTGGGAGAACTTGGTCTTGTCTCCTGTCATGTGTCTTGAGCAACCACTATCTAAGTACCACTTGTTGTGCATGGCTGCCAGACATTCCTGCATCACGAATTACATAGAAACTTTTGGACCCCAATGGTACCCGGGTCCAAGATAGCTTGTGAAATCATGAAACTGCTGTAACAACATCTTGGGAACCCAAATTTTGTTAGAACAGTTTGTCTTTTCGTTTCTTAACTTGTTCATGTTGTGTTCCTTTTGATTTAATGTTCCTCTATTTTGAGTCCGTTTCCTTAAATTCCAATTTCCATTCTGTTTCGGCTGAGAGAAGTTGTGGGTTCTGTATGTGTGTCTGGTCGACATCTGGTATGTCTGTGGTCGACCAGGGTTTCTCCAGAAGCCAGCACCTGTTCTGGCAGATCCTCTGGTCGACATATGAGGAGTCTGTTGTCGACCAGCATGTTTCCAGACACCTTGTTTTACAGGTTTGGGTTTATTAACATGATTTAATGCTCTGTTTGTCTGGTTACTTCTGTGAATTTGAACTTCTCGTCTGATATGGCTGTTGTTTTTAAGCTGATGTAGATTGACCATTTTCCCTTTAGAATTCCTCTCTTCCCAGGTGACATTAATCTGTTTAGAGGAACTTTCAGCTATGTCCTTTTGTTTGTTTTGATATAGGTTTATCAAGGGGCCTTTTCCTTTTGTGTCAGCTTTTTCATTTAACGTTTTTAGTTGGAATTCCTTTTTAGCTGTTGGGTTGTATCTTAACCCCTCTTTCTGAAAATTTACTTTTATTCCCAACACAGCGTTCAAGTTTTCTTCACCCTTAGTCATTTTTTCCAATGTTTCTTGTTTGTTTTTTAGTTCACTTTGAATTCTTTCTATTTCCTTCAGAAGTTGGCTGTTTTCTTCCTTGAGTGAGTTGTTTCTTTCTTGAGTTAGTTTAGTTTCCTGTTCATATTCTTGAGTCTTTAGTTTTAACTCATCAATTGTGTTTTTTAGTATCTCATTTTCTTCTAATAGCTCTTTGACATTTTCTTCATCTGTCTTGTGTTGATTCAGCTTATTTTGCAAGGTGGTGATTTCCAATTCTAGTTGAGTTCTGTTAGCAATTAGGTTGCTGTCATTATTGAGCTGATTGACTTTCTTCTTCAACCTTTTATTTTCCTTTCTTGTTGTTTCATATGTATCAAGTAAGTCTGAAAATGCTTCTTCCCAATCTGAGCTAGAGAAGTCTTGAAACTGGGAGGTTACCTCAAGATCGTTACTGTCTCCTTCGGCCATTAAACATGTGTTTCCTTCTTCTTCTTCGGAGGTTGTTTCCTCTTCGCTGCTTTCCTCCTCCTCGCTCCATGTGCTTATCATTGCCTTTGGTCTCTTGCCTTTCCACTTGAAGCTTGATTTCTTAGGAGCCTCTGGACATTCAGCCTTCATATGTCCTGGTTTCCTGCAGTTGTAGCAAACAAGCTTGTTAGATGAAGCTTTGTTTTTGTCAAACTTAAACTGGGATGATTTCCTTACCGTGCCCTTTGGATTTTTAAATCCCTTACCTTCCTTCCGCAAGAACCTTCTGAACTTTCTTGTTAGCATGGCTAGCTCGCCAGTTTCCTCACCTGTGCTAGATGAGTTATCAGTGTCAGATAATTCAGAGGTGCCTATTTTAGTCTTCAGGGCGAGCTGCTTCTTTTTCTTGCCCTCATCTTCGTTTCTCTTTAGGTTGACCTCATATGCCATTAGGGAACCTACCAGTTCATCCACAGTCATAGTTGTGAGGTCTTTTGAGTCCTCAATTACTGTGGCCTTGGTATGCCACATAGGTGTGAGGGACCTTAAGATTTTCCTCACAAGCTCCTGCTCTTTGTAGGTCTTCCCTAGACTCTTTAAGCTATTTGTTAGTTGTACTAGTCTGGCATACATCTCAGAAATGTTTTCATCAATTTTCATTCTAAACATTTCGTATTCTGAGACTAGCATATTTGCTTTGGACTCTCTTACCTCTAAAGTACCTTCATAGATGACCTTGAGTCGATCCCACATCTCCTTGGGTGTTGCACATTGTGAGACTCTTGAGAACTCCGTGGGGTGAAGCGCACATTGCATCACGTTCATTGCTCCCCAGTTGATGGTTGATTTTCTGACCTGTTCTCTGGTCCAGGTATCCTCGTCGTCGGGCAGATCATAGGGTCCGCGGCTTACCACTCTCCACATCTCATGATCTTGTGCTCTCAAGAACACCTGCATACGATTTTTCCAGTATGAGTAATCATTTCCATCAAAGTATGGTGGTCTAGTCACTGAGTGTCCCTCAGCTATTAGACTTCTAGAGTTCAGTCCGCTAGGTCTCTCCTGGTTGTTAGACCACATTTTCGGAGAGTCTAGCTCTGATACCACGTGTTGAGTACGGACTGAATAGATCTAGAGGGGGGGTGAATAGATCTAGCCCCTTTTTCACTTTATAAAACAACGATTGACTAGAACTTAAGCGAACTATGGATTGCAAAGATAAAACTGATAGCTATAGCGACAGCAATCAATAAGAAGAGCACACACCACACGAAAAATCACAAGACATGATTTTTAGGTGGTTCAGTCTCTTCCCGAGACTTACGTCCACCCCTTGCTCAACTTGAGCAAGGCTTCACTAAATGAGAAATCCTGATCTCATACAAACGCCGCTGTCACACAGCTTGTTCCTGCTGACACACAGCTTGACTCCGCTGCCTCACAGCTTGAAACCACTGCCTTACAGCTTGACACTTAATGTAATGAAAAGATAAGTAGAAGAGGTGTAACAAAGCTGAACATGGACTTTTGAAGCAGAGTAACTAAATAGTTCAGCTTGGGACTCAATCACATAGGTAACAAGGTAAGACTCCCTGTAGGACTTCCAGCAGGAGGCCTTCAGCTGCCTTGCTGCTGGAACTTGCAACGCCCTGAGCCAGGTCTTCCTTCTGCAGCACCGACGATCACTCCTGTCTTCTGCAGTTTTTCGGTTGCCGGAGAGCCACTCTTCCTTTTCTGTTTTGGGATGCTTTTTCTGCGGATCTTCCTACGCTTCTACTCTATATTCCCCTATTTAGCTCTCTGTGCATCGTGTGTACTCTCTTTTCTTTTTGCACCAGTTCATATCAAGCACGACGCTGTTTCCCGCGCAAGTGCGAAACCTGTTGGATTACCCGCTAAAAACAGGGAGAAGATTAAATAGAATCTTAGAGAAGATTTGACCGGTTCTTAGCAAGATTCTCTCCTTGAATCCCGTGCGGGATCTTATCATCTAAACCGCCCAACAACCTGCAGCAACAACCTGCAGGTTTTTCTCAACAGAAACTGAATTCGGTTAGAGTTCGGTTCTGGACGCTGCTTTGCCTGTGGTCGACCATGAGCTTGTCGCTGGTCGACAAAGAACAATGTCCAGACGGCTGGTCCTTCAGTCTGATGCTCTGTCTGTTCCGTGGTCGACTACGAGCAGACCTTTGGTTGACCACTGAAGTCTGTACAGCGGAAAAGTAACTGGTCGACCACCGAAGTCTGTACAGAGGAAAGTCTATACAGAGGAAAGTCTATACAGAGGAAAGTCTGTACAGAGTTGGATTCGCTTGTATTGCCTCGTGGTCGACAGCGGACAGGCCTTTGGTTGACCAACGAAGTCTGTACAGAGGAAAGTCTATACAGAGGAAAGTCTGTACAGAGTTGGATTCGCTTGTATTGCTTCGTGGTCGACAACGGGCAGGGCTCTGGTCGACAACCAGAGCGCGTACAGAGGAAACGTAGCTTGAACTGTGTTTGGTTGGGTTCGTTGGTCGACAATGACTACCACTCTGGTCGACAAGAAACCTTGACAACTTCCTCTGATTTGTTGACTTCATTAGAACTTCAGTATACCTGAAATTACTTCAACTATCAGATTTGCATTGAATTAGTTAACCACATCTTTTGTCATCATCAAATTATCATGAGTCCATTACTTTATATTGAAGGAGCAATTAAACATATCCTTTGTCATCATCAAAACTAAAGGGATGCATAACAACTCCCACCTGCTAACTGCGGCCACCTCCCACCTGCTAACACCCAACAGCCAGCCCACCTCGCACCTGCGTCCACTCCACCTCCGGTTGCCATCGTTCGCACGCCTTCCGTCGATCGACGTCGCCGCTCGCTCTCCCTCTGCCGGAGCACTCCCCGTCGTCCATGCCGGGGTGACCCCCCGTCCCCCTCGTCCGAACCGCCACCGGTGCCCACGATCACCAGCTGTGCCCCCGCTTGCACCACCGCTAGCCTCTGCCGGAAGCTCCCCCCTCTCCCCGCGTTGTCCGCCCGCGAGCGACCCACCGCCACTGTCAACGTCTCTTCCCGAGCCACCCCCCTGCACCACCCGGCTCCTGTTCCTCGTCATTGCCATTTACGACCTTCGTCGTGAAGCTCGCACGTCCTCGCCGTGAAGCCCCCCCCCTTTGCCACCGGCGTTGTCCTCTCCACCGACAGCACCTGACGCCACCACCGCCGCGCGCCGTCGTCGTCCACCCGCGAGCTCCCACGTCTCCGCACTGGACACCACCGTCTCCTCCACACGACGCCGCCGTGACCACCCATCACCGCACCTGCACTGCTGCCACTCGCGTCCACGCCCTCGTCGTCATCCCCGGCCGCTGAAGCCCTCCACCGGCGACCTTGCCACCGCGGAGCTTCCCCGACGCGGACTCCCCCTCCGTCTCCCTCTCTCTCCCCGTCTCCACTCTCTCTCTCCCTCTCCCTCTTTCTCTCCGCGACCTCCCTCTTCCTCTCTCTCCCCTCTGTTTTCTCTCTCTCGTCCTCCCCGCCGCCTCGTCTTTCTCTTCCTCCCGCGACCTCTCTCCCCCTCTCCCTCTCGTTCTCTCATCCTCCCCGCCGCCGCGACCTCTCTCCCCTCACTCTCTTCCTCTCTCTCTCCCTCTCACTTTCTTTTTTTTATTATTTCCCTCTCTCCCTGTCTCTCTTCCCTCTCCCTCTCCCTCTCTCTCTCTCGCCGCGACGCGGCTCTCTCTCTCCCTCTCTCTCTCTCTCTTTTTCTCTCCCCTCCCCCGCGATCTCTCTCTCTCTCTCCATATCTCTTTCTTTTATTTTCTCTCTCTTTTTTTTACTCCCTCTCTCACTCTTTCTTTCTCCCTCTCATTCTCTCTGTCTCTCACCTTCTCACTCCCCCTCTCTCTCGATCTCTCTCTTTCAACTCTTCTTTTTTTATTTTTATTTTTTATCTCATTCCCTCTCTCCCTCACGTACTCTCTCTCTCCCTCTCTCTTTCCCCCTCCCCCTCTTGATCTCTCTCTCCCTTTTTATTTCTTTTTATTATTATTCTCTCTTTCTCTTATAGACATAAATACATATATGTATATTATTTTTATTCTATTTTTTATCATTTCTACACTCTTTTCCTCCGAAATTAAAGCCTAAAAAAATATAAAAAAAGGAAGGAGTTCTCCCTCTCTCCCCCTATCTCCCTCCCATACATGTTCCCATGTTCTCATTTTTATTATTCTTGATATCTGTCTTCTTTAATTTGTGTTATTGTTATTGTCTCGTGTGTGTGCATGTGTCTGTAAGGGCGTGTATGAGTCTATTTGAAGTGAAAAGAAAGATTCAAATCCGGTCCTTTTTGAAGCTTGTGAAATTAAGGAAGATCCTGCCGAGTTCCCGGGCGTTCGAGTGTGCGAGGAAAGCCATCCTACAGCGCCGTGCGTTCGCTCCGCCCCCGTCCTGAAGGAGCTCGTCCAAAGCCCGTCAGCAGCTTCCCCCAATAAGCTTTCTCATCTCCCTTCGCCCTGCTTTATTTGTATTTCGCTAGTTGCATTGTACGCATGCATTATCCATATTGCACTCCTCTACCCGAGAAAACCTTGTTTATTCATTCATCACATCATCTATCTACCATTGGTGTCCAAAAGGGGTTTAAAACAACATCGACCAGGTGCGTATTTGTTCATGTCTTCATCATATTCATCACCAGGGATTGATGCTGTATTGTCGTTATCCTGATTTATTATTTCGTCTTCTTTTGCAAGGGGAACCATCAAAGGAAAGCTATCTCCTTCGGCCAGCCGAAGGAAGAGGAGAAGAGAACTCACGGAATCTCCCAGCCCAGAGATGAAAAGTAATCGTTCCCCCTATTCTGAGGTACTCGACCGTCACCTTCCCCGTTTCTATCTTCTCCACTCCCCTGTTTTCATTAGTTGTTATTAGGCTTTTGTCCCTCTCCTTCTCTATTTGCTTTCTAAATAACAAACAAAAAGAATCTTTCACTCGATGTGTTTTTTTAGCAATCTTTAATATCTGTATTATTCTACTTTATACCCCACTATCTCTCTTTATTTTCTTATATCTCGATTCCTCTCATCATTTTCTCCTGTCCCTTTAAAAGACATAAAAGAACAAAAAATAATAAAGGCAACAAAAACGAAAACCAAAAACAACAACGAAAAATTAAAACAAACCAAAAGAAGGAATAACAAAACCGGGGTAACCAAGGAAGGCCCTCTTCGTCGGCCGGCCGAAAGAAGAGGAAGAGAGGACCCGCACTATTCCCGCTCTGGCGGCGAACGCGATCACAGCTTTCCCGTGGGGTTCTCAGCCCTTGGCGATCACATCCCCCTCCCCCTTTCTTTTCTGTTACTTTTTCCTTTTGTTTAAACCCCGTGGACGGAAGTAATTCCTCGCGGAGGTTCCTGCGACGGAAGTAATTCCTCGCGCAGGTTCCCGTGACGGAAGTAATTCCTCGCAGAGCCTTTTCATTCTGTCATTTTATTTCTTTAATTTTTGTCTAAATTCTGCGACGGAAGTAATTCCTCGCGAAGGTTCCCGTGACGGAAGTAATTTCTCGCGAAGCCTTTTCATTCTGTCATTTTATTTCTTTAATTTCTGTCTAAAACTACGACAGAAGTAATTCCTCGCGAAGGTTCCCGTGACGGAAGTAATTTCTCGCGAAGCCTTTTCATTCTGTCATTTTATTTCTTTAATTACTGTCTAAAGCCTGCGACGGAAGTAATTCCTCGCGAAGGTGTCCGTGACGGAAGTAATTCCTCGCGGAGCCTTTCCATTCTGTAATTTTAATTCCTTCAATTCTTGTTAAAACCCCGTGACGGAAGTAATTCCTCGCGGAGGTCCCTGCGACAGAAGTAATTCCTCGCGGAGCCTTTTCATTCCGCAATTTTATTCTTTTAATTTCTGTTTAAACCCCGTGGACGGAAGTAATTCCTCGCGGTGGTTTCCATTCTGTAATTTCCTTATGTCAATTCATTTCGTTGTACATTTCCACTCCGTGGGTTTTCTCGTTCTGTATATTTTCCGCCTCTAAACCCGGTAGAGACAACCCTCTCCGGGACCTTTTACGCACTCTCTCATCCCAGCAGCATATTTTCTTTCCCCTTCTCCTAAACCCGGTGACGTCCGTCCACATCTCTTTGCGATCACGGTGGGACCTCTTTTGCTTTCCGTTCGGTTACCCGTTTTATTTGGCACCCGCGTGTGCCCTCCCCTATTGTGCCCACGTGTGCTACAGTTTCCCATTGGCACCCGCGTGTGCCCCTCCCTATTGCGCCCGCGTGTGCTACAGTCGTGCTCCAAGTAGCACCTTGCTTTACGTTTATCCCTCGTGCACCTCGTGCACTTCCCCCTCATTCCCTTGATTTCTCGAGAGATTCACGTTGTTCCCTTTCTTTCCGTTGTTTCCCGAAAAACGGGCTTCAGCTCGAGGGAATGCCTGGAGCCCCAGGTGCGTACTCAGCGTCATCGCCCTCAGCAACTGTCAGTCGTTGTGCGGACACGTCCTGAGAAGTGGACGTGTTCTCCCAAAGGCACTTCCCATTTGGCATCCCCAAATTGAGAAAAGGAAAAAAAAGGGAGAAGATAGAAAAGAAAAAAAAACCTCAATGGTGCTCTATCAGGTACATTTCCTATTTTCCTTTACCTTGTGAAAATTCATTTAGTTCTATTCCACCCTACTTAAATTCTATTCTTGTGAAAATTTGTTTAGTTCCGTTTCCTGCATAGGTTTCGATCTTGTGAAAATTGTTTAGTTCTATTCTATCCTGCATAAGTTCTATCCTGTGATAAATTGTCTAGTTCTAATCTATCCCACATAAACTCTGTTCTTGTAAAAATTGTTTAAGTTTTGTCCCATCCTGCATAAGTTCTGGTCTTGTGAGATTGTTTAGTTCTATCATGTCCGAAGTTCTGTTCTCGTTAAAGTTGTTTAGTTCTATTTTGTCCTGCATAATCCCTATTTTCCATGCTTTGTTTGTGTTTCACATATCTCAGTTATACTGCACTGCATTACATGTATTTTCCCCCTTTCCTTTTCCTTTTCTAAGGATCACCCTTTCTTGGTGAAGGAAGGACTCTTCGTCGGGAATTCCTCTCGACGGACTAGGATCTCCTTCATCGGGACCTCCGTAAGTCCCCGACAGCTAAGAATTCCCTCTTCGTTCACTGGGCAGGTTGTACCACTGAAGTTCCCCGGAGTTTAGCTACCCATTCGTGGTGAGGCGAGCGACCTTAGCTGACACGGCGATGGCCAAAATTCTAACTAGGGTCCTGTCTTTTGCATGAACTCCTCGTTTGTGAAAAGAGAAAAGAAAAAAAAAGAAAAAAAGAGGAAAAAAGAAAATAAACCAAAACAAAAAGAGGGACGTAAAGCATCCACTTGTGTGTTAATCTATGCTACTTGTATGCTGGTGTATGTTATTACGTTCTGGAAAAGTGTTAAGGATGGCCGAGTATAATTACGATGTTTCGAGGCTGACGCCTTCGGTTATGAGCCCCAAATGCATGACCCAGGTCATGGCTCTTACATAGAATACAGCCCGGACCAGGGCTACCAAGGTGAGCCCCATGTCTACGCCATGGACGCTGGTCCATCCCACGAGCCCTCACATGAGGTGCCGAATGTTACCGGGGATACATCTTCCCCTCAGGACATCTCCTCTCTGTTAGGTTCCTTGCCAACACCCAGCTCAACCCTGAGCAACTCCAGGCCTTCCAGGCCATTCTGAAAGGGAAATCGATTTCCCCCTCTCCCACGGAGCCGAATCTGGCTGCTACTCCTGTCCAAGAGTCTGTACAGGCCATTCCCTCCCTCTCACTTTTCGGGCAGGCAAATCAACAGCCTCCCTCCTTCCAATTCCCCTCCCAATCTCCGGCGCCAGCCGCCCTTCAAACACCAATCCAACCGGGCCTATCCACTGGTAGACCCCAATACCCTTCCTGTCCTAGGTTTCCTTCTCAGGCCTCCGGGAGGCCTACCGCTTCTCCGTGGCAAGCGCCACCTTCACCAATTGGCCCGGTCACCCAGTCCCTCTTAAACAAGCTGAACAAGATGGATGAGCAATTCCGAAACTTACAGAAAATGGTGGATGTAAAATCCACCCCTGAAGTTTCTCTGCCTGTCCTACCAATGTTTCGCCTTCCCCCTTCTGAGATGCCCACGTACCGTAGTAATAATGGCACTGGCAGCCCCTTTACCCATTTGAAGGACTTCATGTATGAGTCCTCGTTCTGGCAGAATGATAAAAGATCCCTGGCATACCTCTTTAGGAGATCATTAGATGGCCCTGCACTGGAATGGTTCTACGCCCTAGAGCCAAGTGAGGCTGAGGACTTTGACGTGGTTCAGAGGAAGTTCCTACAGAGGTACCGGGATCGGGTTGGCCCGTCTCTTTCTATTACCGACCTGGTCGCCGAAAAAATGAAGTCGGACGAAGATTTCATCCAGTATGCCGATAGATGGAGGTCCCTAGCAGAGAGGATAAATGATATCATCTCAGAGCCAGAGCAGGTGAAGATGATTGTATCAAACGCTACCCCCCAGTTTAGGCATATCCTGGCAATGAACAAGCTTAACACCATGGAGGAGCTGTACGAGAGGGCTCGGTATGTCCAGACACAACTGAAAGATTCCCCCCTCATGCATATGTTCGAGCCACCAAAGCTGAGGGTGTTTAGGAAGTCGGGCACTGGTGTCCAAGGTGGGGTGACAGAAGGGGTAGTGACAAATGAGCAGGTGAGTGCGGTTGGTAATCCCAACCAGCAGGCTGACCCCAGGCCTCCACAAGCCCTACCACTCCCCTTCCATCAGAACTAACAGGGTCAGCAACCCTATCGTCCTCCCCTACAGAACAACTTCTATCAGAATAATGTGGCACGACCCTTTCGTCCCCAACAACAACAACAGCCACCTACTCAGTACCATCATGTTCCACCCCCGGGGAACTACGGCCCCCCACAACAACAGAGAAGGCCGATTGGCCCGAAGAGAGCTCACTACCCACCATTGCCGGAATCACTACCGGACATCTTTAATGCTCTCATGGCTGTTAATTCACTTGTCTTGCCCAAAGTGATAGCCGTGGGAGAGTTACCAGAGGAACACCTCGACAGAGTGATAGATCAGGTGCACCCACGAGTGGCGGCAGAGGCGGGACCAGAGGGAGATCGTATCCTGAGACGATTCCTGATGCTTTTGTTCGGGAAGCTCCTATTCGCGACTCGGGCAGATGTCATCAGCTGCAGGCTGCTACCGCTGATCAGGGATTTAGGCAGAGTCGAGAAATACGCCTGGGGAGCGGCAGTCTTGGCCTTCCTGTTTAAGTCCCTCAGCATGACGGACCGACAGACGATGCTGGGCGGCTTCTCGCCTTTCCTACAGGTAAATGCGATTTAAATGCTTTCTATATGATTAGGATTATGATGTGATTATGCAATTGACTGACTTGACTTCTAAATGCAAATCTGGAGCTATATGTATCTCCCGGGCATCGGGAGAGGCACACTACTCCACACCGACCGCATCCCGATCGCCAGACGATGGGTGGTTGCGAGGGACCCGGGGTCGATCATCAGATTGACCCGGGCGATCCAGGATGACTTGGATTCCTTCCCGCATACGGCGGTAAGCCCGAACTCAAAAATGCTTTCTAAATGCTCTATATGCTTTTTTATGCTTCTAAATGTTGATTTGATGAATGGACTAATATGCTTTCAAGTGAGATGGACCCCGTACAGAGGTGAGAGTTACGAGGGTCAGCCATGGGTGGAGGCAGCCCTCTCGTACCGGGGACGAGACATATGGTTGCACTGCATCCATATCATCGAGCCACTCCACTACCGGTTGATCTTGAGGACTCGGGGACTACACCAGCCCGAGGTGACCTTTTCACGCCGCAGTGACGAGCGTCCGGGCAAGTCAGCGAAGGAAATTAGCGGCGACATAGATTGGTGCGCCCGGAAGGTGAAATTCATCCACGACTGGAACAAGCGGGGTAGAGCAGTGAAGGAGCGGGATGAGAGCGACGAGGCGTACTTGAAAGCCTTCGCTCGACTGTACGGGGACCGGGTGTACCGAGGTACCCGACGACCGGTATGCAATTCTAAACCCTAAACTCTGAATGCTCTTTATATGAAAAAATTTATTCTATATGCACTGACTCATGCTTCTAAATGCAGCTAGACCCCGAGGGAAGGATAGCCGAGCTTGAGGGGCTACTCCACGCCACTGTCCAGCAGCGGGACGAGTACCGGACTGCCTTGGAGCTTCTGGTAAGACTCCCAAAAAACCTTTAAAATGATTGTGCTTTATGATGCAAATGATGCAAATGCGATTTGAATAATCATGATTTCTAAATGCAGCGGGCCGAGAGAGCCCAAAGAGCAGGACCGGATGCCCCATCGTCATCCTCACAGCCTACGGGAGGCAGGGCCGAGCGAGACGTTGAGTTTGCCCGAGCGATTGCTCGGGCCGAGGAGGCGGAGGCCACCCTCGCGGAGCGGGTAAGATGCTAAATGCGTTAATCTTAAATGCTTATGCAAATTAAATGCTTATGCGACTAACCATATGAAATGCAAACTACAGGCGAGGGAGCTAGCCGCAGCGGTGGCCGAGGCGAGGCAGGCTCGGACAGAGGCAGAGCAACTCCGGACAGAGCTGGCTCAGGCACGAGCCGAGGTGGAGAGACTCCGGACTGGGACAGCGGACTTGGATCGCTACCGGACCGAGGCCTGAGAGACACGGCGTCAGATCTTCGAGTTGAAGATCGAACTACGGACGATGGAGCGCACGGTCAGGATGATGGGCCGGGGTCCAGAGCGGAGTGCCTCCCAGAGTGGGGCACGGAGGAGCGTTGCCCCGAGCGGCTCGATAGGGGACTTCCTCGCTAGCTCCTTTGGCCAGCGGAGGAATGAAAGGGCAAAGAGGGGTCAGCAGGAGGAGAGTGCCTCCATAGCACCATCGGCGAGGAAGCCGGAGGGTGAAGATGATGATGGCGGCCCGGCGGATAAGCCGGCCGAGTGATGCATTTTTTTGGTTTTCTTATTACTTGTACATGACTTATGTGAAAAAAATAAAATAAACTTTCTTTTGGTCTTTTGTTTGTTCTTTTCCTTTTTATGTGAATGAATGGATGTGTGACTGAATGCAAGAACAAATGTGTGAATATGTGATTGGAAATGCAGGAAATGCATGTGGACATGTATGGATGAAATGTGTGGATAAGATGATGTGTGGATGAAATGTGATATGGGAGATGGATAGGATGAACGGAAGTGTGTGAGACCGCCAGGTCTGAACAGAGGCAGAAAGGAATAGCACAATCTCAGCAGCAGACAAAGTAACGGTCGAGGTTCGGACCGTCAGGATCAAGTAACGCATCAGATGGGGGCCGTCAGAGAGGACAGAGCCCAAAATTTCAGAACTGAGCAGCAGGAAGAGTGACGGCTCATACTTGGTGCGTTAGAGATAAGTAACGGCCAAATGCTAGACCGTTAAAGATGGCAGAGCAATAGGACATCAGGGCAACTAACAGGAAATGTGACGGTTCAAGAGCGGGCGTCAGAGATAAGTAACGGCCATGACAAGGACCGTCATATTGGACAGCAAGATTGAACTACGAATGCATTGACTATACTCAAGAGTGTACAGACCTTGCCCAAGTGATGTATAGACTTGACCAAAACGATGTATAGACTTCAGGAACACAGTGGCAAAGGATGTATGGACTTGGTAAAGAATGTTCAGACTTGAAGAATGTATGGACTATGGGCGAGGAATGTACAGACTTGAATGACGTGTGGACTTGTACAATGTATGGACTTGGATCAAGAATGTACAGACTTGGAGAAGGTATGGACTTTGGATCAAGAATGTACAGACTTGAAGAATGTATGGACTTGATGCTGTGTAGACTCTGCACAATGTATGGACTTGAGGCTGTGTAGACTTCAAAATGACGTCCAGACTTCAAAATGTTGTATAGACTTGAAAATGATGTATAGACTTCAACATGCTGTATAGACTTGAAAACGATGTATAGACTTCAACATGCTGTATAGACTTCAACAATGATGCGTAGACTTCAACATGATGTGTAGACTTCAACATGATGTATAGACTTCAACATGAAGAATGAATGTGCAGACTTCAAAATGCTGTACAGGCTTTAAAATGATGTACAGACTTCATCAATGATGTTCAAACTTCAAAATGCTGTGCAGACTGGGATGATGAATGGGATGTATAGACTTAACAAAATATGTAGGAAATGTGACGGTTCAAGAGCAGTGCGTCAGAGATAGATAACGGTCATGAGCAAGACCGTTGCGAATGATTGACCAAGAAGAAGCCAAAACTGATTGGCAGAGAATGTAACGGTTTAGAGGGAACGCGTCATAAGAATATAACGGTCTGACGCTAGACTGTTAAGCTTGACAGCACAAGGTTGGACCAAATTAAACCCACAGGAAATGTGACGGCCCAGATCTGGCGCGTCAGAGGAAAGTGACGGTCCGACGATAGACCGTTAGAGAATGAATTGTACTCCGAGACGGATTGAGCCGTGAGGGGCAAAATCCGAGATAAGCGGCCTCCAATCCATTCTAGACTTCTCCCAAACTTAAGATAAAGCCTTCCAATCCAAATCTTATCTCTTTAAAGCCAAAATCAAGCCTTTAAGACTTGGAAACTTAGCCAAAATCGTATCTTTCTGAATTTCTCTGCTAGAAGGGCTGAAAAACCTCTCTAAAGGGAAGGAAACAAGATGAAAAGAAGCTTCGAGGCGATGGCTATGGAGGAGAAGATCTATACCGGACCCAAAGCTGCAAGAAAGGAGTATGGAGAGCTACAAAGGCTGACCTCATTCCCCAAGCACCTAAGCTCCAATGCTCAAAGAGTGGTATGCTTCTATGACCTAACCAAGCTCAGAAATTCCTTGCACTTCAATCTCTTTCTCGTGATCTTCTTCTTCTTCTTAGCCTCTTCCTGTTCCAAGATGCTATTCTAATCTGAAGTGGGTGGCTCCCATAGTAAAGGCACTCCCTTTAGAGGTTACATCAATCCTTAAAGCGTGGCACCTTCAACCTCTCTTGGTTTTAGGCAAGAATTTCCAGAAATTGTCACTAGATTGGCTTAATATTTCAGCCCTCATAGAATTGTGGCACCCACAAACACATACCTTCATCTTCCCTTCCTTTGAAGCAACAGTCCTATTAGAGGAGGTAGAAACCTACCTAGCCCTTCCTAAGACTAAGGCGGGGGATGGAGACCTAGTTTGCTACATGGTTGAGCCTATCGACCCGTCCTTGATCTTGAGTGATTTCATCCATAATCCAAAGGACGTGAGGACCATGATCAGCCCACACCACATTCATTTGATACCCTTGGCACAATGGATAGTCTCTCATTGCAAAAATAAGTGGGATAGATATGAAGCCATAGCCAAGGCGGTGGCGGTTTGCTTATGCGGGGTCTTCCTTTTCACCACTACCGACCACCTTTTAGATATCCAAAATCTCAGCATTATCAGTGGGTTGTGGCGGGGAATGTCCATCTCTCAAGCGATCCTCTCATATCTCTATGAAGGACTAAGCTCCGCTTGCCTAGGAGGATCTTTGTTCGGCTCCATGATACTCCTTGAGTGTTGGATGGGAGTGAGAATTAAATTCCAACCCAAGGAGGATATTACTTCTGTTAGCCGGATCTTCGGGAGCCACCCTCTCTTCTGCATTGGAGGGGCATCTGGATTTTCTTCACAGGTTGAATGCAAGACGGCGGATAAGAAAACTCGGGATGAATGGCGCCTCTTCTTCAACACCTTGCCAATTGAGAAATTCATTATGCGACCAAGAATCCTTCGGAGCACTCTTCTTAGAATACCGCGGCGTCAAGGCCTGGACCTCCAGCTAGTGGGAAATACTACCATGGCGATCTACAACCCGCACCGGTGCCATCTTCAGATCGGACTACCTCGGACTGAAGCTCCTACACTATCACACTACCCTCCCCTTCTACCTAGGAAGATGGGGACCGAGGAAGATGAGAGAGCAATCCGGAATGCGCTGACCATGTGGGAGATCAGCAAGGTGCGCCCGTGGTAAGAAGAAGTGGAAGAGAATGACGAAGCGCACCGTGGCTACCTCAAAGAGTTGAGTAAGATCCGCCCTCTTGCGGATAAGAAATTGAATATAGCTTGATTTTGTTTTCAGGAAAGATGTAATTGACAATGAGAGTTGGAATCTTATCAATCTTATATTACATTAAGTTCATATGGGATTTGCCTTAATTGAATGAGCACGAGTTGTGGCTTGACTTGGCTTAGAATGGCCTGGAAAACAGAGCCTCTGGAGAGTGTAACAGATCTGAGAAGGGCCGTTAGAAGGATATAATGGGTAAGAGATAGGCCGTCAGGGTGAAAGACCTGAGGGTTTGGGTTTCTGGAGGAAGTAACGGTCCAACGATAGACCGTTAGGAAGAATAACGGTCGCGCTCCCAGGCCGTTAGAGAGAGAGCTGCTGAGAGAATCAAAGCGAAGGCCTGAAGAGATGTAACGGTCTAGCATGGACCGTTAGATGAGTGTGACGGCCTGTACCTAGCGCGTCACAGTCTTGAACCTGCATAGTTGTGAGATTTGAGCTTTGGTCTTGATCCTACATTCTGCACACACTTAAACATGGAACAAGTTAGATCTGTTCTTAGACTCAACCCCTTGCCTTGAAGCAAGTTAGATAACGTCCGTTTCTTGATATTTGGTCAAGGGGTGGAGCCTTATTAAATAGGCGGGAAACATAATAGAAATAATGCGATGCATATGATGGTATTTTTGGACTTTGGAAAATATATTTGAATTTTTGTGAGATTTGGAAAATAGTTGATGTTTTTGGGTTTTGAAATATGTGATTTTTTTTTGTTTGATTTTGGATTTTTGATGTTTTTGGTGTTTTAAATGTGTGTTTTTTTTGGAATTTGAAAATATATATTTTTTTTTTGGATTTTGAAAATATATGCTATTTTTTTTGAAAATATATGTTGTTTTTGGATTTTGAAATATATGTTGTTTTTGAAAATATATGTTGTTTTTGGATTTTTGAAAATCAGTGCTTTCCCCTAGCAATGTGAGCCCTCCGTATCGTGTTGAGAGCCCCGAGGTTGGCGTGCAATGAGGTGACAAACCCTGACCAAGGCCCAGATTTTCATGACGGTGTTTCTACCAGGGCCATACCCGGGGTACTAGTCTCAATCCTGAAAAGGAAACTAGAATGCCCATTAGAAGCTTTTAGGACTTGGGTTCCTCTCCAGACAACCCATTAGAAATTTGGTCTGTTGTGTCGGGGCTTTGTGTCCGTCATCGAACCTTAGTCCACTCTAGACATGCGTGCGACCGGGCTCATTCGTCCCGCGGGGAACTGTACTGCCACTCTTGTCATGCCTAGATTCTTTTTCTTGCCTTTCTGGAGCTTTGGAATCATAATTCAATAGACTTCTAAGATAATGCTTTTGACTCTGTGTTAAAGAGATTACTCCTTTTCTTTCTTTTTTGTGGCGTCAGGTCATAACGGACTGCCCCTATTTGAAACCTCCTCTCGTTAGGGTGCCTGGATTGGTCATCGCCTCCTTATTCACCTCTTGCCCCTGGATTCAGCCGAAGGAAGAAACGAACAGGGACTTCGACTTTCCCCCAAAGCATGGCCAAGGAGAAACAGTGTCTTTTAAAGCGAAAAACCTGACCAGGGATGTTGTGTAGTGTGTGATTGCCGTACTCGGGATCCTTTTTACAGCGAACGGGAGGAACATCTTGCTGTCGGGGTGGCACGGATTTAGACTCTAAGGAAAGAAACGCTTAAGATACAACCCATTCCAAGCGTGAGAGAGCTCCTCACCTTCTGCGTTCATTAAGCGATAAGCATTCCCTGGATAAGCCTCTTTTACAACAAATGGCCCTTCCCAGTTAGGTTGTAATTTAGACCTAGGACCTGCAGACCGAATGAATTTACATTTCAAAACCATATCACCTTTTTGAAATTTCCGTTCAATTACCTTCTTTTGAAAATAACATGAAACTCTCTTTTGATAAATGGATACGTGATCGGCCGCGTTCATCCTCTTCTCATCTAAGAGTTCCAATTGGACGAGTAACGCCTCTCGACGTTCATCGAGATTAAGTTCCTTATCGAGTTGCACTCTAAGGGAAGGGATCAAGATCTCGTATAGGAGCACCGCCTCCATCCCGTAGGTAAGAGTATAGGGAGTTTGTCCCGTGGGAGTACGGACGGAGGTGCGGTAAGCCCACAGAGCTTCCACTAATCTTTCTGGCCAATCGGAAAACTTATGAGATTCGCATGTTTTCTTGATAATTTTAAGAAGGGTTTTATTAGTGGCCTCGGCTTGACCGTTGCCTTGAGGATAGTATGGAGATGAATGATGCAATGCAATATTGAACTTCTTACATAGGTCCTTGAGCTCCTGAGAGACGAACTGAGGTCCGTTGTCGGTGATGATGCTGCTTGGCACTCCGAACCGTGAGATGATATTCTTCATGATAAAGTGGCACACCATTGAAGCTTTAATTTCGCGTACGCCTCCGCTTCGGCCCATTTGGTGAAGTACTCAATGGCGGTAAGGATAAAGGATTTCTGCTTGATCTGAGAATTAGGATCACCGAGCGGGCCGACAACGTCGAAAGCCCACATAGAGAATGGCCAATGAGCAGAAAGAGGATGGAGAGACGAAGCTGGAGCATGGATTTTATCAGCATGGAGTTGGCATTTAAGACACCTCCGGACGTAGAGGGAGCAATCCTCCTCTAGAGTGGGCCAATAGTAGCCCTGCCTAAGGATTTTCTTTGCTAGAGCCTGGCCATTGACATGACCTCCACACTCGCTAGAATGGGCTGCTTCAGCTACCTTCCAAGTTTCATTATCATCCAAGCATCTCATGAGCATTCCATTAGTAGCGCGCCTATATAGTTCTCCTGCAACAATGGTATACCTTGAGGCAGCTCTCCTTATTGACTTACGCTGCTCGACGTTTGCCCCTTCTGGGAACGATCCTTCTTTGCAAAACAACTCGATTTCATGATACCAAGGCAATTCTTCTTCGTCTAGAATCTCTTCTAGCTCCATTAACGATACTTCCTTGAGGTCTTCCTTCTCAGCCCTCGCCTCGACAGTTTTCCTAAGGTTGATGAACCAAGGATCCTGAAGAGAGGGTGCATCCAATCTCTGAACAACGATAGTCTGTGCTCCGACTGAGAGGGAAAGATAGAGAGAAAGCGAGCGATGCTAAGGAATCGGCTAGAATGTTCTGAGACCTAGGAGTATGGATATAGATTAGCTTACGGAATTGCCTAGCCAGGAGCGTGACCAAATCTTGATAAGGCTTGAGCTTGGGGTCACGAGTGCGGTAAGTAGATAGAACTTGCCGCAGGACGAGCTGAGAGTCTCCTATGATATTCAAGTAACGCGTGCCTAGGAGATAGGCGTGCTTCAATCCAGCCAGGAGAGCCTCATACTCAGCGATATTGTTGGTAGCAGGAAATCGAAGTTGATAAGCAAAGGGAATGGTTACCCCCTCCGAAGTGAGCAGAACAACGTCGATCCCTCGACCTTGAGAATTGAGCGCACCATCAAAGTGCATGGACCAAAAGGGATGATAAGAGATAGCAGAGAGATGCTTATCAGGGAAATCGTCCTGAATAGAATCGGTGTGAGGAATAGGAAGATGAGCAAGATGCTCAGCGATGGCGTACCCTTTGACCGCCTTCTGAACGACAAACGTGATATCGAATTGAGAGAGGAAGCTCTGCCAGCGAGCTAACCTACTAGAAAGGACATGCTTTTCTAAGAGATATTGAATCGGGTCCATTCTAGAGATCAACCTAACTGGGTGGGCAAGGAAGTAGTGTTTAAGCTTCTGAGCTACCCACACTAAGGCGGCACACGTCTTTTCCATAGCAGTGTATCTAGACTCAGCTGGGTTAAACAACCGAGAGAGGTAATAGGCAGCCCGCTCTTTCCCTTCATCATCTACTTGTGCTAAGACCGCCCCTAGGGAGTCCTCGATAACCGAGATGTATAGAATCAGGGATTTCCCAGGGACAAGAGGTTGCAAAATCAGGGGATTGGATAGATATTCCTTTAAGTCCTCGTAGGCCTTATGACAGTCTTGATTCCATTCAACTTGACCCCCGTCTTAAGCAATTCATAAAACGGACGGCACCTTTGAGAATGTTGGGATATGAATCTTCTAATGAATTGCAATCAACCGATCAATCCTCGAAGTTCCGTAATGTTCTTAGGCAGAGGCATATCCATAACAGCTTGAGCTTTGTTAGGATCAATCTGGATCCCCCGTTTGCTCACTATGAAACCTAACAGCTTCCCCGAAGAGACTCCGAATACACACTTCTTCGGATTCATCTTAAGCTTGTACTCCCTGGCTCTTTGCAGCACCTTAGCCAGAATAGAGGGGTGTTCTTCTTTTATCCTTGACTTCACCAGAATGTCATCCACGTAGGCTTCCATATAGATATGCATCATGTCGTGGACGATGGCCATCATCGCCCTTTGATAGGTGGCACCCGCGTTCTTCAGACCGAACGGCATAACCACATAACAATACGTGCCCCAGGGTGTGGTGAAGGAGGTTTTCTCTTGGTCCTCCGGAGCGAGACGGATCTAATTGTATCCTGAGTAACCGTCCATGAATGACAATGATTCGTACCCGGCGGTGCTATCGACCAGGACGTCTATGTGAGGCAGCGGGAAATCATCTTTGGGACATGCTTTGTTGAGATCACTGAAATCAATGCAGATACGCACCTTTCCATCCTTCTTGATGACAGGGACTATGTTTGCCACCCCCTGAGGATATAGAACAACTCTAATGAATCTGGCCTTGTATAACTTGTCGACTTCTTCCTTAATCCTCAAGGCCATGTGGGGGTGAAATCTTCTTGACCGTTGTTTCACAGGTGTTGCCCCTGGTTTAAGCACAAGTCGATGTTCCACTAAAGAGGGGTCAAGACCTGGCATGTCCTCATAAGACCAGGCGAAAGAATCGCTATACTCCCTCAGAACCTTAATTAAATCCTCTTCTACTTGTGGAGGGAGGTTAGCGGCAATAATGATGGGCCTTGGGTCTTCTTCAGTTCCGAAATTAATTTCCTTCGTAGGTTCATCCACTGCCGACGACGGCTCATCAAATCTCTTTAGTCCTTGCGTGTACTGATCGGCGGTGTCATCTACGTCGCTGTCCTCATTAATTGGATCTTTTCCATCCAAGATCTCATAGACGTCGAGTCCGTCATCACTCCACACCCCTTCTACTTTCTCTTCGTCTTCAATCAAATGCTGTAGCAACAAATTCTGGACACTTCAAAAGAGCATGACATCGCTGAGCTAGATCTTGCAGGAACCTATCAGGGACGGATTTGGGAGGACGCGCAAGCGAGCGCGGCTCAGAGGAGGAAGGGTTGGATGACCTAGAACAAGACCCTACTTCTCTAGACCTAACTGACTCCACTTCCCTAGACTCGATGGACCCTAATCCTAACCTAGGAGAAAGAAGACCTAGTGGAAGGGAAGGAGCAGGGGACTCGTGCCCCTGGGAGGAGGATGGAGACAGGGTAGCGTAATCTTCCACTGAAATCTCCGTTTTGAATTTGACGTTTTTTTTGGGGATCAGTGGAGACCACACAACAAGATGGAGGAGGCGGAAGTTGCATGGGGAACAGCTCGGGGAAGATGCAATCGAAGAATGGATCAGAGGAAGAGAACCACATCTCATGGAGTTGGGCGTTGGGAGGAGGAGGAGTGAATAGAGTGGATAGATCAATGGGCGGGCAATGCCCGCAAGCACAAGGAACAAATAGAATTTCAGGTGGATCAATGAAGGATGGCTTTACCATGATAGGAGGAAGACGGGGTAAGGATTCCATTTGTTGGAGGAGATATTGAAAGCGGGAGGGAGACCAAGAAAGGACAATCGGTGAACTCCCCTTCTCCTGTAGATCATCAACTGGCCACTTCTTCGGCCTCCACTGAACAAGCCGGACCTCTTGCTGTCTCTTGTAGTCTTCTTCATGAAATAGCCCCTGAAGGGCTGGACCATAGTCAATCACATCATCAACTGGCCCCCTTAGCACTGGGGGTGGACTGGCAATTGGACAGACTGTATCTTCCCTTGGCGGAGCTGGCTGTGGAGTTAATGTGCCGGGCTGGGGAGGCCCTCGAACAAAGTGTTGACAGTAGTCCCAGGTGAGTGGCCCGGAATCACCCATCATAGACAATGTAGCCTCTCGGTAGCCGAGACCTCTCCTGTTCATTTTTCTGCCCTTGGGGATGGGCTTAGTTCGTCCTTGCAATTGAGCACCGAGGCCTCTCCCTGGTTGGTAGCCTAGCTTCAGTATAATGTCCCAGCCCTTGGAATCTCGGATCTGGGGCTTCACCTTGATGTCAACTGCTGCAGTGACGGGCTTGCGAGGTGTGTAAGCCCAAGGGAAGTCAAGATCTAGCACTAACATAACAGGCCGACTGTGTGGCCACAATGTGGGAAGAACTTTCTCTGAAATAGCCTTCACTGATTGGACCGTGGATAAGCTTTTGACTTTGACGACCCTCCCTTGGAAAGGGAATTTAATGCATTGATGTGCAGTGGAGGGTACAGCGCTGAGAGTATCAATCCACGGATGACCCAAGATAGCCTTGAACATGGGGTCAATATCCAGCACGTAAAATTCCACGGGCATAGTAAGGGGCCCGAGCTCAGCTTGAATGGTGACAATCCCGTGACATGCCCGCCGAGAGTTGTCATAAGCAGCTATGGTAGTGGGAGTTGGGCGTAGAAGTTCCTCTGAGAGATTGCAGGCCCTTAGAGTGCTGAGCGGGCATACGTTGATAGATGCCCCTGTGTCAACTAATGCCGCATCGATGCTGACTTTGTTTAGAATGATAGTAATGCATAGCGGCATTTGCCGAGCTTCTGGCGGTGCTAGCTCGGTTTCAGAGAAAGTAATGGCTGGCCCCTTGGAGATTGTTGCCAGTGCGGTAGGTAAGCTATCAACTGCCATGTCTTCACTAACCATCACCTTTTGAAGAAAGTCTCTTAATGCATCTTGGTGAAGGGTAGATCTCTTAATCAGTTCCAGCACAGATATCTTGGCGGGCACCCTATCCAAATGATGTAACAAATCATATTGGGTCCCGGGTAATGGCTCGGCCTCTTCTTGCTCGGCAGTCGGTTGGGAAGACTGGGGATTGGAAGTGGAAGGATAATTTCGATGCAACATGCGCCCGCTTCGTAGGGCGAAGTTATAAGCTGCCGCGGCCTCAGATGGGCTTAAGATAAGCGATTTAGTAGGCCATGTGGGATGGATGAGCGGTGCGGAAGAGGGTGTGGTGGAAAGGATGATGGGCGAGGGGTTAGTGGCAGTGGGCGCAAGCGGAAGTGGGGATATAAAAGTGGACGGAGGCGTGATGAGTGGAGGGTTAGATGGAGGTGTGGCGATAGTGGATGTAAGCGCGAGCGGGGAGGGGGTGATGGTGCGTGTGAGCAATGGCGAGTGCGACGGAGGCGCGGGTGATGGTGTGTGTGATAGAATAGGGGTAAATGGGAGGACGAGTAGAGGAGGGGTTTGGTGTGTAGGTATGAGGATGGGGGAACCGGGAGGATTATGGTAGTTGTGGTGAAGGGCCATGACCTGTGGCGTGGAGTTATCGTCGTCGAAGGACCACTCGGGGTTAGGAGCCGGGGGTTGGATGACATTGACCTGAGCTGGTGCCGGCGGCGGAGGCTGTGGAGCAAGAAGATGGTTTGGCATTGGGTTTTGATGAATCCCCAGGTCTTGAACCGGTTGCTGTTGCTACTGCGGCTGCTGCTGTGGCTGCGGTACCTATTACTGCTGTACTTGCTACCTCGGCGGCTGCCTTCTCTTCTCTTTGATTTCTGTGATGGCCCTGTGCATCTCGGCCCAATCAATTCTTTGCCCTTCGTGGAGGTCATAGACTAGGTCCCGGAATTGAAAACACCCTTCAATGGTATGCCCCGGCTGCCTGTGGAACATACAATACTTCGTCTGATCAATGGCTGGGTTCCAGTTGGGCCGTTCCGGAGGGAGCTGTATGGCATTCACCGACATAAGAGCTGAGAAGATGTCTGTGAGTGTTTCTGGCAAGGGTGGGTACTGAGCTCTTTTAGGAGCCGGGCGCTTGTTGTTAGGGTTGTTGTTGTAGCCGTTGGGTGGAGGGACGTTGTGGTATTACGGAGGTGGTGGTGGTTGTTGCGGTGCGGTGAAGGTGTTTTGTGGAATGGCGAAGGTGGGCGAAGGGTTTTGCGACGCTGCCTGGTAGTTTTGGGGAGCGAGATTCTGTGGAGTGCGGGGATCTTGAGGGAAGCGGAAGGGTGTGGCTTGGAATGGGAAAGCAACGGCTTGAACTTGCTCGTTTGTTTGGACCCCCTCGGTGACCGGCCCTTGAGGTTTCTTGTGGTACTTGGGCTTTTGGTTTTCAAATAATGAGTGTATGGGGGAATCCTTGAACTGCGTCTGGATGAACCGCGCCCGGCTGTAGAGTTGGTGCATGTTGGCTATGTCATTCATGGCCAGAATGTTTCGGAAGGTCAGAGTAGCATTGGAAATAAGTAACTTGACCATTTTTTCCTCCGGGATATGGCCGGGCACTCTAGCGGCCATTTGCCTCCATCTATCTGCATAAGTAGAAAACTCCTCATCTGGTTTCATCTTTTCGGCCACCAAATCTGTAAATGAGTACTCCAGGCCGACCCTGTCTTGAAACCGCTGGATAAACTTATCTTTCACTACCTTGAAGCTTTCTGCGTCTTCCAGTGGCAGAGAGTAGAACCATTCCAATGCAACGCCGTCCAATGATCGGCGGAACAAATACGCCATAAGGCGATCATCATATTGGAATTGGGCCGATTCATACAAGAAATCCCTTACGTGAATAAAGGGATTGCTGTTCCCGTCATATTTGCGATAATTGGGGAGCTCGGATTGTGGAGGGAACCGGATGTTCTGAAAGCTAGGAACCTGAACATCTGCCAAGGACTGTGGGCCAACCCGCTTCTGGAGGAAATCGAGTTGATGTTGCATGGTGGCCCATTTATCAAGTAATTCCTGCTCTCTGGAAGAAGCATGAGTAGTGAGAGGTGATGATTGAAGTTGAGGAGCGGAAGGGTGAACCGCAGCGGAAGGTGGGAGCCCATAAGAAGGAGCAGAAGGATAAACGGCCAAAGCAGGGGGGGCATAAGAAGGATATTGGGCCGGAGACTGACCCAGATTAGAGTGGGCTTGGACAACCCCTGGCTGAGGGCGCAAGAAATCGGAGGGGCCCATGAGGACTTGTGGAACCGTCGGGCTAGATATATGATGATCCAACTGAATGAAAGAAGGGACAACAGACTTCCCCTCGTCAAAAGATTGCTGGGCCGAAGTAGAAGATTGGCCCGTCTCCATGCCAGCAAAGGTGATGGTCCGGGGTTGGACCGGAGTAAGGTCGATCGGAGTGGGCTGGATGGAAGGATTAGGTTGACCCTGCATAACCGTGGGAGGAGAGATATTGGATCCTTGCATGGCCTGATAGACAGCTTGGAGTTGGGCCGGATCCAATTGGGCCATCATTTGGAGAATGGAGCCCGCAGAAGGAGAAGAGAGAGAAGGGGTGGCTTGACCACCCTCCATGGGGGTGGAAGACGGAAGAGGGGTTGTCCCCTCTCCAGAAGAGAATGAAGTAACCCTAGCAGGGTTTTCAAGAAGTCCTTGAGGAAGGGAATCCTCTTGGGAACGGGGAAGGTTGAAAGAAGCCATGGTGGATTCGAAAAGCGGAGTAGAACTTGGAGAAGGAATTGACTCTAGGAGGTGCTTCCAACGGACGAAAATAAGTCCACATGTAACGGACAACCTTGACAAGATGCAAACAACACAAACAACCACACAATGATCAACCAAAACTTAGATGATTTATAACAAAGATGCAAGTGACAAGAGATGAAAACACTCTAAGTCAACCAAGTTGTTTAATATGATGCTTCAATATTCTTATGATTTTCTCCTTTGGAACTTTAGTAGATTGATTAGGATGTGCTCTCAACAATAGGTTCCCGATAGGAGAGGGTGTAAGGCTTGGTTTGACTCTAAATGTGATCACTCCTTCACTTATGAAACCCTAGACACGGGGTGGGAAAGGTACAACCGGCCCGGCGTCCGTGTGGGAATCCACAGCTCGCGGGGACTTATGGAGGTCCCTGGTGTGATTTCCTAGTCGCCCCCAAGGAATATGGAGACGAGAGGTCCGCACACCAAGGTAGGAAAATGCAATCTAATGTATGATAATATGCATGAACCTATGTGCACCGGGGTGCATGCAAATTCTAATCTAGAATCTAGCAAACAATTATGCACACAATGATGTAGATATGTAAACCAACCAAGGAGGAAGTCAGATAACACCCAAGCAAGAATATCACAGCAGAAACTGTGGAAAGAAAATGCACCTCGGGAAGCGTACCTGTCTGGAGTATATAACGGTCTATGAGACCTGCGTCAGAAGTATGTAATAGTCGAAGACCAGACCGCCAGAATAAATGTAACGCAGGGAGTCAGGACCGTCAGATGAGCCAGAGAACCAAAAATAGCAGGAAAATAGAAGGGAAATCCGGGGAAAACCAGACAAGGGAACGATGGCAGGTATAACAGAGATCAAAAAGCACGATTGGCACAAGTTGTCCCACCGTGATCGCCAAAAAATTATCTGTTGATTTGTTTGCTTCCTTTTTTTTGTGGGTTTGTGATGCATGATAAAGATGATAAGTAAAAATCAATGATCTCAATCAACCAAAGGACATGTAAACCATGAACCTAGGCAATCCGAACAAGCTCTAGCATGAGCATGCTATCTCAATCAAATTAATCTAAAGAAAGTAAAGAAAAACACACGCCGAGGCGTGGAGCAAGAGCAAATAAAACACACCACGTGGGTGGAACAAGCAAGGAAATAAGTGATATGAGACGAGAAAAAGAAAGCTATGCCCAATACTAAGGAAAGAACGTGATCGCCACCAAAGTAAACACAAGTCAAGGACTTGAAAAATACCTTGGAAATAGGTGGATGAAGCACCCGCCCACGGGAGAGAGAAACCAGTGAAATCTGCAGATCATCCTTGAATGTAACGGCCTAGACCCTGTGCATCACAGGAATGTGACGGTCGCCCGATGAATTGTTATATGAACCTGACGCGTCTTCTCAAGACTGTCAGACAACCTGCAAAAATAGCTTATGAATTCTTTGAACTCCAAATCTTCCAGCCGGCCAGAAGACTTGGGCCTCGTTTAATGAACATGTAAACCTGCCAAGGAACGTGAAACACAAGAAAACAAACCCAGATCAGCCCTTCAAACAAGCGTAGTATCAATTCTTAAAGAAATTAAGATCATTCAAAAGGAAAGGGAAGTACCGGGGAAGTTTTGGTTTTTTAACCCCTCTGGGCGTTTTAAAAGATAGGAATATGTTTAGATGATGAGAACAGATGAAGAACGTGGAATAAGGAAGAGGGACAATGCTTTGAGAAGGAGGAAGGAAGAACACAAGTGTGACAACGATGGAAACTCAAACACTATGAAACGAATACTCCCTTCACCGTGAAGCAGATGGACTTGAGAAACAGTTTTCCTTGGTTGAATGTGGCTCCAGGATGCGGCAGCACTTGACGTAAACTCCAGATCTTCCTCCCCCCGGGCCATGAAGTTAAGGGTGCTATTTATAGGCCCTCAAAATCTCTGGTCAAGCAGAGGATAATCCAGCAAGAAAAGAGGATAACTCTTAGCAAAATCTCAAAGATAATATCAACAAAAGTCCATAGAAACAAACAGAAGGTTCTTAGGATCAGATTTGGAAGAGAAATCACAAGATCAAACTCTTATCTCAACCACGGAGTAGCAGAGAAAAGGCCTGAACTGCCAGGACTCTCTGTTGGATGAAACGGCTGCTCGACAGATCGTCACAGAAAAATAACGCGTTAGAGGGATACCGTCACATTCAACCTTATCTCAAAAGAGAGAAGATCAACGGAAGAAGATCAAAAGAATAGGACTCTTGAATGAAAGTAACGGCTGCACGACAGACCGTTATACTCAATGGATAGGCCACAGGATAAGGATTGAAACAAAGCCCTTAAGTCGTAGGACTCTTCAAGATGTAACGGTCCAGGGACAATGCGTTATAGGAATGTAACGCCCCATGTGCAGACTGTTAGAAACAATGAGGATCCAAATGATAAGAAAACTTGCTAAGCTTCATCAAACGAGAAATCGTGGAACCATACTCAACCAAGGAGCTAAGACCCATGAAATAAGCTTCAGACTGATGAAGGAGACTCAACAAAGGAATGAATAACTTGGAACATCGCATAGAGTGAACAAGGAGATGACCCGACTTATCGGTCATAAAACGGGTGTCAACAGATACGATGGAAAGAATGAACTACTGCTCTCAGAATCGTCATGATATATCTGTTGCTACTGCCATGACCGTCCATACTCACTTCTAGATTCCTGAGAGTCATGTGTGCTCATCCTCTCAAAATCTGATAGCATGTCTTGATGGCTGGTACTGTCTGCAACAGAACTTCCGTAGTAGGGATCCCAATAATCAGCTACCCGCCTCGCCCCTGTCGGTGGACCACTGTGGTCCTCGTCTTACATGGCATGTGTGAAGTGCTGCTCCTCTGTCCATACATCACGTTCGTGGCCCCCATGACCTCTGCCTTGACCATTACTATACTCTCCGCCACCAACACTGGTATCCTCACGGCGACTCCATTGACCACCCCGAGAACCGCCACGACTATGGGATGACGACCTTGTCGGTGTACTGTCATCATCGGAGTCATGACTCCCACTGATGCGGGGCTCAACAGATGGCTCGGAAGTGTCGTCATCTGCATTAGGATCTAATGTCTCCAAGTCTATAATGTCCATCAGATTTACCAGTGGTTGTGTTCCCTTTTTGCTCTTGAATAATGTGGTCCATGACGATTGCTTCTTCTGTGGAGCAGGCGGCGGCTTATCTGCTGCATGTTGTGTCCCTGTAGATGCCTGAGAAGTGGAGGTTTTGTTAGATAAGAAGTTCGAGTAATTTCGTACTGTGTAAATATAGACGTGTGAGTATACCTGAGACGAGTGAATGAGTGCCTTAGATGTTGAGCGTTGTAGTGCAGCTGACTGAGATGCCTGTTTGGATGCTACCGAAGGCTACACAATTGAGCCAACAACATATTCAATTAGCAATAGAATATAGCATATAAATCTTCTTGTATTCATATAAATTCACCTCTCTAAATGACGAACTCCCCCTAACCTCTCTAGAAGTGGATATCCTTCTGGGTTATGTAGATATTGAATGTTGCGGTGCAGCAACCCGAGACCAGTGTTCATTGTCGGATCGGCCTGCAATATATTTCTTACATCATCATACGTAGATATATGCCTACGCTCTCTAATCAAATATGCGATTCGATTTGTATATATTATTTCACTTGAGCTACTGGTGGACGTGGATTTATTAGAGGCTGCATCAATCTCTCCCATGCTACATCATCGTACGCATATGATGTGTCTCCACCCCCAATGATCATGTCTTCATCTAAATTAACTTCCTCATCACGTCTCGTTGCTAACTCACCTCCAACCGTCTACACATCGATGTCATCTGCCTCCCCCACTGCCTCCTACACAGCTGTTGCGAGAAAAGTATTAGGTCGTGGTGTCTCGCCTGGTTCTTCGCCCTCTTTGTCAAGTTCCGTGTCACCACGCTCGGTTGTCATTCTTGCAACCCATGAAACCATAGGGTCATCATCGTCTCGCAAGTACACAACATCTGTTGGGTCGTAATCTCCATCTCCTCTCCTTACATTTATTTGCACATGCTTAACCTTTAGCTTCGTGTTGTAATGAGCATAGACCATTTTGTCAAGTCTTCTTTATGTTAGCCTATTTCTGAGCTTGGTATGTAAGAAGGAGAATATCGACCAATTCCTCTCGCACCCACTCGAGGAGGATGTTTATGATATAACTTTCATTGCAATCTTCTTAAATGTCGGTGCACTTGTGCCGTAATTGAGCCACCACTCAACTGTTATCAAGGCAGATGATGAACATTGTAATAATTAGATGAAATAAATACTGACCGAGCTATATAATGTTCATTGTTAAAGTATATTACCTGCGTCAAGTCTATCACGGATGGCAACGGCATTAGGTGTCGCAAATCAACCAATTGTCTCTCTAAATATTTTCATCTGCATTATCGAAAAAAAAGGTACATAATTGCTTTTCATTTTCAAAAGGGTAAAGTATCCAAATATACCTCATTCAACGCATCAACAACATTTGTTGGGCTGCGAGACAGACGGTCTATCACAATGTTGACGGATTCTATCAAAGTATCATCATAAGCGAGACCCCGAGCATAATGAAAGGCGGGGTGTAGGTAGTACACTGCAATCACATGATATTTAGAGTTTTTTGTCTTGTAACTACAGATACCGACATTGGAGACTGTAAATGTTTACCTGCCATGTGAAGATCACGACTTATTTATCCATAATTTCTAAGATGATGGGTCCATATTTCTTTGACGTTGCAAGAATCTTCCGCTTTGTAGCTTCAAGTTTAATGTACACCAACTACCCCATGGCTGGTACTCTATCTCCATCCACACATCTCAATACCTCGTACAGTGACTCTATCAATGAAACTAATATCTTCACTCTGTCCCAAAAGTTGCTCATGTTGACAATCCCTTCGACCTCCCCACCTTCACATGAAGCGGCAAATGAGGAACTCAGCCAAGTCTCACCTTTAAACATCTGCTTCAACCCATCCATGTGCTTCAGAAGACTCTGCAATTGTGGACGCACTTATTGTTCGATTGGTTTATTGTCGTTCGTTTATTGGGTTTATTAAGTGCGTGGGCGTGCCAGTCACGAAGTGACGATTTGTTCAGGCTCCGAAGAGTCTAAGGGTGCGCTCGATCTGACTCAGTCAGGCGATTGTATGGTTCGGGTCGGGACTGGGACCCGTTGCGCCATAGAGGTCACAACGTCATTTACATCCCCTCGGAGAGGGGAATACCCTTGATTAATTGCCGGAAATAAGGGCTCCACGGTCGAAAGAAATACTAATTATTGCAGGAAGGAAACAGCCGTCGGGCCATGCAGTAAGCCCGAGGTGAGGGCACGAATACTCAGATTGTGTCGGTCCCCGATGGACCATTCTATGTTTGGACAAAAGTTCATACGGAAAACAAGACGGTAACGGGGGACGAATCCGTGCGAATGTCTGCCGAGGGACGGCAATTTTAATACAAGGAGGAAGGTCGGATCCCAGTGAGGGGGGGGACCCTAATGAGATATTGGCCCGAGGTAAGGCCGAGCGGTCACCATGACGAGAGAGAGAACTCCCGAGGGTGACGCCCGGCTTACAGAGCATCATTAATGTTCCCGGGTTCGGAATCTAAGAAGAAGAGACGGGGACCATGCCGTTATGTTCGTGAACTGCCTTAGGAGGCGTTTATCATAGTGGCTCATTTATTAACATTACCCCCCCCCCCTTTTGTTATCTTCTCTTCGCTCATTATTTTGATTGGAACCGCCCCCTCCGTTTTATCATTATTATTATTATTTCTTGTTCCTTTTATTATAATTTTTGTTACATATATATGTATATATTTATTGGGGAGATGATGGAGTGTACCGCTGGAGGGGGGACTAGGAGTGTGCCGCTAGGGAGCTAGGAAGTGTGTCGCTGGGGGGGCTGAGGGTGTGCCGCTGAAGAATTGACATGTGTGTCACTGGGGATGAAGAAATCATTGCCAGAGGGTGAGGGGGAGTGTACCGTTGGAAGGTGAATGGGAGTGTGCCGCTGGGAGGTGTACCGCTGGGTGAAACAGAACCCAAGAGAGAGTGCCTTGTTCATGCAGTTCTGATGAAGAGTCTTTAGACGGTTAAGCTTTCAATTCCCTATCATGAGATTGAGTCCCAAGTCATGCTCAGCAGTGCGGTTCTTGGAGTCTTATTTAACCAATGCCCGGTGCCTTGAATAGTTTTCTTGGCTGATTAGGATGTTTTACTGTTGTTGGTTTCATTCGTTTGTTGCTTCCCTTTCGTCTTTTAACGTATTGTTATTTCTGACAAAAATTCGACAGCATCTCCCCTTGACCCGGATGGTAAGGGAATACAAGGGACATGTCCACATGGAGTGACATGAACCAATAACTGAGGTGCATGCCTAAGCAGCCACCTTTAAAAGCATTTCGGAAAAAAAACTCGGGGAAAGCGCCGAACGAGAAAGCCAACGAGCTAACACGAGCTATGGGTGCACTGGGTGAGCGGCAACTAGAGTATGCCAGTGGACATGGCAAAGGTGGGAGCGTGCCGCTAAAGGCACTCCAGGGGCGGTGTGCCGCTGAGGTGGTCAAAGCGTGCCGCTGAGTAGAAGAACAAGAAGCGTGCCGCCAGGGGGGCAAACGGCAAGGGTGTGTCGCTGAGTAGACCCAGGGCGGGGTTTGCCGTCGGGCCAGCCCAGCGAGATGCATTGCTGAAAGTAGAACTAGGTGTGCCGTGAAGGGCTTGAACAGGGTGATGGCTGTTGGTTCCGGGAGGAGATCAAGGGGAGATGTTCTGGGTACCGAGGGAAGGGGCCCCTATGTATCAAGAAGGATGGTGGGCTCCTACGGACCCGTTTAATAGAATCTAAGAATCATCGTGCTAAGGGAGGTCCCAGAAAGGGAAAGAGGCCAGAAGTTGGAAGGCCGGTAGCAGATGCATAAAACCCACAGATCAACGCTAAGAAGAAGCAACAAATGCAACGAAAGAAGGCAAGGCCAGGAGATATTTCATTCATGATGCACTCAAAGTGACATAGACCATGACCCGGAGGCCAAACACGATGCATTACATTCAAACAAACGAGAGGAGAAAACAACCGGGGGAAAAGAAAGAAGACTTAGGGAGAGGGTTCGGATGAGGAAGGATGGTCGTGCCCTTCACTGCCACCTTTCTCCCCCCCCCCCCCCCGACTGTACAGCACACACTCTCTCCTCCTCTCCTTGCTCTCCTCTACCTTCTTCTTGTTCTTCTTCTTCCTTCTTCTGCTCTGGTGCTTTCTTCGAACAGGTGCCTTCGCCTCTCCCTCCTCTTCTCTTCCCTGTGAGAGCCTTTTATACGTGGGCCGTTGACGAGGCCGACCTCATGATGGCACTGCCATCTGAGGTTGACTTCGGTATCTTCCTCGTCAGGTGAAGATCTCCCCCACCCAACCGGAGGGCGACACCAAGGCAGGGGGTTAGCTGGCGTTGACATGGCCACACTACGCGCCAAGGGGCCCCTCTAATGACCGTTGTGCATCTTACCGGTTTGTGCCGTTCGGGGAGCTCACGGTGTGCCGCTGGGGCTGAGGGGCCGTGCCACTGGAGGGCAGAACGCCCGTGCCGCTGGAGGCTCTTCAGGGGGCATGTCGCTGAAGGGCCAGGGAGGCCGTGCCGCTTAGAGGGCGTTGGGGCTGTGCCGCTAGAGGCTTGGAGTCTGTGCCGCTGAGAGGGCGTTGGGGCTGTGCCGCTAGAGGCTTGGAGGCTGTGCCGCTGAGAGGGCGTTGGGGCTGTGCCGCTGGAGGCTTGGAGGTTGTGCCGCTGAGAGGGCGTTGGTGCTGTGCCGCTGGAGGCCTGAAGCGTGCCGTTGGAGGAGCAACGGCTCTGGCTTCAGGAACTCACGGTGTGCGTTCTTTGGGATATTTCTTCACCGTTAGGGACCCGAGGGTGGGTTCCTAGCAGTGTATCAATTCAGGAGGGCATCATGTGATTTCTTGGTCTCTTAATGCGCCCGTGCAAATGTGGGGATTTGCCGGACTGTAGTATTCTCCCAGAGCCCTGGATGGCCAGTCCCTCCGGGTCTTTGACTTTGACATCGGTGCGGGGGCTTGGCGGGACATATGGATGTGTGATTTTACACGTCCACAGCAATGCGATGTAGTTGGTGGCAAATCGTGTGATGTCAGGCCTCAACAGTTTGCCACCACAATGCTCTCTCATCCATGCCAATACAAGTGTGTGGTTGTAGATGTATTTCGTGACCTTCTATGCCACATCGACAACAGACTTGACTACATGAAGCTGACCAATCTCTTTCAGCATGAGGTCTACACAATGTGCTGTACAGGGGATCTAAAAAAGGTGTCGTCTGGTCCTCATCAGCTCCTCCCCAGCCTTCTTATAGTTCGAGCCATTGTCTGTGTCACGCCCCGAACTATGCAGCGGAAACTAAGTCGGGAGCGTGAACAGCCGGCATGGTAAGCCTCACGCTATCAAGACAATCAAAGCTCTAATCATTCACACATAAAAGATAAATGCACAAGGTAATTTACTCAAATCTTCACTTTATTGAATAAAAATAATTCACGTGTTATAATCTGACTCTTGACTCTTTTCTAACTCAATGAAAGAGAAAATTACACAATTGACTTATGACACTTGACACTATAGCAATCTAGGCTTCTCTCGGTCTTCATTCGCTCTCGCCCTCGGATCTGTTATTCGAGTAGTCAGAATCCGATCCACTAGAGTTTCCTGAAAAGATTGAAAAGGTAGGGAATGAGTACACTTGTCCAGTAGATATCTTCGTATCAACATGAAAGCAAGTTTGAGTAATTAGCAACTTAGCTCTAGAGGGGAGAATAAAAGAAATGCGATAATTCATACAATTAACCAAAGTAACAATGCAAATCTCGAGATATAAACCATAGAGATAAGGGAGTTGATATAGTATGAGAGCATGATCGAGTAAGAATATAATATGGCCTTTCATGTAACGAGAATGTACTTGCATGTATCGAGAATGCACTTTTCATAACCTTGAAGGCTATGCACTACAAAGTCATGTAACAAGAATGTATAATTTCATGATGAGCCTCATGATTTTCACTCGTCTATAAAAAAGTACTCCCGGCACAATGTGACGCCAGTGTTCATCATACCCCATGGTTTATAGTATGTTTTCGGCTATCTGCCGAGGGGGCAAGTGTCGAGCCCTTGGACACTGTCCTTGCCCGCTCTTGCATCTTCAAGTTATAAATTAAGCTACTTCCACGAGTAATATAAATAATATATGCCGATAATGTAAAGTTCAAACAATAGCTTTATGACAATAAAGATCAAGGTAAGAATGCACCAAATATGAACATGAGATTTCAAGATCGAATTAAGAGCAAGGTCATGCCACAGAAGGAATCCGGTAGCATAACGGTATATTCATTGCTTTCCATAATTTATCAATAGCTTATTGAACATAGTGTGAGGTTCCAGATAATCAAAGGATCATCTAGGGACAGAGTATAACAAACCCTTGAGTCAAACCACGAGTTGGGGCACAAGATGGAATAATGCGGTCAAGCCAGGACCGTATCTTTGAGATGGCGGTCAAGATAGGACCGTTTCTTGAAAGTAGCGGTCAGATACAGACCGTAACCAAGTGGAGTCGACGCAGGAAGGAAAACAGGTCGATGCAGGGTCAATCTGGCAGAAGACGGTCGCTCCAGAACCGCTACTTGACAGTAGCAGTCGTCTGAGAACCGCTATTAGGCTAGGTTGCATAAAACGCCGGTATCATACGTGCTTTCTAAATCCATCGGGCTTTTAGGGTACAACCAGTTCAGCATCCTAGTGGGAATCCCAAGCCAGGCTCGCAGAGACTTACGGAAGCCTTGAAACAAGATCACCTAGTCTGGTGGAAGGAATATCCAACGGGAAGATCACAAGTCTAAGAAATTATTCCTATCAAGTGTGTGTGTAACTAATAGCATCGTACCGGGATACGTGCTATGTACTTAAGAAACACTAGAGAAATGAGAGCGAATCATATAAAAACAGCGACCAAACAACAATGAAACAAGTTCCATAACTCATATGAAAGTAACCTTAAAACAAAACTATATGATTTTGGCATGAAATTAGCATAGGATTTAAAATAAGTTTATAAAACGTGCAGAGCATAAAACTTATCATGATGGATGCACAATATAACCAATATCATGAATAGGAAGTCCTAAATAGGAATAGTACCTAATTACCTATGCTTATCATAAATTTATAGAGGCTAATCTACATTCTGTTTAGGGTTAACTGAGTGCAGAAAATAGAAAGGGGAAACGGTCAGTCTGGAACCGTCTTCATGAAGAAGCGGTTAGTTTGGAGCCGCCTCTTGATGGTAGCAGTTCCTGAAGAACCGCCTTATGCCTGTAATAAATAGAAGGTAACTGATGTATGCAAAGCCTATCCTAGGGCAGTAAATGCATGAAAGACATGGAAAATAGAAGGATAACATGTAAAAGCATGTTTAGAATGAAGAGGGTGCATGGAAAGACATGGATCATGCCAAAATTCCTATCTTTAATTAAAAGGTGCAGGGCTAGCATGGTATGAATAATCTGATTACGCAGTCATGGGAAAACATGAACTTCACAACGTACAAAGCATGAAATTAAGAGAAAACAAAGGGATTTTATTTCTAACACGTTAATTTAGCCATCCATGAGATAACCTACCTCTAGGAATACTCCTAGAGTGCGAATTTCTGACTGAAAGATGATGCTGGTTCCTGCACGTCCTGTGTAGAAACAACAACTTCTTGCCCTTCTATCTCCTTACCCTCTTGACCTAAATCTATGAAATTTGGAGGGAAGTAAGAAGACATAAATGGGAACAAATAACTCTAAAGGATTAACTTGAGAATACCTGATTTTGGGTTCATAAACTTCGAGTCTTTACTGGACGGTTGCGCCTGTTCCTGGCGTTCTACAGAGAAACGATAACTTCTGGATGGTCTAGCTCTTCGGTTGCTTGACCTCCTATCATGGAATTTGGAGAGGAGTTAGACAATACAAAGGAGAATAAAAACTTCTAAAGTCTTACCCTGAGATGATGACGTCTTACCTTCAAAATACGCATTATTGGACGGTTGCGCCTGTTCCTGGCGTTCTACAGAGAAACAATAACTTCTGGATGGTCTAGCTCTTCGGTTGCTTGACCTCCTATCATGGAATTTGGAGAGGAGTTAGACAATACAAAGGAGAATAAAAACTTCTAAAGTCTTACCCTGAGATGATGATGTCTTACCTTCAAAATACGCAAGCCAAAAGTAAGGTTCGCGCAGGTCGAATCTGGGCTCTATTTATAGAGTTTGCTAGGCTTTGAGTGATTAGATCAATTAGGAGTCCTAATTTGGGGTAGGATCGATCCCCAAGATCCCTAGACTAGGTTTCCCTGCCAAGTAGCATCGAATCATGAGGATTGGGATGGGAAAAATCATATTTTCCCACGCTTCTACAACTTGCGTTCACGGAACCTAGTAGCGGTCGCCCCTCGACCGCTTTCATCAAGTAGCGGTCTTGCGATAGACCGCTACTAGCGAGGGCGCCCGAATTTGAATTGTATTCAAATTCCTTTTCTACAGTTATCCCTAATAATCTATTAAATTTGGGATAATAATCCTATTACGTTTCTAGATGTGGGCTTAGGCCTAAAGGCCTTGAAAAGTGGTCCATGGGCCTAATTTAAGTGGGATTATTTATTTGGTTAATATAGGGTCTTTAATTATCCACAATTCATTTTAATTAGCCCATTAAGCCTTTTTTTAAATGTTAAATAATTATATTTAAAATTTAAAAAATCTTAGAAAATTCTCGAACGTTACATCCTCCCCCACTTAAGAAGAATTTGGTCCCTAAATTCATTGCATGGGTTTTATGGAGAGTGTATTTTACCTGTAGTTAATTAGTTGCATTTAACAATCAAGGCTATGATGAATGTGAATAGGTTGAGAGGGTACCATCTATCGCTTTACCTTCACCATCCAAGATGGCATTAACCCGACCTTGTCGCGTTCGTCCATTATTATCTCTTGAAGATTGTTCCTTTATATGGGGGCACGTGGGCACGCGATGCTCTCAGCTTCCACAGCGTAGACACGCGTCGAGGTACTTCCAACACTCTTCAACCGAGTGACCGAACTTTTCACAAAAGGAGCAAGCTGCCATGACTTGCTTTCCTTCTTCCTCCTTGACTCTTTTATTCTTGCCATTGTCATTGTCGTTCCCATTGCCATTCCTTTTTCCATTACCATTCCCATTGCGGGACCTCTTCTTGTTGTTATGGGGTTCATAATCTTCCATGATGTTAAACCTTTCTTCTTTTCCTTCTCGTCTATCATGGTTTCGGCTTGACTTTTCGCTTTTTCCCTTACATTTTTTGACTTTCTCTAAGGTCCTTTAACATAGATGCGTATGAACGCACTTTTCGACACGCTCTTTTTCGTTTATTCTTTTGTTGATTTATTTGATGTATTTATTCATTTATTAAGTGCGTGAGCGTGCCAGTCACAAAGTGACGATTTGTTCGGTCTCCGTGGAAGCCCTTGGTGCGCACCGTCTGGCTGATCAGACGATTGTGTATGTCATGTCGGGACCAAAACTCGCCGTGCCATAAAGGCCACGACGTCATTTACATCTTCCCGGAAGGGAGAATACCCTTGATTAATCGCCAGGAATAAGGGCCCCATGGCAATTGTATTGATGTTATGAGCAAACGGACAGCAGTGGAAATTTAATTTGGTATGGGTATTCATTCATCTATCAAATCAATGGGAACAGTTAGTTTGCTATCGGCCGTGTATCGCAGCCTTTTCGTGTTCGGGTGATAGCCCGGCCCAAAAACATATGGAACGGGCACAAGGTATGTGCCAATGTACGACAAGCATATGGCGTGCTTAAAGCTCAATTTCCCGAAGGATGGGGATCAATCCCTTACACGAGTGAACCCGCTTCAATGAATTATCAGCCCGGAATAACACGTAAGTGTGGCCATGATAGGAGGAATCCCTGAGATCCACACTCACGCCACAAGGCAGCTTCAGTTTTCCCCGTTAAACAAGGTCCGAGAAGAGGAGATCGCTGAAAGGGTTCATGAGGCTAACGTATTCGACATTTTATCTAGTTAGCTTTAGTTTCGCTGAAGTGTGGATTTTACTCCATTCACATTCTTTATCATGATTGAATCGCATTATTACATCCTATGTCTCTTTTATTATTGTTATTTATTTTTTTATTTATTTGATATTTCATTTCCCCTTCTTATTGCATGTTTTATTTTTTGTTGAGGACATGGCGTTCGGTCGACCAACCCAACCTGGTCGGTCGACCGAAACTCCTAGGGGTGAAAGCCCCTGGGAACAGGTCGACGCACTGACACAATGCGTCGACCTGGTCAATGGTCGGTCGACTGGACCCTTCAGCCCGATTTTCTTTTCTCTTCGTGTTCCCTTTATTCCTTTGCTCAACGTGGAGGGGTCGGAGCCCAAGTTCATGCGAAATGCATGTGAGAGATAGTTCAAGCATGCACGGGATTGGATTAAATTCGTGGAGTCGACCCCCCGGTATGAGGCGGATGGGCGTCCTCACGCATAGTGGCGACTTCCGGCCGGGCGTGATACGACCTTCCACTCATCACCATTTTATATACCACGGAGTCGCAGCACACAAGCGCGCATGGAATGCAACGTGATATTTAAATATATGAGAAGTATTTTCTTTTATTCATGAACGCATGTGTAAAGCTTTTAACTAAATTTATTTTATTCACTTGGATCGTGTTTGTGGTTATGTTCGGCAGCCCGTCATAGCGATGCACATGTTCAGTTATTCGGAATCTCCGTGGTTCTTTGTTGTTTCAGCAAAGCCGTTTCATTGTCTATTCTATTTATTTGTTGCTTCCCCCTTTTTTATTATTTTTTTAAATTACATTATTCTGGTGAAAATTTGGCAGCATCTCCCCTAGACCCGGATGCTGGTGGGGTAAAGCGGGTACACATCCACAAGGAGTGACGCGTCTCAAAAGTAGAGATGCACACGAAAATGGTAACACCTGAAACCATCGCGCCAAAACATGGTGCGAAACCGAGCGGAGAAGAAGCCAGAACATGCAGGGCAAATGTCACCGGATCAAGGGTGGCCTAGGGTCTCCATGTATTATGACTATCGTATAATATGAATGAAAGCCTATGTTTCCAAAAAAACTTGAGATGAGTGTCACCGGATCAGGTGAAATGGGTGCCACCGATCACAACAAGGGAGGTGTCACCGGTTCAAGGGGTGGCCAGGGGTTACCGGATCGCAAAGGAATGGATGCCACCGGCTCAAGGGTTAGGGAGGTCATCGGATCGCAGGCTCGACGGGGTCACCGGATCAGGGTGGAGCGGTGCTGTCGGATGGGGAGACGCCATAGGATCATGGGGGAGCAGGGAGTCTGATGGGAATCGACACCGAGCATGTACCTTTTTTATTACATTTATGTCCTTTTAGTTTGTGTTTATATCCACGAGAAAGTATACGCGCAATTGTACGGCTTTATCGGCCAATACGTCACTCCCGTAGATTGTGTGGGTTTTTATGCAATTATGCAGTAGGACCAGTAAGGGGGCCCTCAGCCCTTTCCCATTGGTCCATGTCACCATGTGGGCCTGGTCAACCTTCCAAGGTAGACATCTAGAATGGTGGGCTGGTCATATGGACACATGTGTCTAAATGGGTCAACATTCTAATTAATGGGTTGGCCACCTACCCCATTCAACTTACACATAGTCAATGGTGCGCCCCCTTCCCCTTGAATTTTTTATTAGTTTTTGTGTGATATTCACACCTCATCCCAGCCCTTCAACCCACACCCCTAGATCCAAGGGTGCACAATTGATTTGGTTGGAATCATATATAAGCTTGTATTTTTATGAGAAAATCAATGAAAAATCAGAATTTTTGTGTGTAAGCAAGGAGCTTGGTGCGCCCCTCTCTCCTCCCCTACTGTTCTTCCCTCCCCAACCCCAGATCTAGAGTGTTTCTACCTCCTATCCCCTCCTCTCAAACTCCGGTGATCGTCTGTGCCGCCGCCGCCGCCGCCGCCGTTCGTGCCGCCATCGAGCCGCCTCTGCAGTTCTGTCTTTGTCCGACCACAGCAGCTTCCACGAATTGTCTGTCTCAGCCACGAGCTTGGATTGATCTGAATTATTTATGGTGTGTTCAGCCCTTGCATCCCAAGATCCACCTAAATTTTCACGCCAAAATTTCATCGTTTAGTATTTTTACATTTTCGTCCAACCTGTCATCCCAGATCTGCCAGGTTTCTATCTACAGTGACAGAACCTCGGAGTTCTCCCCCTCTGACCATCTTTTTGATTTGTCCAAACCCTCCCAATTTTACTGGGAGTTCTGTCCATCACCCCTACATCCACAAATTTTCTTAATTTTTTATCAGCCTTCTATCTATTTTTATAAATTCGTGTTCTTCCTCAGCTACAGTGTTGTCAGTCAGATCCCAGATCCGACCACCCCCCACTTCTAAAATCAGAACAAATCACCACCATCTCTAAATCCAGATCCAAAAATAGTCCTGATTTCGTAACTTGCTTTTCCATAACTTTGCTGAAGAATACATCTTCACATTTGGACATCTACTTCACGGTCAAAGGCAATCCACATGAAAGTTCTCTGCTGACCTGAGATTTCAGGAACTGTACAACAACAATCTTCAAAATTCGCCCATCATAAGTGCAGGCTTGATTATTTTTCTATAATCACCTTGGGTTGAAGCCCTTCGAAGCATCTTTCCAACGGCGCTAGTTTAGTCGCATTCCGACGTCGGGGCTGATCGCAGCGTCCGTTCTCGCTGGAGTGCGCGCTGAAAAACAGAACCGGCAGGTCCGTGGCCGGTCATTCCGACCGGTGCCGAACGGAGCCGCCCGGCCTCCGGCCGACGAACCAGCGTGCCGCCAGCCCAGGGAACACTTCCACAAGTGTCCCCACCACAGTGTTGACACCGGGTCCCGCACGGTCCCTCCGGACAGCACGTGGCTCCCACCGTCACTAGTTCGGGTGCTGCCAAAGAGACGCGAGAAGCCGCCCGTCAACCCGAATTCGGTCCTCCCGGGCCCGTTTGTGTAGCCCTTTACCTCCCTGCGTGGAGTGGGCAGTAATTCATTTGCTATAATATGGTGTATTAATTGTCCCGGGAGTACGAGTTTCGGTCGGGTCCGTCTTCCCCACGCCGGGCGCGTGGAGGTATCGTTTTCGCTCCCTTCTCGGCATTTTGCTTACTTCATATATATTTGTTTATGCCGCTGCTAGAGAGCATGTGTAGGGATATCTAGCTCGCTTTATATGTTCATTACCGCTGCTGCGAGAGAGTACGTGACCGTCCCGTGACCCGATCCGGGCACAAAAGAGAGTCGATCACCCTAGCTCATTGCCGGTTTCTCAACCGCGCACATCCGACGCTTCCCTCGTTAAGGGACAATCACGAGCTTGTCGTGTCCGTGGTCTCATCCCGCATCAATTTGGTATCAGAGCGAGTTGAGTCTAGGGTGTCTAAAAATGAAAAAAAAAGTCATTTACGTCTAGTCATTAGTCGGTTTAAGTCGAGTCTAGGATCATCATATTTCTAAAACACAAAAAGAGAGTGTTTTTAAATTACATTTCATCCCGATAATTCGGTATATCAAAAGGTGTTGTCCGAACGTTAGGCTACGCCTATCGGGAAGGCCGCACACTTGTGCGAGTGACCTTCGGGTCAATTATCTCCGCCACGTACCGGATATTAGTTTAGGTCTAGGTGCATCATATTAGTGTGCATTTGCATTAGTCGGTGTTTCCTAGTCCGTGTCGTTGCATGCCCACTCGGCGAGGTACCCAATACCATCGCCCTTCCCCTATGGCTAACCCACGAGATGGCGCCTCGGGAGACTTCCACTCCCTACACGAGGCGATGATGGCCATTATGACTAGGTTGGACCAATCCGATGCTAACTTTCGGACTTTCTCCGATAATATGGATGGTCGCCTTAGAGCTATGGAGGGACGCATGGAGACCTCCGATAGGTCGGTCCAAGACCTCGTTGGGCGATTAGATAGGATGTCACACGGGGACCCTCCTGGGGCAGGCCAAGGCCCACCTGCACCTCCTCCCGCGGTGGCCCAAGTCCAACCCGCTCCCATGGCCCAAGTCCAAGCCGCTCCCGCGGCCCAAAACTAGCCACCACAGGCTCCTCCACCCGCCCCTCCTCGGGTTCCCGAACTACCGCACCGTGACCTTGGTCTCGAGGACTATGGGTCCGACAATGCCTATGAGGGGTATGGTCAACGCCGTCGTGGTTTTCAGCCACAACGAGAAGAGGATGATGATAGGGTCCTTAAGACTGTGCGAGCGGACCCTCCCGCTTTTTACGGGTCTTTGGATCCGAAAGTCCACCTAGATTGGGAGTTCGGCATGGATCGTTACTTTGAGTGGTATGATATGTCGGAGCGTCGAAGGGTCTGATTCGCCACCATGAAACTCATGGGACAGGCGCAAACCTATTGGAAGAATGTGGAGAGCCTGCTACTTCAGCGACTAGAACCCCCGATTGACACATGGGCCGAGATGAAGAATAAACTTCGGCAAAAGTACCTTCCTCCCACATACCGCCAGCGACTCATCGATAGATGGCAAAGTCTTAGCCAAGGAGACCGGTCAGTCTCCGAATACATCGCTGAATTTGATGAGTACTTTCTACGATGTGGTGTCACGGAGGAGAGTACCATGCCCGTTTCCCGCTTTCGACGTGGTTTGCGGCCACACTATCAGTATGAGCTTTTCCGCCGCAATGCCAAGACGTTGGAAGAGGTATACCAGGTTGCTCTCGAGTTAGAGCAATTCGAGGAAGAGTTTGACTCTAGTCATCGGTTGGGCCCCACCCCTCTCCATAGCACCGAGCCCTGTCACTCTATAGGCCCACATCCTCGGCCTCCCATGGCTCAACCTCAGAAGCCCACCCTCAGGAGCACTTTGCTCCTCGACCTCGCCCTCCTCCACCCCGGGACCTATTTCCACCCCAACCACCGGCACCTGTTGCCCGTCCCCCGGCTCCTATAGCCCGTCCTCTGGCACCGGCCCCCCCTCCACTATTGTCCAAGGTACCTACACCTCCCCCATTGCTGCCTACACCCCCTACCCGACGGGATGATAAGGGTAAGGCCCCTTTTATAGGAGAGAGTAGTCGGTCGAGAGTGCAGTAATTCCACTGTCATGGATTTGGCCACTTTGCCAGCGAGTGTCCCGCTCGCGCCACCCTAGCCTTAGGTGTTGGAGAGCCCGCACCTCCCGAGCTTGAGTGTGTCAATTATGAGGCCGATGACGCACTAGCCGATGAGTAGTATGCCTTGGGGGGAGAGTTGGATGGCTCACCCGCCGCCCAGGATGCCACCACCTAGTGGCCTTGTGTCACCATCTTAGTCTAGGGTCATATATGAGTCAGTGTGTTTTCCTTGTGTGGTTTGTTTTGTGTGGTTTGTTTGCATGGTTTGTGTGTCGTTTGTTTATCTGCATGCGTCTTGTGTAAGCTCGTTGTCGTTCTCTTATGAGTAAGAGGCGAGTGGACTCACTTGATGAGTATGGGATCGGTTCCACATCCATACTCGGATCAGTCACTTATAGGGACTCAGCGGTGATTCCTAGTGAGTCTTTGAGCTGCTCCCTTCCTTTTTGAGAGTGCCCCACCCGGAGTGTCCACCTCTAGCCCATAGCAGCTTGTGCATATCGAGTATATATGGAATGAGCAGGTGACGGTCACTTGGAGTGGAGCATACCCGCGCTACTTGGCACGACGACGGATCCGCCGGAGTACTCGAGCATCCCTACCCTTACTCGACGGGGTCGAGTTCCTCCCACCTGGGGAGAGTTGATGGGAATCGACACCGAGCCTGTACCTTTTTTATTACATTTATGTCCTTTTAGTTTGTGTTTATATCCACGGGAAAGTATACGCGCAATTGTACGGCTTTATCGGCCAATGCGTCACTCCCGTAGATTATGTGGGTTTTTATGCAATTATGCAGTAGGACCAGCAAGGGGGCCCTCAGCCCTTTCCCATTGGTCCATGTCACCATGTGGGCCTGGTCAACCTTCCAAGGTGGACATCTAGAATGGTGGGCTGGTCATATGGACACATGTGTGTAAATGGGTCAACATTCTAATGGGTTGGCCACCTACCCCATTCAACTTACACATAGTCAATGGTGCGCCCCCTTCCCCTTGAATTTTTTATTAGTTTTTGTGTGATATTCACACATCATCCCAGCCCTTCAATCCACACCCCTAGATCCAAGGGTGCACAATTGATTTGGTTGGAATCATATATAAGCTTGTATTTTTATGAGAAAATCAATGAAAAATCAGAATTTTTGTGTGTAAGCAAGGAGTTTGGTGCGCCCCTCTCTCCTCCCCTGCTGTTCTTCCCTCCCCAACCCCAGATCTAGAGTGTTTCTACCTCCTATCCCCTCCTCTCAAACTCCGGTGATCGTCTGTGCCGCCGCCGCCGCCGTTCGTGCCGCCATCGAGCCGCCTCTGCAGTTCTGTCTTCGTTCGACCACAGTAGATTCCACGAATTGTCTGTCTTAGCCACGAGCTTGAATTGATCTGAAGTTTTTGTGGTGTGTTCCGCCCTTGCATCCCAAGATCCACCTAAATTTTCACGCCAAAATTCCATCGTTTAGTATTTTTACATTTTCGTCCAACCTGTCATCCCAGATCTGCTAGGTTTCTGTCTATAGTGATAGAACCTCTGAGTTCTCCCCCTTCAACCATCTTTTTGATTTGTCCAAATCCTCCCAATTTTACTGGGAGTTCTGTCCATCACCCCCTACATCCACAAATTTCCTTAATTTTTTATCAGTCTTCTATCTATTTTTAGAAATTCGTGATCTTTCTCAGCTACAATGTTGTCAGTCAGATCCTAGATCCGACCACCCTCCACTTCTAAAATCAGAACAAATCACCACCACCTCTAAATCCAGATCCAAAACTAGTCGGGTTTCGTAACTGGATTTCCCATAACTTTGCTGAAGAACACATCTTCACATTCAGACATCTACTTCACGGTCAAAGGTAATCCACAGGAAAGTTCTCTGCTGACCTGAGATTTCAGGAACTGTACAACAGCAACCTTCAAAATTCGCCAATCAGAAGTATAGGCTTGATTATTTTTCTATAATCACCTTGGGTTGAATCCCTTCGAAGCATCTTTCCAACGGCGCCAGTTTCGTCACATTCCGACGTCGGGGCTGATCGCAGCGTCCGTTCTCGCCGGAGTGCGCGCTGGAAAATAGAATCGGCAGGTCCGTGGCCGGTCATTCCGACCGGTGCCGAACGGAGCCGCCCGGCCTCCGGCCGGCGAACCAGCGTGCCGCCAGCCCAAGGAACACTTCCACAAGTGTCCCCACCACGGTGGTGACACCGGGTCCCGCACGGTCCCTCGGACAGCACGTGGGTCCCACCGTCACTAGTTCGGGTGCTACCAAAGAGACGCGAGAAGCTGCCCGTCAACCCGAATTCGGTCCTCCCGGGTCCGTTTGTGTAGCCCTTTACCTCACGTACGTGACCGTCCCGTGACCCGATCCGGGCACAAAAGAGAGCCGATCACCCTAGCTCATTGCCGGTTTCTCAACCGCGCACATCCGACGCTTCCCTCGTTAAGGGGCAATCACGAGCTTGTCGTGTCCGTGGTCTCGTCTCGCATCAGAGTCACCGGAGCAAAGGATGGGGGAAGGAGAGTTAAACTCAGACTGAAGATGGAGTTTTTTTTTTTTGCAAAGCCAAAGGAACGGTGGTGAAGCAGGCGCATGAAATCAACGGAACTCCAATGGAGGAGGAGGAGTCTTCCTTGAGGACCTAGCCTCAGAGCCCTGCTCATCGTATTGAGCAGACTCTAAGCCGCCATTTGAAAGGAACTTTCCCTGAGAAAAGAAAAAGGAGCTGGACAAGATAGATAGAGGGAGGGGCGACCTCCATGACAGGATCTGGAGACCCTCACAGGGCTGAAGGGATCAACGGGAAAGCCCAGGGACAAGAATCCCTCAGATATATGTATATATCTTTTTAGGCCATCACCTACAGGAGCTCGGAGATCCCATTGGACTCTGGGCGCTAGCTCTAGTGAGGGAGATGCTGTCGGCAGGGGAACAGCAGGGGGAAACCACGACACAACGACGAACGTAAGGACACACGGCACATACACATCAACATGAGCACCATGGAAACTATTTCTTCTATTTGTTAGTTGAACACGGTTACCGTATCCGACTTCGGATAATTATTTTTATGTGAGGAGAGTTGGTGGCTCCGCTAAATCTTCTCTCCTCAGTTTATAATTCACCTGACAATTCTAATAACAAACAGGGCCTAAATTGTTTTCTTCTACGTACAACAGCAGTTCGTGGAAAGTCTGGAATGACCCCATCAGTGCCAGGCTGCCGAAAGTACGTGTCGACTTCCGTGGCTGCGTCAGCACAAGGATCCCGCAGTTAAGACACAAACTCATTCACGAAGAAGTGAGCATACACGGAGAGGTTTGCTGAGTGAGACTCTGCTACAAGGTCAGTTTTACCGACACTAAAAGCTGCACTTTTAGGATATATTGATTCCTTCTGTATGGCCACTGAATGTGCAAACCTTGTAATATCTTCAATTGATAAACAAATGGCATTGCCCGTACGCTTGGGAGTCACGAACATGAGTTTATATCTAGTTCGCTATCTCATCTTCTCCAGAACTGCACTGTCACTCGTCTGAATGATAGCTTCAAGTTTTGTCTGGTTGTCATGGCCTGAATTAATTAAGGTTTTAAGACAGCATCAGCTGTACTGAAGCCTAGCTTTTCTGCCAAAAGGCAGCATGTTCTATATCAACCAGGATTCCAGAAATAGCCTTGTCTTTTGCCAGGGCCAACAAGTCTGTCACGGTCATGAAATTCCCAGAATTTCTGTGTAACGGACTTCGCACTAGATAATATTCTTGTTGTGGATTTGAGATTTCTGGCTCCAAATTTTCTGAATCTTCTGCCGACGAGGCGCTTAGTGCCGAACAACGTGTTTGTAGGATTGGTTACGGCTTGACGCTTTGCTGGGGTACCCACGAGGAGTTCACCTTTCTGATTGGATGCCAGAACAGATGGCGTCATCATCGCACCTTCTGCATTCCCAATCACCTTTGGGGTTTTGCCCTCCATTACTGATACACATGAATTTGGGGGTACCCAAGTCGATTCTAATAACATCGCCCCCCTTCTGGTTTGGAGCTAAATGCTATTCTCTGGCCCGACAATTATCCGTTTTTAATTCGAACCGAATTTGAATTCGTATTCGTTTAATCGGATAATTATCCGAATAAAATATCTGACGGATAATTTAATCGGATATCCGATTATTAATCGGATACGAATTCAAATATTGAGATATCCGTGTCCGATATTATCCGACCGAATATGAACCCTTAGATAAAAATCTAATGATATACATATTTATATATAATTAACTTAAATCTTAATATATTATTTGATTATTCTTTTTTCTCTTTTTTTGTCTTAAAATATAATTTAAAAATAAGAAATTTACTTACACCCACTTGGTAAGTTATCTCTTATTTTTTAGGATGAAGTCTAATCTTTTGATAACATCTCTCAAAATAAAAAAAAATTCACTCTTTCTTTATTTTTTTGAGAAAATAATATATGATGCTCTCACACGGCTAACACAACTCACTCCTAAGTAGGCCTAGTAATTATCCGTTTATAATTCGAACCGAATTCGAATTCGTATTTATCCGATCGTTATCCGAATAAAGTATCCGACGGATAATTCGATTATTAATTGGATACGAATTCGGATATCACACTATCCGCTCTGTATCCGACCGTTTACAGGTCTACTCTTCTGTAGCTTCCCATCTGTGAGGCATAAAAGAGTCACCATACGGCTTTGTCTTCAACTGATTAGAAACCAGAGCGGAGGCAGAGGAGACGCCGGAGGCCAGGTGACGCGGCGACGACGTGGAAGACGGATCGTTGTCACTCCGAAACGCGAACAGGACGGGACGGATAACTACTATCTCACACAGCTCGACCTCACGCCGGACGGTCTCACACCGGGCGACGCTCAATCCTCACAAAAGAGCAGAGAGAGAAGGGGAAGACAAGAGGGGGAAATCTCTTACACAAAACATAACTCATTCATTCTTTCATTCATAACAACATACGTAACACACCATTGCCTTCCTTTATATAGGAGGAAATCTATAACAACAAGACCTTTCTAACTTCTACTAATTATGTTCATACCCTTAGCCTAACAAGACAAACCCACCAACCAATATTTGACTTGTGGGTTTTAACCAAATAAAATAAAAAATTACACACATGTTTATTTGACTTAGACTAGCCTAATAAGATGAAAGAGTAGGAATACATGTATCCATACACACACAAATACTCAAAAATACACACAAGTATAACTACTCAGTATGCCGGGTCTTCAATCGAGTCTCCGAGCCATAAGCTCGGTGTAGTCTGTGCGATGCGTCGTCGGCTCCGAGTAGTGGGCCCGGTAGTGGAACCGGTGGTGGTGTCCCCACCAACCCTCCCGGGGCGGCTGGAACTCGACTCCGTCGAGTAAAGGGGAACACGGCTGTGGTAGTGCTCCAGCAGATCTGGATCGAGGCGCTGGAGATCTTCCCGGCTGATCCAGGAATCATCAGAAGGGGGACGGTCCCGCCAGCGGACAAGGTAGCGCTGGTACACCCTGCTCCGTGTAGTGGTCACCTGCTCATCCAGTATCCTCTCAATGTGCTCGCGCGGAACTCTCGAGGCTGTGGGATGCACAGGGGTGGGCTCACTCTCAATGGGAGGAGAAGGCACGAAAGGGTCACTAGGAATCGCTGTGGGTTCCTTGTAGGCCACTAGGTCTGCCACATTAAAGGTCGAGCTAATCCCATATTCGGGAGGTAAGTCCACAACATAAGCATTGGAGCCAATCTTCCGCAGAATTGGGAAGGGTCCATCACTACGGGCCTGCAACTTTTTAACGGCTCCCGAATGGAGTCATTCGGGTCGGACCCGTACCATAACCAAGTCACCTTCTTGAAATTCATGGTGACGCCTATGTGAATCAGCCAATTTTTTATATGTAATGCCCCGATTTTTCGGATCCTTGTTCATGGATATCGGATCTGATTTCTTAGAGTGTCTGGCTCCGTTGTGTCCGAAATTTTATTTCGGACATCTTTCGTGTTCGAATCGGCGCGATCTGGAGTCGTTTCGGAGGCCCGGAGTGCGTCCGCGGCTTTTCCGCGTGTGTTTTCCGATTCCCGGTGTGTGTTTCAGCTTTTTCTTCGGAACCTCGTTGCGGGTGAACCATGCCGTTCACCTGGGCGCGGGTGGTACCGTTGCGATCAGCGCATCGTGAGGATTGAGGAGGTGTATTCTTCTATTTTTCGGGATTTTTTCAAATTTTCGGATTTTCCCTATATCTAACCTTTTCTCTCTCTCCCCTCTCATTTCTCTCTTCCCTCCCTCTCTCTTCTCTCACGTTCTCTCCTCTCCCCCTCTCACTCCGGGGGGCCGACGGAGGCGGCGAGGGCGGGGCGGCGTGGCTCGTGGGGCGTGGAGCGAAGGGTACGAGACGAGGATCGCGATGGTGGAGGCGGTTCGTGGGATCGTGAACCGGCGAGGGTTTAAATGGCGTTTCTTCGTGGATCGGCGTCCACGGCGCGTCGAATCTTCGGTGGAGGTAGGGAGATGGACCCTCAACCCGCGTACTTCATTTTCCGGGAGTTTTGTAGGCCGTGGTGAGCCGAGTGGGCTAAACGGGGCAATTTGGAGAAAATGCATATTTTTGGGGTGTGAGCTGGATCTTCCGTTTAACCGTGTTTTTGGGCGATCCAGGGGTTTAGATGCATGCCTAGGGGCTTGGGGAATGTTTTCCCTTTTGTTTCCCCTTCACCTGGGGGTGAACGGGGCGTGGAATGGTTTTTCCCGCGGTTTCCACCGTTTTCGGGCGCGGACTGAGAACGCGCTAGCCTCGGCTAGCGCGTTCTTGATGGTCGCGCTGCCCCGACGGGGCGCGTTCATCGGAGAAGATGAACAGTAAGGCGGTTGCTGTCGCGCTATGGGGTCCTAGCGCGTTCTTCTTGGTCGCGCTAGGGGTCCCTAGCGCGTTCTGGTTTGTCGCGCTAGGTGACCCTAGCGCGATTTGTGCAGTCGCGCTATGGGCCTATAGCGCGATCTGACTTGTCGCGCTATAGGTGTATAGCGCGTTCTGTTTGAACGCGCTATGGACCTATAGCGCGTTCCTGGAGGTGAGCAACTAGGCTACCCGGGCCGGGTGGTTTGCGGCTGATCGTGCTCCCCTTGGGCCGTGTGTGTCCCGGACACCCCGTGGGTTTCGTGTCCGTGTTTAGGGGTGTCTGGAGGTGCCGTGTTACCTCGATAAGCATGCCCGTGGACTTGGTGGGTCCGGGTGACCCCAGGCGTTTCGAGTTTCCGTGTTCTCGCTCGATCGAGTCACCGTGTATCGGTGTGTGTGCGGTGGAGTTCACCCGCATGTCGTGAGTCATCGTGAAAGATGATCCCCGAGTGGGTCATGTGTTTGGCCGTGGGCGGTGCGTCCGTTTCTTCTCTGACTGTGGTCACCGTGCGATGGTGCTGGTACATGGGATGGTCCCCGTACTTCGTCAGGTTCGGACGTTATTTTCCGTTGTCTTGAGAGTCTACTCTCTCAGTGATCCTCCACTAGTCGTAGCTTCCTGCGCACGCGTGTGTGGACCCACCTGGGAGTGGTGGAGAGCGCGACCCGGTGAGACGCGGTTTTTAGGCTGGTTTTCGTCGGCCCCTTGCCTTTGCCACCAGAGTCCGGTGGGGGGGGAAACCAGCTAGAGGACCCGACCTAGAGCAGATGGTCTGTGTGTGCACACGTAGTTGGGGGCTTAGTACACTCGCTGACGAGCGTGACCCCAGCTAGTCCTTGTTGTGGTACTGGTTACTGTGTGTGTCTGAGTCTCACGCCTAGGGCGTCGTAGCTAGACACTTGTGACGCGGTGTAAGACGTCAGGGGACGCATCCGGTCGTTCTTCTAGTGGGAGGTACTCTTGTTCTGGACAGAGAGTGACAGACTGTCAGTCGCGTGACTTCGACCTTCGGGTTTTTGGTCGCGTTGACCGTTGAGTTTCGGTTGTCTCGCCATGGCACGTGTGTCGTTTTTGTACCATGTGACTGGTTCTAGTTTAGTTTGGTAGCCCTTGGCCGTGAGTCTGGGGTGTGTTCCGGTACAGTAGGAGTAGCTGTAGTGCCGAGGTTTTGCCGGCTACCGTAGTTACTTTCCTGCTTTCGTAGTTACTTCTTTCCGTTGTTGTCTTGCTAGCGTAGCTTTCCTTCTGCCGTTGTTTCTCAGTTGGGGTTCCGCGGGATCCCTACTGGGCCAGTGACAGGAGGCTCACCCCTGCGTTACAGGTGCGGCGGTTCTGCCTCGAGGTTCGAGGGTGCTGTGCGGAGGTTCTTAGTTGCCAGCTTGCCGGGCCGAGTGTTCACTTGGCATGTGGTACGTTTTTACTTCTTTAGACTGTACTTTCTGTTGGACTGGACTCTGTTGCAGCTGTAGTTGTTTAATTCTGTTAATTGTTGAATTGTCCTGCTTTATTTCCTATTTCTTTGTACCTCCACACTCCTTTTTAGCCCTTCCGAGCCCTCCCGGCTCGTGGGCGGCGGTCCGAGCCTCGGGTTATCGAGCCTTCCCGATAACCGGATTCTCGGGTCGTCACAGTTGGTATCAGAGCGTGGTTGTGGACGTACATGGGAATTCGAGATATTGCAGTGATCAGAGTCCGTAAGGTCCAGTACAGTCGGCAGCTGGCATAGGGTTTCGTGCATGTTTTTCGCTTTGTTTCTCGCTTGAGAGCTTGAGTGCGCTGTGCGGCGCTGTGAAGGTGGTTGTTGTTCACGGCTTTCGTGCCAGCGCGGGGTCTGCGGATCGAGGTCGAGAGCCTTCTCCCTCATCGGTGGTGGCCTTGGTTGTGCTGCATTGGGTAGAGGTTGCTGGCATGCATGAACTTGTGGCGTGTTGCAGTTCGAGGAATTACAGTGGTGGTGCGTCGGCTGACGCTGTGATTGTGGTCCGACGGGACACTTGTCGAGTGTGTCGGAGACGCTGACCTGATGGAAGCGATGGTTTTCCTTGGTGCTGGATGGTGCTGTTTCCAGCATGTGCGAGGTGCGAGGTTAGGTCGAGCATGGAGTTCTTCCGTTGGTTGGAAGTGCGTTTGGCTTCTCCTTTGGTTGGAGAGATTGCGTTGGGCTAGGGTTCGTCGTCTTGCATGTTGTGTTCGGATTGGTTGGCCTTCGTGCGCCATGAATTCCGTGCAAGACGCGTCCCGCGTTTTGGCAAGATGGTTGCCTGTGAGAAGCGTTGCCCGTTCCCTGATGTGTAAGGGTGTTGGCGCTGTTCCAGAAGGATGAGTGTCGGCTGGGCGGTGTTTTGAGATTTACGGTTGGTGTTGTGGTTCCCGAGGTGCGGAGGATCAGAGTCTGTGGGGTTGCAGATGGTTGTCGAGTTGGTGGATCCCGAGTTGGCGTTGTGGTGGCTGTGCGTTTGGATCAGAGTGTGTGGATCATAGCATTGGTTGCTGCGGGTGGGTTTCTAAAAGGGTAGAGTAGCGAAGGATTGGTTCTTTGATGTGCGTTGTATCCGGCGGCGTGAGACGTGTTGTTGCCGTGCCGTTGCTTGAGATATTGTGGTTCATGGCACTGGCAGGTGGAGAGTTGGGGAAATGTGCTGGCGAGGTTGCCGCATGAGTACCCGGTTCTTGCGTTGGAGGTTGCGTTCGTGGATGAGATCATGTTTTGGAGTAGTGTGCCGTGGATTGTAAGAGGTTGTGTGTCCCGTGGCTCTGTGTTAAGGGCGGGAGTCAGGGATTGGCAGGTGTCCATTTGGATTGATCGAAGGATTTGATGAGACCAGATGGAAGAGTGACGCCTATGGGCGGAGGCCTTTTTCGTGAGATCGGCGTCAAAGAGTGGTCTCTAATGAGACGTTGACGTGGGATATTGATCTTCCGTCTGCGACCAGCAAGGGAGGATTCCCCGTAAGTCTAAGTCGAGTGACGTGAAGACCGAGGAGAGATGGAGTCATTGGGTCCCGCCGTGCTCCCCTGAAGGGTAGAGTTGGCGCGGGGATCCATCTGGATATAGTGGTGGTCTGTGCGAGAGTCAACAGATGGCTTGCCGAGGTTTGGAATGTTCCCTTCGGATCTGGTGGAGGACCAGGAAAGAAGGAAGAACCTGAGCAAGCGGAGGTTTCCTGTTGACAAATGTCTGGTGACCAGCGGATGGTCTTTTCAGAGACAGAAGATGCTGGTTGTTGGGGCTCGAGCGTGGCGACAGCCGTGTGCTAACGAGACCTAGGGTGGCTGTTTCCGAGATGTGCCTTTCCAGACGGGATCTGGGTTGAGGTGACTCTCAGCGCTAAGGTGACTCTCGGTGCTGAGCTGTTGTTCTGGTTGCAGTCTGCTGAGATGGCTGCGTGAGCTGGTGGAGGCTCTGTTCTGGTTGTTCCCTTGAGAAGGGTGTGCGACCGGTCAGCTGGTTGTGAAGTTGATGTGTGTTTTGTCTGCCGACCATTGGATGGATCGGTAGCTGTTTCTCGTGTCGAGGGTGTGTTTCCTCGATGGGCGAGATGGTGGCAGCTGTAATATCCCGGACCTTTCGGATCCTTCTTCATGGGTCCCGGATCTAGTTTTCGGAGTGTCCGGCTCCGTTGTGTCCGAAATTTCGTTTCGGACATCTTTCGTGTTCGGATCGGCACGATCCGGAGTCGTTTCGGAGGCCCGGAGACGTTCCGCGGCTTTTTCCGCGTGTATTTTCCGATTCCCGGTGTGTGTTTCGGCTTTTCTCTTCGGACGCTCGTTGCGGGTGAACCGGGCTGTTCACACGGACACGAGTGGTACCGTTGCGATCGGTGCGTTCCGAGGATCGCGGGGGTGTGATTTCCTATTTTTTGGAATTTTACGGATTTTCCGGGTTTTTCTATAAAACCCTTTTTCTTTTCTCTCTCCCCCACCATCTTCTTCTTCCTCTCTTCTTCTTCCTCCTTCCTCCTCCACCGTGTCTCCCTCCCTCTCCCTCTCTTCCTCCCGGTTGGCCACGGCGAGCTCCCCTCCGGCTGCAGACGGCGGCGGGGCGACGGCGCGGCGACGTGGGCGGCGGCGAGGCGGTCGTGGGGGCGTGCGGCAAGCGTGGGAAGCTTAAGGAAGAACGAGGGTTTTCAAGCGTTCTTCGCGATTCGTGGACGATCCGGCGGAGCATTCGCTCCATTGAGGTAGGGTGACGTTCCCTAGCTCTTCGCCGTTCTTTTCCGTGGTTTGTAGGCCGCGGGGAGGCCGAGAGAGGCATGTTTGGGCGTTTTTGGGGTTTTTCCATGTTTTGGGGTGAGCCGCCCGATCTATGGTTTTAGCCCATGATTCTATGTTTTGGTGGCTTAGATGCATGCTAGGGGTCCCCAGGGGTCTTCCCCCTTGTTTTCCCCCTCTCCGGTGGAGGTACGGGGGCGTGGTTGGTGTTTTTGGGGTTTTCCCGCCGTAGCGTGCTCTGGGGCAAGCGACGGTCACTCCAGTGACCGTCACATGCTTGTAACGCCCCTAGAGGGGTGCGTTACTTCCCTGGGTGTTGGCCTTTAGGGTCGAGGGCTGTAGCGGTCCTGCGACTGGCCGCCGTTTGCTAGTGACGCCCCTGGGCTGGGCCGTCACATGCTTTCGACCGTTGGGTTTTGACCGTTGGGGGTCAGGCCATGTAACGCACCGAGATAGGCGCGTTACATGCGTGTAACGCACTGGGGCAGGAGCGTTACTTCCTGTTGTCCCCCATGTGGATGGGCCAAGCGACGCACTGGGCCCAGCGCGTTACTTACAAGCGACGCGCTGGGGCAGGCGCGTCACTTCCCTTTCCATCCCGAGCGTGAGGGCCATGCGACGCGCTGGTCTAGGCGCGTCACATGCGAGTAACGCACTGAGCCCGACGCGTTGCTTGCAAGCGACGCGCCAGGGTAAGCGCGTTACTTTCCCTGTGGTTTTCGTGGGTGTGGGGTGCCATGTGACGCCCTGGCCTAGGTGCGCCGCTTCCAAGCGACGCACTAGGGTAGGCGCGTCGCTTCCCCCTACCCCCTGGCCGTGTGACGGTCCGCCTTAGACCGCTATTTCCAAGTGACGGCCCTAGAGTGGACCGCCATTTGGCAGTGACGGTCTGAGGGTCGGACCGCCACTTCCTGTGTTGCCCCATGAGGGTGGCAACCTCGCTTTTCTCCGACCGTGGTCTCCGTGCGACGGGACTAGTGCGTGGGGTGATTCCCACACGTTGTCGGGCTTGGGCGTTGTTTTCCGTAACTTGAGAGTCTACTCCTTCAGTGACCCTCCACTAGTCGTAGCCTACTAGTACGCGTGTGCTAGTCGCACCAGGGAGTGGTGTACGGGCTGACCTTTAGAGACGGTTTGTGGACCGGTTACCGTTGGGCCCCACGTCTTGCAGCCAGAGTCCGGCTGAGGGGAAAACCGGTCAGAGGGCCAGACCAGGGACGCGTGGTCTGTGTGTGCACACGTGGTTGGGGGCGGTTGGACCCACGTCGACGGGCGTGACCCCAGCTAGTCACTTGTTTGTGGTTACTTGTACGGTGTTTGCGCCTCGGGTAGGACCTACCATGTCAGGCGGTTCACCTGCGGTGCGGTGTAAGACGTCAGGGGACGCTACCGGCTGTGCTTCTAGTGGGTGGTACTCCTGTCGAGTACGGAGTGTCAGACTGTCAGTCGTGTGTTTCCGACCTTCGGGTTTTGACGGTTCGACCGTTGAGTTTCGGTCTTCTCGTACCGTGGCACGTGTGTCGGTTTGCGTGCCGTTAGGGTCTAGTTCTGTAGAGTACAGGGCTTTCCTTTCCGAGGTACTTTCCTACCGCTAGAGTAGTGGTTTCTCGTTTTTCGAGGTAGGGTTCGAGTGATCCCTACTGAGTCTTGTTCCGAGACTCATTCCCTGCGTGTTTTCACCGTGTTTCAGGTGAGGCGCCACCTTCGGGGAGCGCGTCAGGAGCGCAGCGGAAGCGTGGTGCGGGTGTCCAGAGGTAGTGCCAGAGGTCAGAGCCGGGGGATGCCCCGTGTAGCTGTACTTTTCTTTCTTGTCACTGTACTAGTCGTGGACTACTGTTGCTGTTGTTGTTATTTTATTGTGGACCATGTAAAATGTTAAATTCATTTCCTGCTTAATATTATAACTGTTTAATTTCTGCAATTATTTGTGATGCTTGTGTAGTTTCCACACCATCCTTTTAACCCTTCCGAGTCTTCGGACTCGTGGGTGGCGGTACGAGTCTCGGGTTATCGGGCCTTCCCGGTAATCGGATTCTCGGGTCGTTACAGCTGGTATCAGAGCGCGGTTGTGGAATTACATGAGAATCATAGGTAATTGTATTGGTCCACTAGTCCACAACGATGATGTACATGTGACGCTGGCATGGGCACCGCGTGTTTTATTCTGACCTTGCCGTTTCTGTGTTTTCTGTCTTGTGCTTCAGGAGCGAGGATGGCGCCGAGGAGGAGTTCTCGCTCTCAGCAGGGGCAGTCGGCTGGAGGTCAGGAGATCCAGCAGGGGGTCCAGAGGGACCAGGAGGAGCATAGCAGAGTTCCGGGAGCTACCGAGGCCGCGGATGCTGCGAGGGCTCCGGGGGCCGAGGGTTTTCTCCGTGGCATGTACCATCTCATGGCTCAGCAGTTCGGCGGAGAGGCCGGTGAGGGCTCGTCAGTCAGGGGTGGGCCAGGCCGAGCAGTGAGGGATTTCATGCAGTTCCATCCACCTTACTTTAGCGGCCAGGCAGACCCTGATGCGGCTCGTGATTGGCTTGATGAGATGGAGCGGGTGTTCAGTTCTGCGAAGAGTGCTGTCGAGGACAGAGTGGTGTTGGCCTACAACCAGTTGCAGGGTACGGCTCGGAGGTGGTGGTCTTCCGAGTGGAAGACGTCCTTTCAGCTTCGTCCACTTGAGCAGGTCGAGTGGGATGACTTTGTCAGTGCTTTCGAGCGTACGTACTGTCCAGATGTTGTTGCTACGCAGCGGATGCGGGAGTTTCTGGAGCTGGTGCAGGGTGACATGTCCGTGTTGCAGTACAGGGCCCGATTTGTCGAGCTGGGTCGGTACGCACCTCATATCATGGAGCATGAGAGGGTGAGGACGACGCAGTTTGTGCAGGGCTTGAGGCTGGAGCTGAGGCACCATCTGATCGCGAATGGGGCCACTGATCTCGAGACGGCGTCTCGTGTTGCGATTTCCTTGGAGATGGATATGCAGAGGACTCGAGGACCGATCAGCCAGGGGCAGTCTGTGTCAGGTCGCAGCCAGCAGTCGGCTACTCAGCAGCAGGGTTTCTTTCAGTCTGCGTCGGGTGGTTCAGGAGTACCGGCATCGGCAGCTTCGGTGACAGGATCTGCGTCCTTCGGCTCGAAGGTCAAGAAGTTCTTCAAGAAGGGGTTCGGCAAGAAGAAGTCCAGAGATCAGGGGCAGGCTTCATCGGGCAGTGTGCAGCAGCCGTTTCCTTTGCAGCGACAGGGATCGGTGGGTGGATCGCGAGGACCTTGTCCACGGTGTAGTGGGACCCACCCAGGCAGGCAGTGCACGGCGCCGATCATCTGTTTTCGGTGTGACCAGCCAGGGCACATGGCGCGTGACTGTCCTCAGAGGCCGCCGCAGCAGCAGGTTTCCCAGCAGCAGCAGCAGCAGGGACAGTATCCGCCGCTACCCAGGTCAGCTAGTGTGGGAGGCAGGCAGAGAGCTCGTGGCCAGATCACGCACTTGACCAGGGCAGAGGCAGTGGCGTCGCAGCTCGTGGAAGGTACCGTTCAGATTTTGGGTTGTGCGGCTCGGGTTTTATTTGATTCTGGCGCGTCTCATTCGTTTATTTCGGAGGATTTCGCGTCGAGCGTCGAGGAGCCGGTGACCCAGTTGTCCTGTGATTTGGCTGTGGAGTTGCCTTCGGGTGACTTTATGGTCACTCCGTATTGCTTCGACCAGGTTCCGGTGTGGATCGATGGACGGAGTATGCCAGGCAGGTTGTATGCGTTGCAGCTTCGGGATTATGATGTGATTCTAGGCATGGATTGGCTCGAGACTCATGAGCGGTGGTGGATTGTGGAATGAAGAGGGTCTACTTCCAGCATCCGAGCAAGAGGACCTTCTATTTCCAAGGTATCCGTTCCGCCTCTTCTCGATTTCTTATCTCTGCTATTCGAGCCCGTCGATTGCTTGATTCAGGTTGTCAGGGTTTTCTCGCGTCAGTGGTTGTGTCTGACCGGATGGAGCCGAATGTCGAGGACATTGCGGTGGTGTGCGAGTTTCCCGATGTTTTTCCTGAGGAGTTGCCTGGATTACCTCCCCAGCGGGAGATCGATTTCGTGATCGAGGTTGTGCCTGGTACGGGACCTTTGGCGAAGGCTCCCTACCGTATGGCCCCCGCTGAGTTGAGGGAGTTGAGGGCGCAGTTGCAGGAGCTGTTGGCCAAGGGGTATATTCGTCCGAGCTTTTCCCCTTGGGGTGCGCCCGTGCTGTTTGTGAAGAAGAAGGACGGTAGTCTGCGGCTGTGCATTGACTATCGGCAGCTGAATGAAGTGACCGTTAAGAACAAGTATCCGTTGCCGCGGATTGATGATTTGTTCGACCAGCTGCAGTCTGCGCGAGTGTTCTCGCGGGTTGATTTGCGGTCCGGTTACTATCAGCTGAGAATTCGCGAGTCCGATGTGGAGAAGACTGCGTTCAGTACGAGGTACGGGCATTATGAGTTTCTGGTGATGCCGTTTGGGCTCACCAATGCCCCAGCAGCCTTCATGGACTTGATGCAGAGGGTGTTCCACCCGTATTTGGACCAGTTCGTGGTCATCTTCGTGGATGACATCCTTGTTTATTCGCAGTCTGCTGAGGAGCATGCGTACCATTTGGGTGTGGTGCTGCAGACGTTGCGAGATCACCAGTTGTATGCGAAGCTCAGCAAGTGCGAGTTTTGGCTCAGCGAGGTGCACTTTCTGGGGCACGTGATTTCTGGTGATGGCATTTCCGTGGATCCCGCCAAGGTCGAGGCCGTGATGCAGTGGCCGAGGCCGAGGTCGGTGACGGAGATCCGGAGTTTCTTGGGGCTTGCGGGTTATTATCGCCGGTTTATCCAGGATTTTTCCCGCATTGCGACCCCGATGACGAGGCTCACGCGGAAGGATGTGCCTTTCGTCTGGTCCGAGGAGTGTGAGCAGAGCTTTAGGGAACTGAAGAGATTGCTCACCTCGGCTCCGGTGTTGGTTTTGCCTTCTGGATCGGGAGGTTTTGTGGTGTGTACAGATGCTTCCGGCGTCGGATTGGGTGCTGTTCTGATGCAGCATGGTAGAGTGGTGGCTTATGCATCTCGGCAGCTAAAGCCCCATGAGGAGAACTACCCTACCCATGACCTTGAGTTGGCGGCAGTGATCTTCGCGCTGAAGATCTGGAGGCATTATCTGTACGGTGAGAAGTTCGAGGTGTTCACTGACCATCAGAGTTTGAGGTATGTGTTCTCGCAGAGAGATCTGAACCTCAGACAAAGGCGTTGGATGGAGTTCATGAAGGACTATGACTTCACCCTGTCTTATCAGCCGGGCAGGATGAATGTCGTCGCCGATGCCTTGAGTAGGAAGGTTGCGGTCAGTACCTTGATGCTGAGGAAGTGGAGGCTCTGGGAACAGGTGCCCGAAGTATCTTTCAGGCTCAAGATTCCCCAGGAGCCAGGGTTGGCAGTGCTTGCGAGTCTGACTGTCACTCCTGCTATCCGTCGTCAGGTGACAGAGGCTCAGCATGCGGACCCTGAGTTGCCCCGGATTTTGGCGATAGCTGATGTGGAGCTTGGCGAGGACGGTGCTGCGAGGTTTCGTGGCAGGCTGTACGTCCCAGCGGAGGAGCGGGTTCGTTGTGCGGTGTTACGCGAGGCTCATGGGAGCAGGTACACTGTACACCCGGGTGCGACGAAGATGTATCGGAACTTGCGGAGGCAGTTCTGGTGGCCTGGCATGAAGAGAGATGTGGCCGAGTTTGTGGCCAGGTGCCTGATCTGTCAGCAAGTGAAGGCGGAGCATCAGCGACCAGGCGGTACTCTCCAGCCCTTGGATGTTCCTGCTTGGAAGTGGGACCATGTGACCACGGATTTTGTGGTGGGGTTGCCCAGAACCCCGACTGGGCAGGACAGTATTTGGTTGCTGGTGGATCGGCTGACGAAGGTGACGCGGTTGCTACCGGTCAAGGTCAGCTGGAGCGTGCCTAAGTTGGCTCGTCTTTATGTGGAGCGGATCGTTCCGTTGCATGGGGTTCCCATTTCGATCGTGTCGGATCGGGATCCGCGCTTCACTTCTGGATTCTGGAGGAGTTTCCAGCGAGCTCTTGGCACGGAGTTGGCATTTAGCTCGGCGTATCATCCACAGTCGGATGGCCAGTCTGAGAGGACCATTCAGACTTTGGAGGACATGCTGAGATCCTGCTGCCTGGAGTGGCAGGGGAGTTGGATTCGTCACCTACCGTTAGTGGAGTTTGCCTATAACAACAGCTTTCATTCGAGCATCGGCATGGCTCCTTATGAGGCATTGTATGGGCGTCCTTGTCGGACTCCACTTGATTGGTTTGAGGTGGGTGAGCGTGTTTTGACGGGACCGGAATTGGTGCAGCAATGTGTGGATGTTGTGCACCTGGTTCGTCAGAACATGTTGGCGGCCCAGAGTCGGCAGAAGAGCTATGCTGACCGTAGGCGGCAGCCCCTCGAGTTCGCCGTGGGCGATCATGTGTTCTTGAGAGTTTCTCCGATGAAGGGGGTGATGCGTTTTGGACGGCGTGGGAAGCTGAGTCCCCGCTATATTGGTCCTTTCGCGATTGTGGAGCGCATCGGTGAGGTTGCTTACCGGTTGCAGTTACCCTCTGAGTTGGCGTCGGTGCATGACGTGTTCCACGTCTCTATGTTGCGGAAGTATATGCCCGATGACTCTCATGTGCTCGAGTTTTCCGTTTGGCCTGAGGTGACTCCAGATCTTTCTCTCCCAGAGTTTCCGATCCGCGTGGAGGATAGGCGAGAGCAGCGCCTGCGGAACAAGGTCATTCCCTTGGTAAAAGTCGTGTGGCAACGACACTCTGGTGGTGAGGCTTCGTGGGAACGTGAGGACGAGATGCGTCAGCAGTTCCCGTACCTGTTTGAGTGAGTCTTCCTCTTCTTTCCCCTTGGGTTGTTCTCAATTTCGAGGACGAAATTCCTTAAGGGGGGAGGGCTGTAATATCCCGGACCTTTCGGATCCTTCTTCATGGGTCCCGGATCTAGTTTTCGGAGTGTCCGGCTCCGTTGTGTCCGAAATTTCGTTTCGGACATCTTTCGTGTTCGGATCGGCGCGATCCGGAGTCGTTTCGGAGGCCCGGAGGCGTTCCGCGGCTTTTTCCGCGTGTTTTTCCGATTCCCGGTGTGTGTTTCGGCTTTTCTCTTCGGACGCTCGTTGCGGGTGAACCGGGCTGTTCACACGGACACGAGTGGTACCGTTGCGATCGGTGCGTTCCGAGGATCGCGGGGGTGTGATTTCCTATTTTTTGGAATTTTACGGATTTTCCGGGTTTTTCTATAAAACCCTTTTTCTTTTCTCTCTCCCCCACCATCTTCTTCTTCCTCTCTTCTTCTTCCTCCTTCCTCCTCCACCGTGTCTCCCTCCCTCTCCCTCTCTTCCTCCCGGTTGGCCACGGCGAGCTCCCCTCCGGCTGCAGACGGCGGCGGGGCGACGGCGCGGCGACGTGGGCGGCGGCGAGGCGGTCGTGGGGGCGTGCGGCAAGCGTGGGAAGCTTAAGGAAGAACGAGGGTTTTCAAGCGTTCTTCGCGATTCGTGGACGATCCGGCGGAGCATTCGCTCCATTGAGGTAGGGTGACGTTCCCTAGCTCTTCGCCGTTCTTTTCCGTGGTTTGTAGGCCGCGGGGAGGCCGAGAGAGGCATGTTTGGGCGTTTTTGGGGTTTTTCCATGTTTTGGGGTGAGCCGCCCGATCTATGGTTTTAGCCCATGATTCTATGTTTTGGTGGCTTAGATGCATGCTAGGGGTCCCCAGGGGTCTTCCCCCTTGTTTTCCCCCTCTCCGGTGGAGGTACGGGGGCGTGGTTGGTGTTTTTGGGGTTTTCCCGCCGTAGCGTGCTCTGGGGCAAGCGACGGTCACTCCAGTGACCGTCACATGCTTGTAACGCCCCTAGAGGGGTGCGTTACTTCCCTGGGTGTTGGCCTTTAGGGTCGAGGGCTGTAGCGGTCCTGCGACTGGCCGCCGTTTGCTAGTGACGCCCCTGGGCTGGGCCGTCACATGCGTTTCGACCGTTGGGTTTTGACCGTTGGGGGTCAGGCCATGTAACGCACCGAGATAGGCGCGTTACATGCGTGTAACGCACTGGGGCAGGAGCGTTACTTCCTGTTGTCCTCCATGTGGATGGGCCAAGCGACGCACTGGGCCCAGCGCGTTACTTACAAGCGACGCGCTGGGGCAGGCGCGTCACTTCCCTTTCCATCCCGAGCGTGAGGGCCATGCGACGCGCTGGTTTAGGCGCGTCACATGCGAGTAACGCACTGAGCCCGACGCGTTGCTTGCAAGCGACGCGCCAGGGTAAGCGCGTTACTTTCCCTGTGGTTTTCGTGGGTGTGGGGTGCCATGTGACGCCCTGGCCTAGGTGCGCCGCTTCCAAGCGACGCACTAGGGTAAGCGCGTCGCTTCCCCCTACCCCCTGGCCGTGTGACGGTCTGCCTTAGACCGCCATTTGTAAGTGACGGCCCTAGAGTGGACCGCCATTTGGCTGTGACGGTCCAGGGTCGGACCGCCACTTCCTGTGTTGCCCCATGAGGGTGGCAACCTCGCTTTTCTCCGACCGTGGTCTCCGTGCGACGGGACTAGTGCGTGGGGTGATTCCCACACGTTGTCGGGCTTGGGCGTTGTTTTCCGTAACTTGAGAGTCTACTCCTTCAGTGACCCTCCACTAGTCGTAGCCTACTAGTACGCGTGTGCTAGTCGCACCAGGGAGTGGTGTACGGGCTGACCTTTAGAGACGGTTTGTGGACCGGTTACCGTTGGGCCCCACGTCTTGCAGCCAGAGTCCGGCTGAGGGGAAAACCGGTCAGAGGGCCAGACCAGGGACGCGTGGTCTGTGTGTGCACACGTGGTTGGGGGCGGTTGGACCCACGTCGACGGGCGTGACCCCAGCTAGTCACTTGTTGTGGTTACTTGTACGGTGTTCGCGCCTCGGGTAGGACCTACCATGTCAGGCGGTTCACCTGCGGTGCGGTGTAAGACGTCAGGGGACGCTGCCGGCTGTGCTTCTAGTGGGTGGTACTCCTGTCGAGTACGGAGTGTCAGACTGTCAGTCGTGTGTTTCCGACCTTCGGGTTTTGACGGTTCGACCGTTGAGTTTCGGTCTTCTCGTACCGTGGCACGTGTGTCGGTTTGCGTGCCGTTAGGGTCTAGTTCTGTAGAGTACAGGGCTTTCCTTTCCGAGGTACTTTCCTACCGCTAGAGTAGTGGTTTCTCGTTTTTCGAGGTAGGGTTCGAGTGATCCCTACTGAGTCTTGTTCCGAGACTCATTCCCTGCGTGTTTTCACCGTGTTTCAGGTGAGGCGCCACCTTCGGGGAGCGCGTCAGGAGCGCAGCGGAAGCGTGGTGCGGGTGTCCAGAGGTAGTGCCAGAGGTCAGAGCCGGGGGATGCCCCGTGTAGCTGTACTTTTCTTTCTTGTCACTGTACTAGTCGTGGACTACTGTTGCTGTTGTTGTTATTTTATTGTGGACCATGTAAAATGTTAAATTCATTTCCTGCTTAATATTATAACTGTTTAATTTCTGCAATTATTTGTGATGCTTGTGTAGTTTCCACACCATCCTTTTAACCCTTCCGAGTCTTCGGACTCGTGGGTGGCGGTACGAGTCTCGGGTTATCGGGCCTTCCCGGTAATCGGATTCTCGGGTCGTTACAGCAGCGGTGCATGTTGGTTTTCGAGGTGTCTGAGGTGATGCTGGACTGTGTCCTCTGGTATATGCATGCTCTGTTGGTCGGTGTGCACGACGTGCGGAGTGAGGTGTTAGTTGTGATTGTAAGTCTGGCTGTGTCCCTAAGGATCGGTGGTTTCGTGAGAATCGAGGTTTTCTGTACTGGGGCTCTGACAGCGTTGTCAGTTGGTTCAGTGTTCTTCCCCGGTGACTTTGTGCTAGGTCCTGAATTTCGAGGATGAAATTCTTTTAAGGGGGGAGGGCTGTAATGCCCCGGATTTTTCAGATCCTTGTTCATGGATCTCGGATCTGATTTCTCAGAGTGTCCGGCACCGCTGTGTCCAAAATTTCGTTTCGGACATCTTTCGTTCGGATCGGCGTGATCTGGAGTCGTTTCGGAGGCCCGGAGTGCGTCCGCGGCTTTTCCGCGTGTGTTTTCCGATTCCCGGTGTGTGTTTCGGCTTTTTCTTCGGAACCTCGTTGCGGGTGAACCGGGCCGTTCACTTGGGCGCGGGTGGTACCGTTGCGATCAGCACGTCGTGAGGATTGAGGAAGTGTATTCTTCTATTTTTTGGGATTTTTCCGAATTTTTGGATTTTCCCTATATCTAACCTTCTCTCTCTCCCCTCTCATTTCTCTCTTCCCTCCCTCTCTCTTCTCTCACGTTCTCTCCTCTCCCCCTCTCACTCCGGGCGGCTGACGGAGGCGGCGAGGGCGGGGCGGCGTGGCTCGTGGGGCGTGGAGCGACGGGTACGGGACGAGGATCGCGATGGTGGAGGCGGTTCATGGGATCGTGAACCGGCGAGGGTTTAAATGGCGTTTCTTCGTGGATCGGCGTCCACGGCGCGTCGAATCTTCGGTGGAGGTAGGGAGATGGACCCTCAACCCGCGTACTTCATTTCCCGTGAGTTTTGTAGGCCGTGGTGAGCCGAGCGGGCTAAACGGGGCAATTTGGAGAAAATTCATATTTTTGGGGTGTGAGCCGGATCTTCTGTTTTACCGTGTTTTTGGGCGATCCAGGGGTTTAGATGCATGCCTAGAGGCTTGGGGAATGTTTTCCCTTTTGTTTCCCCTTCACCTGGGGGTGAACGGGGCCTGGAATGGTTTTTCCCGCGGTTTCCACTATTTTCGGGCGCGGACTGAGAACGCGCTAGCCTCGGCTAGCGCATTCTTGATGGTCGCGCTGCCCCGACGGGGCGCGTTCATCGGAGAAGATGAACAGTAAGGTGGTTGCTGTCGCGCTATGGGGTCCTAGCGCGTTCTTCTTGGTCGCGCTAGGGGTCCCTAGCGCGTTCTGTTTTGTCGCGCTAGGTGACCCTAGCGCGATTTATGCAGTCGCGCTATGGGCCTATAGCGCGATCTGACTTGTCGCGCTATAGGTGTATAGCGCGTTCTGTTTGAACGCGCTATGGACCTATAGCGCGTTCCTGGAGGTGAGCAACTAGGCTACCCGGGCCGGGTGGTTTGCGGCTGATCGTGCTCCCCTTGGGCCGTGTGTGTCCCGGACACCCCGTGGGTTTCGTGTCCGTGTTTAGGGGTGTCTGGAGGTGCCGTGTTACCTCGATAAGCGTGCCCGTGGGCTTGGTGGGTCCGGGTGACCCCAGGCGTTTCGAGTTTCCATGTTCTCGCTCGATCGAGTCACCGTGTATCAGTGTGTGTGCGGTGGAGTTCCCCCGCATGTCGTGAGTCTTCGTGGAAGATGATCCCCGAGTGGGTCATGTGTTTGGCCGTGGGCGGTGCGTCCGTTTCTTCTCCGACCGTGGTCACCATGCGATGGTGCTGGTACGTGGGACGGTCCCCGTACTTCGTCAGGTTCGGACGTTATTTTCCGTTGTCTTGAGAGTCTACTCTCTCATTGATCCTCCACTAGTCGTAGCTTCCTGCGCACGCGTGTGCGGACCCACCTGGGAGTGGTGGAGAGCGTGACCCGGTGAGACGCGATTTTTAGGCTGGTTTCCGTCAGCCCCTTGCCTTTGCCACCAGAGTCCGGTGGGGGGAAAAACCAACTAGAGGACCCGACCTAGAGCAGATGGTCTGTGTGTGCACACGTAGTTGGGGGCTTAGGACACGCGCTGACGAGCGTGACCCCAGCTAGTCCTTGTTGTGGTACTGGTTACTGTGTGTGTCTGAGTCTCACGCCTAGGGCGTCGTAGCTAGACACTTGTGACGCGGTGTAAGACGTTAGGGGACGCATCCGGTCGTTCTTCTAGTGGGAGGTACTCCTGTTCTGGACAGAGAGTGACAGACTGTCAGTCGCGTGACTTCGACCTTCGGGTTTTTGGTCGCGTTGACCGTTGAGTTTCGGTTGTCTCACCGTGGCACGTGTGTCGTTTTTGTACCGTGTGTCTGGTTCTAGTGTAGTTTGGTAGCCCTTGGCCGTGAGTCTGGGGTGTGTTCCGATACAGTAGGAGTAGCTGTAGTGCCAAGGATTTGCCGGCTACCGTAGTTACTTTCCTGCTTTCGTAGTTACTTCTTTCCGTTGCTGTCTTGCTAGCGTAGCTTTCCTTCTGCCGTTGTTTCTTAGTTGGGGTTCCGCGGGATCCCTACTGGGTCAGTGACAGGAGGCTCACCCCTGCGTTACAGGTGCGGCGGTTCTGCCTCGAGGTTCGAGGGTGTTGTGCCGAGGTTCTTAGTTGCCAGCTTGCCGGGCCGAGTGTTCACTTGGCATGTGGTACGTTTTTACTGCTTTAGACTATACTTTCTATTGGACTGGACTTTGTTGCAGCTGTAGTTGTTTAATTCTGTTAATTGTTGAATTATCCTGCTTTCTTTCCTATTTCTTTGTACCTCCACACTCCTTTTTAGCCCTTCCGAGCCCTCCCGGCTCGTGGGCGGCGGTCCGAGCCTCAGGTTATCGGGCCTTCCCGGTAACCGGATTCTCGGGTCGTCACATTATAAGTCTCATTACTGAGGTTGATTTGCTTGCTAATTGACTCATGCAGACTTTTGACATGCTGTGCAAACTCCTCAGCTGACTTGGATATCCTAGACTCGAGGGGAAGGGGAATGAGATCCACAGGTTTCCTAGGTTTGTATCCATGCACGACCTCAAATGGACTCATACCTATGTACCGATTGACCGAACTGTTGAATGCAAATTCGGCTCTGGGCAAAAGAAGGTCCCAAGTGCCGGGGTGATCCCCTACGAGACACCTCAACAGATTCCCTAAACTCCTATTGACGACCTCAGTTTGCCCATCAGTTTGGGGATGATAGGCGGTGGAAAACTTCAGTTTGGTGCCAACTAGGTGCCAAAGTGTCTTCCAAAAATAGCTAGTGAACCGGACATCCCGGTCAGACACGATGGTTTGGGGGAGACCATTGTGGACGCGCTTAAATTCGCCCCGGGATCGGGGGGTTTGTCCGTCTATTAAGTGCGTGGGCGTGCCAGTCACCGGAGTGACGATTTATTCGGGCTCCGAAGAGCCCAAGGTGCGCTCGATCTGACTTCGTCAGACGATTGTGTGGTTCATGTCGGGATCGAATCCCGTCGCGCCATAAAGGTCACGACGTCATTTACATCCTCCATATGAGGGAATACCCTTGATTAATTGCCGAAATTAGGGGCCCCACGGCCGAAAGGAATAATACTAATTGTGCGAGAAAGAGGCAGAAGAAAATCACACCAAAGTACGCATTAGGACGCGAGCCACTGGCCATGTCGGTCACTCGTGGACCTTTTCATATTCGGACACGGGTCCGTGATGGAAACGCAATAGGAAAAGCCGAGACAAATCCGTTCAAGTGTCTGCCGAACACCCGACAATTATAGTGATGACTCGGAGGGCGTCCGGAATGAGGAGCAAACCCGGTCTGATCAAGATGTCGGCCCGAGGCCAGGTCGAGGCTGGACCATGTCGGGATGACTCCCGAGATCCGAAACCGGCCTGAGAGGGCGGCATTATTATTCCTTTTGCCCCGGGTCGCAGGGGGAGATGGGGGGGGCTGCAGTGTGGTCCCTAACATCTTTTATTTGGGGTTTTCTTGGTTATGTGTTCTGATCTTTGATTTGATGTTTGTTGTTTATTTATGCCTTTGAATCATTATTAACGTTGCGCATTCTGAATCCTTCAATTAGCGTAATTTCTGTTAATTTATTTGATAGTGTTGATGCCCTTATCGGGCCATATATATGCGTATATGTATATATATATAGTGCGCCGGCGAAGGGAAACATGGTGTACCGCTGAGGGCAAGAGTGTGCCGCTGGGCGCTAAAGGGGCATACCGCTGGGGACTGGAAAGGGGTGTACCGCTGGAGGCTACTTGGGGTGTGCCGCTGAAGGCTGCAATGGTGAGGGTGTACCGCTGGAGACTGGAGGGAGTGTGCCGCTGGAGGCAATGGGGGTGGTATAAAGTCTGTACGTTCCCCGGGCTCGAAGTCTATACGTTGGCTGCTCAAAGTCTATTCATTGGATGGCTCAAAGTCTGTACACTGTCCAAGTCTATACATTGCAGCGTGAAGTCTATACACTGTCCAAGTCTATACACTGGCCATCGTGAAGTCTATACGTTGGCCAGCCTAAAGTCTATACATTACAGCCCAAAGCCTGTACATTGGCCAAGTCTATACATTGCCCCTTCGACTGCAGCTTGAAGTCTATACATTGCCAGGACCAAAGTCTGTACGTTGTAACATGAAGTCTGTACATTGCCCCTTTGACTACAGCTCGAAGTCTATACACTGCCAAGCCCAAGTCTATACGCTGCAACATGAAGTCTATACATTGGCTGGCCCAAAGTCTATACACTGGAGCACGAAGTCTATACATTGGCCAGTCCCAAGTCTATACGCTGCAACAAGAAGTCTGTACATTGGCTGGCCCAAAGTCTATACATTGGATCCCGTTGAGACGGTGGCTAAGGGTGTACTGGCGAAGGGAGGGAGTGTGCCGCTGAAAGGGCCAGGGGGAGTGTGCCGTTGAAGGCTGGAAGGAGTGTGCCGTTGAAGGGCTGAACGAACTGTGCCGCTGAAGGCTCAAGGGGCTAAAAAGGGTGTGCCGTTGAAGGGCTACTCTTTTATTATTTGCTTTAAGGCTTTTCTTTTCTTCTTGTCTTAATTCTTATGTAGTTTCACATAAACTTCTCCCCTTGCCCTGTTCTGTTCAGCCTTTTCCTGCGGGTCGGACATTCGGGCTACCGGGTAGTCGATCAGTTCGATTCTCGTCATGGTGCCGGCAGTGGCTTGATTAGTTGGAAGGTTCATTGATTATTCTATTCATTTGTTGCTTCCCTTTTGCCTATTTTAATGTCTTGTTATTTTCTCACAAAAATTCGGCAACATCTCCCCTTAACCCGGGGCGTAAGGGAGATAAAGGGAACGTGCCCACGTGGAGTGGCGGAACCCGACAACTGGAGGTGGGCGCCCGGAGGTAACAACACCTTTATAGAGCCTCGAAAAATGCGAAGGAAAGGGCTCGGGGCAGGGCCAAGAAGTGTGCTGTTGAGGGCCTGAAGGGTGTGCCGCTGAGGGCAAATGGGTGTGCCGCTGAGGGCAAATGGAGGTGTGCCGCTGAGGGCAACTGGGTGTACCACTGAGGGCCAACGGGGGCGTGCCGCTGAGGGCAACTGGGTGTACCGCTGAGGGCCAACGGGGGTGTGCCGCTGAGGGCAACTGGGTGTACCGCTGAAGGCCAACGAGGGTGTGCCGCTGAGGGCCAACGGGGGTGTGCCGCTGAGGGCAACTGGGTGTACCGCTGAGGGCCAAAACAAGTGTGTCGGCCAAGGGCCGGAAAGGTGCATCGCTGGAGGCTCAAACAGGGCTAGTGTATGGGCTGGGAGACTTGTAGGCCGTTCAGGGAAAGAAGGGGGGGAGTTTAAGGCTAGAGATAGGCCACTGGTAGCTGGGTATTCGGAGAGTGAGTGAGAATCTCCCTCTCTCTTCGAGCCCGTGGGCACAGCAGGTGGCCGTGGAAGGGAGTGAAGGGTTCATGAGGCCAAAGATCATGGGAGAGCGATCATATTGACATGAAGACCCCAAAAATACCGGAGAAATGGGGAGACGGAGGGAAAACTAACAACCCCATCAAAAGACTGTGAGAGCTAGCGCAAGCCAATAAAACTCATAGAGAAATTCAAAGAGAGTGATTTTCATTTATGGGGAGCCAAAGGCCAAAGCCCTATATGCACATTACAGAAGAAAACGCCCAAGCAAGGCCATGGACAAAGGAAAAAAAAAGAAATTCAAGACAAAGAACGGGAGGAGGAATGGAATACGAAAGGGAAGAAAGCATTGGGGCCTAAAAACATTGGCCACTGTCCCCAACCCTCTCCCCCATTACATCGAGCTCTCTCTCTCCCTCCCTTACTCTTGCTTCTTCCCGGTGGTCGTCGGAGGGAGTTCGCGCCGGGACGCCTCTCTTTCTTCTCTTCCTCTTCTCTTCTCCCTATGTCTCTTCTTTTTTTTTGTCTCTCCTGCCGTCTGAGCCTCTCCCTCTCTATGCGTCCCTCTCTTTTTGTTGAAGCGGGAGTGGCTTTATACTCCCTGCTGCTGGAGCCTTCGAGCACGGCCATCGAAGGCGGGAAGTGGCCTTGTGATCATGGGGTTTGACCTCCCTTGTCCTGGGTGTCAATGGGGTAGCCTGCGTGGCCCAATCCATGGTTGACACCTCATAGAGCTCACTGCGCGCCAAGGATGCGTAGGGCATGGGCAGCATGTCGTTTAGCCGTTGAAAAGGCTTGATGCTGTGCCGTTGGCGGGCTACACGAGCGTGCCGCAGGAGAGCCAAAAAAGAGTGCCGCTGGAGCCCCCTGAGGGCGTGCCGCTGGAGTCCCCAAGGGGTGTGCCGCTGGGACCCCGAAGGGGGTGTGCCGCTGAGCAGCCCTGAGGGCGTGCCGCTGAACCCCCAAGGGGGTGTGTCACTGGAGGCCCCCCCCGAGGGGGGGTGTACTGCTGGAGCCACCCCCGGGGTGTGCCGCTGAGCAGCCTTGGGCCGTGCCGCTGAGCACCCCAGGGGGTGTGCCGCTGAGCACCCCAGGGGGTGTGCCGCTGAACACCCCATGGGGTGTGCCGCTGGGAGGGCTCCCCAGGAGGGGCGTGCCGGTCAAGGCACCCTTGGGGCTGGGCGTGCCGCAGAATGGCTCCCCAGGGGGTGTGCCGTTGAGGCCCCCTTGGGGCTGGGCGTGCCGCTGAAGGGCTCCCCAGGGGGTGTGTGTACCCGGGGCCAATCTGAGCCCCTTGTGGGCACGAGTCATGGCCCGTTTGATTCTCTTTGAGGCCCACGGGCTGTGGGGCCTTTTGTGCTTGATTTCTCCGGAGTTTCTTCACTCGGTGCCGTTGCTGACGAGAGGCCGAGCAGGATTTCCAGGTGTGCAATTTTTGGTGTCCACAAATGCCCCCCACCCATGGGTAGCGCGGGCGAAGGATGAGCCGGGCGGTGCCCGTGGGTGTACTTGTCCCTTTTCTCTTCGTCGGTGCCGATGGGGTGTCGAGAGCCGACCTGGTTTGTTGCTTGTTGGTCTCTTTGTTAGCGCCGACGGGGTGCCGGGGACTGAAACAACATGTTGGTCTCTTCATCAGTGCCGACGGGGTGTCGAGCACTGAAGCAGCTTGTTGGTCTCTTCATCAGTGCCGACGGGGTGTCGGGGACTGAAGTAATTTGTTGTCTCTTCATCAGTGCCGACGAGGTGTCGGGCACTGAAGCAGTTTGTTGTCTTTTGTCTCTTCATCAGCGCCGACAGGGTGTCGGGAGCTGAAGCAGCATGTTGTCTCTTTTTTTCTTTCTCTCTTTTTTTTGAACCACATTACAGACACAAGCGCCCTTTCGGGTTTTCGCCGGTACCGGCCCCCTCCTGCTTTTGCCCACACGCCCTTTCGGGTTTTCACGTGGCGGGGTACCCGATTTTGCCCGTAGCGCCCTTTCGGGTTTTCGCCACAGTCGGGTTGTTACCATTTTTACCCTTGTCCCCGTGTTGGGACAAGTCCGGCGGGGTATCTCTATTTTTAACCCCATTTTATTTTCTTTCTTCTTTTTTTTTGACGTTGAGTGATATGCGAGTGTAGGCTAGGGCACGAAGCCTTGCGCCGGAAAATAAGGTTCTTTCGTTGCCGAGAACAGAATGCCTGCGCAACGGGAGAATGTAGGTCTCTTCATCAGTGCCGACGGGGTGTCGGGGACTGAAGCAATTTGTTGTCTCTTTGTCTCTTCATCAGTGCCGACGGGGTGTCGGGGACTGAAGTAATTTGTAGTCTCTTCATCAGTGCCGATGGGGTGCCGGGGACTGAAGCAATTTGTTGTCTCTTCATCAGTGCCGACGGGATGCCGGGAACTGAAGCAGTTTGTTGGTCTCTTCATCAGTGCCGACGGGGTGCCGGGGACTGAAGCAGTTTATTATCTTTTTGTCTCCTCATCAGCGCCGACGGGGTGCCGGGGACTGAAGCAGTTTGTTGTCTCTTCATCAGTGCCGACGGGGTGTCGGGGACTGAAGCAATTCGTTGGTTTCTTCATCAGTGCCGACGAGGTGTCGGGGACTGAAGCAGTTTGTTGTCTTTTGTCTCTTCATCAGCGCCGACGGGGTGTCGGGAGCTGAAGCAGCATATGTTGTCTCTTCATCAGTGCCGACGGGGTGTCGGGAACTGAAGCAATTTGTGGTCTCGTCATCAGTGCCGACGGGGTGTCGGGAGCTGAAGCAGTTTGTTGTCTCGTCATCAGTGCCGACGGGGTGTCGGGGACTGAAGCAATTTGTTGTCTCTTCATCAGTGCCGACGGGATGCCGGGAACTGAAGCAGTTTGTTGTCTTTTTGTCTCTTCATCAGCGCCGACAGGGTGTCGAGAACTGAAGTAGCATATGTTGTCTCTTCATCAGTGCCGACGGGGTGTCGGGAACTGAAGCAATTTGTGGTCTCGTCATCAGTGCCGACGGGGTGTCGGGAGCTGAAGCAGTTTGTTGTCTTGTCATCAGTGCCGACGGGGTGTCGGGGACTGAAGCAATTTGTTGTCTCTTCATCAGTGCCGACGGGATGCCGGGAACTGAAGTAGTTTATTGTCTTTTTGTCTCTTCATCAGCGCCAACAGGGTGTCGGGAACTGAAGCAGCATATGTTGTCTCTTTTTTCTTTCTTTTTTTTTGAACCACATTACCGATACAAGCGCCCTTTCGGGTTTTCGCCGGTACCGGCCCCCTCTTGCTTTTGCCCACGCGCCCTTTCGGGTTTTCACGTGGTGGGGTACCCGATTTTGCCCGTAGCGCCCTTTCGGGTTTTCGCCACAGCCGGGTTGTTGCCATTTTTACCCTTGTCCCCGTGTGGGGACAAGTCCGGCGGGGTATCTCTATTTTTTTTAACCCCGTTTTCTTTTCTTTCCTTTTTTTTGACGAGCGGGTGATATGCAAGTGTCGGCTAGGGCACGAAGCCTTGCGCCGGAAGGTAGGGCTCATTCGTTGGCAAGAAGACAATGCCAGCGCAACGGGAGAGTTCGTGCCGATTCGGACGTAGGGTCCGTAATGGCCATATTGTATGGAGTGGGTGGCTAGGGCACGGGGCCTTGCGCCGGAAAGGGACTTATTCGTTGGCAAGGGACTGATGCCAGCGCAAGGAGGGAATTTGTGCCGATTCGGACGTAGGGTCCGTAATGGCCATATTGTGTGATGGGAGGTGGCTGAGGCCCTAGGCGACGTGCCAGGGACGGGCTTGTTTATTGGCGGGGTAACGGTGCCATGGCAAGGGCAGGGCTTCAGTGGTAAAGTCGTTTTTGCTCGGGTGGACGCCCGCATGACCATGATTGTGGGGATGGAATGTCTTCCCCAGGGACGTTATTATTATATGTCCTTGACTTACTCCTCCGCGTATGTGAGCGGATGAGTATGTAAACGTGTGTACATACATGGGTGTGTATGTATGCATATTATATATATATATATATATATATATATATTTATTTATTTATTTAATATGTTACATGTTTTTTTTGCTTCCCCTCCTTTTATTTTCGACTTTATTTTCTCCTTCTATTCCCCCCCTTTCTCTCCCTCTCCCTTTTTCCCTTTTTTTTCTTTTTTCTCATCTCCTTCCCCCCCCTTTTTTTATCCCTCTTTTTCTCTTCCCCTTTTTTTATTCTCCTCTTTTCCCCTTTCTCTTTTTTTTTCTTTCTTCTTTTCTCCCCTCTTTTCTTTTCCTATAAATAGGGGGCGGGGCGTTTCGAACGGTCACCCCGTTCGAATCCCCCTCCCCTTTCTTCCCTCTTCCTCTCTCTTCGGTGACCGAGCGGACGGAGGCCTCCCCCCCCTTTTCGTTCTTCGTCTTCTCCTCTGAGAACAGCCGTCGTCGACGTCGTTGTGGTGAGGAGACGGCCGTGAAGGCCCCTCCCCTCTTTCTAACTTCTCTTCTCTCCTTTCCCTTCTCCCCCCCTCTCTCTGCACCTTCTTCTCTTCGTCACCGGGGCACGGCGGAGCCCTGGGCTCCGTCTTCTCCTCCTCCCACTTGCCGGCCCTTCCCCTCTTTCATCTTCTCTTCCCCGTCCTCGGAGTAGCGTGTGCAGAGGAGGGCAGTCGCCGGTGGCGGCGGGGCGTGGCCGTCGGGCGTGTCTGGCTACGAGGGCACACAGTGTGCCATTGACGTGAGGGCGGTCGTGGTGTGTCGGGGAGCGACGTCCGGGGTGTACCGGGCAGGGAGGCCTCGGACCGTGCCGGGGAAGGGCGTCATGGGCGTGCCGGGCGGAGCGTCTGAATGGTCCACCGGGGAAGCCCAATGGGGCAAGTGTGCCGGGGAGACCTCCTAAGAGCGTGCCGGGGGAGCACCGCGAGGAATGTGCCGGTGAGGGGCTGCTCCTGGGGGCGTGCCGGGGAAGCACGCTGGCGGGTGTGTCGGTGAAGCTTCCGTAGGGCCGTGCCGGCGAAGAGGGCACCAGGGGCGTGCTGGGGAAGGCCACAGGGGCAGGAGTGTGTCGGTGAAGCATTTTTAGGAGCGCGCCGGGGAAGGCATCTTAGGGCGTGCCGGCGAACGATGCTCCCAGGTGTACCGGGAGAGGTCGCCTCAGTTGGTGTGCTGGGGAGGGCACACAGGGTGTGCCGACGAAGCCACCTGGAGGGTGTGCCGGCGAAGCCACCAGCAGGGTGTGCCGGGGAAGCCAGCTAGAAGTGTGCCGGGGAAGGCAGTTGTGGGCGTGCCCGGGAAGGCACTGAGGGGGGCGTACCGGCTAAGGGGCTTCAGGCAGTATGTGGGGACTTTTAGCTTAGGGAAGAAGACTCCTTTGATCGGCGGACTTTGGTGTTGCCTCTCGGGGCCCACCATGACTTTGTTGGGGCCGTCACTCCTTGTGGACGCGCACCCGTGTTTTCCCTTACGCCTCTGGCCTAGGGGAAACTCTACCGAAATTTCGTCAGAAATTGGCAGTGTTTTATTCATCTCACTTGTAGTAGAGTCCCCTTACAGTCCTTCATTTCTTTTTGCATGTGGCTTATTCTGATCTTCCATTTATGTATTTTTGCAGATAAATGGCTGCCCCAAGTGGTTCCTCTGCTCCTGTTACTGCTATCGGTGCCGACCTCATTCCGCGGGGTCCAGTGCCGGCGATCACATGGCTTAATGTAGAGGACCTAGACCGAGAGCACGCGGAAATAGCCGCCTTGGTTGAGTCATCGGGGTCCGACCGTGAAAGCATGGACGTCCGCAGGCTTGTCAGGGTTGAAAGCGGCTTCACATTCGATCGGGCCACCGAAGAATACAGGAAGGATTTCCCGAAGGATAGGCACCTCGTTCGATTTCTGAAGCATTTGCGCTCTCGAGAGGGGCGAGATTATCGCGTCATAAAGGCGGCCGAGCTGGCGATCCTGCATGCCCGAGACAGTCTGCTATACAGCGTCCCCAGGAGCATTCCAATGTACCTGGTGGGAGAGGCCCGGGAGTAGAAGCCGGTCTTGGGTATTGAGGGAGTGCTGCCGGCTGAAGACAAATTAGTGCGGGCCCCTCAATTTACACCAGCAAAGTGGGATATGTCTGCAGGGAAGGTGCGTGGCGAGTCGCCCCGATTTGGCTTATTCTTGGCTCCCCTAAAATGGGGTTATAGGGAGGAGCCGTTTATATTGGACTGCTTGGCCATCAGGTTCAAGTATGAACTATCACTGGGCTGGTTCGGGGAGCTGAAGCTTCAAGACGCCCACAGTTTCCGGGAAGGGGCAGTGGAGTTCACTGAGTATGTACTGTTCAACTACGCCCCATTGCTGGTCCGGGTCGGCATCTACCACAGCGTGTACGCTTCTCGGTATGGCTACCCCATCTCCAAGGGTCTCTGTTGCGGTATGATAGAGGTATTCAGCGCAGAGACTAACACCTTCTACACGCCAGAGGGCGAGACTTCTCTTGACTTATGGAGTCTCAGTCAGCTGAGTGGCTTGCCCATTGACGGGGAGCCTTATGAAGAAGTGTGCCTCCCCGATCTAATCAAGGATGAGACTAACGGGGATGGCTATTATTCTCTTGGGTACTCATACCGGTACCTGATGAAGGCGTATCGGGAGCTGTACCAGTTGTCGCACAAGGGGAAGCAGCCCGCCCGTGGGGACAGAAAATGGGTGCGTATGGCAGTATGGCTGGAGTACTTCTACGATGGGCTGAAGTAGTATGAAGATTTTCCCTGCGTTGGCACCGCTGTTGCTCGCAAGAAGCGGGCGAAGCCCAAGCATGATGTAAAGATCCCCTCCAGGGGACGTCGGAGCGGGGCCAATCCAATGGGGGTCGACCCGCAGACTCACTGTGCCGCCTATTTGGCGTATTGGCTGTGTTCATTCGCCATGCCGTACGGGGACGAGACAGTGATCCGGCCAGATGCCATTTATCCTGCGTGCCAGATGGCGTGGGGTGTCAAGCTTTCCCTGTGCCCGGCGACTCTCTGCTTGATTTACAAGGCACTGGGAGACATCAGCTCCCACCAGTTCCCGAGGCAGGCCCGGTACGTGTGTCCACTGCATTTCTTCAACGCGTGGGTCTGTTCACTGTTCCCGGAGTTTGCCCCGCGAGTCCTCCAGGATTGGGGACTAATACCGAGGATGCTGGAGTTCGCCAGTGCAGAACCGGCTTCCACTTCTATGCGGATGTATGATATTCGGGGCCGGTTGACCACGGTTCCCTGGGATGCAGCCGGTACCGTCCATTTCTGGACGCTGGCTGCGCATTCAAGCCCCCTTGTGAATAATAAAAGGGAGTGCAAGGATGACCAGGTGGAGAGGTACGTCCACCCCATCAGCCAGGAAAATGTGGTGCGCCCGTTGCTGGAGCCCGAGCTGAGGGATTGGGCGCTGGCTATCCGCCCTAGCGTGTTGGTGTTCCGGAAGGGAGACAATGTACTGCTGGAGCCGTATTACCCCTTCCGATTTGGCCGCAACTTTGGATATGATCAGCATATCCCTGTCTATCATGCGCAGTTTGGCTTGCCTTCACGGAATATCCGGGGAGGTTCGGTTGCCGAGCACGCCAAAAGCTGGTGGGACTTCTTCCACCGGGCGGACTCTGCCTCCTTTAGGGTGCCAGCCCCGGGTCGCGTGCCCCGAGTGACCGAAGACTATATAAAGTGGTGGAATGCCCAGACGGCCTTCTGTCGGTCGCACAAAACCGATTGTTGGGACGGCGCCGAAAGGAGGTTCCTCAGCCGGCAACCAGTGCCGGTACTCGATATCGAGCCGGAGCATCTTCTCCGGCTCAAGAACAGGCAGGAGAGAGAGGTAGCGACATATATGGTAGCTCGTCGGGAAGCCCGGGATAAGAGGCCGACGTCGAAAGTGGAGCTGCCTCCGGTGGCGAAGGACAACTATCAGAAGACACTGAGGGACCTATGCCGGGTAGGGAGCGACCGCCTGGACCTCATCAATTATCCATTCCCCATAGAGGAAGAGGGGACTCCCGCTAAGAACTGGCGTCCGGAGAGGGATACGCTCTGCCCATACCGCACATTCATGAGGCGGGAGGAGAGGAAGCCCGAGAACTATAAGGACACCACATGGCTATATGTCCTTCTCCGGGTGAACGGACTGACGATCGAAGATCAGAGGGCCTCCATCCTGGGCAAGCGCCTGCACATCCCGTACTATTATGCTGACGGGTGGGGCATAGACCACTTCAGCCTCTTCTGCCACCTCTCCATGAAGAAGCACGCGGATCTGGCCAGTCTTACGGACCGGTGCCAGAAGATCGAGGATGTGTGCTGGCTCATTCGAGAGGCGGCGCGTCGGGATAAAGAGCCATCCCTGAGCTACTGGCCGATTACACTACGACTGTATACTGGCCCTCACGGTACTTGATCTCTTTTTCTTCTTTTGTCTTCGTCTCTTATCATTGCGGCCTTTGCAGATAGTTGGATGCTAGTCATGAGTGTGTGTCTGTTCTTTCTCTTTTTCTTTCTGACAGACCACCCCAACAGCGCGCAAATGGCCACGTACCGGAATCTCCTTCGGCTTGTGCAGAAGCCTGTATATTTTGAAGCCGCGCCACTAGCCCCGACTGCGGCTCCTCTGCCCAAGGCAGCGAAGAGGCCCCGGGCAAAATCTCCCGTGAAGAAAGCAGTGGACGCCGCTAAGGTGGCCAAGCAGCGGGACACGAAGCGGAGAAAAACAGAGGCGGCCAAGGCCCCGACCATCGTTCCTTCGGTGCCACGGGTCCCCTCTTTTGAGGAATTCGAGGCTGCCCGACCCGAGCCCAGCCAACCTACCGGTCAGTACCTTCGACTATCGCCATGTCTTTTAAGTCTCCCTTTTTTTTTATTTTCATCCTGGAGCAGATCCCTGACACTTGAATATTTCTTTTGTCTCAGCCCCTGTGGAAGAGCCCGTGCCCACACTTGTTCCTCACGCGGGGGAGCCAGTTCCTATGCCCGTGCCTGACATGGGTGAAGCCGCGGCCATAGCAAAGTCGCCTGTTAAGGAGGCGTTGGCTGCTGCCAAGGTGGCCGGGCCACAAGCGGCAAAGCGGAGGTGGGCTGAGGAATTCCCGGCTCCGACGGTAGCCCCTCCGGTGGCCCCTATCCTATCTTTTGAGGAATTTGAAGCTACCTAGACCGGGCCGAGTTCCGAAGCTGGTGAGGTTCATCGGCCGCCTGCGTTGTCCGTGATCGATTTGCCTCCTGGGTTGGCCTCGCACTCGTGTATGGCGACAATGCGTTTCTTCTCTGCGGGCGGCACAAAGGAACCGGTGCCCGTGTCAGTCCCGGGCGAGGGCAGGGCTACAACTCCCGAGAAGGCTTTGCCCGTCGAGGAAGCCCGTGGGTCATCCCGGGCTGTAGGGGCCGAAGAGGGTATTTGTCTTTAGTCGGCCTGAACGACTTATTTGTTCTTGGAGAGCCAACTGGATTTGATGTAATCCACCCTTTTCTTCTTTGTGACAGGCACAGCAGAGGCAGTCGCTGGACTATTCGGGCCCCGCGTGCAACTCCCGACGACGCTTCTATATGTGAGGAGGAGGCCGAAGTCCAGCGTACCGGCCTCATCTAGCCCGAGGGAGGGTGCGCCAGCCATTGACCTCGAGGTGGAGGCCCCTTTGCCGGCAAGGGGAGAGCCTGCGGCAGTCGGGTCATCGTCGGGCGAGGAGGTAGACTACAATTATTCCTCCGATGAAGCGGTTCCTGACGAGGACGTGCCCGGGGCATCGGGGCCGCCCGAGCCGGTCTTCGGGGCCCCCTTACTTGCTGGCTCCCCAAGCTTTGTGGGGAAGACCGCTGTAAGTGTGAGCTTGCTTGGGCCGGCTCCTTCCTCTCCTTCTTGGTTATCTAATGACCTTTTCTTGTCAATTCCGGGTTTCAGGGGCTCGACTTGCCGGAGGCCGTGGAAGAGGGTACCCCAGTTGCGCCGATCGACCGTCAGATAGGGGTCGATATGGGCTCGGGCAAACTAGCCCTTCTATTCGAGGCTCTTGATCAAGAGTCGGCCGCAGGGACTTCAAGTGTTTTCGAAGCGGCGGCCGAGCTTCTGGAGGAAGGAGAGATAGCGCCCGAAGGCCGCGTCCTCACGGTGGTCGAGGTAGGCAGGGTTTTATGGCTCTTCCCACTTCTCGTCCTTGCGTAATTTATTCCCGGCAACGGGCGACTAACCGTATTTCATGTGGGCAGGTGGCGCCGACGACCGAGAAGACGCCTGGCCGCTCTCGCAAGGCAATCGCCAAGCGGAGGCCGATTACCGATCAGCCACCAGCGAGGGGACCGACTCCGGCATCTGTTCCGGAGGTGGAGACTCTTGCCGTGCCCGTGTAGGCGGGAAGGGTCCCTCACCTGCTGGTTCCACTTCCACCCCTTCCGAGGCTGCCGGCCCAGATGGAGGATCCTCTCTTGAGACAGATATTCGCGGGGCTTCGTGCACATCTGGAGGGGCCCCAGATGCGAGAGAAAAGTCCGTGGGTGATGACATCGGGTCTGTCTTTACTCGAAGCTCCTCCTCTAGCTGAAGCAGCGGCACCTGTACCCCTCCCCCTTGAAGTAGTGGCAGAAGCGAGCCAATCGGAGGCAGAGGGGGCAGGGGAGCTCCAAATTACGGGAGTGCCGGAGGCTTCGGCAATGGTCTTGTCCACTCCCGTGGCAGTGGCTGGCCAAGGGTCTCTTGTCGAGCTACACCGGTCAGGCGGCTTGACCCTTGCCCTTCCTTCATCTTCAGCGGCGGTAGACACCGACCTGTGGGCAGAAGTGGACAGCACCGTGGAATTCACTCCTCCGGTCGTGCCCTCAGTCAGCCATATGTCATCAGAAGCGCCAGTCCGCCAAATGCTGATCACTCTACGGACCATGCTCCTCGCCGACCCTTATCTGTCATATAGGGAGGTGCATACTATAGTGGTGCAGTTGACCGGGGCGTTGCAAGTGCTCAGCTGCCCGCTGGGGGAATGGTCGCGGCGGGTTCTACTGTTGCTGAAGTATATCAAGCGTCGCGAGTTCCTGGAGACCCAGGCTCCTGACGAACGTGCCGCCCTTGATGCTCAGGCAGACGAGTATCTGCAGACCTTAGAGGCCCGACGCCATAGTAGAGAACGCCACGGAATAGCCTTAGAGGAAGGCGAAGGCAGCGTTCGTTCCTTCAAGAACCGGATCGAGAAGCTGGAGAGCTACCTCGCTGCGGCTAAACTTGGCCTTGCCGAGGCGGAAAGGACGGTGGCAGAGGAGAGGGAAGCTCTTGCCGTCGCCGACGTTGAAATGGTGTCCGTCGAAGCGGAGCTCGCCCGTCTTGAGGAATTGAGGGGCCGACTGCGCGATATGACGAACTTCCCTTGCGTCGGGATCCTCCCTCTCGAGGACATCTTCAGGGACATCGACTAAGCGTTGGATCCCTTAATTCCCTTTTTTTGAATGTAACACAGGGGTATGCCCCGCAGCACATGTAGTCTGGTCCCCTTTCTGAATAGAGCAGAGCATTTATGATTTCACGTATTCTTTGCGTATGCATTCGTCCCAGAGGGAGCTTTCTTACCCTTCTTTCTCTTCTGTGCATATTGTTTTCTTCTTCCTCTTCCCTTGCTCTTGTATCTTTTCCCCCTTTTTGTGTTGAGACCCATTGGCAGGGTATGAGTCTTCGTGAGGATTCACTTCGGGAGGACCAGGCAGGGACCCATGTCAGGGTACAGGAGAGTGCTCGCCTTCCAAGGGGAGGACGAGGGGACCACTCCACCATATCGAAAGGGCAACTCCCTGGTTTTGCCGCAATATTGGAAGCGCGTGCTGGCCTCAAGTGAGGGGTACTTGGCCAGAGACCCTTTTTGTCGTTCAGAGGGGACGGATAGAAAGGTCTTTTTAGTCAGTGACTTAGACGGGAGGTCCGAGCAAAATGGGTGCTCACCGTCCGGGGAGGACGGAGAGAAGAATTTGTTTAGTCAGTGACCCAGACGGGAGGTCCGAGCCAAAGGGGTACTCAATTCCCGGGGAGGACTGAGAGAAGAGTTTGTTTAGTCAATGACCCGGACGGGAGGTCCGAGCCAAAGGGGTACTCATCGCCCGGGGAGGACGGAGAGAAGAGTTTGTTTAGTCAATGATCCGGACGGGAGGTCCGAGCCAAAGGGGTACTCAATGCCCGGGAAGGACGGAGAGAAGAGTTTGTTTAGTCAATGACCCGGATGGGAGGTCCGAGCCAAAGGGGTACTCATCGCCCGGGGAGGACGGAGAGAAGAGTTTGTTTAGTCAATGGCCCGGACGGGAGGTCCGAGCCAAAGGGGTACTCACCACCCGGGAAGGACGGAGAGAAGAGTTTATTTAGTCAATGACCCGGACGGGAGGTCCGAGCCAAAGGGGTACTCACCGCCCGGGAAGGACGGAGAGAAGAGTTTGTTTAGTCAATGACCCGGACGGGAGGTCCGAGCCAAGGGGTACTCACCGCCCGGGAAGGACGGAGAGAAGAGTTTGTTTAGTCAATGGCCCGGACGGGAGGTCCGAGCCAAAGGGGTACTCACCGCCCGGGAAGGACGGAGAGAAGAGTTTGTTTAGTCAATTTTTGGTACCTCCGCTGATGCGGGGCGGTGGCTGGAAATGGGGGGTGTTCCCCTTTTCTGGTTCTTCTTCTTTTTTTTCTTTCTTTCTTTTTTTTTCTCTTTTTTTTCCTTCTTTTTTTCTTTTTTTTCTTCTTTTTCTATATTTTTCCTCTTTTTTTTCTTCCTTCTTTCTCTTTCTATTCTTTTTTTTTTGCTTCTTCTTTTTTTTATCTTTTTTCTTTTCTTTTCTCTCTTCTCCTCCTATTATTCTTTTTCTTTTTTTTTGGAAACTCGGTTGGTGGTCAAATCATTCGGACATTAATCACGCAAGTCCACCCCAAAATGGGGCGAAGAGTAATATTATTACCTGAATGGGGGCTCCGGAGCGTGGTACAGTCTCAAGTGCCTTCCATTAAGAGGTGGGAACTGGACTTCCCCGCGATGGTTGACAATTACATAGGCCCCACCTTCGTAGACTTTTTGGACTACGTAAGGTCCGAGCCAGTTCTCATTCAGCTTACCCTTGGGGTTGGCGGCCATTAGGTCTCTTCTCTTGACCATGACAAGGTCACCTTTCTTGAATTCGTGCTCCTTGACCAGCTTGTCAAAGGCGCGCGCAATTTGGGCCTGGTAGACCTGAATATTCTGTTGGGCTTGAAGCCGCTTTCCTTCCAGACTGGAGAGTTCATCGAGTCTTCGCTCGGTGTTGGTCTGCCCTTCGAGGACAAGCCCATGCTGAATGGCGACCCTGAGGGACGGTATCTCCAGTTCGACGGGGACGATTGCTTCCGAGCCGTATACGAGAGAGAAGGGCGAGCAGCCCGTTGGGGTCTTGTATACAGTTCGGTACGCCTAAAGCGCTTCGTACATTCTTTCTTCCCAGTCCCTTTTGTTAGAGCTAACAGTTTTGGCCAGGAGAGTGCAAAGTGTCTTATTGAAAGCTTCGGCCAGCCCATTGGCTTGTGGATTGTAAGGAGTCGATGTCCTCCAGTCAATTTTATATTTTTCTGCTAGCCGGTAAACCTTCTGGTTGCGGAAGTGGCTGCCGTTGTCTGACACAATCCGGTCGGGCACGCCAAACCGGAATATAATGTTGCGGCGGACAAACCTGACCACGATTTCTCCGGTGACCTCCCGTAAGGCAACAGCCTCTGCCCAGTGGGAGAAGTAGTCGGTCGCCGCCAGAATGTATTTGCAGCCTGTGGAAGATGCAGGTAAGGGGCCCACAACATCTGTTCCCCATTGGGCAAACGGCCAACTGGGCGCGGTTGGGTGCAGTTGCACGGGAGGCCTCCTGGGTATAGTGGCATGCTCCTGGCATCTCTGACACGACTTAGCGTACTCGCAACAATCGTCGAACATTGCAGGCCAATAGTAGCCAAGTTTCTTGATTTCAATTTTCATCTTCGGCCCCGCCTGGTGTGCGCCAGCTGTGCCGGCATGGACCTCCTTCATAACCCTCCAAGCTTCTTCAGTGGACAAGCATCGGAGGAGTAGCTTCTGTTTGGCATCCGCCACAATTCGGAACAATATTCTGTTCCGGAGCTCATAGGAGTCTTTGGTTCTGACTAGCTTGATCCTTTCTTCTCTTCGGTCAGGTAATTGCTGGTGTTTGAACCACTGCATCAGGGAGGCTCTCCAGTCAGGGAGGCTGACGGCTTCTGCTGTAGCGACCTCTAGGTCTTCTTCTTCTGGCTCTTCTTCTATCATGCTGGGCATCTGGCGCTGGTTTATTACCTAGATATGGAGAGATCCATCTGGAGGCACTGCCAGTGAGCTTGCCAATTTTACCAATGTGTCGACTTGTGCGTTCTCCCCTCTGGCGACATGGCCTATCTCGAGGAGGTAGAACCGCTCCATGAGCTCTTTTGCTTTAGTGTGATAAGGGAGCAGCTCAAGTTTTCGGACATCAAACTGCCCCTGGATTTGCTTGACGACCAGTAGCGAGTCGCCGAACACTTGGAGCATTTTGATCTCCATTTGGAGGGCGACCTGGAGGCCGATGATCAGAGCTTCATATTCTGCTTCATTATTGGTGCAGGGTTTGCTAATGCAGCAGGAAGTGTGCATCACTTCTCCGTCTGGCGACTTGAGGACGATGCCTGCTCCGGCTCGTACCTTGGCGCGCCCGGATGGGGTCGCTTCTGTCCTCGAGGCTCCATCAAAATAAAGCTGCCAGATGGCTTGTTGTATTTGGTCTACCTCTAGTGTTTCATCCTCGGGCAGCTCTGTGGCCAACGGGGAGTCTTCGGGCATAGGGTGTGCTGCGAAGAAATCCGCGACGGCTTGCCCCTTAACGGCCTTCTGGGGCACGTAAGTGATGTCAAATTCCATGAGTAGCACGGCCCACTTGCCAAGGCGCCCCTCTGGGACTGGCTGGAGGAGAATGTGCTTGATGGGGTCAGCTCTAGATATTAAGCTCACTTCATGGGACAGCATGTAGTGCCTCATCTTTTTGACTGCGAAGACCAAAGCGAGGCAGACTTTCTCTATCGGGGTGTATTTGGCCTCCGCCCCCACTAGTCTCCGGCTGAGGTAGTAGAGACCTTCTCTTTTCCCTCATCATTGTTCTGGGCAAGCATTGCCCCCAGTGAATATTCGGTAGCCGCTATGTAGAGAATAAGCGGTCTGCCTTTGACAGGTGCCCCCAGGACAGGCGAGGTCTTCAGGTATTCCTTTAGCTGGTCGAACGCTTGCTGGCATTCATGGCCCCAGCTGAATGGTGCATTTTTCATCATCAGTCTGTGGAAGGATTGGCAACGCCCCGATAGGTTGGAGATGAACCTGCGGATGTAAGCTAACCGGCCATGTAGGGACCTCAGTTCTCCCAGACTCTTCGGAGGGGGCAATTCCTGGATGGCCTTTATCTTAAAGGGGTCGATCTCGATCCCTCTGTGCCGGACAATGAAGCCGAGGAACTTTCCACTGGACACGCCAAAGGCGCACTTCATGGGGTTCATTTTTAGCCCGTATAGCCGAAGCCTTTGGAAGATGACCCTGAGGTCATTTAAATGTTCATCTCTCTTCTTAGTCTTGACGACCAGATCGTCGATGTAGCATTCGACCTTGTTGTATAGCAGCTCATCGAAGATCTTGGTCATCGCCCGCTGATATGTGGCACCAACGTTCTTGAGGCCGAAGGGCATCCTCTTGTAGTGGAATATCCCCTTGGGCGATCTAAAGGCTGTGTGAATCCGGTCGTGGTCGGCTATCCAAATCTGGTTATAGCCGGACGAGCCGTCCATGAAGGACAGGGCCTCGTGGCCGGTAGTTGCATCGATCATCACTTCGGTGATAGGCACCGGGAAGTCATCTTTTGGGTAGGCTTTGTTCAGGTCGCAGAAGTCCAAGCAAATCTTGATCTGTCCATTCTTCTTTTTCACTGGTACAATGTTGGCCAACCATGTGGTATATTAGTTCTCTGCCATGAAACCGACATCTATGAGCTTGTCGACCTCCTTGCAGATCTGGCTGGTCAATTCCGGCCTCATGCGCCGGGGAGACTGTTTCACTGGCTCCACCTTGGGATCGATGGACAAGATGTGCTGAGTCACCTCGGGGCTGAGTCCGGGCATTTCTTTGTAGTCCCAGGCAAAACAATCCCGGAACTTTTGCAGCAGCTTTGTGTATTGTTCTCTCTCCTGTAGGGGCATAAGAGCACTCAGAAAGGTCGGCCTAGGGTCACCTTCTATGCCAAGGTTGATCTCAATCAATTCGTCGACTGTGGCCTGGCCGCCATTTTCAATTTCCGGTGGGACTGGCAACAAATCGACGAAGTCTTGGTCTTCATTGTCTTCGGGCTCGAGGATGGCATCCTCGTCTTCTTGCTCCTCCTGGCTGGGCGTGGGGGCTGGATTTGCCATGCAGTCCTCTTGGACCGTAGTCGCCGGGTCTGTGAGGTCCATCGGTGCAGAAAGGCACGGGGCCACCTCGGGGTCTTCTATGTACTCATCATAGACAGCTTGGACGGGGGCCGGGGTAGCGGCATCTTCAGGCGCCTGGTACTGGATGGATATGGTATAGGCTCCTGCTCTAGGGCTGTCCGCCACGTGGGGGCATGGTGGGGCTACCACATAGTCTGCCATCCTGAGCGCGTCCCTGTCGATGAGGCCTTGAGCAATGTCTTTGAAGACATAACAGTCTTCGATGGCGTGGCCCAACATCTGGTGGTAGGGACAGAACAGTGGGTCCCCACTCCTTCTGGCGTCTTGCGGCCTCTTGGGCCTTGGGAGGGAGACCTTGCCGTAATAGCAAGCCCAGTCAAAGATACCCCGAGTCTTCTCCTTTGGGAAGGAATAGGGCTTCTGAAGCTTCTCCTGGAGTGTCACGTCTCGCCGGGCTGGTCGACCAATAAAGGGGCTTGCTGCACTTCTTGCTTCTCTTCTCAACAAGGCGGAGGTGTCTGGACTGGTGCCTCGGGGCCGGGGCAGATAGCTGTTGTGTTCGGTGCAATGTATTCAGAGGGGGGGTGAATGAATACCCTTTAAAAACTTTCTTCCAATTAAAATACTAGTGCTCAGAACTGCAGAATAAAAGCACTAAGACTAACTGAAGAAAAACTAATCCAGTCATCTACTGAACCTGTATACAAATATGAAGTGCGCTCTTAGCAAACATCTAATGTGGGCAGCAATTAAACAGATCATGCAAACACGCAAAACCACTGTCAAGCATATAGAATGTGCATCAAATGAAATGAACACATATGGAAGATCAACCTATCTCGACCCTACGCATTCATCTAGCGCCAAACACACAAAGAAGACAAACCACTGCACAAAGGGTTTTTTAGGTGGTTCGGTCCAACAGACCTACATCCACCCCTCACTCCCAACCGGAGTGAGGCTTCCACTAGTCACACTAGCACAGCAGACTCAGTCTGCAACAAATGCTGCCAAACAGCTTGACCAGGGGAACAACCTCCCGTCTTCCTCCCAACCGGAGGGAACCACTAGTGACACCAATCACTAGCAAACCAGAGACGCAAGTCTCTCTTCCTCCAGACCGGAGGGAACACCTAGTCTTGCAACCCAAAAGATTAGAACCTGAGGACCAATCCTCCCTTCCTCCAAATCGGAGGGGAACCTAGAGACCCAAGTCTCTCTTCCTCTGAACACCAGAGGGAAGCACAAGTGACACTACGTCACCTGCAAACCAAAGGTCTAGGACCTCTCTTCCTCCCACCCGGAGGGACTCTTGGACTTGAAATCTACAAGCCCAGAATCGGAGGACGAGCCTCCCTTCCTCTAACCAGAGGGAACCCACAAGTAGCACCCAGCTACTTGCAACCGGAGATAGCGATCTCCCTTCTCCTGAACCAACAGGAGGGACCCCGACCTCTCTACAGAGAATCGGAACAACAGCAAATGGATAGTTTAAAAGAAAAACGAAACCAGCAACAGAAAGCTGAAAAGATAAAAACAGATGTGGCTCTCGCAGGAGCTGGCTGGCCTGGATTTGATCCACGGTCCAGCAGGAACAAATCTTCAGTTGAAGCTTATATCACTCTAGCTCACTCTTCTTCTCTGTTCTCCTTCCTCTACTACTCTTCACACTTCTGCTATCTCTATCTCGCGCTCAAATCTCTCTTTCTCTCTCTTTCTCACTCTCTTTCTCTTCTTCTTTTCCTTTTCTTCTTCTTCGTCTGGATCGTGGCTCTCTGTATTGACTTCACCTTCCGCCCATTCGATCTCACTTCTTCTTCTGTGGAAGAAGGTTCATATTTATAGCAGGAGCAGCAGCAGCAGCGGAAGCTCCATCGTGTGACCTCCACACTTTCAGCCCTAAATATTAGGACCACGTGGCAGTCTCTCAGCAGGCTTCATTCTAGCCTCGGATTCACGTGCTGCCCAAGCACTGGGAAATGTTCTTCCTCGAACCTGCAAGGAGATACGAACCATTAAAACTGAGGGCCACAATAACTAAAGCTGCACGAGGTATGTGATAGCAGTTCTAGATCCACTAAGAAAGACACGACATTCAGTGGTGACAAAAACAAACATTACAAGGAGAACGACACGAAGTCACTGTAACAAAAAAAACAAGCACTACGACAAGAACGACACGAGGTAGGATGAGAACAGCACGAAGTAAGAAGGAAACAATACGCGGACATAATAACTAAGAACGACACGAGTACACTGTAACAGATCAGACACAACGAAGGGAACGACACGAAGTGAGGTTATAAAACAAAAGAGACACGAGGTCTAGAAAAAGCAACACGAAGACACGAAAATAAAAACAACAAAAACACAAATACTAGACCAACACGAGGTTACGAGATGTAAAAACAACACGAGGACAAACACGGGCTAACAGCAGAAACCTACACGAAGTGGTTGCAAACAAGCAAGACACGAGGTCTACGTAAAGCAACACGAAGTGTGGTCAAGGCGAGAAAGGCACGACGTCTAAAGCGAAAAACCAACACGAAGTCAGAAGAGTGACACGGCTATCACGACACGTGATGAAGCAGTGACACTAAAACAAAAAGACTCGAGGAACAACAGTAAGTGACACGAAGTTAAACAAACAGACATAAAAGATGACACGAGATGCAACTAGAAAACAGAGAGAAGCGACACGAGGTTCACACAGAACCGACACTAGGTGGCACAGAAAGCAACACGAGGTGCTGCAATGTTCTGCACGCAGTGGAACAAAGAATGACACGAAGACACAGAAACAACATTAACCGACACGAAGTAAGTACGACATGGAGACAGATGACAGAGACCGTCACGAGTTGAAAAACAACACGAAGACGAAATTGACATGAAGTGAAAATGACACGAAGACGATGGATGCTACAGTGCAATGTCTAGACTTGAAGTTCAGTTGAGTGTACAGACTTCACCAATGAATCACTCACTGTACAGACTTACTATAGCAGTCTGATGTACAGACTTTGATGAACAGTCCAATGTATGGACTTGTACTGCAAACAACAATGTATAGACTTCATGTAAAAGCCCAATGTATGGACATTGAAATCAAAGACCAATGTGCAAACTTGACAGTGAAGACTAGTGTGCAGACTTCAAGTTTAACTGTGGATGTACAGACTTGAACATCCAGCAATGTATAGGCTTTCAATGTGAAGACTTGAATATGTGGAAGCTACAGTGAAAGAGTGTACACACTTGACCGTGAACTCTGCAGCGAATGTATAGACTTCCAGTGAAGGGCGTTGTGTAGACTTTGGCTTGGAACGAAGGTAGGAATGAGGCTGTATAGACTAGGCCAGAACGTAGGGAGAAACACCAATGTGCAGACATGAACATCCAGCAATGTATAGACTTCGTGAACAAAATGCAATGCTGACTGATGTATACACTTGGCAAATAGAGTAATGCATGCACAAACAATTAGCCACTACGTTAACCCAATCTAGCCATATTCATGAATTAACTTTTCAAGCAGACAATCAGATAAAGCAATCAGATATTCAAGCAGTCAATCAGTCATCTATATTAATTAGCACACCTCAGTGTGACTCATGGTGTGTCAGTCATCATCAAAACCACACAGGGGCACAACAATTACCTCAGTGTGACTCATGGTGTGGTGTGTCAGTCATCATCAAAACCACACAGGGGCACAACAATCTCCCCCTTTTTGATGATGGCAACACTATGAGTGACACTGACTCAGATCTCAGATTAGATTCTTCTCCCCCTTTGCCTTCAGCAAAAAGACATGAGTTGAAGAGTGAATTAAAAACAATTGTTAATTAAAAACTCCCCCTTTTGACTAAGCTGCCCCTTTTACTTTTGCAAAACGAATAAACCAGAGATGTCATATGAGACACTCATGATAGTTCAGCAGAAGATGGCAACACAATATCAGTAGCAATTAAAAACAGTTCTCCCCCTGAGTCAAACAACTTATGCAATCATGCATATGCAACAATACTCCCCCTTTGACATGGTAGATGATATAGAGCTAATGTAGACAAATAACATGATCAGACAATCTAGCACATTGTCCCCTTATGCATATAGTCTCTCAAACATACCAGAGAATTCTACCCTTATGATCCATGAAGCAAGAGAAATCTACAAGGATGAACTCTGGTTAGTCAAAGACAGCAACTCTCATATATGACAACCAGTCTGAATGAAATCACAGTGATGAAGGGCAATAGGATGAGCAGATTCAACGATGTGTGAAAAATTGAGATAATGAACTTTTCAGCAAGATATCAACTTTATAAAATCAAAGTCTTAAGTTCTGGATTCCTCCATCATAAAAGTTTATGAACCCTTGATTGCCAGATATGGTTTAAGAATGATGTAAACCCAAATTTTTCAAAAGAAATTGTACTCATATCTGAACCAACACTTAATAAAAGAGGAACTACAAGCTCATATAAGATTCTAGTTCAACCAACTTCTATCTTAATTAGTTTACTTTCCATGACAGTTTTAAGAGAACCATAAGTGAATGCTCCTGAATTTTACTTGTTCTTTCAGAATTTGATTTACACTTGTTCAAATCTTTCTTTAAAGAACAATTTTGGTTTATCAACACCTTTTGGCGTGGAGAGACACCTTGATCAGAGGTCAGAATCCCCAGTTACTCAATACAACTATGCCATTGCTCTGCCATGTTTTCACAATAATTTCCAATCATCTCTTTAAACAGAGTTAACCATGGTACCTCATGACACAATTCTTTGGACAGGTTTCTCAATAGTCATAGTCATTGCTCTGTCCATACTTTTACTTAAAAGGATTCAGAACAAGTTAGTTGTTTAGGAACAACCACAAACACTATATATCTCAGTCAACGTAGACATGGATATCAACTTTTCAGATTTCAGAAAGTCTTACATGAATTTACATGAAGCAGACAGTTCAAGTTTATTAAGAAGTTGAAACAGATATTTTCAAGTTTCTTGAGACTAAACAAGAGTACATAAGACTTAAACCACTTCCAGTTAACAAATGTTCTTAAGCATGTATAATGGAAGGCTCCTCATTAAAGGTATTTTAACTTTTATGAAGTAGTATTCGGGCTGAAGGTTTACTTCATATCTCAGCAGAGTAATTCAAGTGAGAATATTCACTAAACAGCATGATTCTGAAGATTTTTAGCAATTGAGCTGCTCTTGAGCAAAGAGGTTCAAAGTTGACTGAATAGAGAAAGAGCTCTCATTCAGCAGATTTAGGAGAGACAAACAGATACCAATAAGGTATGCATTCGGATTATGAACAACTTCAGAAGTAGTCAAGAAATCATTTGATACCACTTTAAATGATGGAATCCCTGACACTTCAGATATGACAAGATGAATCATATAGCTGGAGAAGAACGGATTAAGCATGCTCCCCCTATCTATATGCAGTGACATTTCCCCCTTTTTTTTTGATTTTTCAAAGAAGTGATATGCTATGCAATGATTCCCTCTAACTAAAAACGCTGAATCATCCTATATGTCATGCAGACAATGTAGGTGATGAATGACTATGCAAACAACAGATTTAACATGCTATGCAGTAAATAAAAAAAAATTGAGTGATTTCAGATGTATGAATAATGCTCCCCTAAATGTATGCATTCGAATTTATCTTTTTGACATTTTCAATGGAAAGAAATGCAATGCAATTAACTTCTTGTATGCAGGGGCATGAAGTAAGATATTCACATGAAAATGCAGACATTCTCTGAAATGCAGATTTGACCCTTGGTACTTGGCGGAGAACTTGGCCTAAAAGACCATCTCACACATAGTAAGAACCTCAAGACAGATTTCCTCTGCCCTTGAGTAGCTTTCCATTTATATACCAAGTGGTCATGCATGATAATGCAATACAAACAGTCCTATATGCATCAGATTTTCAATGAATGTATGTCATGTGCATGTTTATGCCATTCTCATATATGCACACAGCTCACAGTACAAACAAGAAAGCCCACAAAGATCAATGCGAGAGTCAAACCAATTAAAATAAAATATGTATGCATGAAGCTATGACTTCTCAACTCAACCATAATTTTCATTTGAACAGATTTGAGAAATTTACCTGAATGGGGTTTTATCAAGTTGGGTGCCTTGGTTTATTTCCCCCTTTTTATTCTTCAGCTTCCAAGGCACACCTGCAAGTTAGCACACTATTTTGCATGGGCAGGTACCCAAACAGTCTTGGGTCCTGCATGGTTAATAGTGACACCTTTGGTAGGTGTTCTAAACAACCTTTTCGCATTTAGGTCATCAGATCTCATCAGATGGCAATTATTCATTGAATGACCTAATACACCACAATAATAGCAAGAGACAGCAGATTTCAGATTTGTTTTATGCACATTCTGATTGGTATGAGTTCTATGTGCATATGTATGAAATTTTCTGTTAACAGAATTAAAATTCTGTTTACCAACATAAGCCAGCCAACAGTCAACAGCTCTATGGCCTGGCTTCCCACATTCAAAACATGTAAGTGTTTTCTTCTCAAACACAAATTCATTTCTATCAGAGACATTTCTATTGACAGGGAATCTACCAGATTTATTGTTAAACTTCCTTCCCTGAGCATACCAACATTGGGCTGCAATGTGGCCCATCTTGCCACAGTGAAAGCATTCAATTCTCTTTTTCTGAAATGAAAGATTTCTATCATTAAGGTTCCTAGCAGTCATATCATCTTTCTCCATCAATTTACATTCATGCATCAGATGACCAAATTTATGACAATAACGGCATGACACTGTCTTTTTAGATGCATGTGAATGTGTGTGTGAACTTTGATCAACATGCCCTAATGAACCCCTTTTATTTAATTTCTGTTTTCCAATCTTTTTCTGATTTTTGTTCTGCTCTTCAGTTTTCTGAACAATGGGCTGTTTATCTTTTGAAGTGGTGGCTACATTTGAAACCTTTACAAAAGATGTCATCAACTTGCTCTGAAATTCTTTCTTGTTACCATTATTGTAGCCCAGCCCTTCCTTCCTAGTGTTGATTTTTACACCTAGTAGCTTGTCTAGGTTTTTCTGCCCACTTACGAATTTTGACAATGTATTGTTCAGATCATTTATTTCAGATTGAAGAGAAGAAATCTGATGTTCATAGTTGACTATATCTTCTTCACAGATCAGAATTTGTTGATGCATCACATCATTCAAAGTTCTAAGAGTTTCAATCTCTTGTTTCAATTTGAGCTCATCTTGATTTTCATCAACGGATTTTCCTTTTTCAAATGTCAGCAATCTCTCTGACATGGTGGAGTTCCACTGTTTCAGTTTCTCAATTTCTTCCTTTAGACTAGTGTTTTCCTGCTCAAGTTTATCATCATCAAATATTACATCAGTTAGGAAACTTGGGTATTCTGATGTACAGTTTTCAAAGTTTTCCTGAAATTTTAAGTTTGGAACACTAACTGCCTTGAGCTCTTCATTGATCAATCTGTTTTCTTTTTCAAGACTGATTAGTTTTTGGTCAGATTCCTGACATTGTTTTCTAAGTTTAGTGTTTTCAGATTTAACATGATCAAGTTCTGATTGGATTCCATCTAGTTTAGACACTTGTCTTCTGAGTATTTCATTTTCAGTTTTCAAAACTTCAGTGTTTTTAAAATCTTCAGTCCCAGAAACTGGATCCCCTAGATTTGTTATCTTCTTTATCAGACTTTTATTCTTCTTCCTCAGTTTTTCATGGGAGTGTAACAGATTAGCATATGCATCTTCCCAGTCATCTAAAGTGAAATTCTCGAAAGGGTTTACCTCCACAGCATCTTCAAATTCATCTTGTTCACTGCTATGGTCACTCTTATCAGTCATCAGACAGCTGTTCTCATTCATCCTCTGAACTAGTTTCAACTGATCCAGAATGGCCTTTGCAGACCTGCAGTCAAGAAAAAATAAGAATGTAGAGCCTTGTCAATAGTTTTTTTTCATTAATCTCAAAACTTTCTGATTCTCCCCATTTCTTAATCTATCACTTTTAGTCCATTTGGACTCTTCCTTTGGCAGTCTATGAGGACCATGTGAAATTAACTTCCACATAATTGTGTAGACTGCTAACCCATGAATTAAAGTTAGAACTATTGTAAACCGGTGGAGAGCCCATGGATTAAATTGGCAAGTAGATTTATGCAGCAAAGAGTAAAGTCAGAAATGCACCAAGGGACAATAGGATCCTCTGCAGATCGTTGGATCTGATCAATCAGAGAACCGCTCTAATACCAATTGTTGTGTTCGGTGCAATGTATTCAGAGGGGGGGTGAATGAATACCCTTTAAAAACTTTCTTCCAATTAAAATACTAGTGCTCAGAACTGCGGAATAAAAGTACTAAGACTAACTGAAGAAAAACTAATCCAGTCATCTACTGAACCTGTATACAAATATGAAGTGCGCTCTTAGCAAACATCTAATGTGGGCAGCAATTAAACAGATCATGCAAACACGCAAAACCACTGTCAAGCATATAGAATGTGCATCAAATGAAATGAACACATATGGAAGATCAACCTATCTCGACCCTACGCATTCATCTAGCGCCAAACACACAAAGAAGATAAACCACTGCACAAAGGGTTTTTTAGGTGGTTCGGTCCAACAGACCTACATCCACCCCTCACTCCCAACCGGAGTGAGGCTTCCACTAGTCACACTAGCACAGCAGACTCAGTCTGCAACAAATGCTGCCAAACAGCTTGACCAGGGGAACAACCTCCCCTCTTTCTCCCAACCGGAGGGAACCACTAGTGACACCAGTCACTAGCAAACCAGAGACGCAAGTCTCTCTTCCTCCAGACCGGAGGGAACACCTAGTCTTGCAACCCACAAGACTAGAACTGGAGGACCAATCCTCCCTTCCTCCAAACCGGAGGGGAACCTAGAGACCCAAGTCTCTCTTCCTCTGAACACCAGAGGGAAGCACAAGTGACACTACGTCACCTGCAAACCAGAGGTCTAGGACCTCTCTTCCTCCCACCTGGAGGGACTCCTGGACTTGAAATCTACAAGCCCAGAACCGGAGGACGAGCCTCCCTTCCTCTAACCAGAGGGAACCCACAAGTAGCACCCAGCTACTTGCAACTGGAGATAGCGATCTCCCTTCTCCTGAACCAACAGGAGGGACCCCGACCTCTCTACAGAGAATCGGAACAACAGCAAATGGATAGTTTAAAAGAAAAATGAAACCAGCAACAGAAAGCTGAAAAGATAAAAACAGATGTGGCTCTCGCAGGAGCTGGCTGGCCTGGATTTGATCCACGGTCCAGCAGGAACAAATCTTCAGTTGAAGCTTATATCACTCTAGCTCACTCTTCTTCTCTGTTCTCCTTCCTCTACTACTCTTCACACTTCTGCTATCTCTATCTCGCGCTCAAATCTCTCTTTCTCTCTCTTTCTCACTCTCTTTCTCTTCTTCTTTTCCTTTTCTTCTTCTTCGTCTGGATCGTGGCTCTCTGTATTGACTTCACCTTTCGCCCATTCGATCTCACTTCTTCTTCTGTGGAAGAAGGTTCATATTTATAGCAGGAGCAGCAGCAGCAGCGGCAGCTCCATCGTGTGACCTCCACACTTTCAGCCCTAAATATTAGGACCACGTGGCAGTCTCTCAGCAGGCTTCATTCCAGCCTCGGATTCACGTGCTGCCCAAGCACTGGGAAATGTTCTTCCTCGAACCTGTAAGGAGATACGAACCATTAAAACTGAGGGCCACAATAACTAAAGCTGCACGAGGTATGTGATAGCAGTTCTAGATCCACTAAGAAAGACACGACATTCAGTGGTGACAAAAACAAACATTACAAGGAGAACGACACGAAGTCACTGTAACAAAAAAAATAAGCACTACGACAAGAACGACACGAGGTAGGATGAGAACAGCACGAAGTAAGAAGGAAACAATACGCAGACATAATAACTAAGAACGACACGAGTACACTGTAACAGATCAGACACAACGAAGGGAACGACACGAAGTGAGGTTATAAAACAAAAGAGACACGAGGTCTAGAAAAAGCAACACGAAGACACGAAAATAAAAATAACAAAAACATAAATACTAGACCAACACGAGGTTATGAGATGCAAAAATAACACGAGGACAAACACGGGCTAACAGCAGAAACCTACACGAAGTGGTTGCAAACAAGCAAGACACGAGGTCTACGTAAAGCAACACGAAGTGTGGTCAAGGCGAGAAAGGCACGACGTCTAAAGCGAAAAACCAACACGAAGTCAGAAGAGTGACACGGCTATCACGACACGTGATGAAGTAGTGACACTAAAACAAAAAGACTCGAGGAACAACAGTAAGTGACACGAAGTTAAACAAACAGACATAAAAGATGACACGAGATGCAACTAGAAAACAGAGAGAAGCGACACGAGGTTCACACAGAACTGACACTAGGTGGCACAGAAAGCAACACGAGGTGCTGCAATGTTCTACACGCAGTGGAACAAAGAACGACACGAAGACACAGAAACAACATTAACTGACATGAAGTAAGTACGACATGGAGACAGATGACAGAGACCGTCACGAGTTGAAAAACAACACGAAGACGAAATTGACACGAAGTGAAAACGACACGAAGACGATGGATGCTACAGTGCAATGTCTAGACTTGAAGTTCAGTTGAGTGTACAGACTTTACCAATGAATCACTCACTGTACAGACTTACTATAGCAGTCTGATGTACAGACTTTGATGAACAGTCCAATGTATGGACTTGTACTGCAAACAACAATGTATAGACTTCATGTAAAAGCCCAATGTATGGACATTGAAATCAAAGACCAATGTGCAGACTTGACAGTGAAGACTAATGTGTAGACTTCAAGTTTAACTGTGGATGTACAGACTTGAACATCCAGCAATGTATAGGCTTTCAATGTGAAGACTTGAATATATGGAAGCTACAGTGAAAGAGTGTACACACTTGACCATGAACTCTGCAGCGAATGTATAGACTTCCAGTGAAGGGCGTTGTGTAGACTTTGGCTTGGAACGAAGGTAGGAATGAGGCTGTATAGACTAGGCCAGAACGTAGGGAGAAACACCAATGTGCAGACATGAACATCCAGCAATGTATAGACTTCGTGAACAAAATGCAATGCTGACTGATGTATACACTTGGCAAATAGAGTAATGCATGCACAAATAATTAGCCACTACGTTAACCCAATCTAGCCATATTCATGAATTAACTTTTCAAGCAGACAATCAGATAAAGCAATCAGACATTCAAGCAGTCAATCAGTCATCTATATTAATTAGCACACCTCAGTATGACTCATGGTGTGTCAGTCATCATCAAAACCACACAGGGGCACAACAATCACCTCAGTGTGACTCATGGTGTGGTGTGTCAGTCATCATCAAAACCACACAGGGGCACAACAATAGCCACCCCACGGGGGGAGAGAACCCTGGATCAGGTCGGCCACTAGCGAGGTCAACTCAGCCAGCCGCGCCTTTAACATCCCGATTTCCCGCTGTTGCCTGTGGTACAAGGCGTACATGACGGGGTCGTATCGGGGGAGATTCGGGACGTGGCCCATGCTATTGCTCCTCACTTCACCAACAGGCCTGAGCGAGGGCGCCTCAGAGGTGTGCCCTTCCGGGGTCAGTCCCTCGGAGAAGGAGGAGGTCTTCCCCATGCAGCGGCGGATAGGGTTCCAAAGGAACACTTCTTCATCTTGTGCCTCCTCAGTCGGAGAGCTGGGATATACATCTTGGTGGGCTTCCCGTGAATTTGCAGCTTCCGCAGGGTCGTCACCGGACAAGGCCGAAACTGATATCACATCAGCCTCGTAGTAATCTTCTAGTGAAAAACCCAGACCGGGATGCTTGGTAATTTGCAGCAATCGTCGATCCAGGTTCGGCGGGTTCCACATCTTTTCAAACATCTTCTTCCAGCTGGAGGGCAGGTATGGAGGAATCTTCTGCTTTCTGACCATCCCGGCTGCCCGGTCAGTCAGGTGAGGAAGTCCCGCAATGGGGACGTGCGGGTCATGCAACTCGTCAGGGACTCGGCAGTCATCGTCTTCTCTGACTGGCTTCTCCCCAGTGACATAGAAGATAGTGGGCGGCCCTTCAGGGTTAGGCACCTCGAAGGTTCTCAGCTGCTCGGCTGCTTGGCATTCTATTTCTATCACCGGCTTGACGATCCCTGGCAGGACCCTGACATCTTCTAGCAGGTGTTCGAGGCAAGGCGCCCCCGGTGTAGGGTAAATGGCGAGAGGAGCCGCCCTGAATACCCCTTCTTGTTGTTCAATGAATGGTACATGCGGGGGAGCCACATAGCCTGGGGGTGGCGGAGGAAACCAGCCACTTGACTCCACTTTCTTCTTTCCCTTGTCTCGGGCAGCTTGAGGAGCTTGATTTGCCTTCTCCAAGTACAGATTAGCATCTGACAAGTGACACTCGAACACCTCAAACGGGTGGAGGTCGGCAAAGATTCTGACCTCTTTCCCCTCGTAGGGGTACTTGATGCACTGATGCAAGGTGGAGGGCACCACCCTATTCTGATGTAGCCAAGGCCGGCCGAGCAACGCCTTGTAGGAAGTGTTGGAGTTGATGACGTGGAACTGGACTTTGGAGGTGAAGTCGTCAAAGGTCAAGTTGAACTCTGCGACCCCCATGGGCACTTCGCATTTCTGGTTAAAGCCGGCAATCTTGACATTTTTAACTTCGACCATGTGTACGTCAAAGTAGTGCTTCTGGTACACCCGGTATGGGAGTATATTCACTGTTGCCCCTGGGTCGATCAAGACCCTGTTGATAGGCTGGCCGTTCAACTGCCCTTTCATGTAGAGGGGCCTGTTATGGCTGCAGGTCGGCAGAAGCATGTCATCTTCTGTGAAAGCCACTGCTACTTCAGGTGATATTTCTGCCAAACAGGCTTCAAGGTGTGCTGGCGTCTAGAGTGCGGCGATGATGGCTTGCCGTGTTTCTTCGTTCAAGGACAGCATCTCCCATACCGTAAACCGGGTCGAGATTTTCTTGAGGTGTCTGACTATTCGCTCGGCCGCCCGCACCTTGAGCAATTTCATCTCTTCAGGCTTGCTGCGCCTGCCCTCATCCTGAGGTTGGGGTGCCAGATCAGGGGATGCCTGCTTTATGGGCTCTGCTGCAGCCTGTTGAGCCGGTGGGGCCTGCTGGGCTTCCCCTGTTTCTCGCATGAATTCGGCGAGGTTTGGGATGCCGTTGAATTATCCTTCTGGCTGAGGAGGAGTAGCCGCCGGTAGAGCTCGGGGACTGCTTGCTTTCCTGGTGGAGGGAAGCACTGGGGAGCGCGCCTGCTTGCCTGCTCGGGCTGACAGGAATTCGGCGAATGAAGGGGTTCCTTGGCTTTTGGCCCCTCCGGGATAGAGACCCGATGGAGGAGGGATCTCGGTGCCTCGGACCTCAGGGTCGGGGATCTGGTATGGTTGTTCTCCCCTGAGCATGATGTTGAGGTTGTCCTGAGGAGGGCGCCCCCACTTCCTTCCTGACCTGGTGGCATGTTGGGAGGTGGACGCCTCAGCTTGATTCACCTCTGCCGGTTCATGGGGTGGCTCTTCTTCTTTCTCTTCCAGGGAGAGAGTGGTGTCGAACAACGCCGAGAGGGTATTGCAGGCGAAGGTGACCTCCTTCTTCTTCTTGCCCCTGGGTCTTCTCTTCTTCTTCTTCTTGCCTGCTGCAGCGGATGGCTGCTCTTTAGGAGGTTCACCCCACAGGGGAGGTTCTTTCTCTGTATCAGCTTCTGTTCCCGGAGCCAGCTCGAGTGATTCGAGCTCCTTCCAGGGGACATACTCCTTCAGCTCCACAGGCTGGATCTCGGGCTGTTCATAATCTTCGAGCCCATCAATAATAGCCTGGAGTCTTTCAACCGCCGGGCTAGTCTTCTTGTACATCCGCAGCGGGACAGAACTCTTCTTGTTGTGAGTGGGCCGCCTCATGACCAGCTGAGGGGCCGTGTCGCGGCAAACCGGGCTTGCCGGGGGCGGTGCAGGCAGGGGCGCTGCCACCCTCGGGTGAATTCCTAGGGTAGGCCGAGAGGCGCGTGCCTTTCTAGTTTTTCTGGGTATAGTCTGCCACCCTTCTTGGTCTTGAGCTGGGGCCATGATGAAGGTCTCATAAGTGACGCGGGCGCAGGCCTCCGCCCACTCCTCTTGCAGCTCCTGGTACAATGAGACCATGTTGACGGAGGAGGTTATGCTGGGCAGCTCATGCGGCTGCGGGGGGTCTACTTTATGCTCCCCCATGTCTAGCTCCCCGTTCTTGATTAGGGCTTCAACAACATCCTTGAAGACGTAGCAGTCTTCGATAGTATGCCCGAGCACCCGATGGTATAAGCAGAAGCGCGGATCATCTTTCTTCTTCAAGTCACCAGGCATCTTCGGCTCTGGCAGTGTAATTTTGTTATAGCTGGTTGCCCATTCAAACAGGAGTCTGGACTTGTCTCGGGAGAAGGAATAAAGCTTGTTTTTCATCTTCTCCCTTAGTGAGAGGCCCTCCCGCCGTTCTGTAGTTCTGGGCGGAGGAAGGTTGGCAGCCACCTTGGCTTTCTCTTTCTGCTTCTCAAAAGCCTGGAAGTCTAATGTGTGCACCTCAGGGGGAGCTGGCTTCTTCTCGGCCTGTCTGGCTCTCTGGCTTGACATGGCTGGAGTGGAGGAGTATCGGGCCAAAAATGCCTCGATCTCTGCTACCACGTTGTTCAGGCGGTCGAATGTCTTGACCTCGGTGCCGATCATCCTTTCCAGGATTTCTTTCTTCAAGTTTTGTTTGCATATCTGCACCGCATCCTCCTGGTGCGGGGGACGCCTGCACCTCATGCTGAGGTTCCTCCATCTCTTGATGTAGTCGAGGGCCGACTCATCGTTCTTCTGTCTCGTAGCATAGAGCTCTGCTACAGTGACTTCCCGTTCTGCAACATAAAATCTTTCCTTGAACTTCTTTTACATGTCAGGCCAGTCAGCAACGGACCCGGGTGGCAGGCTGGAGTACCACTCGAAGGCGAGTCCGGTAAGTGTCGAGCCGAAGAACTTCAGGAGATAGGCTTCATCAGCAGCTAGATCTCCCATGATGTTCACATAGTAAGCAATGTGTTCCCTGGGGGACCCTTGCCCGTTGAATTTTTCAAACTTCGGCGGCTTGGTGATGCCGACCGGCAGCTTCCTTGCAGCATAGTGGGCCGGGTAGGGTACCCGGTAGACGTCAAACGGCGTCTGATCCCCTTCGCCCCTCTCGGCCAGCTTCAGATCTATCATCTGTTCGAGCATCAACCGGCTGACTGCTGTCGGGTCGACCGGACTCGGATAAAAATGAGCGGGTTGCGCGCTCGGGGTGGCCAGCACGGTCGCCCGGGGAGCTATGGGGGACCCCTGTGAAGGCGGAGCCTGTGGCGGGGCCACTACCGTGCAATGTGTTTGCTGTAGGGGCGCGCCCCCGAGAGGATTGAGGGTTGCTGGGAGAGCTGCCTCTGAAGACTGTCCCCTGTCCCTGGGTACTTCGGGTATAACCTCGGTCTGCCAGGACATCGGGGGCGGTGTGTTTCGCTCACTTAGCTGCTTCTTGAGTGACTCGATTTCTTGCTGAAATCGTTGTATCATGAGCAGCATTTTTTTAGCTGTGGGGAGACTGGGCAGGCCCCCTGTCTCTTCGACCGGGGCGTCCTCGGATGATGTCGAGGGTCCGCCACTCGTGTCGCCGGTAGTGACCACGTTGGCCGCGAGGGATTCCTCGGGGAAGGTCCCTTCGGCGCCTGGGGGTGCTACATTGCCTGCCGCTCTCCCTCTTCTAGTGAGGGGTCCCGGTCTGGCGGCCAGTCTGGCCATTTCTTCAGGATCGATAGGCAAGGCGCCATACCGCCCGTGAACTCCTGCCATGCTGTAGGTGAATGTCTGCCACCTCTTGTTCTTGTTTCTTTTTGTCGCCCTCCTAGACGATCTTCCCGGGAACACCAGTCTGTCAAAGATCGATCGTCGGGGCGGCGCTTCCTCCCGAACAGGGGACTGGCGCGGCTCCTCCGGACGGGTCCTCGACTCCATGCTAGGTGCGGGTCGGGCGCCTTCCTCTTGAAAAGCGGAAGCCATTGCCCCCAGCAGTCTCTGGCGGCCGGCGGGGGTGCTACCCGGGCCTCGGAGGTAATTCCTCATAGCCTGCTCGATCCCTTCCCACTCCTGGTCAGGGAGAGCGGCCTAGGGTTGCATGTTGATGACAGCGGCAGGAGGAGAGCAGGCCGTGAGAGCCGGGCGGGCGGCATTGTGCCGGCGCCCTCGGTGACGGCGGCGGGCATTCTCGGACGGCGTCGGGATGACGGGTGCCGGTCGGGAAGTTGGGGTCATCACCTCGACCCTGTCATCTTGTCGGGCCCTCCTCGGGCGGAAAGCGATGGGCCCTGCTTGGGCGGGTGTAGCTGGCTGGGCCCCCTTGGGTACCCAAACTTGTTTCAGTTTGGCCGGCCCGCGTAGGGTTGGGGGCGTTGCCCTTTCCTTCAGCTTCTCCAGTCCTTGGAAGGAGTTGCGGACTGGGATGGTCGGGATGACACGGTCTGGCGTCGCCTGGGACCTCTGCCCGTCTAGGCGGACTCGGAGGGCCCCAACCGTCATGGACTTTCCGGAGTTGAACATACGACGCCCTGAGCCGGCGCCGGTGTTGCTCCTCCGGAGCCTTCTTCGGTGGGATGTCGACCCTTGGTGGGACGGGCCGGTGGTTTGGTGCACGTGGTGCATGTTGCAGCTTAGCGTCGTTGTGGGGACGCTATTGTTGTCTTCGGCCACAGCTCGACCGACAGCAGCTCCAATGGCCCCCGGAGCGGGGGCGTTGATCTGGAACTCCTCGGGTGCCTCCACGTCGAGGATCTCGGCGAAGGCCACCCCCAAGAAGTTGGGGAAGCCAACAGTGGGAGGGAAGCTCCCGAAGTTGAGGGGCACCGCCAGGTAGCCGCCTCGGACATGGTTCTCCACGACTTGAGGGTTGCAGACGACAGCCATTGTTGGTTCCATGATGTCTTTCTCTCTTCTCTGCATTTAAGAAAGTAGCACAATTAGTATTACAAGAAGGGGGCCGCGGGGCCCCTAATTTCGGCAAAGAGATGAAGGGTGGATAGGTCCCACCGGGCGTGCCAGAGTTGTGGACGCGCTTAAATTCGCCCCAGGATCGGGGGGATTTTGTCTGTCTATTAAGTGCGTGGGCGTGCCAGTCATCGGAGTGACGATTTATTCGGGCTCCGAAGAGCCCAAGGTGCGCTCGATCTGACTTCGTCAGACGATTGTGTGGTTCGTGACGGGATTAAATCCCGTCGCGCCATAAAGGTCACGACGTCATTTACATCCCCCATACGAGGGAATACCATTGATTAATTGTCGAAATTAGGGGCCCCGCGGCCGAAACGAATAATACTAATTGTGCGAGAAAGAGGCAGGAGAAAATCACACCAAAGTACGCATTAGGACGCGAGCCACTGGCCATGTCGGTCACTCGTGGACCTTTTCATATTCGGACACGGGTCCGTGATGGAAACGCAACAGGAAAAGCCGAGACAAATCCGTTCAAGTGTCTGCCGAACACCCGGCAATTATAGTGATGACTCGGAGGGCGTCCGGAACGAGGAGCAAACCCGGTCTGATCAAGATGTCGGCCCGAGGCCAGGTCGAGGTCGGACCATGTCGGGATGACTCCCGAGATCCAAAACCGGCCTGAGAGGGCGGCATTATTATTCCTTTTGCCCCGGGTCGCAGGGGGAGTGGGGGGGGCTGCAGTGTGGTCGCTAACGTCTTTTATTTGGGGTTTTCTTGGTTATGTGTTCTGATCTTTGATTTGATGTTTGTTGTTTATTTATGCCTTTGAATCATTATTAACGCTGCGCCTTCTGAATCCTTTAATTAGCGTAATTTCTATTAATTTATTTGATAGTGTTGATGCCCTTATCGGGCCATATATATGCGTATATGTATATATATATAGTGCGCCGGCGAAGGGAAACATGGTGTACCGCTGAGGGCAAGAGTGTGCCGCTGGGCGCTAAAGGGGCGTACCGCTGGGGACTGGAAAGGGGTGTACCGCTGGAGGCTACTTGGGGTGTGCCGCTGAAGGCTGCAATGGTGAGGGTGTACCGCTGGAGACTGGAGGGAGTGTGCCGCTGGAGGCAATGGGGGCGGTATAAAGTCTGTACGTTCCCCGGGCTCGAAGTCTATACGTTGGCTGCTCAAAGTCTATTCATTGGATGGCTCAAAGTCTGTACACTGTCCAAGTCTATACATTGCAGCGTGAAGTCTATACACTGTCCAAGTCTATACACTGGCCATCGTGAAGTCTATACGTTGGCCAGCCTAAAGTCTATACATTACAGCCCAAAGCCTGTACATTGGCCAAGTCTATACATTACCCCTTCGACTGCAGCTTGAAGTCTATACATTGCCAGGACCAAAGTCTGTACGTTGTAACATGAAGTCTGTACATTGCCCCTTTGACTACAGCTCGAAGTCTATACACTGCCAAGCCCAAGTCTATACGCTGCAACATGAAGTCTATACATTGGCTGGCCCAAAGTCTATACACTGGAGCACGAAGTCTATACATTGGCCAGTCCCAAGTCTATACGCTGCAACAGGAAGTCTGTACATTGGCTGGCCCAAAGTCTATACATTGGATCCCGTTGAGACGGTGACTAAGGGTGTACCGGCGAAGGGAGGGAGTGTGCCGCTGAAAGGGCCAGGGGGAGTGTGCCGTTGAAGGCTGGAAGGAGTGTGCCGTTGAAGGGCTGAACGGACTGTGCCGCTGAAGGCTCAAGGGGCTAAAAAGGGTGTGCTGTTGAAGGGCTACTCTTTTATTATTTGCTTTAAGGCTTTTCTTTTCTTCTTGTCTTAATTCTTATGTAGTTTCACATAAACTTCTCCCCTTGCCCTGTTCTGTTCAGCCTTTTCCTGCGGGTCGGACATTTGGGCTACCGGGTAGTCGATCAGTTCGATTCTCGTCATGGTGCCGGCAGTGGCTTGATTAGTTGGAAGGTTCATTGATTATTCTGTTCATTTGTTGCTTCCCTTTTGCCTCTTTTAATGTCTTGTTATTTTCTCACAAAAATTCGGCAGCATCTCCCCTTAACCCGTGGCGTAAGGGAGATAAAGGGAACGCGCCCACGTGGAGTGGCGGAACCCGACAACTGGAGGTGGGCGCCCGGAGGCAACAACACCTTTATAGAGCCTCGAAAAACACGAAGGAAAGGGCTCGGGGCAGGGCCAAGAAGTGTGATGTTGAGGGCCTGAAGGGTGTGCCGCTGAGGGCAAATGGGTGTGCCGCTGAGGGCAAATGGAGGTGTGCCGCTGAGGGCAACTGGGTGTACCGCTGAGGGCCAACGGGGGCGTGCCGCTGAGGGCAACTGGGTGTACCGCTGAGGGCCAACGGGGGTGTGCCGCTGAGGGCAACTGGGTGTACCGCTGAAGGCCAACGAGGGTGTGCCGCTGAGGGCAACTGGGTGTGCCGCTGAGGGCCAACGGGGGTGTGCCGCTGAGGGCAACTGGGTGTACCGCTGAGGGCCAAAACAAGTGTGTCGGCCAAGGGCCGGAAAGGTGCATCGCTGGAGGCTCAAACAGGGCTAGTGTATGGGCTGGGAGACTTGCAGGCCGTTTAGGGAAAGAAGGGGGGGAGTTTAAGGCTAGAGATAGGCCACTGGTAGCTGGGTATTCGGAGAGTGAGTGAGAATCTCCCTCTCTCTTCGAGCCCGTGGGCACAGCAGGTGGCCGTGGAAGGGAGTGAAGGGTTCATGAGGCCAAAGATCATGGGAGAGCGATCATATCGACATGAAGACCCCAAAAACACCGGAGAAATGGGGAGACGGAGGGAAAACGAACAACCCCATCAAAAGACTGTGAGAGCTAGCGCAAGCCAATAAAACTCATAGAGAAACCCAAAGAGGGTGATTTTCATTTATGGGGAGCCAAAGGCCAAAGCCCTATATGCACATTACAGAAGAAAACGCCCAAGCAAGGCCATGGACAAAGGAAAAAAAAAAGAAATTCAAGACAAAGAACGGGAGGAGGAATGGAATACGAAAGGGAAGAAAGCATTGGGGCCTAAAAACATTGGCCACTGTCCCCAACCCTCTCCCCCATTACATCGAGCTCTCTCTCTCCCTCCCTTACTCTTGCTTCTTCTCGGTGGTCGTCGGAGGGAGTTCGCGCCGGGACGCCTCTCTTTCTTCTCTTCCTCTTCTCTTCTCCCTCTGTCTCTTCTTTTTTTTTTTGTCTCTCCTACCATCTGAGCCTCTCCCTCTCTATGCGTCCCTCTCTTTTTGTTGAAGCGGGAGTGGCTTTATACTCCCTGCTGCTGGAGCCTTCGAGCACGGCCATCGAAGGCGGGAAGTGGCCTTGTGATCATGGGGTTTGACCTCCCCTGTCCTGGGTGTCTGTGGGGTAGCCTGCGTGGCCCAATCCATGGTTGACACCTCATAGAGCTCACTGCGCGCCAAGGATGCGTAGGGCATGGGCAGCATGTCGTTTAGCCGTTGAAAAGGCTTGACGTTGTGCCGTTGGCGGGCTGCACGAGCGTGCCGCAGGAGTGCCAAAAAAGAGTGCCGCTGGAGCCCCCTGAGGGCGTGCCGCTGGAGTCCCCAAGGGGTGTGCCGCTGGGGACCCGAAGGGGGTGTGCCGCTGAGCAGCCCTGAGGGCGTGCCGCTGAACCCCCAAGGGGGTGTGTCCCTGGAGGCCCCCCCCGAGGGGGGGTGTACCGCTGGAGCCACCCCCGGGGTGTGCCGCTGAGCAGCCTTGGGCCGTGCCGCTGAGCACCCCAGGGGGTGTGCCGCTGAACACCCCATGGGGTGTGCCGCTCGGAGGGCTCCCCAGGGGGGGCGTGCCGGTCAAGGCACCCTTGGGGCTGGGCGTGCCGCTGAAGGGCTCCCCAGGAGGTGTGCCGTTGAGGCCCCCTTGGGGCTGGGCGTGCCGCTGAAGGGCTCCCCAGGGGGTGTGCCGTTGAGGCCCCCTTGGGGCTGGGCGTGCCGCTGAAGGGCTCCCCAGGGAAGGGCTCCCCAGGGGGTGTGTGTACCCGGGGCCAATCTGAGCCCCTTGTGGGCACGAGTCATGGCTCGTTTGATTCTCTTTGAGGCCCACGGGCTGTGGGGCCTTTTGTGCTTGATTTCTCCGGGGTTTCTTCACTCGGCGCCGTTGCTGACGCGAGGCCGAGCAGGATTTCCAGGTGTGCAATTTTTGGTGTCCACAACCATGCAGACGCACGACTTCATCAAAGAACAAATGGGCTACTCTAGATGCATCAGATGTTTTGGAACATGCAATGAAGTGGGCCATCTTAGAGAACCTATCAACGACAACAAAGATGGAATCATGCTTGTGAGCAGTGCGTGGTAACCCAAGGATAAAATCCATGCTCACATCAACCCATGGTCGATCAGGAACGGGGAGAGGAGTGTAGAGACCAGTGTTCTGTTTGACCTGTTTGGCCATCGTGCATGTCCTACACTAGGCTACAATCTTGGCCACATCTCTCTTCAGGCCAGGCCAATAGAAGTGCTCCTCCACAGAATGGATGGTCTTGTTGCAGCCAAAGTGACCAGCAAGACCTCCAGCATGCATTTTCCAGACTAGAAAATCCTGAACAGAAGTCCTCGAGACATAGAGTTGCTGCCCTCGAAATAGAAAACCATCCTTGAGTAGATAGTCAGCAAATGTTGTCGAGGATCCAGCAGACAGAGCAGAATAGGCAGGGCCAAAATCAGGACACTCTCCATAGAGTTCCTTCATGCGGTCAAATCCGGTGACCTCTACCCGAACAGTGGAAAGAAGGGAGACCCTTCGACTCAAGGCGTCGGCCGCCTTATTGTCCTTTCCAGCCTTATATTTTAGGACAAAGGTGAAGGACTGGAGGAACTCTACCCACCGACCATGCCTTGGGTTTAAACCCTTCTGAGAGCTAAGGAATTTCAAAGCCTCGTGGTCTGAGTATAAGACAAACTCTTGTGGTAAGAGATAGTGTCTCCAGTGTTTAAGGGCTTGGACCACGGCATAAAACTCCTTATCATAGGTAGAGTATCGAAGCTTTGCATCAGAAAGCTTCTCGCTGAAATAAGCCACAGGGTGGCTCTCTTGGCTAAGCACTCCACCTATTCCTACGCCAGATGCATCACATGAAACCTCAAAGACTTTGGAAAAGTCTGGTAGGCGGAGGACAGGGGCTTTGGTCATAAGCTCCTTTATGGCAAGAAAAGTCTGGGAGGCGGCTTTGGTCCACTCAAAATTCCTCTTACAGATGCAATCCGTAATGGGTGCCATGATGGTGCTAAATCCCTGGATGAAGCGTCTGTAGAAGGTGACTAGCCCGTGGAAACTTCGAACGTCGTGGACATTCTGGGGCTCTGGCCAGTCTATTATGGCTCGGACCTTGGATTGGTCCACAGACACTCCATGACTTGAAACCACAAATCCGAGAAAAATGACCCGGTCTGTCATGAATTCACACTTAGTCAGGTTGGCAAATAGGGTTTCTTTCCTCAGGGTCTCGCAGACCTCCCTCAAATGGTGAATGTGGTCATGAGGGTTGTGGCTATAAATGAGGATGTCGTCGAAGTAGACGATAACAAAGCGAGCAATGAGGGGATGAAGGGTTTCAGTCATAAGCCTCATGAAAGTGCTAGGGGCGTTGGATAGCCCAAACGGCATGACAAGCCACTCATACAGACCTTCTTTTGTTTTGAAGGCTGTCTTCCACTCATCCCCTGGTCGAATCCAGACCTGGTGGTAGCCACTTTTCAAGTCAATCTTGGAAAAGATGGTGGCTCCACTCATCATGTCAAGCATGTCATCAAGACGAGAAATGGGAAATCTATACTTGACAGTTATTTTATTGATGGCACGGCTATTAATACACATCCGCCAGGTGCCGTCCTTCTTGGGTGTGAGTAAGGCAGGGACAGCACACGGGCTCTTGCTCACCCGGAGGAAACCTTTGTGGATAAGGTCCTCGACAATCCTTTGGAGCTCAGCATGCTCCTTGGGGTTCAGGCGGTAATGGGGAAGGTTGGGTAGGGTGGACCCAGGGACAAGATCAATGGCGTGTTGCACATCACGCATGGGAGGGAGTCGTGAGGGTAAGTCTTCCGGGAATATATCTTGGAAGTCCTGCAGGATTGTTTGGACTTCAGGTGGGATGGAGACTTGGGACTCCTCAGGGGTAATGGTGACGACAACAGCCCAAACAGGGGCACCCTCAGCAACCTCTCTATTCATCTCACGAACACCTATGAAGTTAAGGCGCCTAATCGGGTCATGGTCAACCTTAGGGGCCTTAGGGATGGACATGACAGGTGTAGGAGAGGAGGGAATGGGAAGCTTCCCTTTGGTGGGGGTTGGGGCATTCTCTTGGATTTTGGGGGATGCAGCGGGTGTGGAGGTAGGACTCTTTCCCGTGGCTACCTTTGGGGTTGTTGGGACCAGCTGAATCCTCTTCCCATTGTGGGAGAAGGAACACTCATTGGACCGACCGAATGTAGTAAGGTCTACATCGTAGATCCATGGCCGTCCTAAGATGATGCTCCCAACCTTCATAGGCACTACATCGCATAGGATTTGTCCTTGGTAGGACTGGAACTGGATGGAAATGACACATGTAGTGGTGACTGGGATAGACGTGTCGTCAACCCAAGCCACGTTATATGGCCTCAGATGGGGATGGGTAGGTAGACCTAGACGGGATACAAAGTCTGAAGAGACTGCATTGATACAGCTCCCGTTGTCAAAGATCACCTTGCAGGGTTGAGTTTTGACCATGATGTAGGTTTGGAAGATGGAGGTTTGACGCCAGTCGTCCTCCTGTGGGTGTGCGAGGATGCAGCGAACGACGCCTAGTCTTCCCTGGTTTGAATTCTCTGTAATTTCTCCCACTTGCATGTACTCGACATGCGTTCCCGCATACCCTGCATCTAATTCCTCAAACTGGGCCACGAGATCAGGGTCAGACTCATATCTCTCAAGGGTTTCTCCTTCCTGAGGTGGAAGCTCCATAGGCTGGGGGTCGGTGATGACCAAGGATCGGGTGGGGCAATTGGTGGCAATATGCCCTAGGTTATGACACCTGAAGCTCGGACTCCCGAGATAGGGGCTGGTTGGGAGGTGCTAGGGATGACTCCCTTTCCTTTGTCATCTCTCCTTTCAACTGATGGAGCATACTCCAGCCTAGGCACAGCTGCGGGTGCAGGTAAGGGTTTCCGTGGGAAAGGAGCTGTAGGGGCAACGGCCCTAAGTGGGGTAGCAGTAGGGACGTAGGAGGTGGAGGGGCCAGCTCTCTCAGTATAGCGGACTATGGGATTTCGGGTTTCAGGTTGGCGGTAGATGGGAACCCGAGGTGGGGCCACCCTTTGAAACCTCTCAACATCTCGTGCAACCTGGTAGGCGTGCTCGAGGGTGTTAACCTCCCGCAAGAATAATTCCCGCTGAATACTCTCGTGTAAGCCAGCCCTAAACCGAGAGAGGGTGACAGAGGCATCCTCCATGACTCGACTCCGAAGGAAGTAGTCATCAAATTTGGTGATGTACTTGTCCACGGACTTTCCATCTTGGGTGAGTTTCTACCATTGGTCTAAAAGACGCTGATGGTAGGAAGGTGGCAGACACTTCTCCCTCAATTTCTCCTTCATTTCTTCCCACGTGCTAATAGGCTCCTCCCGTCTCCGTGCTAGGAGATTCTCAACATTACACCAGTAGGTCTTGGCTTGACCTAGGAGTTTCATTTTGGCAAACCTTACCCTAGTGGCAGGGGTCATGCTGCGATGCCAGTCAAAATATTGATCCATCCCGGTTTCCCACTCAAGATATGTAGCGGGGTTGAGGGACCCATCAAAACTTGGAGCGTCAATTTTGACGTTCCGTAGGATGATATCTTCATCGTCGTGGTCTCTCTCTCGAGGCACACGGTGTTGAGACAGGTGCGATAGATTCAGAGGGGGGGTGAATGAATCTCCCCTTCAAAAATTATAGCCTAATTAAAACTTATGCTCAGATATGCGGAATTATAACCTGTTGCAAAAATGTTCTGTGAATGCTTAGGAGGATCTCAGCAAAACAGCACAAATGAATTTACCTTCACTCGATCCTAAGCAAGCATCTAATGTGCGAAGCAATAAGATGAACACATAAGAAAATCAAACCACAAATGGACACCAAGATTTTTAGGTGGTTCGGTCCACAGACCTACGTCCACCCCTCACTCCCAACCGGAGTGAGGCTTCCACTAGCACAATGCTAGAACACTGCAGACTCAGTCTGCGAACAACATGCTGCCACACAGCTTGAAGAGCCAAGGGAAATAAATCCCTCAACCAAGCTCTGCTACCCACAGAACTTGAAACCTGTTCTAGCTACCAGCTAGAACAGAACCAGAGACACCTCTCCCTTCCTCCACACACCGGAGGGAACCTGCTAATGACAACCTGTCACTAGCAACACCAGAGATCACCGACCTCTCTTCCTCTGCAACTCAGAGGGAAACCGGAGTAACACTCCCTTCCTCCACACACTGGAGGGAAACCAGTTCGAATCAGATAGAATAAAAGGAAAAATAAGAAATGAAAATAACACAGCAAACACAAGCTGTAAATGAAGGAACATCAGATGTGGCTCTCATCGGAGCTGACTGGCCTGGATTTGATCCACGGTCCAGTAGATAGATCTTCAGTCGAGACTACTTTCTTCTTCTCCACGAACTCTCACTATCTCTCTGCTCCTCCTCTTTTTCTCTTTCTTTTTCTGACACTCAATCGTGCAGCCTCTCTCTCTTTCTTTCTTCTACTTGTGCTATCTGCTTCTCTGCAGCTCTTTCCTTCTCTCTCGATCTCTCTTTTTCTTCTATCTTTTTATCCACTTCCTCTCTTTTCTTCAGTGGAAGTAAGCTTCCTTTTATAGCAGTCGATTAGGGCAGCGTGTGTCTTCCACACCTCCCGCCAAAGAGCCTCAGTCCACGTGTCAGCTTCTCAGTATCTTGGATCACGTGCCAGGTCATCATCTTTGCACTTTAGTCCCTGTCAGTCAGTCGAACAGAAACTTATCAGTTTAGTGTCGATACCTTGTACAGACTTGATAGTATGCACAATACAGTGTATAGACTTTGCAGAGCGACAGGAATGTATGGACTTTGCAGTGTGTGATGTGCAGACGTTGTATAGACTTCTGAAGTGTAATGCAAAGTGCAGACGTTGTATAGACTTGTAAGTGTAATGCAAAGTGCAGACATTGTATAGACTTCTGAAGTGTAGTGCAAAGTGCAGACTTTGATCATATATGAAAAACATATGCTGCACAGACTTGCTAATGAAACGTACAATGCATCAAGCAAGATAATGCATGAAGAACATTGTGCATACATGCTGGCAAATGGATGTACAGACTTCATGTATGCAAGTCTGTGGCATTGTACAGACTTTGTGAATGCAAGGCTGAAGCAATGTATAGACTTCACGTTGTGCAGACTTCAATGCATGAAGAGGCAGTGTGTAAATTTTGACAGACACAACGTGCAACACTGTATAGACTTGAAACACTAGATGCACGATGTACAGACTTGAATGCTGTGCGATGTACATACTTCATGTTATGCATGAGTCTCTAAGAAGACAGATGATGTATAGACCTTGCCAAAAGAAATGGCTGTACAGACTTGACCAAGGCAAAGCAATCGAATGTATGGACTTTCACAAGGTATAGACTTGCTAAAGAACTGGACGATGTACAGGCTTGAACAAGGCAAAGTCTGTACAGACTTGAAGATTCACAACGTATATACTTTGGCAAGACAATGGCTGTACATACTTGAAGTGAAGACCAATGTATAGACTTCAAAGAGTGGATGGTCAGACAATGTATAGACTTCAGAGTTCAGCTGCCAATGTATAGACTTGGAAAGCTTGAAGCGATGTATGGACTTGGAAAGCCTGAACCAATGTACAGACTTGGAAGCTTGAAGGCCAATGTACAGACTTGGAAGCTTGAACCAATGTATAGACTTGGAAGGCCTGAACCAATGTACAGACTTGGAAGCTTGAACCAATGTATGGACATGGAAAGCCTGAACCAATGTACAGACTTGGAAGCTTGAAGGCCAATGCGTAGACTTTACCAATGTATAGACTTGGGGTTCTGAACGTAGGTAAAGACTGGGAATGTATAGACTTGAAGAAATGACTTGATACAGACACACTGCACGTTGTACAGACTCTGAGTGAAGGCATGAACAGTGAATCAATGTATGGACTTAGCTTCGTACATGCTACAGTGCATTGTATGGACTTTGAAGACTGATGCATGACGATGAGACAATGTGTAGACTTGCTAGTTATATGAGCTGCACTGTATAGACTTTACATAAGACGCTGATTGAGACGGTCCAGTGTACAGACTTAGCCAATGTAAAGTGCACAATGTACAGATTTAGTCTAATGCGTTGAATAGACTTTCATGAGACGCTCAATGTACACACTTCAAGTCCAGTGTATGGACATTGCCTTAGACTCTAAATGAGACGGACGTTGTGCAGACTTTAGCCAATGCACTGTATAGACCTGATGCTGCATGAGACACTAAATAAGACGGACAATGTTCAGACTTCAATGCAGAGACTTTGAACTTGTATGCTGGCAGTGTATAGACTTCGGCACTCAATGCAACAAGACTCTGGACGATGTATAGACTTCCCAGCAGCAAGATTTTGCTATGAATGTGTAGACTTAATGAAATGAGGCATGTATAGACTTTTACTCAATTATGCATATGAAACGCTGACTGTATAGACTTGTACATACTTGCATGAACAAGGCATATGCATGATGAGACGATGGCTGTACTTAGACAGTGTATAGACTTGTAAGACGCTCATGCACTGACGATGTATAGACTTGCTAGCCGGACACTACAAAGATGCTCATATGCAATGTGTAGACTTCAGAAGGCGTGCAACTAATCAATGTGTAGACTATGTAACGTGCAGACAAGACACTGTATGAACTTATCAGAACAAACGTTGCACAAACAATGTATGGACTTATGAGTGCAGCACAGACAGATGCAATGTACAGACATGCGGATCTGAAGGGGTATGGCAGCATCACCCATTGTACATACTAACATCACACACTCCAGATAAAATGCCATTATGAAATGCATCAATAATTATGAAATGCACCAATGCACACAACACACAGTCTCAGCCTGTTCGTTGGTTATGTCAGATAAGATGTTTGATGAAACATTCATTCAACAACGTTCAGGTATATATGCAGACTCAAATAGTATGCAGACAAACAGATGATGACTTATAGTGTTTGCTATCATCAAAACCACAGGGACACAATAATCTCCCCCTTTTTGATGATGGCAACACTATGAGTCATACTGACTTGATCAATTATTTCTCCCCCTTTGACTTCAGCAAAAAGGCATTAGTTGAAGAGGGAAGAATAAGGCTGTATAAGACGAGTGAATTAAAGGCTCCCCCTGAATAGTATAATGATTAGACATTAGTTGAAATCAATTGAGATGAAAGGAGAATATCAACAAAAGCACAGGGACACTCAAGAATGCTGACTAGATCTCCCCCTTTATGAAAGACACTCAGCATGACAGGAAAACTCCCCCTGATTAGATAGAGTGAAAGAGGTGATGAGCATCTATCAGCAAAACACATGGGTACTCAAGGATTACCACAATCTGTAGGCACAATGAATAAATGAAGAAGACAAATTTTTATTAGCACACCAAATTCATAAATCTTTGTAAACGAACTTCAGATTCTTCAATTATAATGGATTATGAATGAGTTTAAACTTATCATCATGATTTAAGAATGATGAATCCAAAGTCATATCTGAAAATTCATTACTCATATCTGAAACACCTTTTAATATAAATGAACCAAAAAACTCATCTGTCATTCAAGTTTAACCTCTTTCCATCTTACTTATTTAAAAATTAATGACTCCTATGGAAGTTACACAAGATGATATTGAGATTAAACAAAAAATAATTGTGTATGAGCATGTCTTTAGATTTTCAGAATTTTCTATTGATCAGCACTCATTTTTCCTGAGCAAGTTTGGTTCATTCAACACCTTTTTACGTGAGGCACAACACTTCTCAGGTGAAGTGACCCAGTTACTCAGTGTGACAACCATATTGCCTCTTAAGGAGAACAGAGTTAGCAATTTGGAGTGTCTTTTTACATGAGGAGACACCTTGATCAGAGGCTAGAATCCCCAGTTACTCAACACATCCATGCCATTGCTCTGCCAGAATTTTAAATATTTTAGAAAAGAGAGGTAACTATGACACTTCGTGACTTGGGCTTACTCCATTTCTTTGATAGAGAACCCAATTTCTCTGTGACCGAAGTCATTGCTCTTGCAATTTTTTTTTAAAATATTTTCAGATTTTTCAAACAAAGCTCAGTACACTGAAATGTTTAAGAACAATACCTTCTACATGTATCCTAACCAAGGATAGCCATGTCTTTTAAAAATTTCAGATTTCAGAAAGTTTTGCATGAAGTTCATGAGACAATTGGTTAAGATTTATTAAGCATGATGATTCAGATATTTTCAAGTCCTTTACATCAAAACTTAGGAAATACATTAGACTTAAATCAATTTGATTTATCAAAACATTCTTAAACCAGTATAATAGAAATTTCTTCTTTTCAGAATATATCTGATTTATGTCTAGGGTGCACTGACTAAAATCTTTCCTCATTCAGATGAATCAATGACATTTTAGCAAATCAGTGGAGTCAACAAAGCATTTTTATCGAGAGAGTAGCAGAGAGCAATCATGATTAGACAAGGATTTAACATTAGAACAGTTCAGTTTAGAAGACACTAGCTGAGTCTGGAGTACAGACAGAACAGCTACATAAGTGTAGACAGCAGGGAATTCAAGTGAACTACTCATTTGCCAAGAATGGATCAGATTGCTAGACAGAAGGAGTTCAAGAGGTGAAGAGATGAACCAGGAATGCTCCCCCTATCTAGATGCAATGAGTCATTTCTTTTTAGATTTTTCAATGCAAGGAAATGCAATGCAACTAACTACATGTATGCATGTTTAAAGGCTCTCCTGGAGAAATTTCTGAAACATAGATATGTAATGCATTCAGCAAATGAGATTATCATGATCATGCATCATTACATTTATATGCAATGCATTAGAGATAAACTACAATCATTTCCATGAGCATTTCAGATTTTTCAATTATATTCAGTTAAACAATGCACAAAAGAATTATCATGATATGCAGTGCATTCAGATCACACAAATTCAGAATACATAGTTTTCAGAATTTACCTGAATGGGGCTTTATCATCTTGGGTGCCTTGGTTTATTTACCCCTCTTTTTATTTCTCAATCCAAGGCACACCTACAAATTTTGATCATTTTGATCCTGTAGGGACCCAAGCAGCTTTGGGTCCTGACTTAGCCCTGACAAGTGTTCTAACCTGTTTCTTAGCTAGATCAACATCAAATTTCATCAGAAAGCAATCATCCATAGAATGTCCAAATTTTCCACAATGTCTACATGTACCAACAGAATTTTTGACTTTATTATGATACATATTATCAAAAACATGAGGCCTATGTGCATGAGCATCAGATTGTCTGTTGCTTACATGAACATTCTGTATCTTATTCTTAATCAACCAACATTCAGAAGATTTGTGACCTTGCTTCCCACAGTTATTGCATGAAAGTCTTGCAAATGGTTTTGCAGGGAATTTGACTACAGGGGGGTTAACCGACTTCATCTGAACATGCCAACAGTCCTTGACTGTATGGCCATTTTTCCCACACTCAAAGCATCTGATATGCTTACTTTTAAAACCATTACCTGCCCACCAGCATTCCGAAGCTCGGTGGCCAAATTTTCCACATTCAAAGCATGCCAGACTCTTATCTTTAAAAACAGTTTTATTTCTTCCAAAAACATTTCTATTTGCAGGGAGTTTTATATTCTGAGAGAAAGTTCTTCCCTGAGCATGCCAACAGTCCTTGACTGTATGGCCATATTTTTCATAATGAAAACAATTAGAAAAGGTATTTCTATGAGGGTCTAACCAGCATTGTGCAGCAACATGTCCAATTGTTTCACAGTTATAACAATGAATTTTCTTTTCCCTAAGGACATGATTTCTACCATGATTGTTTTGAGCAGCTGCTAGGTCATCTTTTTCAATCAAATTACACTCATGCATCAAATGTCCATATTTGTGACAGTAGTGACAGATCATTTTTTTTCTAGATGCATGCGAGTGTGTGGGTGAAACATGCAGAGTGGGAAGAGGAACATGTTGATGCTTTTCTTTCTATTTTTCTGTTGTTTTCTCTTGAGCAGATGACTGATAACCTGGAAGGTTCTGAGGGCTGTGAGAGGTTGAGCTGGAAACAAAGGAAGTTTGAACTTTGTTTTGAAAACTCTTCTTATTTGAGGGATTATAGCCCAACCCTTCCTTCTGAGAATTTACCTTAGTTCCTAGAATTTTGTCCAGATTATCTTTTCCGTCCACAAATTTTGACAAGGAATTATTCAAATCTTCAATTTCATTTTCCAAAGAAACGATGTGTATTTCATAACTGGCAATCTCTTGTTCATTGCAATTTACACATTCGCTTAGCACCTTGTTTGCAATTTTACATTCCTCAATTTCTTGTTCCAGATTTCTCAATTTTTCAGACTCTTCAATGTAAACAGTTTTTTCTTTTTCTAAGAGAAGAAGTTTCTCTGACATAGCAGTGTTCAACTGCTTCAATCCTTCAACCTCTTGAATTAGTTTGTCATTTTTTGATTTCAGATTTTCAATTTCTTCAACAGAGTCTTTATCAATTTTTATTGAGCTCATTTTATCATTCAGCGCTTCCTCTATCTGTTCAAGCTCCAGAATCTTGTTTAACAGATCTTTGTTTTCTTCCTTTAGAGAAACAATAAACTCCTTATGCCATTCTAAATTTAAGTGAAGATTTTCATTTATTTCCTTGAGAAATGGGCACTCATTGCATGCAGATTTAACCGAACATAGTGTTTGAACCTGGAGTTTTTCACATTGTTTCTTAAGACATTCATTTTCAGATTTTAGAACATTAATTTAGCGTTAACAGAATCAAATTCTTTCAACAGTTTTTCATTCTGAACTAAATCATTAACATGAACCTGATCATCCTCAACCGAGCCAAGTTTTTCTTTTAGTTCAGAGATTTCACATACAAGTTTTTGATTTTCTTCTTTAAATAGGTCAATTTGTTTCCTTGAACTTTCCAGCCCAGCTTCAAACTCTTTTTATTCTTTTTGCTATTTTTCAAGGTCTTTCTGCAATTCCATGTTTACAGATTCTATGGCAATAGATTTTTCAGCAAACAAACTCTTCTCTTGCTCAAGTTTCTCAAATTTTTCTTCATTTTCTTTAACAGTTTTTCTAAGAAAGTCATTTTCAGATTTCAGTCTACTTAGTTCAGAGCAAACACATTTAAGTTCATTCATTAATTTTTCATTCTGGTTTTTATGCATATGGATATCTGACAAATAGGCATCATGAGATTGCTTCATATTTGAACAATTTTCACATGGTGAACTTGAACTACCCTGATCACTTTTCTTTTTCAAGTTCTTGTATCGTTTTCTTAATTGTTCATGAGACTCAAACATCTCAGCATATGCATTCTCCCAATCATCTAAAGAAAAATTCTCGAAGATGTTTACCTCCTCCTCATCATCTTCTTCTTCATTTTGACTGCTGCTATGAATACTTCCTTTAGCCATCATGCAGTTGTCTTCATTTAACCTGTGAGTTAGCTTCAGCTCCTCCAGAATATCTTTGGCAGACCTGCAATCATAAAAACAAGAGTGTAAGGCTCTGTCAGTGGCTGTTTTCATCAGATTGAAGGCTTTCTGATTTTCTCCATCCTTTGATCTGTGGCTGTTGGTCCATTTGGACACTCTCTTTGGTAATTTGTGAGGACCTTGTGAAATTAATTTCCACAGATCAGGATTAACTGCATCAACATAATTTCGTAGACTGATAAACCACGCATTAAAATTAGAACCATTGAAAATCGGTGGATCACCCATGAAAGCTGATCAGATAAATGCAACAGGAATAATGAAGCACCAAGACAGCAGGATCGAATCTACAGATCGCTGGACCTTCTAAGTAGACAACCTGGCTCTGATACCAATTGTTGAGACAGGTGCGATAGATTCAGAGGGGGGGTGAATGAATCTCCCCTTCAAAAATTATAGCCTAATTAAAACTTATGCTCAGATATGCGGAATTATAACCTGTTGCAAAAATGTTCTGTGAATGCTTAGGAGGATCTCAGCAAAACAGCACAAATGAATTTACCTTCACTCGATCCTAAGCAAGCATCTAATGTGCGAAGCAATAAGATGAACACATAAGAAAATCAAACCACAAATGGACACCAGGATTTTTAGGTGGTTCGGTCCACAGACCTACGTCCACCCCTCACTCCCAACCGGAGTGAGGCTTCCACTAGCACAATGCTAGAACACTGCAGACTTAGTCTGCGAACAACATGCTGCCACATAGCTTGAACAACCAAGGGAAACAAATCCCTCAACCAAGCTCTGCTACCCACAGAACTTGAAACCTGTTCTAGCTACCAGCTAGAACAGAACCGGAGACACCTCTCCCTTCCTCCACACACCGGAGGGAACCTGCTAATGACAACCTGTCACTAGCAACACCAGAGATCACCGATCTCTCTTCCTCTGTAACTCAGAGGGAAACCGGAGTAACACTCCCTTCCTCCACACACCGGAGGGAAACCAGTTCGAATCAGATAGAATAAAAGGAAAAATAAGAAATGAAAATAACACAGCAAACACAAGCTGTAAATGAAGGAACATCAGATGTGGCTCTCATCGGAGTTGACTGGCCTGGATTTGATCCACGGTCCAGTAGATAGATCTTCAGTCGAGACTACTTTCTTCTTCTCCACGAACTCTCACTATCTCTCTGCTCCTCCTCTTTTTCTCTTTCTTTTTCTGACACTCAATCGTGCAGCCTCTCTCTCTTTCTTTCTTCTTCTTGTGCTATCTGCTTCTCTGCAGCTCTTTCCTTCTCTCTCGATCTCTCTTTTTCTTCTATCTTTTTATCCACTTCCTCTCTTTCTTCAGTGGAAGTAAGCTTCCTTTTATAGCAGTCGATTAGGGCAGCGTGTGTCTTCCACACCTCCCGCCAAAGAGCCTCAGTCCACGTGTCAGCTTCTCAGTATCTTGGATCACGTGCCAGGTCATCATCTTTGCACTTTAGTCCCTGTCAGTCAGTCGAACAGAAACTTATCAGTTTAGTGTCGATACCTTGTACAGACTTGATAGTATGCACAATACAGTGTATAGACTTTGCAGAGCGACAGGAATGTATGGACTTTGCAGTGTGTGATGTGCAGACGTTGTATAGACTTCTGAAGTGTAATGCAAAGTGCAGACGTTGTATAGACTTGTAAGTGTAATGCAAAGTGCAGACATTGTATAGACTTCTGAAGTGTAGTGCAAAGTGCAGACTTTGATCATATATGAAAAACATATGCTGCACAGACTTGCTAATGAAACGTACAATGCATCAAGCAAGATAATGCATGAAGAACATTGTGCATACATGCTGGCAAATGGATGTACAGACTTCATGTATGCAAGTCTGTGGCATTGTACAGACTTTGTGAATGCAAGGCTGAAGCAATGTATAGACTTCACGTTGTGCAGACTTCAATGCATGAAGAGGCAGTGTGTAAATTTTGACAGACACAACGTGCAACACTGTATAGACTTGAAACACTAGATGCACGATGTACAGACTTGAATGCTGTGCAATGTACATACTTCATGTTATGCATGAGTCTCTAAGAAGACAGACGATGTATAGACCTTGCCAAAAGAAATGGCTGTACAGACTTGACCAAGGTAAAGCAATCGAATGTATGGACTTTCACAAGGTATAGACTTGCTAAAGAACTGGATGATGTACAGGCTTGAACAAGGCAAAGTCTGTACAGACTTGAAGGTTCACAACGTATATACTTTGGCAAGACAATGGATGTACATACTTGAAGTGAAGACCAATGTATAGACTTCAAAGAATGGATGGTCAGACAATGTATAGACTTCACAGTTCAGCTGCCAATGTATAGACTTGGAAAACTTGAAGGCCAATGTACAGACTTGGAAGCTTGAACCAATGTATAGACTTGGAAGGCCTGAACCAATGTACAGACTTGGAAGCTTGAAGGCCAATGTACAGACTTGGAAACTTGAACCAATGTATAGACTTGGAAGGCCTGAACCAATGTACAGACTTGGAAGCTTGAACCAATGTATAGACTTGGAAGGCCTGAACCAATGTACAGACTTGGAAGCTTGAAGGCCAATGTATAGACTTGGAAGCTTGAACCAATGTATAGACTTGGAAGGCCTGAACCAATGTACAGACTTGGAAGCTTGAAGGCCAATGTATAGACTTTACCAATGTATAGACTTGGGGTTCTGAACGTAGGTAAAGACTGGGAATGTACAGACTTGAAGAAATGACTTGAGACAGACACGTTGCACGCTGTACAGACTTTGAGTGAAGGCATGAACAGGGAATCAATGTATGGACTTAGCTTCGTACATGCTACAGTGCATTGTATGGACTTTGAAGACTGATGCATGACGCTGAGACAATGTGTAGACTTGCTAGTTATATGAGCTGCACTGTATAGACTTTACATAAGACGCTGATTGAGACGGTCCAGTGTACAGACTTAGCCAATGTAAAGTGCACAATGTACAGACTTAGTCTGATGCGTTGAATAGACTTTCATGAGGCGCTCAATGTACACACTTCAAGTCCAGTGTATGGACATTGCCTTAGACTCTAAATGAGACGGACGTTGTGCAGACTTTAGCCAATGCACTGTATAGACCTGATGCTGCATGAGACACTAAATAAGACGGACAATGTTCAGACTTCAATGCAGATACTTTGAACTTGTATGCTGGCAGTGTATAGACTTCGGCACTCAATGCAACAAGACTCTGGACGATGTATAGACTTCCCAACAGCAAGATTTTGCTATGAATGTGCAGACTTAATGAAATGAGGCATGTATAGACTTTTACTCAATTATGCATATGAAACGCTGACTGTATAGACTTGTACATACTTGCATGAACAAGGCATATGCATGATGAGACGATGGCTGTACTTAGACAGTGTATAGACTTGTAAGACGCTCATGCACTGACGATGTATAGACTTGCTAGCCGGACACTACAAAGATGCTCATATGTAATGTGTAGACTTCAGAAGGCGTGCAACTAATCAATGTGTAGACTATGTAACATGCAGACAAGACACTGTATGAACTTATCAGAACAAACGTTGCACAAACAATGTATGGACTTATGAGTGCAGCACAGACAGATGTAATGTGACAGATGCAATGTACAGACATGCAGATCTGAAGGGGTATGGCAGCATCACCCATTGTACATACTAACATCACACACTCCAGATAAAATGCCATTATGAAATGCATCAACAATTATGAAATGCACCAATGCACACAACACACAGCCTCAGCCTGTTCGTTGGTTATGTCAGATAAGATGTTTGATGAAACATTCATTCAACAAAGTTCAGGTATATATGCAGACTCAAACAGTATGTAGACAAACAGATGATGACTTATAGTGTTTATTATCATCAAAACCACAGGGACACAACACACGGGCCTCTTGCTCTCTACCTTGGGGAGCCTAATTCGGGCGGACTTGCTCTCTTTCCTCCCTAGGATTGGCTAGGGGATTACCGTGACCATTCACCCTTCCTTCTTCCCCTTTTAATCGATCCTCTAAGGCTCGGATCCTCTTATCGAGTCCCGTCCGTAGTTGGCCTATGGATTCTTCAAAGTGGGCCACGAGATTATGCTCGAGCTGAACTAGCATAGCAGTCACGCTCTCTTGATCCATGGGTAGCGTTGAGGGGCGCTCTAGACGGCCAGATGAATTCCTAGACCAACGTGGCATGCACGACCTCGGACTTAAATGATGCAGTCCTGGGACCGATAATTAGCAAGCTATAGGCTCGAGTTTGGCTGATTGGCAAAGGGCCAATTTGAAGGGACCGGTCAGGGGGAGTTGCTCGCCCGTAGGTGAAGTAGTTGTGGAACTACCTCCTGTCAATTAGGGTGCCCTAATGTGATAGTCTAGGGCCTAAGGATGGGTACAAGCAAGCACTCTCTCACCGTCCACAGCGATGCACTCAGAAGACTGGCAGCATGGATCGGGCTCTCTCTTACTTCGTCACGCGATGATTGAAAAGATACTAAATGAGCAAGTTTAGAGCACGTACCTAGCTGACTGAAAAGTCTAGCTCCGACCGGAGATGAGGGCGAGCGGGGACGTGCGTGCCCGCACGGCGTCGACGAAGCTTGAGCGGTTACAAAAAGTCACTCCACGCAGGGAGGATTGAATTATTACAAGACCCCTTTAAAATTTCCCACGCAGGGGAACAAATCACTCCAGACTTTCTCCGTGCAAGGAGACTTAGGGGCACCCTCTCCGTGAGTTACGGACTGTGTGTCAGCGATCAGACGACTCAACCGTTGATCGAGCCGTGATTGTGGACTCGGGTGCCAAAGAAATGATAAGTTAAATAGATATATAATATATGAAATTATGTATATATAAATATATATATAAAAGATTATATATATATCAAATAGATATATCTTATATATATTTAATACTTTTTTTTCAATCACCTTTTTTTTGACTTTTGATCACACTTTTTTTCTTTTTTTTTCTTTTTCAACACTCCACCTACTGCAATCCCACGCGGTCAAGTCGGAATCGCGGGAGCGGGAGGCTTGGACGGTCAGCCCGGGTGGGCGGACGTCTGTCTGGCAGCCAACCAAGGTGGGCTGGGCGGGCGCGGGGGCGCGCAAGCGTGGGCGCAGGGGCGCACGGGCGGGGCACGGCCAGGCGCAGGGGCGCTAGAGTGCGCGGGCGGGCGCGGGGCCGGGCGCGGCCGGGCGCGCAGGGGAAGGGGCACGGGGCCGGGCCCGGGGCCGGGCGCGCAGGGCGCGGCCGGGCGCGCAGGGTGCGGGGCACGGAGGCGTAGGGGCACGCGGCGGCGGTGCTGGGGGAGAAAGAGCCGTTGCGGCCCAAAAAATTTTTGTATTTGGGCACGGGCGACGATGCCCGTGCCGCGAACTCTTTTTTTTTCTTTGTTTTCCTCTCTTTTGCAACCGATAGAGCTCCCGTGTGGTTTTTTTTTCTTTTTAAACTTCTTTCTTCTTCTGCTGTGCACCGATCGACAGAGAGAGAGAGAAATGGAGAGAGAGGGAAACAGAGAAAGAAAGAGAAATAGATCGCAGGAGAGAGAGAATAAGAGAGAGAGAGAGAGAGAGAGGGGGGGGAGTAACAGAGAGAGAACAGAGAGGTAAGAGAGAGAGAGATTCACGGGATGGGGAAGTTTTAAAAAAAAAATTCCTTTTTTTTTCTCTCAACTAATATCTTCTTCTGCTACTCTTCCTTTTTTTTTTCACTTCTAACAATCTAGAGAGAAACAGAGAGAGACGTCGGGACGTCAGGATTGTCGGAGATGCCGTTGGTGGGCTCTGATACCAATTTGACGCGGCGGCGATGTGGAAGATGGATCGTCGGCACTCCGAAACGCGAACAGGACGGGACGGATAACTGCTATCTCACACAGCTCGGCCTCACGCCGGACGGTCTCACACCGGGCGACGCTCAATCCTCACAAAAGAGAAGAGAGAGAAGGGGAAGGCAAGAGGGGGAAATCTCTTACACAAAACATAACTCATTCATTCTTTCATTCATAACAACATACGTAACACACCATTGCCTTCCTTTATATAGGAGGAAAGCTATAACAACAAGACCTTTCTAACTTCTACTAATTATGTTCATACCCTTAGCCTAACAAGACAAACCCACCAACCAATATTTGACTTGTGGGTTTTAACCAAATAAAATAAAAAATTACACACATGTTTATTTGACTTAGACTAGCCTAATAAGACAAAAGAGTAGGAATACATGTATCCATACACACGCAAATACTCAAAAATACACACAAGTATAACTACTCAGTATGCCGGGTCTTCAATCGAGTCTCCGAGCCATAAGCTCGGTGCAGTCTGTGCGGTGCGTCGTCGGCTCCGAGTAGTGGGCCCGGTAGTGGAACCGGTGGTGGTGTCCCCACCACCAAGCTTAAACGGTGGGGGTGTGAGATAGGTTGTCATCTGGTGGCAAGTTTAGGGAGTTGATACGGTGGAGGGTTGAAGGATGGCGATGATCCGGTGGGATGGTGGAGGAAGGATAACCGGTGGGATGCTTTGGGCATCATCCGGTGGTGAGGAGGTGTGCCATCGGGTGGCAAGTTTTAGGAGGTGATCCGGTGGTGGGTGTTGGTGTGAGGCGTTGATCCGGTGGTGAGGAGGTGTGCCATCGGGTGGGACGTGTGGGTGGTGATCCGGTAGGAACCGGAGTGGTTGATCCGGTGGAGGTGAAGGCGTGTGATACGGTGGGATGTGCGGGTGGTGATCCGGTGGAGGTGAAGATGGTGATGATCCGGTGGGATGGGGGAGGAAGGTCATCCGGTGGCGTTAGGAGCCACCAGATGAGGGTGTTGGTCCGGTGGCGGGGTGCCACCGATTCTCTCTCTTTTTCTATCTTCTTCTTTTTTTTCTTTTTTTCTCCCTTTTCTTTCTTCTCTTTTTTGACGCTCGGGTCTCCACACCCTGGACTATAGTTTCGAGGACGCTAGGACCTCGCTCAATTTTTTTTATATTCAATTCGTCTCTTGGAACGTAAATTCATGATGGCAGGGTGCCGTGTACAAGATGCGGCCCCACCATCACCAGAGTTAAAATTCAGCCATCGAGACCTCTTGCTTTGCTTCTTCATTTTCTTTTTCTATTGAAAGCCTGATACAAACGTGAAAATTTGGGTGTCCACAATGTGCCCATTGGACCATCTCCGTATATGTACGGATATTTTGAGGTCCAAGTTGAGTAATGAAAATTGGTCTTAGGCTGTCCATGAATCGGCTAGCCTTTAATAGATCGGTACCAACCACATGAGGAGCATAGGGAGCCAAACGGGAGAATTGGAGTTCGTACTCCTCCACGAACATCATTCCTTGCCTTAAGGAGGCAAATTCTGCAGCTTTCCTCTCCTTGACATATTCGAAGAAATATTTTGTTCGGAAGAGTCCAAGAAACCCTTCCCATGTAAGCTGTGCATTTTGAAGATGTGCAGAAGTGGGCTTTCATCAAGTACGCGCATCTTTGTTTAGTTGGAATGTGGCGAGACAAACCTTCTCTTTGTCGTAACATTGCATGACTTCAAATATCTGGTTCATCTCATCGATCCAATTCTCAGCTTCGTCGGGATTTGAGGATCCAGAGAACCGCAGAGGGTTCATACTCCGGAAATTGCTATGCAAACTACCCGCGTCAGCCCTTGCGCCAGCTTGGGCCACAGTTTGGAGGGCCTGGGTAAGACCCACAACAGTCTGTTGCATCGCTTCCCAATTAGCAGGATTCGCGGCCATTGTAAGAATAAGGTGCCTGAGAAAATAAAAATTTGTTATTCTCCTATGGAATGTACATTGAGTCTCTCCAAGTGATTTTGATGACAACAAAATCATGGACTTGGTTTCCATCTTGTGACGTGCCTAAATACTCAAGAGCGAGCATCGTACGCGATTAAGGCTAATTTTCGTTATGTTAAATGCTCAAATGTTCATAATCTTCAGAATGCATAAAGAGAGCTCAAATGAACTTCAAATCTACGTAAACATATGCTCAATCTAAGGCTCGATGATATGGATATGATCTCTTGGGCTAATGAGTTATTTTTGTAGGCAAAGCAGATTTCGGTCCACCAATGAAGGCATTTTGGTCGACTAAAGTTACCAGGTTTCTGAACTCTAGAATGTTTGAGAGTTCGGTCGACCGATGACACCAATTCGGTCGACCGATTCTCATAGCACTGAAAAGTTGCAGAGCTCTCAGAGTTTGGTCGATCGACCGGACATTTCGGTCGACCAAACCCTTCGAAGCAGCAATTGTTGACTTTGCTTTCTTCAACGTGTTCAAGCCCTCTCTTTTGGAGTTTTGGGTTCCAAAGCCACCAGACATGCCTAAATTCGGGGATCTGTGTTTTGGCATGTCCCTTGACCAACCCAAGACTTATAAAAACATCTCTTTGGGTCAAGAAACCCTAATCACTCAAGGGAGATCAAGGAGGCTACCAAGGGGAGAAAGAAGGCTGATGTAACACCTCTGTGAACAGTGCTCCGTCCAGGAATTCTTCATCCAACTCCAAGCTTTTCAAGATCTATCTGAAGTCATTCAACTTCAAATCAAGTGGAGATTCAAGCTTCATCCAAAATCTACATCAGCTACTCAGGGGGAGCTTAAATCAGAGTTTTTCTTTTGTGTTTCTTCTTCCATATTCCCTGAGCTTCAAGTGTGTGTTCTTTGTAATACATAAACATTCGTGTGTGTGTAGATCTACTCAGATCCGTGTGTGTGTGTGTGTGTGTGTGTGTGGTTTCTTTCAGATTCATGTGTGGTTCGGTGCGTTTGCACCTTCGTGGGAATTCTGAACTCCTTATGAGTGTGTGTGTGTTTTGATCTTGTAATCGTTTAGAAGATAGTGTGTGAATCCTCACAGATCGTGAGGGGTGAACATAGGTTGTCGTTGTTGCATCCGAACCACCTAAAAATTACTATCTCTTGTGTGGTTTGATCCTTCTCTTCTACCCCCATTATGTGCCAACACACACTATATCACTCTACTTGTGTTTTTCGTTCAAATATAGCATAATTTGTCAATTCTACATTAGATCTTTGGTATATCAAAAAGTGGGTTCGAATTGACAAGGTTAGTCTTGTCAGGACGATAACACCTTGCGTGAGTAGAATCTTCGGATTCACACCTCCGCCATAGTACCAAGGAACTACTGTGTGTGGCAGATTTTGATAGATCTAATCGGTTGTATAACAGATCCGAGTTTTTAAGTTATTAATTCATCATATCTGTTTAAACTAGGTAATGTTTTCTAAAAATTTGTAATCACTCAATTCACCCCCCCCTCTTGGGTGTCATTGATTGCGGGACTTCAATTGGTATCAGAGCTTAGGCTCTAACTTTCACAGATCTAACGATCTAGAGAAAGATCTAGGTCAATGGCCAACAAGGGGATGTTGCGTGAGGGCCACTCTATCCACCGACCTCCATTCTTTGATGGCTCAAACTATTCTTACTGGAAGAACAGAATGCATGTTTTTCTAAGAGCCCAAGAGTACGAGATCTGGAGGGTTGTGGACAAGGGTCCTTATGATCTTTCCAAGGATGAAGACGAGTGGACCCATGAGGACATTAAGAAATCCACAGTAAATTTTAATGCTATGAATATCATGCAATGTGCCATTCATCCTAATGAATTTTCTCGTGTTTCTATGTGCAGTTCAGCAAAAAAAATGTGGGACAAGCTGCGGCTTATCTATGAAGGAGCCTCTAAGGTCAAGGAGACCAAAGCCAACTTACTGGTTAGAGACTATGAGCTATTTAAGATGAAGCGTGAAGAAACGATTTCAGAAATGTTTGCGAGATTAACTGAGATCACCAATGGTCTCAAAGGCCTTGGGAAGGAGTACACCAACTCCGAACTCGTGAGGAAGGTTTTGAGATCCCTTTCACCTGCGTGGCACACAAAAGTCTTAGTTATTGAGGATTCAAAAAATCTATCCATACTTTCTTTGGACGAGCTCATAGGGTCACTCATGACCTATGAGATAAACATGAAGAGAACTGCCGAGGAAGAAACCAAGAAGAAGAAAACGGTGGCCTTGAAAGTCCACCAATCTGATGATGACTTCCAAGAAGAGGAGTCCACCGAAGGAAGTGACAAGGAAGAAGACTTGGCCATGTGGACTCGCCAAGTAAAGAATTTTTTAAGAAAGAAGAAAAAATTTCAAGGAAATTTCAGAAAGGGGCAAAGAAAGCCAGCTCAAACCAAAGGCCAGTCGAGCAAGCCCAACAACGTCATTTGCTATGAATACAAGAAGCCCGGACACATGAGATGAGAGTGCCCAGATTTGAAAAAGAAATTCAAGAAAGAGAAGTTCAAGAAGTCCAAAGTCATGGTCGCCACATGGAGCGACAAAGAGGACGAACAGTCCGACGAAGAGCTGGAAGAGCTCGTGGAAAGCTTGTGCCTTATGGCATACGAAAATGATTCAACTGAGGTAAATTTTGACCCTGACTTTATCTCAAATGAACAATAGGAATCAGAGTATGAGAATTTATATGTGAAATACAAGAAAATCAGATCGGAAAATAAATCCCTCAAGAAAAAGATAGAAGATCTCACACGCGAGGGTTCTTCGGTTAAGTTCGAAAAACTTGAGCAGCAATGGTTTGAACTAACCGAAGAAAAAGAAACCTTGTTACAAATAATTTCAGATATTGAAAAGGCCAAAGAGGAGTTATCATATAAAATGTCTGAAATAGTTCTGACAATTTGAAAAGTGAAAAAGAAGTTATGACATCCTCAATTTCAAAATTTGAAAATAAAAATGTGAGTTTAAATAAAGAAGCGGCTGACTTGCAGTTCACCCTGTCTAGGTTTGTTAAAGGGAAACAAAACCTAGATAATATAATGGGAGTTAAAGTTAACTTCTGAAAAGAAGGATTGGGGTATATTTTCCAAAATAAAAAATCATTTGAGCACAAGGTAACAACATCTTATGTGCATGATAAAGAAACTAATTGTGCTTTATGCTCACACTCAAAGCCCAAACATGTTCAGTCCAAACCACACAAATTTCAAAAAAAGTTTTCACATGTCAACTGTTTTCATTGTGGTAGATTTGGCCATGTTATAGTAAATTGTTGGTTCAAACAAAATATACCAAGAAATCATGATGTGTGGACCAGAAAAAGATATGTGAAGAATTGGACTAACTCTTATAGACCCAAACTAGTTTGGGTACCAAAAATAATTGGATGAGAATTTTGTATCATGCATATATGCCTTGAAGCCAGGGGGAGCAAGTGGTATTTGGACAGCAGTTGCTCAAGGCATATGACAGGGGACACGAAGGTATTCTCTACACTGCATGACAAGGAAGGAGGGTTAGTTGCCTTTGGAGGAAAAGGCAAAGGTAAAATTATCGGGATCGACAACATAGGTCAGAATTTTGAAACTTTAATTGAAAATATTCTTTTGGTGAAAGGTTTGAATCATAATTTATTGAGCATAATCCAATTGTGTGACAAGGGCTTTAAAATAGTTTTTGATGAAACTCACTGCCTTGTCATGAATAAGATCACAAATGAAATAAAATTCATTGGAAAAAGGAACAATAATGTATATACCATTGACCTTGACGGTGTTTCATGTGATGATGAGTGTATGGTAGCTAACAATAATGAAAATGTATGGTTATGGCATCAAAGGTTAGGTCATACTAGTTTTAGAGTAATCTCCAAATTGTCTAGACATGACTTGGTGAACGGGTTGCCTAAATTAAAATTTGTAAGTGAAAAAATCTGTGAGGCTTACACAAAAGGCAAGCAAACGCGCATTTCATTCAAAAATAAGAACATTGTTTCTACGTCCCAGTCTTTAGAACTGTTGCATCTTGATTTTTTTGGCCCCACTAGGACATCGAGCCTAGGAGGGAAATCTTATGGATTTGTCATTGTTGATTATTACTCCAGATTCACATGGGTATTATTTATAGCTAATAAAAATGATGCCTTGATGGAGTTTCAAGTATTTTACAGGAAAATTCAAAACGATAGAGGTTACCTCATCACCACAATTCAAAGTGATCATGGTGATGAGTTTAAAAATCATGACTTCAGCAGTTTTTGCAAGGAGCATGGATACACATGAGATGATGCAATTGAGAATCACATGAGGTGAAACTCAGTAATCGAGAGGCCGAATACGGCGATCTCATAACTAGAATTGATTACGGAAACCCTGAGGACCAGCCTGCTAAGGGTCCTAACAATCCAAGTTGGAGTTTGGAAACATGGTCGTCCAATGTTGCCAACTGGGTGGCGTTTCATTTGTTTATTGTTCACTCTGTAGGAAGGGCTTCTAGGAGAACATATTATAGTGTGGTTGACCTCCAAGAACCCAGAGTGGCTAAAGATTGGTAGATAAGAAAAACGGTGAATGAGGAGTTGTCCCCTCCCCGGTAGCAAAACCACAGTCACGGTCGAGAAACAATTAGCATGATTGGGAAGCCATCATTCCATTCTAAGCCAAGGGCATTGCAATTGAAGCTATTAAGATAAACCGAGCTAGCTGCTTAGATGACGGCCTGAGAGTTCCCTTCCAGAGGTTAGAGCTGGCAATCCTGGCCGAGAAGATAGGCTCATGCCTGTATTTGAAGACACAGAAAAGGGGGAAGCTCAGGGGAATAAAGGCCCTCGGGGCGATCTATCGAGCACCTAGGGAGCATACACGATGACCTTCAAGGGACAAACAATGCTGCGACTGTAACAAATATTGGAGCGTACCGAGGCCCCTACAACCCATTGAATCGGATGAAAGGGCATTCGGAAGTCTCCCACTGCTAATGCACCCACCCCATTTACTGTTAAAACAATATTCATGCTTATAGACGTGCCAACATCGTTTGACCACTCCACGAACACTTCACATGCGCTAGAAACGGACGATAGAAACTATTGAATCTCGGGGAGGGGATCTTGATGTCGCCCTTTCTGGGCGTGGCCATGGCCCATTCTTTGAAACCGTAGCCTCCGATCGATCAGAGGATCTTAAAATGAATGTAGCCCCTAGGGGCCTTCGATCGATCAGAGGATCTTAAAATGAATGTAGCCCCTAGGGGCCTCCTCACGGTCAAGCCATACAAGTCATCACCCATCCGATAGACAGAGACTAAAAGGGAAGAATAAACCAAACGAATGAAGCTATCGGAACTAATATCAGCGTCCACAACATAAAAGCGTAGACATCGAACATGAAAGGAGACGATGATTCCTTTATTGCATTTCTGTGATCATAGAGAATACATGGGAACAATAACAGCCAGAACATACAGAAACGACGAGGAAAAATAAGAGAACTCTTTAGCCTGCTCGGGGCTTCGATGTAGACCCACCTTACACTTCCCCCTTCTGCTCCCTCCTCTTCTGCTCCTTCTTCCTCACTCTCTCTGCTCGTCTCTGTTCTTCAGTCTCCTTCTCTATTTCTTCCTCTTGTGTTGCTTCCTCTATCTCTTCTTTCTCTTCGAAGGCAACCGTCCCTTTTATAGGCGAAACAGAGCATCGCCGAAGGGATGGGACGAGCGGCCTCGCACCGACTCATCGCTCTGCGGTTCGCGGAAGGCGGGCACCGACTCACGTTAAAGCGCGGGCGCGCCGCCGACTCAATGGCACAAGCAGGGTGCCACCGAATCAAGGTATATGAGGGTGCCGCCGACTCATTCAGTGGCATTTTCTGTAATTTGGTCATTCTATCTCGGAACTGACCCGACGAGAGCCTGACGTCCGGAGCAACTTTGGGTTTGATGCAATGGTCTCGGAGTATGGATTTCATCGTTTTCGAGCCCTGATTTGCAGTTTCTGGTGGTTTCCAGCACGTGTCGAACCCGTGTCGATTTTCTTGGGTTTTATCCTGATTTGACCTTCGGCATAGCGATTTGTGCCGCCAACTTCATTTCATGGGTATGTGAAGTATCTTCATCGAGAGGACTACCCCCCGAAACATTCTCGCCCTGATTGGACAGCTTTTTGGCCACTTACGGACCATTCCGACATTCCGCGTGTCTTTATCAGATCACTCGGGTTCTCCGCTGATTAGGCCTTCGACACCTTATTCCGAGGAACCAGGGGCATTTCTTCATCTCAGAAAGATTTCTTATCAGGTGGGGAACCACCCGGTACATTTTTGTCCTAGTTAGACGAGGATTGGGGGTTTGTTCGGCAAGACTGAGTCGATGCTGGTTAAATGTGTTTGTTGATTTTGACAGACGTACGGCATTGACGGTTTGTCGTAGACTTCTTCCATTATCCCGAGATGATGAGTTGTGAAGTCCATGATGCTCTTGTCAGGTAACCTGTGACTTCAGCGGTCCGAGAGGACCTGTCTTTGAACTTCATTTAGCTTCCTATTGTCGGGTTGGCGATTTCCGGAAACATGATTACCGTATGGTAATGTTTTAGATGCCAACAGCTTGTTGCCAACAAGCATCCCTCATAGCCTGCATGTAGGAGTTAGGAATGGCAATCGATGACAAGGGAGTGAACAAGGATGAATGATGAAAACCATAACCTCATGAGGAAAAGCCATAGTGATCAAGAGGATGAGAGACTCTAGCAGACGTGCGTGGTGGCAGAGTGGCAGGAGGCGGATCTGACATCGAGTCAAGTTCTTAGATAGGCAACTCTCTTGGAGGGATCTCATCTTCGTGCTCGTCAGCATTGCCTGGATTATGAATTGTTACCGAAGGATGGGGTTCAAATGAGGGAAGGAGAGAAAGAGAAGATGACGAAGGAGCCTATTGTTGGTGAAAAAAGTATTGACTTTCTACAAACACAATATTGCAAGAGGTATGAACTCTCTTAGCTGAGGGATCATAGCACAAGAAACCTTTTTGATTAGGTGGGTAGTTGAGAAAGGCACATTGAATTGATTGAACAGAAAGCTTGGTACGTTCGGGGGTGGAAGTTGAACAAAGCATAAACAATCAAATATGTGAAGATGATTATAGTCAGGATGTTCACCATAAAGACGTAAGTAAGGAGATTGATGTTGAAGTGTGAGAGATGGGAGACATTTGATGAGATGCACAATAGTAGAAAATGGCTTTAACCCAAAAACTAGAAGGAACAGAGGATTCCAGGAGTAGTGTTCTAGCCACATCTAGTGAGTGGTGATTTTTTTGTTCGGCCACACCATTTTGTTGTAGTGTACGAGGACAACTTCGTTGGGAGATGATCACTTTAGTATCAAGGAGTGCCTGAAAATGATGAGACACGTATTCATCTCTGGAATCCGAACAAAGAATTTTGATGCATATGGAAAATTGATTTTCGAGAAATGTCAAAAATGACTTTAATGCATCAAAGACCTCAGATTTAGCATGCAAGAAATAAATCCATGTGAATCTACTCTAATTATCAATGAAAGTGACATAATATTTACGATGAGAGTGTGATAAAACAGGAGCAATATCCCAAACATCAGAATGAATCAACTCAAAACAAGTGTTAGACATGCCAGCATGTATTGGAAAAATGAAAAACTTTACTTTTACCCATCTTACAACTAGAACAAGCAAACAAGACATCTTTTAAGGAAAAAGAATGACTAGTGGGAAGTAGATCAGAATTCAACATAAACAACCTTGTTTTAGCATTAGAGTCAAGGTGCCAAAGTGAGGAGGTTTGGATGTTACCTGTAAGACCAAGAGCAGAGAAGGCATAGTAGATCATTTGTTGAATCATCTTCGGAGTAAGAGAAGATGGCGCAAACATGGAAGCAGTGGAAGCATAGCCAGGAGGAGGAACCATTGGTGCTGAATCAGTAGTGGGCACATGATAAGCTTTATTGTTCTGATTCTGATCAGGACACCGTTGACATTCTGATATCACACGGCCAGTTTTTTTAGCAATAGTTGCAAAATTTCTTCTTGCAGTTGGTGGCGATGTGACCAAATTCTTTATAGCTATAGCATTGGACTCTACTCATATCACGAGTCAGAGGTTTGCCTTGAGATACATATGCAACATTGAAACTAGTGCCATGATCTAGAGTGGCCTGAGTCAAGCATCTTTGTTCTTCACGTAATAATTCACTGAGACAATCATCCAATGTAGGTGGGGGATCACGGCTCACGAGATTAGAGCAAATATGCTCTACTCTCAGTACAACTTCATCAAAAATTGGTCTCGTTGGCTAACTTCATGAACTCTCTGAATAGCTGATAAAGAATCATCAAACACAGTGCTGTAAACCAGGTCAAGAAACTCGGTCCAAAGATTTATAAAACCAGAATAATAATCTTGGATTGATTTAGTGCCTTGTGAGTATTTAGCAATCTCATATTCTAACTGGAAACGTCTGGCTGAATTATTCTGATTATACACTCATTTCAAATAATCTCACATATCCTTAGCAGTTTTATAGGGACGAAGATTAAGGATGATCTGAGAATCAACAGAGCTCAATAGCCAACTAATGATTCGAGCGTTATATGCATCCCATCTGGCCAATGCAGCCTTATCCTCAGGCTTTGGAGAAGAGCCATCGATATGACCTAACTAATGATTCGAGGGTTCTTTTCCAGTGACAAATAAACGAAATTGAAATACCCATGGGGGCTCTTTGAAATCGGAACGGGATGGCGTATTCGAGCCCATGAGCTCGAATACGTCACCCGACCCCGGATAAGGGTCGCTGGGTGTGAGAGAAGTGGGTGGGGTCCACATTTCTCTCTCCCCGGTTTACTTATCCTATTCCAATTTCAAAGCGGCCCTTGAGAAATAATTTTTGCCAGTGAACTTAATGGGCAGAATCTCATATTTGTCAAAAGCAGCCATATTATTCACCAAAATTAATGTATAATTGGAACTAGATCCACAAAGTCAACGGCAAAAGAATAAGGGACCAAGGGAACGAGTCTACCATCGTTCCTTAAAGCAACCGAGAGAGACATTCCAAACACCACGAAGATGAGCAATAGAATCTTCCTATAGATGTGGTTGGTGACCAAAATATCACCGAGAATTAACAGAATACCGAAACTCCTACTGGAGGAGGAATGCCAAGAGAATTCGCTGAAGGTAGCGGCAATGCTGTGACAAAAAAGCAAAAAAAAATACTATCCACGATGTGTTGAGAGATGTAACGACCCAAGATTCGGATACCGGGAATAACCCGATACCATTCGAATCATGCCCTGCCGCCCACAAGTCGGAGGGTTCGGAAGGGCTAAAAGGAGTGTGGAGGTACAAATAAATAGGAAACAAGACAGGACAATTCAACAATTAACAGAAATAAACAATCTAACTACATAGTCCAGTTTAACAAAAGTACAGTCTAAGACAGAGAAACGTACCTAACATCGAGTGAACACTCGGCCCGGTGAGCCGGCAATTAAGAACTTCCGCACAGCACCCTCGAACCTCGAGGAAGAACCGCCACACCTAAAAAATAGGGGTGAGCCTCCTATCACTGGCTCAGTAGGGGTCCCGCGGAACCCCAACCGTAAACAACGGCGGCAACAGAAAGCAGCAACAACAGCAGGAACAGCAAACTCGGTGGTCGATAAAAACTCGGCACTGTAGCTGCTCCTACTGTACCGGAAAACATGCCCCAATCTCATAGTCGGGGGACTACCAGACTATCAGAGAAAACCCTGGCTACGCTACCAGAAGAAGCATCACGACAACACTGTCGTGGAGGCCCGTCTCACAGACAAAGGCCCAACCCAAGACCACACGGTCTGGGTAGACACAATCACGATCTCGCCGTCGTGAACCCTACACTGTCTAGGGAAAACACTCGGTAACGCCCACCGGATATCCTAGACCTCTACCTTGGGAAACACACGGAACCTACACTCAAAATCACGTCTCGCAGACGGGAAACGGAAACTCGAGTCACGCGTTTCTCACGTCACGTGACGGGAGCACTGCCCACTAGAAGTAAGGCTGGATGCGTCCACTGACGTCTTACACCGCACCCTAGTGTCTCCCTACGACGCCCCAGGCGGAGGCTGAGACATAACTAGTACCACGAACAAGGACTACCTGGGGTCGCACTCGTCAGCGCGGGTCTGACGCCCCCAACCAAGTGTGCACACACAGACCATGCGCCCTAGGTCAGATCATCTAACTGGTTCTTCCCCAAAGCCTGGACTCAGGCTGCGCGGAGGGGCCCTACGGTAACCAGCCCAAAAACCATCTCTCTTGGGTAAGCCCCTCCACCACTCCCGGGTGGGTCAGCACACGTGTGCTGTAAGAAGGCTACGACTAGTGGGAGGTCACTAAACGTGAATACGGAAAGCCACGCATGCACCCATTGCGAGTAATGCGGAGTAACATGTGGCCTAGGCCACCAGACTCGGGACAACCTTCTAAACCTACTAACCCAATGGTCCTTAAGTCACACGACTCGGGTCAAGACCGTTGTACCGGGATGGCTCCATGCCGTCAATGTGGCTGGCCTATCCCTAGGTCAGAAACCACGGTAGCACGATTCCCAAGGTAGCTCACAAGCCGCCGAGTTGATCCCCTATCTAAGGGAAAAGCAAAAAACCTCCAGTCCCAGGCTGGGTGACTGGACTCACAGTCCAAGGGCCATACTCACGCTCCACTCGGAAAATACTTACCAGAAAGCCAATGACGTGTGGGGATAGCCCTCCGCACTCATACCGACACATGGTGACTCGATCTAACGAAAGCACGAAAGCCCGGAACACATGGGGTCGATCATCCGGACCCTCAAAATCTCCGGGCATGCTAATCAAGGTAACACAGTACTTCCATGTTGAACCCCGTGTATAACCTTATTTTAAGGAACTTTTGATGATGATCAAATACAATGTGATATCGCTTCATGTAAATAAATGCATAAGTGGCTTGTGGTTATGAAATGGATTGATCAGTTTTTACTTGGTTGATTAATGATCATAGATATATCAATGTTAATAGTTGGATGAGATATTTTACTTCAATGGCTATTTGGTGAACTTGACTGACATGGGAATTCATATTTGTACACGAATCAATTAAGAATGAATGGAATTCAAGCCAATTGTATAGAACTCTCCTACTATGTTCTTGGTTGATTCAAATGAGATTTGAGTCATTTGACTTACTTAACATGTGAATTGCAGGGACTTAATGTGGAAAATTTGAATGCTTATGTGAGCTGGATTTTTATTCTCAGAAATTGAATTGTTTGAAAGACTAACTTCCAATGTATATGATTGATAGGGACTATTTAGTGGAATCACCATGAAGATCCAAGTGGGAATGATCATTCTAGACACTCTCTTATGTCTAGTGAACCATGAACATAAGTATGCTGCTCTTGTTGGCATGGTTGAAGCAGGTTTGTGGTGAAAATGGATGCACAAATCACAAGGTAACCCCTGTGCATATCTAGTTGGTTAGATTGTTATTTGGGGTAAGTTTTACTTACTACTTCCATCTATGTATGGATCTTCATTGTCTCATTTCATTTGGTAAACCCCTCATGTGTTTTTCTTTAACTTTGTATATGTTAAGAAAAGTGTCGACTCATGGAGTCGACACTTTGTCCCGGGTTATGGCCTTTTCACTTTGGCCTGTTAACCCGCTGGAAAGAAATGTCGACTCATAGAGTCGACATTTATTTCACATCGTTCTGTCTGGGCGTTTATTTGCGCCATAGGCAGAAAGTGTCGACTCAATGAGTCGACACTTTTTGCGCTGTGTTCTGTTTGGGCGTTTTTGTTTCATGCCCAGTCGCGAGTGTCGACTCTATGAGTCGACACTTTCTGGCGACCGAAAAATACGCCGGTTCGTGCGGCAGTCGATGCCCTAGCGTGCTCCCATCTTTTAGTACCCCTCAATGATTGGTCCATGGGGGATTATTCCCTCCGTGTGGCCCTTCATCTATTGGGGTATATATTGATTGAGATAGGGTTTATTCCATTGTGGAAAAAGGTTTTATTGTCTTATCCAGTTTTGGGTCTTGCAGGGAAGAACACGGCCGCAGCTCCATCTTCCTCCTCTCCAGGGCGTGCTGAACGTGATTCAAGGCATGAGATGATCTTCGTCCATCATACTGAAGTGAACCTACTGTGAGACCGCGACTGCATCTCCTCCACATCGTCCAGTCCGCTGTAGAAGTTTGAAGACTAGGAAGAGCATGGGGTCGTCCTCCTTTCAAGTTTCAACAAAGAACCTGTTGTGAGCCTCATCCATCGAATGAGTAAAAAGAAAAGGGAGTTCAGTCATCGAAGAAGCCAGCTCTATCATCTTCGAACCAGGAGTTTGCTAAACTTGTTCTTAGTCCCTGTTTGCAGTCATCATTTGATCAGTTGATGTCTTGTGCTTCTACTGAATATTCGATTTCATCCCTTTAAACTTGATATGCCTGTGTGTGTGTACGGAGAGGTGTCTCCGTGTGTGGACTGAGTGTCGGGGTAAGTTCCCCGTGTTTTTGTGTGTGTGTGTGCTGCGTGGCAGCATGTTGAGGCTTGGCCTCGTGTGTGTGGTTTGCTGCGAAAGCAGCATGTGTTGTATTGGGGTTCGTCCCCGTGTGCTACCTTGTGTAGCGTGTTAGTGAAGCCTTACCGAGGTGGTGAGGGGTGGGCGTAGGGAGCCCGTCGTGGTCCCGAACCACCTAAAAAATCACTATGCCATTGTGTATGATCGTGTGTTTGCTCCTTATCTCCTATCACCATTCACAGGTTGGCTTATTAAATGTGTTTTCCATGGATGGTAGATTTTCTTATACACAAGTTTAGTTAAGTTTGTTTATTCTCCGTGTGTGAACTTATTCATATGCAAGCGTTTGGTGAGGTTGAGCTGAGCGGCGTTTAAGTTGTTTAAATTGGACTTAATTTTTAGAGAGGGATCTATTCACCCCCCTCTAGATCTGTGCCACTACACTCCGGGACCCAACAATTGGTATCAGAGCCTGGCTCTGTAATCACATGATCTAACGATCTTCAGAGGGATCCTAGTGTAGTTTTGAATCATGAACACTTCTGCAGATATTGTTTCGCTGAGTTGTTTACATGTTTTTCATGGTGATGATCTTAATTCTTGGTTAGGCAAGTTGTGTAGGACTATAAACTCAATCAATCCCAATTTGTGGAAGTTAATTCATGATGCTCCTCATATGTTGCCTCGGGATGAGACCAAGTGGTCCAACCAAGATAGATCGAAGAATCATGAGAATGTTACCATGTTGACCCTGTTGAAAGCATCTGTGAATGCTGACATGTTCACATTTGTCTCCTCTTGTAGAACTGCAAAAGAGCTTATGGACCGATTGATGCAAGCCCAAGAGAAGCAGGGACAGAAAGGGTTAATGGCTGATGATGTTGATGAGACTTGTGATGAGAGTGCTGAGGAGGTAAGCTCTAACTCTGACGAAGATGAATTGTCGTTTGAAGATTTGGTTATTGCTTATGAGGAATTACCAGAAAAATATAAAAAGGTGAAGTCTTTAAATAAAGCATTGAAGAAGAAGCTAAATGGAAATATGCATGACAATTCTCCTTGTGAAAAGTGATTTGATCTAAGTTCAAAAATTGAAAAACTGGAAAATGAAAATGAACACATGGCAGGTAAAGTTTCATTGCTTAAGGAAACCAAAGAAAGTCTTAGAAGCAAGTTAGATTCTCTATCCGATGATGAAAAACTGTTTGAAAAACTACTTGACTCTGAAATAGATACCAAGTCCCTTTTGGATAAAAATGAGGAACTAAAAGGGGACAACGATGCCTTGCTTATTCAAATCTCTTTACTCGAGGGCAGATTGAAGTTTCTTGAAAAGTTTGAAAAAGAAAATGAATTGTTAAAATCTGAACATGAAAAGCTAAGACAGTTGAATATGACCATAACTGAAAGGCGCCTGACTTTTGAAAAAAGTAAGTCCATGGTCGCTCAAGAAAGTGAAAATGTGAGTCTTCTAAAACAGAAAATAGAATCTCACAAAACCATAAATGCCACTCTAAATGAGAAAGTTATTTCCTGTGAAAATGAAATCATCTCGTGTGAACTTCACATTGCCTCACTTTAATCTGAAATTTGTGACTTGAACAAGTCTTTGGGTAGATTTGTGAGTGGGGAGGAGAATTTGAACAAACTTATGGGAACCAAGGTGAACTTCCAACGAGAAGGTCTAGGATATAATCCCAATAAAAAGGAAGTTTTAATTTGAAAACAAAAACCTCATTTGTGCATGCTTCTTGCTCCTCCAATACTTCAAACATTTCTTCTTCAGTCAAACCAAAGTCTAGTGTGCATGCAAAGAGATCTCATGTGAATTACCATACTCCAAAACAAACCATTACATCATGTCATTATTGTGGTGAGCATGGTCATTTAATGCATGACTGTAACTTGATGAAGGAAGATGATCACAATGCTCATGGGATGCATGCCATGAAATTCTAAAATGTTCATAAAAAGAGAATTGAATGCTTTCATTGTGGAAAAATGGGTCATGTGATGAAAAACTGTTGGTTGCTAAAAGACAAACCCAAATTCCATGCTCAAGGTCATGGACCTTCCACCTATACACAAAAGCCCACTGCTAATGTCCATACAAAGAAAGTGAGTCAACAAGTGCATTGTAATTAGGCCTGTCAACGGAGCGGATACGAAGCGAATATATGACTATCCGTATCCGCTCTGTTTTAAAATTCGAATTATTCGATTTTGATCCGCTCCGATTTGAATTCGGATACGGAGCGAATATATAACTATCCGTATCCGCTCCGTTTTAAAATTTGAATTATCCGATTCAAATTTAAAAATATATAAATATAATTATAAAATGTTAAAAATATATAAAATATAACTATAAAATGTCAAAAATATATAAAATAAATTCTAAATTAAAATACAACTATAAAATGTCTAAATTTCTCTACAATATTATTTATTTTATAATATATTATTTAAAAATATATATTATATGATATATAATATTACGAACGGATATTTTTCGAAGCGAATATTATAATATCCGTATCCGAAGAAACGAAAATGAATTCGAATATTATCCGTTAATACGGATTCGAATTCGAAGCGAATCTGGATAATATCTGAATCCGTTGACAGGCCTAATTGTAATGCCCCAGGTTTTTCGGATATTTTTCGGATCATTTTCGTGGGTCTCGGAGTGTATTTTGTGCTTTACACGTATTTTCCCTTATGTGCCTTCGGAACTCCGTGCAGGGTGAACCGTGGCGTTCTCCGACTCTGGGACAGTACCGGGACGTTGTGCTCCTCCCGAGGTTCACGGAGGTAATTTTTAGTATCTTTCTGAATTTCTAAATTTTTTGGGTTTTCTCTCTCCCCATTCTCTCTTTCTCACTCTCTCTCATCTCTTTCTCTCCCCCTCTCCCCGGGCAGCCGACCGTGGCGGAGGAGGGCGAGGCGGCGATGGCGGGAGGCGAGGAACTAGGAATGGGTCGAAGATCAAGGGCCGGAGGCGCGATGAAGCTCGGCCGCGAGTTCGTGTCCCGGCGAGGCTTCAACGGCATTTCTTCGTGGATCGGCGTCACCGGGGCGCGTGACATCTTCGGTGGAGGTAGGGAGATGGATCCCCAGCTCGTGCACTTCCTTTCCCGCGAGTTTTTAGGCCGTGGTGAGCCGAGCGGGCTTATTTGAACTTTTTGGGGAAAATCAATGTTTTGGGAGAGTGAGCCGGATCTCTCGTTTCGAGGCGTTTTGACCGTTGGTTTTTGACCATTAGAGGCTTTTGGGTCTGGCGGCCGAGGGTACGCCCGCCTCATGTCTTTTGGCGGCCCTATATAGGACCGCTTGTCCTTTCGTGACCCAGGGTGTGGCGGCCTAATGTTGGACCTCTACAGTCCTTGTGGCGGCCTAATGTTGAACCGCTGGCCCTTGTGGCGGTTTAAGGTTAGACCGCTAGGAGATTTCCATGCTCGCGATGTCGGGTTTGCGTTGTGTTGGTCTCCGGTTGACCCGGTGGTGACCCAGTGGTCGACCTTCGGCCTCGTGAGTGTCTCGGACACCCCGTGAGTTCTGTGTCCGTGTTTCTAGGGTGTCTGGAGGTACCATGTTATCTCGATTAGCGTGTCCATAGGTGTGGTGGGTCCGGGTGACCCCATGTGTTCCGGTCTTTTGTGTTACGCTCGATCGAGTCACCGTGTATCGGTGTGTATGCGGTGGGATTTTCCCCACATGTCGTGAGTTTCTCCGGAAGATGGTTCCCGAGTGGGCCAATTGTATGGCCTTGGACTGCGAGTCCAGTCATCCAGCCTGGGGCTGGAGGTTTCCCGCTTTTACCTGGGATGGGGGAATCAGCGTGGCGGCTTGTGAGATGCCTTGGGAAACGTGCTTCGGTGCTTTCCGCATAGGCCGTGTGTGTTGCCTGTGGACTGTGAGTCTAATTACCCAGCCTGGGGCTGGAGGGTTTCTCAGTTCCCTTTCAGAGGGAATGGTCTCAGCGGCTCGTAAGCTACCTCGGTATTCGTGCTATCGTGGTTTTAGACCTAGGGATTAGGCTAGATTAGCGATATTGTGCCGTTGCGTACGACGGTCTTGACCCCGAGTCTTGTGACTCAAGGACCGTTGGATTTAGTGAGTCTAGAGGACTGTCCAGAATCCAGTGGCTCGGCGCCACCTAGTTCTTCTCGACTTTCGCGCAGGGTGCGTGTGTAGTTCTCGGAGTTTCTCTTCGGAGAGTGGTTACATCAGTGACTCTCCACTAGTCGTAGCCTTCCGACATGCGAGCCATATTCGACAACCGTCGACACTCATCCTCGAGTCCCGAAACCACCGCAGAACCTTCACATCTCAACCCAAATCTAGGGCGAACACAACTCATTCACACGCAAAAGCACAAGACTTAGAACTCACTGGGACACCACAGTCCAATCCTACCTCGAAATCCGTAAGAATAATTGGGACCGACACGTCATTCCTGACGTCACATAGCACGACAAGAACATCAGGCTCGATGAAACAGCAGCTCACCGAGAAGATCCCCCGCTCACCCGAGCGCACCTCTTGATCAGAACACCCGCTCTGCCACCTTAAACCACAACCTTAACACATCAGGGCCTAGATAAATCTCAAGCTGGAGTGGACAAACTCAACAACAGCTCCCTCAGAGCACGCTTACGGCCACTTAACCATAAACAATCCTCGCCAGCCACCTGACCTCGCTGCAGAAACCTCGAACGCAGCACCGCAAATCTGCGCCTACCGGCAACCTCTGCCCAACGCAGCACAACCGGGATCACCACTGATGAGGGAGAAGCTCTCAACCTCAATCCTTAGACCCCATGCCGGCACGAAAGCCGCGAACAACGATCACCGCAACAGCACCACGCGGCCCACACAAGCTCTCAAGCAAGAAACCAAGCGGAGAAAAAACACAAAACCCTATGCCAGCTGCCGACTGTACTAGACCTTATAGACTGTAATCATTGCAATATTTCGAATTCCCATGTGGTCTGACGTGACACTCACCGAGTGTGTCGGAGGCGCTGACCTGACGAGGAAATGGTTTTCTTGGTGCTGGAATATGTTGTTCCCAGCGTGCAAGGTTCGAGGTCAGGCCGAGCGTGGAGTTCTTCCATTGGTCGGAGGTGTGGTCGGTTTCTCCTTTGGTTGGAGAGATTGTGTTCAGCTAAAATTCATCATCTTGCATTGTGTGTTCGGATTGATTGGCCTCGTGTGCCATAAAGTCCGTGCGAGACGTGTTCCCTATTTTGGCAAGATGGTTGCATGTGAGAAGTCGTGCCCAATTCCCTTGCTGTGTAAGGGTGCTGGCGCTGTTCCGGAAGGATGAGTGCTGGTTGGGCGGTGTTCAAATTTTTGGCTGGTGTTGGAACTTTTCGATGCGTGGCAGTTCGGAGTCTGCAGATTTGCAGATGATTGCCAGTTTTGGGAGTGAATCTGTGCTTGGGGTTCGAGGTAATGGAGCTTTCCTCACCCTATTTTCTGAAGTTGGCCAGTCGAGTTGTGGATTGTTGGGATGGCGAGTCCCGATTTGCTGTGTTGGCTGTGCATGTGGATCAGAGTGCGCAGCGGAAGCCTGGTGGGCCCATAACCCACAGGCTCAGGATCGTAGCGTTGGTTGCTACGGACGGATTTCCTGAGGATGCGTTGAGCATCGGAGGATTGGTTCCTCTGTGTGAGACGTGTTGTTGATGTGCCGTTGCTCGAGGTATTATGGTTCTTGGCACTAGCAGGATGGAGTGTTGGGGAAAATTCTTGGCAAGTGTGCCGCATGAGTACCATATTCCTGTGATGGATGCCGTGTCAGGCGTCGGTGTTAGACCCGGATGGAGTTGTTGAGGATGTCGCCTGACGGAGGTCGAGGACGTGTTGGTCAGAGTTGGTGGTTTGGTGCCCGACTTGTGTTGCAAGTCGTGTTCTCGGATGAGATCGTGTTCTAGAGGAAGTGATCTATGAGAGATTGTGGGTTTCGGTTGGTAGCTGTGAGTGACTGGTATGGCTAGTCTCGTAGTTGACCATGGTAAGGTGTGTATTGCTTGGGGACCCGTGTGCATTGGTCGCGGCGTCGACGACCAGGTTGCCGTAAGATTGGGTGGCACTTCCCTCCCCTAGAGACGTGTGCCATGCATTGTCCTTGTGGTGTCCCGTGGCTCTGTGATAAGGGCGGAATCGGGATTGGCAGGTGTCCGCTTGGATTGTCTGAGATAGGATTCGATGAGACAGGACGGAAGAGTGATGCCTATGTATGGTGGAGGTCCTTGGTGAGAGGTTGGCGTTAGATGGTGATCCTTGGTCTGGTGACCAGCATGGGAGGATTTCTCTGTAAGTCTGAGTCGAGTGAGGTGATGACTGAAGACTCCTAAGTCTTGTCATTTGGTTTCATCGTGCTCCCCAAGAGGGTCGAGTTGGCGCGATGATTGAGATCGGACGCGGTGTCCGAGATGAGTGCAGCTTGAGATGTGGTAATTGTCTGTGTGAGTCAGCGGATGGCATGTCGTGAGTTGGATCGTGCCTGCTGGGCCGGTGGAGGTTTCCCGTTGACGAGCAGCTGGTGATCAGCGTATGATCTTTCACAGACAGAAGATGCTACTGGTTGCGCATCGATATTGGTGAGAGCTGCATATCAGTGAGACCTTTGGTGGTCGTTTCTGTGATGTGCCTTTCCGGATGGGATCTGGGCTTTGTCGGAATTTATCTTCTGAGAGAGTTGGCACAGTGAGATGTCTAGCTTTCAGCTTGCCAGGTGTGAGGTGATTCTTGGCGCGGAGCCGATGATCTGATTGCGATCTGTTGAGATGGCGGTGTGAACTGGTGGAGGCTCTGTATTGGTTGTTCCCTTGAGAAGGGTGTGCGACCGGTCAGCTGATTATGAAGCTGATGTGTGAATTGTCCACCGACCATTGGATGGATCGGTAGTTGTTTCTCGCGACGAGGACTGTGTCTCCTTGGTGAGCGAGAGGGTGGCAGCGGAGCCATGATTGGTTCTCGCGTTGTGACTGAGGTGATGCCGGACTGTGTCCTTTGGTGTGTGCCTGCTCTGATGATCGGTGCGCGGCATGCTGAGCGAGGTGTTGTTCGTGATTATAGTCTGGCTGTGTCCCTCAGGATCGGAACTTTCGTGAGAATCGAGGTTTTCTGTGTTGGGGCTCTGACAGCGCTGTCAGTTGAGTAGAGCTTTCTTCCCCTGTGTTCCCGTGTTTGTCCTGAATTTCGAGGACGAAATTTATTTAAGGGGGGAGGGTTGTAATGCCCTAGGTTTTTCGGATATTTTTCGGATCATTTCCGTGGGTCTCGGAGTGTATTTTGTGCTTTACACATGTTTTCCCTGATGTGCCTTCGGAACTCTGTGCAGGGCGAACCGTGGTGCTCTCTGACTTCGGGACAGTACCGACGCGTTGTGCTCCTCCCGAGGATCACAGAGGTAATTTTTAGTATTTTTCTTAATTTCTAAAATTTTGGGGTTTTTCTATATATTAACCCTTTAACCTCTCTCTCTCCCCCCATTCTCTCTTTCTCACTCTCTCTATCTCTTTCTCTCCCCCTCTCCCTGGGCGGCCGACCGTGGCGGAGGAGGGCGAGGCGGCGATGGCGGGAGGCGAGGAACTAGGAACGGGTCGAGGATCGAGGGCCGGAGGCGCGATGAAGCTCGGCCACGAGTTCGTGTCCCGGCGAGGCTTCAATGGCATTTCTTCGCGGATCGGCATCCCCGGGGCGCGTGAAATCTTCAGTAGAGGTAGGAAGATGGATCCCCAGCTCGTGCACTTCCTTTCCCGCGAGTTTTTTAGGCCGTGGTGAGCCGAGCGGGCTTATTTGAGCTTTTTGGAAAAAATCCATATTTTTGGGGAGTGAGCCGGATCTCTCGTTTTGAGGCATTTTGACCGTTGGTTTTTGACCATTAAAGGCTTTTGGGTCTGGCGGCCGAGGGTACGCCCGCCTCATGTCTTTTGGTGGCCCTATATAGGACCGCTTGTCCTTTCGTGACCCAGGGTGTGGCGGCCTAATGTTGGACCGCTACAGTCCTTGTGGCGGCCTAATATTGAACCGCTAGCCCTTATGGCGGTTTAAGGTTAGATCGCTAGGAGATTTCCGTGCTCGCGATGTCGGGTTTGCGTTGTGTTGGTCTCCGGTCGACCCGGTGGTGACCCAGTGGTCGACCTTCGGCCTCGTGAGTGTCCCGGACACCCCGTGAGTTCCGTGTCCGTGTTTCTGGGGTGTCTGGAGGTACCGTGTTACCTCGATTAGCATGCCCATAGGTGTGGTGGGTCCGAGCGACCCTATGTGTTCAGGGCTTTTGTGTTACGCTCGATCGAGTCACCGTGTATCGGTGTGTGTGCGGTGGGATTTTCCCCGCATGTCGTGAGTTTCTCTAGAAGATGGTTCCCGAGTGGGCCAATTGTATGGCCTTGGACTGCGAGTCCAGTCATCCAGCATGGGGCTGGAGGTTTCCCGCTTTTCCCTGGGATGGGGGAATCAGCGTGGCGGCTTGTGAGCTGCCTTGGGAATCATGCTTCGGTGCTTTCTGTGTGGGCCGCGTGTGTGGCATGTGGCCTGTGAGTCTAATTACCCAGCATGGGGCTAGAGGGTTTCTCAGTTCCCTTTCCGAGGGAATGGTCTCAGTGACTCGTGAGCTACCTCGGTATTCGTGTTGCTGTGGTTTTAGACCTAGGGGTTAGGCTAGATTAATGGCATTATGCCGTTACGTACGACGGTCTTGACCCCGAGTCTTGTGACTCAGGGACCGTTGGATTTAGTGAGTCTAGAGGACTGTCCAGAGTCCAGTGGCTCGGCGCCACCTGATTCTTCTCGACTTTCATGCAGGGTGCGTGTGTGGTTTTCATAGTTTCTCTTCGGAGAGTGGTCACATCAGTGACTCCCCACTAGTCGTAGCTTTCCGACACGCGAGTGGTCCCACCAGGGAGTGGTGGCGAGGTTATCCCGAGAGACGGTTTTTAGACTGGTTACCGTAGGGCCCCACATCTTGCAGCCAGAGTCCGGCTGAGGGGAAAATCAGTCAGAGAGCCAGACCTAGGACGCATGGTCTTAGTGTGCACACGTGGTTGGGGGCAGTTGGACCCGTGCTGACGAGCGCGACCCCAGCTAGTTCTTGTTCTGTGGTTACTAGTACGGTGTCCCCGTTCCACCAGGGGTCGAGGGGGACACCTGAGACGCGGTCTAAGACGTCAGTGGATGCATCCGGCCTTGCTTCTGGTGGGCAGGTACTCCTGTCACGTGAGACGTGACTCTCCTGTTTCCGGGTTCCGTTTCCCGTCTGCGAGACGTGGTTTTCTGGACCGTCCGGTGTTTCTGAGTTAGTGGCCTGAGTGCCAGTGGCTTCACCGAGGTTGTGTCTTGTTAGAATTATGTTCACGACATCATGGTCGTGACCCTACCTTGGACAGCATGGTCCAGGTTGGCCTTGTCTGGGAGGACAGGCCTTCACGACGGAGCTGCCGTGAGTGTTTCCTCGGTAGGCCTGGTGTTAGAGTGGTTCGATTCCCGATTGTGAGATCGAGATTTCTCCTTCTGCTTGACTGATACAGTAGGACTAGTTGTAGCGCCGAGTTTTGACCGGCCACCGATTCGCTGTTCTTGCTGTAGTTGTAGCTATTTTTCCTTTCTGTTACCGCCGTTGTTCTCGGTTGGGGTTCCGCGGGATCCCTACTGAGCCAATGACAGGAGGCTCACCCCTACTTTTCAGGTGCGGCGGTTCTTCATCAAGGTTCAAGGGTGCTGTTCGGAGATTCTTAGTTACCAGCTCGCCATGCCGAGTGTTCACTTGGCATGTGGTACGTTTTACTACTTTATATTGTACTTTCTGTTGGACTGGACTCTGTTGTAGTAGTTGTTTATTTATTTCTGTTAATTGTTGAATTGTCCTGCCTTATTTCCAATTTCTTTGTGCCTTCACACTCCTTTTAGCCCTTCCGAGCCCTCCCAGCTCGTGGGCGGCGGGCCAGGATTCGAATGGTATCGGGCTCCTCCCGGTATCCGGATCTTGGGTCGTTACATGCATTGTCACTATTGTGGTCGATTTGGACATTTTATGGATGATTGTTCTTTATTGCATTTTGATGATGTGAATGCCAAGAGAGTGTGGGATGCACTCTCTAGAGGTGCAACTAACCCCCCAGGACCCAAGATGGCTTCGGTACCCAAACTCTCAAAATGAGAACTCTGTTTTGCAGGGGTGCCTTGAGATGGAAGAAACTGTTGATAAGATAAAAATCCTCCAAGGCAAGAAAACTGATGAGCTAATGTGATAATGAATTTCACTCTTGCTTCTTTGTGTGAATAACAATCTTTTTGCAGTTGTTCACAGAGTTTTCTATATTTACACTTGTCTCTTTTTGTGAATAACAGTTGAACTTTACACACATAGCATACAGACTTAACCTCTTGCATATATCACACCTTTTCTTGCATACTTGTTAATACGAATAAGGTTCAGTCATCTTTCACTTTCATGTACAAACCTGCATATATTTCACATTCCTGTGTGCGTGAATGCCATGATTTCCGATATATCAAATGGCGATTGCCGAAGGTTGGATGATGTCCAACCGTAAGCTTTCCTTATGCGTGAGTAGGGTCTTTGGACCTTTATCTCCGTCACGTACCGGTAATCATCTTGCTTGAAAAATTCCATTTTGACATATACTTGAGTGTATATAATATACACCCTTTACTTTTTGAACCTTTCTATGACCTGACATCCTTGATAAATAAATTTGCATTGATCAAGGCATGAATGCTTCATGGCACATATTAATAAGGAATTTTTATTTTTAACCGTGCATACACTTAGGGGGAGACATAACCTTGATTAGACTAATTCATCCTCTACTATCAATACAATCACTCATACGATATGGACCTTTGAGACTATTGACGTCATTCAATAAGGATCTCAGCTATTCCACTCAACACTCTTGAGGATTCTTAAACTCCTACATCAAAATCTAGTGTCTCGTGAGGAAAAAGCTGTCAGTCCCACCAAAAATTTAATTAAGTGGAATTGGAACCGAGTAGCCGGGAATCCCCCTTGAAATAAAGGAGAAAACTCGGAACGAAAAGTGACAAAAATCCACATTGCTAATAAGTGACAAAACTTAGTAACCGGGAAATGCCCCTGAAACAAAGGACATGACTCGCGTCAAAAAGTTAGTCATCTTAATTACATTTTATCAAAAAAAAATTATTGGGACTGTGTGAAGCTACCAAAAGCCGAGCACTGTGTATGGAAATGTAGGGAGGAGAGGTTCTTGTTAGTGTTCTTTAGAACATTTGATAATCCATATTGTCTTGATAGTCATTCCTCATAGTTCACATATTGAATTTGAGTTTGATTGTGTGAATGTATCTCCTGAATCAGTCGCTTTTCATTGGTTATGCAGTGCATCTTTTTGTAAGCACAACCTTGTTAATATTGTTTGTGGACATCATGCTCAAATCAGTTGCATTCTTCTTATACATGTCCCTAAGGGACTCTCATGTTGGATTTTATATCTAAATATGCTTGCTTGTCTGCTTGTATGCTTGAAATGCATAAGAAGAATTTAATTATTTGAACCCCCGTGAATGGAGCATGCAATTCTTCCTGAATCTGAAAACCCCACTTGTGATTCCATGAATTCCCTCTACAATGAGCTTTGCTAAAAGATTGTCATGATTGTCTGCCTGTTGGACTAAGTTGGTTAACTTTTCCTTATGTGTTTGACCCAAAGTTGTGATGGTTGAATCGAGAACAAATTGTGAATGTTGTGTTGAATGTTGGTTGGTTGCCTTGCTGTCCATTGCACGGACCTTGTTGTCCATTGCATAGACCTGGTTCACCCTTGCACCGACCTTGTTCGTCATTGCACGGACTTGGTTCTTCTTTGCACCGACCTTGCTGCTTGTTGCACGGACTTTGTTCAACATTGCACGGACTTTGGTCTACATTGCACCGACCTTATTGATACATTGCACTGAACTTGCTGTTCATTGCACCGAGTTTGTTCATCATTGCATGGACTTGGTTGATTATTGCACCGAGTCGGTTGAATCTTGCACCGACCCAATCCATGGTGCTTCATAATTTTGCACCGACCCATCCACTCATATGCATTGACCATGAGTTGATATGCACAGACATTATAGAATGCATTGAGTGATACTTGTGTGTTTTATCATGAGATTTGATTTCTTAACATGCATGCTTAAATGTGTCACATTTCCTTGGTTCAAGGTAAGAAATCTTGGTTTAAATGCAATTTCATGTGGATAAAATGGTTTTAGCTCAAATCTAGTTTTATCCTTGGCAAACTCTCTTAATCTGTGTCCATAATCAGCTGGGTTTCAATTCTTAAACCCTTGGTCTTCATTCTCTTCCATTTTCCCTTGAAAACTTCATGTTCCAGAGGAAGAGTTGACACCTAGAGTCAACTTTTATTTCTGTGTACACCTTTTATTCTCGGGACAGAAGAGGTGTGAAAATGTGTCGACTCAATGAGTCGACACTTTTCTTTCGGATACCGGTTCGTGAACCGACTCACTGGGTGGTTCTTCACTTCAATTCGTTCGAACCCAAGTGGCTTGGGCCTCTAATTGGTAAGCCTGTTCGACCACCTCCACCTTAAACCACCCCCGTGGCTTTCCCTCTAAAACGCATTCACCCTCTTCTTCTGCCCTAAAACCCTCTTCGCAACCCTCTCCTCCTCCATCGACCAAACGCATCCGCAGTGCTCTTCTTCTAGCCCTTTCTCTTCCCTAAACATCACTCCGTCTCGCCCTTCTTCCCCAAGAAACCCTCAGGCGGCGTCCGCTTCTCTTCTTCTTCCCGGAGCATCTGCGACGCCCTCCTTCGAGCCACATATGTCTGGAGTTGCGTGTGGTGTGGAGACCAGACTACTCAGAGGTTGTCCTCCATCTGTTCAAGAGAAGACCGAGCTTCACCGTCATCCTCCATCTGCATCCGTTCGAGGTTGTCCGAGTTGTTAGAATGGCGCCCAAGAAGAGATCTCTGAAGGAAAGAGAGGAAGCCCTCATTCGGACGGAACTATGGGGCAAGGATAAGGAAGCCAACGCTCAGAAAAAGAAGAGAGCTTCAGAGACCGCAATGCTAGTTGAAAGGAAGGTACTCTGTCCCCGTGCTGTGGACTTCAAAAGTATTGAAACTGCTTTGCCAAAATTAGTTGAACTTCGGAGAATGCAACCCAACCTGATTTCATTCATGTCAGAATATAGGAAAGTCTATCACTCACTTGTTCATCAATTTTATGGAAATATGGTAGTAAAGAATGATGAATTGTACACTAAACTGGATGTGCATTCCGTTCCATTGACTGTTCAGTTAATTGGAAAAGCCCTGAATATGCCATATGACACTGGCGTGATCTACGATGAAGCCATATATTCAGAGGAGCTAGCCTATCAGGCTATGACTGATGAGACTATGGTAGAAGGCAGTCTACCCAAACTGAATGCAAACAACTTTCCACCGCTCCAGAGGATTTTACACCATATGATGACCACCATATTATTGCCTAGATCAGGAGATAGGGAGCAAGTAACAGATAGGCAGAAATTTCTGTTTGTTTATACTATGAGTGGAGAACAAATCAACTTTCCCGCTGTTATGATGGAATACATTACAAGCTGCAGAAAGTCAAAGAACAGAAATCTCCCATATGGTGCTGCATTAACTCCAATATTTCAGCATTTGCACATTGACTTAAGCAAGCAGGTCTGTCATCCAATTCGAGATGTAGACATCTACACAATACCCTCCATCTGCAACAATATGGGGTATGAGCTGATAAACGGGCGTCTGGTCCGAACACTTCGATCTCAGAAGGGAAAAGCTCCTGCTGCAGAGTCTGATCAGAGTGAAGATGAAGAACAAGGAGAACCCACTAGAAGAACTCGAATCATTCAGCCTGCCTCTTCAGATGACACGTCATTGCACACAAAGATTGATGAGTTAGGAAGTGAAGTCGGCAAGGTCAAGGATTCAGTGGATGCTCTTACCAAGGAAGTCTCAGAGTTGAAGCTTCACCGTGAAACATATCTTCAGAAGTCTGCAGCAATGGTGAATTCAATTGACTCTTTACACACTGGATTGGGAATTCAATGCTCCAAGTTTGATGATCTGTCCGACTATCTTCGCCGTCCACCAACACCTCCAACCTCCCCTTGATTCATTGCAATGCTATTTCACTTGACTCCAGCTTGACTCACTCTCCCCTTCTATTCCTTTTTGTTGATGACAAAGGGGGAGATGAATGATTTTGTGTTTTGTGTTGGTTATGGAGTTAAATGCTATTTTGTGGACATGTCTTGGTTATGTGGACATGCTATATTTTGTTGTGTTGGTTACATGCTATTTTGTGGATTGCTATATTTTGTAAGCTGTAGATTGGATTGGAAATCTACACTTATGCTAAACCCTGTTAGATGTGTTGTGAAATGAACCTCAGTTTATTTGGTTAATTTGTTCAATGTGTATGGAATGCATTTATGGAATGAATGTGTTTGGAAAGCGCTCATGGAATGCTAAATATGGTTTGATGCCTAGAATGCACGTTGTGGTTTGAAATTCCCTGAAACGCATTTTCTTTGTCAAGTCTGTTTTGCTTAATTGCACATAGTATTTTGTCATCATCAAAAAGGGGGAGATTGTTGAACCCCGTGCATAACCTTGTTTTAAGGAACTTTTGATGATGATCAAATACAATGTGATATCGCTTCATGTAAATAAATGCATAAGTGGCTTGTGGTTATGAAATGGATTGATCAATTTTTACTTGGTTGATTGATGATCATAGATATATCAATGTTAATAGTTGGATGAGATATTTTACTTCAATGGCTATTTGGTGAACTTGAGTGACATGGGAATTCATATTTGTACATGAATCAATTAAGAATGGATGGAATTCAAGCCAATTGTGTAGAACTCTCCCACTATGTTATTGGTTGATTCAAATGAGATTTGAGCCATTTGACTTACTTAACATGTGAATTGCAGGGACTTAATGTGGAAAATTTGAATGCTTATGTGAGCTGGATTTTTATTCTTAGAAATTGAATGGTTTGAAAGACTAACTTCCAGTGTATATGATTGACAGGGACTATTTAGTGAAATCAACATGAAGATCCAAGTGGGAATGATCATTCTAGACACTCTCTTATGTCTAGTGAACCATGAACATAAGTATGCTGCTCTTGTTGGCATGGTTGAAGTAGGTTTGTGGTGAAAATGGATGCACAAATCACAAGGTAACCCTTGTGCATATCTAGTTGGCTAGACTGTTATTTAGGGTAAGTTTTACTTACTACTTCCATTTATGTATGGATCTTCATTGTCTCATTTCATTTGGTAAACCCCTCATGTGTTTTTCTTTAACTTTGTATATGTTAGGAAAAGTGTCGACTCATGGAGTCGACACTTTGTCCCGGGTTATGGCCTTTTCACTTTGGCATGTTAACCCTTCAGATCGCTGGAAAGAAATGTCGACTCATAGAGTCGACATTTATTTCACATCGTTCTGTCTGGGCGTTTATTTGCGCCATAGGCAGAAAGTGTCGACCCAATGAGTCGACACTTTTTGAGCTGTGTTCTGTTTGGGCGTTTTTGTTTCATGCCCAGTCGCGAGTGTCGACTCTATGAGTCGACACTTTTTGGCGACCGGAAAAGACACCGGTTCATGCGGCGGCCGATGCCCTAGCGTGCTCCCATCTTTCAGTGCCCCTCAATGATTGATCCATGAGGGATTATTCCCTCCGCATGGCCCTTCATCTATTGGGGTATATATTGATTGAGATAGGGTTTTTTCTATTGTGGAAAAAGATTTTATTGTCTTTTTCGGTTTTGGGTCTTACAGGGAAGAACACGGCCGCAGCTCCATCTTCCTCCTCTCTAGGGCGTGCTGAACGTGATTCAAGGCATGAGATGATCTTCGTCCATCATACTGAAGTGAACCTGCTGTGAGACCGCGGCTGCATCTCCTCTACATCGTCCAGTCCGCTGTAGAAGTTTGAAGACTAGGAAGAGCATGGGGTCGTCCTCCTTTCAAGTTTCAACAAGGAACCTGCTGTGAGCCTCATCCATCGAATGAGTGAAAAGAAAAGGGAGTCCAGTCATCGAAGAAGCCAGCTCTATCATCTTTCAACCATGAGTTTGCTAAACTTGTTCTTAGTCCCTGTTTGCAGTCATCATTTGATCAATTGATGTCTTGTGCTTGTATTGAATATTCGATTTCATCCCTTTAAACTTGATATGCCTGTGTGTGTGTATGGAGCGGTGTCTCCGTGTGTGGACTGAGTGTCGGGGTAAGTTCCCCGTGTTTTTGTGTGTGTGCGTGCTGCGTGGCAGCGTGTTGAGGCTAGCCCTCGTGTATGTGCTGCATGGCAGCGTGTTGAGGCTTGTCCTCGTGTGTGTGGTTTGCTGCGAAAGCAGCGTGTGTTGTATTGGGGTTTGTCTCCGTGTGCTACCTTGTGTAGCGTGTTAGTGAAGCCTCACCGAGATGGTGAGGGGTGGACGTAGGGAGCCCGTCGTGGTCCCGAACCACCTAAAAAATCACTATGCCATTATGTATGCTCGTGTGTTTGCTCCTTATCTCCTATCACCATTCACATGTTGGCTTGTTAAATGTGTTTTCCATGGATGGTAGATTTTCGTATACACACGTTTAGTTAAGTTCATTTGTTCTCCGTGTGTGAACTTATTCACATGTAAGCGTTTGGTGATGTTGAGCTGAGCGGCGTTTAAGTTATTTAAATTGGACTTAATTTTTAGAGAGGGATCCATTCACCCCCCTCTAGATCTGTGCCACTACACTCCGGGACCCAACATTCCAGACACCCCAAAACACAGACACGGAACCCACGGGGAGTCCAGGATATTCACGAGACCAAAGGTCGACCACTAGGTCACAACCGGGTCGACTGGGGCCAACACAACACGAACGAGACACAGCTAACATAGAAACCAAGTGGCGATCTTCGTTGGACCGTCACATCAAGTGACGGTCCACCCTGGACCGCAAGCCACCAAATAGCGGTCCATCCTGGGCCGCTAGCTACCCAAAAACACACGGTCAAGGGGCGGTCATCCCGAAGGCCGCAACTGTAGTGGCGGTCCTGGCCTGACTGCTATTCAGAGAGTAGCGGTTAGTCGCGAGACCGCTACTACACGGGACACAGACGAAGAGGTAGCGGACAGCCCCCTGGCTGCTAAAGCCATAAAAACGGTCATGCCCTGACCGCTACTCACTATTTGGCGGTCTCCTCGAGACCGCTACTACCAGTGATGGTCCATCGCGAGACCGCAACCCTCGAACCAACTTAAGGGGACATATGTCGGTCTCCAGAGGACCGCCTCATCAAGTGGCGGTTCCTGGTAGGACCGCTACTTCGTCCCGAGTGCGAAAACAGTGAATCCGGTGAAGAACTCCATTCCACGCCCGTTCAAACCCATGTGAAGGGACAAATATACGAAATTGAAATTCCCTTGAGAAATAATTTTTGCATGTGAACTTAATGGGCAGAATCTAATATTTGTCAAATTATTCACCAAAATCAATGCATAATTGGAACTGGATCCACAAAGTCAACAACAAAAGAATAAGGGATCAAGGGAACTGAGTCTATCATCATTCCTTAAAGCAACCGAGATAGATATTCCAAATAGTGCGAAGATGAGGAATAGAATCCTAATGTACCTATGGTTGATGACCAAAATATCACCAATAATTAATAGAATATCGAAACTCCTATTGGAGGAGGAATGCCAAGAGAAATCGCTGAAGGTAGCGGCAATGTTGACAAAAAAGCAAAAAAGAAAACACTATCCACGATGTGTTGAGAGATGTCGCTGTGAGAAGAACCGATGGCAGGCTGGCCAATAAAGGTTATAGAGCCGTGGTAGCTGTGAGGTGGGTAGAACACGGTGGTGTTGAGCACTGGCCATTAGCAGAAGGCTGCAGCAGGCAGCCGAAGGGTTGGGAGGTTGGAATGAGGCTGGAACGCGGCGAATGCGACCATAGAGAAAGAGAAGGCCATGGGTGGTGGGGTGATAGGTGTCTATTCTTGCATGATTATTTATATCGCACACATCCATTTAAGTGCATTTAATTAGGTAATAATATAAATTTTATAGCCAATCTCAGCCTCACTCGTAAATTGGGCCTTGCGTGAAAATGACATTAATTCGGTATTGTAAATTAATAGAGAGGATTTGAGGTGCATTTACATTGATTTCGTATTACAAAATTATAAGCATTTGTGATTTATATGTTTAATTTAATAATTTTTATGGACTAAATTGTAATTTGTGTGTAGGACACCAGGACAACTGTGGGATATAATGGGGGTGAAACGGTCAACAAGTCCAACAAGAGAAATCCTAAGACACCCCCTCCTATCTTGACCAGGTCAAAGCTCTCCACCATGTATCCACCACTACTTTGAGTTGAGGAGATTTGGAGGGATCTAGGGAATCTCCTAAAGACAAGCAAGCATTGAATGGAGCCCTACAAAAGAGGAAGGAGCCCACAAGACCTAGCCACTCTCCTCCTTGGCTGAGCCCCCTTCTTGTTACTACGTCCCATCCTCTCACCTTCCCTCTTCCAAGATTTAATAATAGCCACTCAATTATCTAAACCCTAGAGTACGTGAACCCTAAGGAGCCTCCCGCATCTATATAATATCTCATGTTAGATTCCACCCACAATTATCTTTCTAAACCCCTCCTAAGGAAAAGGAGTTTGCCCATCTCTTTATTCTCCCTCCAACTTCGCCCTCTTCCACCATCTCTCTCTAAGCCCCTCCTAAGGAATAGGTGTTTGCCCGTCTCTTCCTTCACCCTCCAACTTCGTCCTCTTCCGCCACCTCCTCTCTCATCCCCTCCCCTAGGTAGTTAGGAGGATCACATCCCTCATCATCCCTCTCTCCTATAGTTCACACTCTGCCTAGAGAATATGTAGTTCGCCCATCTCCTCCATCCTCCCTCCAATTTTGCCCTCTTCCACCATCTCTCTCTAAGTCCCTCTTAAGGAATAGGTAGTTCGCCCTTCTCCATCCCTCCTTCTCTTCTCTAGTTCGCCTACCTCTCCATCTCCATCTCCTTTCTTCTTCCTCTTCTTCCTCCATCGCCTGCCTCTCCCTATCCATCTCCTTTCTTCCTCCTCTTCTTGACTTCGCCTTCCTCTTTCTCTCCCTCATTCATTTTTCTAGGTAGACTAGGCTAGGCACCCTCCACCTCTCCTTCATCTTCTCCTTCCACAATATTCTTCCTCTTCCTCACATCATCTATCACCATCTTCATCTCTCCCATACACTCTCTTCTTCTCCTTCTATCCACCTTCCTCCAAGGGGTGACACGAGGAAGGGGGGCGACATCCACTCCGATGTGGGCAACATTATCCACGAGGTAGTTCCCGATCCAAGTCGGAAGGATGGCATCGTCACTATCATCGCTATTGCATTCACCTCTGCTCCAGGCTCTTAAGTTTTCTACTTTGTAATTTGTTATATTTGATTTCTTCACATGAGTTGTAATATTGCATTGTCATATTGTAGACTTTTCTTTTGTTGCAATAATAATAGTTGTTCTCTCATTCTCAATCTCACTTGCCCATCTCCCTCTTTCTCCGTTCTTTTGTTCATAATGTGTTACTTTTAATTTAATATCAAAGGAAAAAGTTAGGCGCGTAGCAATAGGTGTTTTTCAAGCAAATAGGTTAGTTCATTGGATGTTTTCTTACTTTCAAAAATCATAAAAAAACAATCACCAAAGTTTTCGCTCTTAAAATGAACTCAAGGTTTTCACTTTAAAGATCTCAACCTCCCTATGGATTCGACCCGTGCTCGCCATCATAGTGCGTAGTTCTATGTCTTTGTGAGTTCAGAATTTAATATTGTTAGCGACGTGTAATAACAACATATGCTTTCGCATTATCATGGGAATTTGCGATAGAGAAAATGAAGGAGAGGGGTGGCAGGCGGCAGCATAGATCGTCGGTGTTGGGCTATCGACTGCTCCGGTGGTTGTTGCAAGGTTGGAGGTCAGACGATGGGGATCTGTGATTGTCATGCCGCGAAGAGGAGGCTAGCGGTCGCTTAGCGGCTAAGGGGGTTGAGCGACAACGCGGGGGGTTGAGGTCAGGCAGAGGGCTGTAGACGACGCTGGGCAGAGGTCTCCTCGCGACTACGCAGGGCTAAGGCGAGCATGGGAACGACGAAGGTTGGCTCGAGAGGCTAGGGCAGGGGTTTTCAAGCAGGGGCTTCTGACGGCGAGGAAGGAGTCCCAATGACACGGTCGACAACTATGGGCATAGGGCTTAGGGTTGGGACAAAACAAGAGAGCAAGGAGATGCTGATGGATCTTTCTCACAACACATGCTCTGATACCATGACAAACTCGAGGATCTCACAACGCAATGAAATTTTGGAGAAGAATTTGTTGTATTGTGTTCACACAAGGCCTATATATAAAAATTACATGAGCGCCAAAGAATGACGAGGTGTCGTACAAGACAAGTGAATCCCTTATTTAGGGAAGGAGCAGTCTATAAAAAGAGATCTCCTATACAATATAGGTTCTATCTCGAGAAGGGGAGAGCAGGGAACTAGGGAAACCTTTAACACTTGTAGCCCCACATGCTGCACCGTTGGGTCGGAGTCGAGCCTCAGCTCGGGGGCCTCCCGAGGATGATCTGGGACTAAGCGCCAAGTGTCTTCATAATCGTCGAGCAGTAGGTGAGCTAGGACGGGCCCTACTTTTTGGGGTGGTTCTTGGGGGCGATGCACTAGTATTCGACCATCTTCGACTTATTGGACGTGACGTTCCCAACCTACTTGGAGGCGAGGGTGAAGGTGGAGAGGTACTTGTTCGCGTTGGAGAGCAGGAACATCGTGGGGTACGACGGGGCTAGGCTGGTGGAGCGTCACGAGAAGCAAGGAGAGGCTGACGAGTCTTCTCACAGCACATGCTCCGATACCATGATAAACTCAAGATGATCTCACAATGCAATGAAATTTTGGAGAGGAATTTGTTGTATTATGTTCACACGGGGCCTATATATATAAATTATATGAGTGTCAAAGAACGACAAGGTGTTGTACTAGGCAAGTGAATCCCTTGTTCAGGGAAGAGTAGTCTATAGAAGGGGATCTCCTATACAATGTAGGTTCTTATTCTAAAGTTTATAGGGCAGATACGATTACAAATTTAAGGATGAAGATGAGGATATTACTCTTATCCTTTTTATTTAAGATAAGGTAAAATCAGCTATTTTTGTATTTTGTAATCTGATTATCTGTCCTCAATTTTTTTTAAATATACATGTAAGTATTTCACAATAGAAATTATTAAAATTATGTCAATATAAAAGATGACGTGGATAGCCATTAGATATTGTAAATCATTTCTAACAAGTAGAGTAACATAGATATGTTGATACAGTGTTTTGTAAGAATAGATCATTTGACCAAGATCAAGAAAGAGATATCACTTAATTAGGTACTATAGAGGGTTTCCCCCCCACTCCGAGCATGGCCCAATAGCACGGCTCAGTTCACGACCAAGAGAATAGGACTAGCAGAGCAGAGGCGGCCCATTGAGGTCAGCCGGCTCTTCTAAGAGCACCTGAGGTCCAATAATCTTTGTCAACGCTCTACATGAACACGTGTCAGGCTGGCCCTTCCGTCGGGTGTTAAATCAAGAAGAAAGTCAGGGCCTCTTTCAAGTGTTTGGTCGAGAAGAAAGCCACTGGACAAATGACGAGGCGCCTACAAGTTCTGACTCGAAAGACTCGAACAGTAACGCGGTCCCGAGCTACTCAAGAGGTCTAGAGAACTAACTTGGTCCTGAGTAAGAGGCCTAGAGTATTAACTCAACCCCAAACTCACTCAGGGAAAGAGTATTTACTCGAATCTAAAAAAAACTGTTAGTAGTTGGACACATTTTGCGGGGGGGATGAATAGGCGTGCCGTTAATAATAGAAATATATTACATTTTAAACTATGGTTACACAGTAAAAAATAGAATGTGAAAGCACAACCAAACTATAGGAGAGGCTGACGAGTCGTCTCACAGCACAGGCTCCGATACCATGATAAACTCAAGATGATCTCACAATGCAATGAAATTTTGGAGAATAATTTGTTGTATTATGTTCACACGGGGCCTATATGTAAAAATTATATGAGCGTCAAAGAACGACAAGGTGTTGTACTAGGTAAGTGAATCCCTTGTTCACGGAAGGAGTAGTCTATAGAAGGGGATCTCCTATACAATGTATGTTCTATCTCGAGAAGGGGAGAGCAAGGAACTAGGGAAATCTTTAACACTCGTAGCCCCACATGCTACACTGTCGGGTGGGAGCTGGGCCTCAGCTCGGGGGCCTCTCGGGGATGATCCGGGACCAGGCGCCAAGCGTCTTCACAATCGTTGCGCAGTACGCGAGCCACGATGGGCCCTACTTCTTGGGGTGGTTCTTAGGGGCGATGTACTACTACTCGACCATCTTCGACTTATTGGACGCGACGTTCCAGACCTACTCGGAGGTGAGGGCGAAGGTGGAGAGGTACTTGTTCGCATCGAAGATCAGGAACATCGTGGGGGTATGACGGGGCTCGACAGGTGAAACCTCACGAGAAGCAACTGAAGAGTGGAGAGAGGAGAGAGAGGCTCAAAAAGAGAGCTAATCAAAGTCAAAGGATAAGTTAGTCATTACCTTCTGTTAATCCACTGGGGGTTAACAATCGTCTAACATTGTTGACATTAGAGACACGTAATGTTTCTCATAAAGTTTTTGGAGTATTGAAATAAATACTATAAAAGTTAGGGTATAGAGGTACTTTCCAACATAGTTAGGGATACACGGGTAAGCTTTCAGTTTTCTTAAGCTAATTTTCCTCCACGTATTTTCGAGCCAGCTTTCTGTGACGTTTTAGCTGTTGGGAATGTTCTAGTTTCACACTCACCCATTCTGTTCTAGGGTTTACGCCCTAGAGACAGACATTATAAACACCCGCGAACCACGAGCTCTCACTTCGCACGAGGGTTGGGACCGTGGGAAAGAACAACTCGTCCCCTCGTCGGAGGAGCGGTGACCCGTAAGCATGGCGGCGGCGCTGAGGGCGGTGGCAGCAGCGAGGTCCTCGGCCTCAACGGTGGCCGCAGCCGGCCTCCGACGCATGTCCTCCATCTTCTCCGGTTTCAACCCGCCGCCCCCGTCGAACCCGCCCCCCAAGGCCGACCCTTCTACCAACCTCTTCGTCTCTGGTAAACAAGAGAGCAAAAACGGACGTCACCCCCTCCTGCTCTGCCTTCCATCTCTGTTATTCTTCGTCATGATTATAGAGTTTAGAACGCGTCCGATCTTAAAAGTTGGAAGCTTGTGATGGTCTGGAATGCGTTTATGTTCTCGTGTTATCAATTGGGCTGGTTTGGTTTAGGGTTTATCATTTGTTTCCAGTAATTCCTCGGGTTGCTCTTATATTTTATGTTCTTTTCATCGAGTATGAAACCGGGATGGTGAGTTCTAGCTTCAACCAGAAAAGAAAATGAAAGAAGAAAATGTTGGGGGAAAATAAAGGATAACTTCCATTGTCAGGAGATATGTGGACTCTAAGGTGAGCATGGGGAGGTGGGCAGTAAAGGGTCCTGTAAAATTGTCTTTCTTTCACGAAACTAATACTTTCTATTGTCTGATTGGAGAGTTCAACATCTTGGAGTTCATGCACCTCTTCTTTGTCGCTTATGGTGGTTTGGTTGTTCCATTTTCTCCACGGTCCACATGGTTGTTTCACTCTTATACTTCCCGTATCTAGGTTTTCCGTATATTTCATCTGCTGTTTTTGTATAGTGATTTTGATTAGGAACGATTTAGGCCCTGTTTATATGCAACTTATAAAAAACTTGAATAAGTTTATCATAAATACATTTATAATAAATCCGTTTATCAAAAACTTGTTTTCTATTAACTCATGTTTGGCTATTCTACATAAACGTAAGTGAGTTTATGATAAACTCAGTTTAAAGAGAGAGCCTCCTGCATAGACCAAGTCATAGTAGGTTTATGAAAAACGTGTTTATGGGGAGATTTTGAGTTTATGATAAATCTATTTTTATCCATTCAAACTAAGGTTATAATAAAAAACAAGTTTATGGTTAGGAAGGTGTGGTGGCTTATCCTTCATGCCACCTTGTGGACGTTGTGGGGGGAGCGGAACAATCGCATCTTCAGGAGGGAATCTCGGGCCGGGGAAGCTCTTGTATCTTTTGTTTGTGATAGAGTAAGGGAATGGGTGCTATTCTTTGTAATGTGAATTTCCTTATTTCTCCTCTTTTTGGCTGTATGGGGGGCTAGGTTGATCCACACTGTCTTTGTGTGGCCCTTCTTGTATAGGATTTTTTTTTTTTTTGGGGGGGGGGGTTGTGACAGCATATACTTGTACATTCTGTTCCATTTTATACATTTGTGGTACCACCCACTTTAAAAAAATGAGTTTATGGTAAATCTAAACGTGCTTATGCCTTGCATCCAAACAGGCCTTTAGGTGTTGTTTGCTCCAATGTAATTATATGGTTTTAGAATCAATGGTCTTAAAACCGGAGGATTTTTATAATTTAAAACCGGAAGAATGGTTTTAGATGTAGCCCAAATAAAAGCCACCGTGAATGCACGTGCCCACCCCGCCAGGGTGGGGGGTGGACTGTCTGGTGTGTTGGTGTCTGACTGTTCGGAATCAGCCCTGCCCTTCTATATGATCTGATAATTTCTCATGACTAAAGAAGCTTCCCACCATCTTCTCCACTTAAATTATTCTTTTTGGTCTTTATCAACGTCAGCAACAATTTGAAGGTCAAAACAGCAAGGCTTCTGGCTTTCTTAACTGTTTTACAATTGACAACGATTGTATAAAATGGCCCTCATTGTTGAACAGTAGAGGTGATTTTTTCCCCCAATTTTTGGGCCTGATCATCTGTTCTGGTTTGGTTTCTAAACCACCGGTTCACAAAAAGATCTATCATAGGTTTCCACTTGTTAGTTCTTGAAGAAGATTTTTTTTTTGAGTATTCTTTTGGTTTATGATTGGTTGATTTTGATGAGGTTTTTGATTAATTGATTGATTTATGTATGCACTGAAATAAGAGCTCTATCCCCACAGCGGGAAAAAAATTGTTTACCTTGCATTCTATTTTTATCAGTGTGCATCTTTTAACAATGGACTCATCCCTATCTGTTGTGGTAATGTGGGTGCTGGTTTCGCAGCATCATGATACAGGTTCCGCCCATCTTGGTACACCCTGTAATGACTGAGTGCTACTGAGACCAGCAAGAGTGACCATGTCGATCATAGATCAGGCAGATCCCTTTCCATTTTTGCGGATCTAGCCTGTGTCAAGATCTGATACATCCTCTTTTTTCTTCTTTCAATGCATTTATTCTTTCAAATTACTATGTATAGTGGTTTTAAAGTTCTAATTTAGGGAGCCAATGTAGTTTTTTTTGAAAGTGGATAGTACCACTATTGTATTAAAAGAAAAGAGGGATGTACATGCATAGTCAATGAGCTCTCAAAAATCCCTATACAAAAGAGGCATTATGCTCCAAGGCGGGGTGGTCGGCACTAGCTCCCCAACAAACCAAAAATGCGAGAATTGTGAGAATTCACATTACTGTGGAGCCAATGTAGTTGATTATAAGGAGTTTTGTCATATAAAGAGTGGCTTGCTAGTTTAATGTGATTGTCATCTTTGTGCTGATGGCAGCAGTTTTGTCTGCCTTACCAATGGGTATCACTTCTGCTGCCTATATTGGTGTCCTTACTGTGCCCATTGTTGATTATGCTTATTGTAGATACTAGGTTTCTATTTTCTTCTTTTATTTTGTCATAAAATCACTTGTTTTAGGGAATTTTACTTTTGCTTGAAAATTGAAACAATATTACACTTGCAACTTGGACTAACAAATTGCTCTTAGGAAAAGTGATGTGATGGATTCTCTGTTTATTTCTGGAATGGCTGAGTTTTCTCTTGAAACTGCCGAAGCTTTTTCTACATAGTGCAAATTGTAAGGCTATAAATCTTGAGCTATTCTCTCAGTAACTAGGATGGGATGTGGTATAAGATTTCTAGATTTGTCTTCAGTTGTGTAATTAAAATACAAAAAAATCACCTTACCAACAGTTTCAAAGAGAGATAGAGGATCACAAAATTTATATAACAAGTAAATTTTTAAAAAACTATAGATGAAGAATAATGAAATTTTTTGAGATAGATTTTAATTTTATGTTGCAAATTAAATAGGCGTTGATGATGGCAATACCCATGACATTGCTTGTGGACCTCGTAAATGAGTCAGAAACATCACATGGGTAGAAACGTCTTTTCAGGTTCAGGTGTTCCTGTAGGAGGATACTTTGAGCTAGAAGAATCATTTGTGAACATAAACTGAAGTTTCAAGAATTTAGAATGAGCATGACACTGATGGAGCACACATTAATAGAGAATTGCATAAGAAAGAAGATTGCAAGGATCTTGATAGGTATGCTTCTGGACATATCATGCAAGACCATTAAAAGGAGAGTCTTCAGTTGATGTGTACAGTGAAAGAGAATTGATTAGATATATACAGTAAAACAAATATTGAAGTAGTTACATTGAGGATGATAAGATGCAATAACCACAAGAGAGAAACTGAGCAGGAACTTAAGTCAGAAGAATGCAGTGGAGTGTGTTCTTTGTTGGTTTATATTATTATTGTGATTATTTTTTGTATATTGTTAGATTGAAGAGAATAGAAGCTATATTTAAAAATCATTGGATAATCCCATGTTAAATGAAAGAGCTGGGCGTGGTTTGAATCATAATGCACATCGTGGTTGTCTGTGAGGTTAGGGTTCAATTCTGCTTGCCAACATGCATCCACGTGCCCGATAGAAGAGCCCATTGAATGTTGTTCACCTTGTGGCCCTTGCTCCAGGGGGCTGTGACCAGGGGCTCTTACCAGATCTGTTCTGTCACAGTCAGCAGGCCCACAGGGTTGGCACTGCAACTGGGGTTAGGACTTACGACTGAAGTTGTCCATGATTCTAGGCAGGCATAGGGTGGATTCCTTTCGGACAAGTTGACTAATAAAAAAAAGAGAAATTCATCTGGCATGTTTATCCTTAATCATCAAGATGAATGATGTCAATTGTAAAATAGAACGCACATATTTAATTTTCAGCTGGTGGACAAACATATTGAAGGAGCTTTTCTACTTGTTCTTCACCTAGCTAATAACTAAGTTTTGTTGGTTTTATTTGGTGGTATTCACTTAAATCTTGTAAAACTGTGAACAAGTGCTGCCCATTTGAATGAAATATGAAGTCATATTTATTCACATTGCCTGATCAAGACAAAGTGAGTGATTCCTAACCAAGATCAACTACTTTTGCCTTTGTGTTGTGTTGATTTTTATCAGTACTTGGTGTAGTTTTACCAACAAATGAATCTGCAGGCAATAATTAAGACTTATTCCATTCACAATGAATTAAATAGCAAAAAGTGTATCACATGGCTAAAGACATGTTGATATTGTAGAGGAACTTTTAAAGCCATTTATCTAAAAAGTTCTGGGGAGGGATGTTCACACGTGAATCTGGCAAGAACCACCTTTAACTGGCCATAATAACCATTGCCATGGGCAGGAGTGGCAGGCACAAGTTGCATCAGCCCGCTTTATGACTGACATTTTGCTGCATATAGTACTAGCATTGCACAATCAAGTTCCTTGTCAAGATGGGGCAGTGGACAAGACTAACCTTGTAACCGAGCCATGTTTGTTATGTAGTGTTTTGTTTGGGGTGAGGGTTTTAGCTCTGTGCGTTGATCTACTATCCTAGTGTTTACTTTCTTTTCTTTTTTCTGTCTTCTCGTACTTTCCTTCCTTTTTCTTTGGCTATTAATGAAATATGTGGCCTTTTGGTCACCTCCCCCTCTCTCCCCCAAACCTCACCCCCCACCCAAAAAAGAAAAAAAGAAAAAAAGGGGGGTGGCAGGCACAATTCTAGGTTACAGGTGGAAAAGACAGCGAAGGCCACCATCCTTGCCAATGGCAATTGCCACCGTTGGCCTGAAAGACTAGCTCCTATGATGATATACTGTTGAATGTAGCACTTACCTTAGCAGTCGTGATTTCACAGCTACAGGTGATGCCACTAGGACATCAACAATGACAACCAAATGCTCGACGCCAATTTTTTCTAAGAAGTGGATGGTACCACGTATATGTTAATTGTAAAAGAAAGTGGGACATACATGTATAGTCAGTCAGCCCTAAAAAATCTCTATACAAACACCACACCAACTCACCAAGTTGGTGTACCCCTTGCTATCCCCCCAACAAAAGGAAAAGAGAGGAGTTGTGAGACTCCACCTCACATAGGAGTTTTGTCCAATCTCTTACTTTCTCACAAACAAAAGAGACTATCCTATCCTTAGTTCTTGTTTTGCCACTGAAGATTTTGTTGTCTTTCTCCCCACGGTGCCTAAAGTGTAGCATGAAGAATGAACCACAAAATAATCCTATCTCCCTTTAGGTTCCATCTCTTGTACCATTCGAGGAGGAGATGTTGCATACTCTCAAGCATGCCAAAGGTATGGTGGATCCTATCACCGATCTTAGCCCAAACCTCCTTAGTGAAAGCACATCCTGTGAGAAGGTGGTTGAGGTTTTCCTCCATTTCCCTACATAAACAGCAAAGGGTAGGTATGCCCTGAAGGAAAGGGGCAATTCTGTCACAAGTGGGTAGGCGACCATGGGCTATCCTCCATATCAATAGCTTAACCTTCAATGGGCTCTTGGGGGCCCAAATTTGCGGTGCAAACTGGTGACGCACTCCCCCATTTGATATGAGAGAGTATGTAGACTTGACTGAAAAGGTTCCCTTCTTCTCTCACCTCCACCATCACTTGTCTTCCCTACTCTCTATCGGATGATAGCATAAGATTCTCCAACTGATCCATCTCCTGGTGTGCCAGATTCCTCCTGAAGGTGGGTGCCCAAGTACCCCCAGACAACTGTATATCAAAGGCGTGAGCCACGAATGCTGTGGTGTAGTTGAAATAAAGAAGAGCTTCGGGAAGAATTCCTCTAGTGTGAAGTTCTCACACCATCTATCATTCCAGAACAAGCACGTCTGTCCATTGCC